>OY992773.1:16956415-18156415 GCA_963921325.1 Logfia minima | reverse complement strand
GTTAGTTAGAATGTTAGTTGGTCTTGTTAAGTTTGTTACATTTTGTAGTTATATAAAGATTGGTGGTCAAAGTTGAATAAAGAAAATGTTGGTGCAAGTATTGTTGTTGTGTTGTTAAAGAGTTAAAGTTTGGTGTGCTTATGATGACTTATCAAGTTCAGGGACCAGTTGTGTAAGTTTCAGAACCATAAAATATGTAAGGGTTTTATTATTATTATTATTATTATTATTATTATTATTATTATTATTATTATTATTATTATTATTATTGTCATTGTAAAATCGTTCATGTGTTGTATTTATTCTCAAGTTCATCGTCTTTTTTCTATCATCTTGGTACTTTGTTGTAGTTCTTTGAGTGAATGATCTACACCTATTGGTGTACGATTCATTGAGAGTTTTTCTTTTTGTATAAGTGAGGATTCTTTTGGTGTTGTTTTTGGTCTTTGACCGATTTGGTAATCAAGTGCAGCTTTATGTTTGTGTTGATTGTTCATGGTTGATTTCCTTGCATATTTATTCAATTCACATATTATTTCTTGGTTGAGCAACGACACACATCAAGATACATGTGTCATTTTGCTATGAGTTTCAATTCAAAATCAATTATGTCATATTCTTATAAATGTTTTTAATCTCGTGTGGTGAGATAAACAATAACACCTTTGGCAATAAACCCTTGAAGAAAAAAACTCAAACACGTTAGGCATAACATTGGTTGAGTTTGAGCCTAGTTATGGAAAATTGAAAAGCAAGTTGATATTTATATTGGTGATTTTAAAATCACCTCACTAACAGATTCTTGCTTTACATAATTTGATGGTATTATCAAAAGTTCCATTCTCTATAAAATTTTAATTACATATTTTGAAAGATTAGAATTCGTCATAATTAGTGTAATTAACAATCAAGTTTCCCTATTACCGACAGGAAACATATGGATTCTGTTTAACAAAGATAAAAAGGTTCATCTTTAACAAAGATAAGAAAATTCCATTTCAACTTGTTACCAAATATGTTTAACCCAATAACTCATCCTTTTCATTGGGAGGTACTAAATCTACCAATATAGCAAAAGAATTGATACATTGGAAATTGTGATATCATATTGGAAATTGTGCACTGTGAGTGTTTGACTTGGTATATTGAGAATATCAATTGGTATATAAAGCTTATGCCCTTTTCATTACATACAAATCGTCCCACGTGGCCGGCGGTAGTCCACCTACCACAATAGCATGATGATAACAGAGTCAAGGTAGTCGAGTCAGTGTACTCTACACTACAGTGTCAGGCGGGATCTCAATCTATTTTAATAAATCAGTTGTTGAAAACTTTATAAAAAAAGAAGAAGAAGATATCAAAAAACGTTGTACCGGAAATTAAACTTTTAAAAATATATCTTTTTAAACAATCTTAATGAATATCAAACAATTTATCACAAATAATCGCACACAAATACGTCAAACTTTAAATAAAATTAAACAACCACACATCTTTTTTCCCTAACAATTCCCTACTCATCAAACAATACCAACAATTTTCTACTTTATTTAAAAATATAACTTAATTGTTAAGTTGCCAGTTTTTAGTTTTGTTCTTGTAATTTTGTAGTTCTCCTATTTTGCTTTAAGGTAATGTTATTTATTTTACTATAATGAAATGTTCTAAATTTCTATTAATAAGAGTCTTATTTTAATTAATTAAGTGTGTTTTAATTAAAAGTGAAATTAAAACTAAGGTGTGTGTTAATTTTCAGTATAGATTAAGTAGGTTCAATTAGAGATGCAAATTAAAAACCGGTTTTTTTAAAACCGATCGAATAACCAAAAATCGGTTTTGAGGAAAACCGGTTTTTTTAAAACCGAACCGGTTTTTAAATAACCGAACCGGTTTTGACCGGTTTTGGGTTTTGGGGCGAACCGGTTTTTTTCCGGTTTTAAAACCGGTTTTAACCGGTTATTTGAAAAAACCGGTTTTAACCGGTTTTTTTCAAAAAAATTTCAAAATCGGAATATATCCGTTGGAGCGTGTTGAGGCCGTTTTTTTTGGATTTTTTTGACATTTTGGCACCTTCAAAACTCTATAAATAGGGCTAGTTGGTTTGGGTTCAAAACACACCAACAATTCTTCCTTTCTACTCTCAAAAACACTCTAAATCTCAATATTTATATACTTTTTGTTTGCGAAAAATGGAAAACATACAATCACAAGCTTCCGGTTCCGGTTCCGCTTCCGTTGGTAGCAATGTACGAAACAAAGTGTACACAAATGTTGATGTTGTGCAAATTAAATCAACGAGTCGGAATCCGGAAATTTGGTCGAATTACGAGTTGTGCGTTATGAATGATGGGGTGGAAAAGGCCCGTTGTAGGAGATGTGGGAAGTTTTATAACCCCACATCAAACTCAACATTAAGAAGTCACAAAAACGGTTCTTGTAGGGCGGCTAGTCAAGATGTGTCACAATCGACACTTGGTTCGGATGGTGGGGTATTTATATACGATAATGATGCGCTTCGAGAAGATTTTACAAAGTTTGTCATCCAAGAGGCGCTTCCATTCAACCACTTCGACAACCAACGGCTTACGAGTATCATCAAAAAGAGACTACAACCGCGATACCAACAAGTAAGTCGTACTACCCTTAGAAGCGATGCGTTTAAATTATGGAAAAATGCTAAAAATGATATAATTGATGGTTTTCTAAACTATAAACATAGTGTTTCTATTACTTGTGATGTTTGGACCGCACCACATGGTACGGCAAATTCTTATTTAGCCGTTACGGCCCATTGGTTTCATCCCGAGTCTTGGTTGTTGATGAAACGTACAATTGCTTTTAAATTGTTTGGTTATCCGCATACGGGATGTAACTTGCGAAAAATTTTAAATGACACTTTAATTGAATATAATTTAGACGATAAAGTTTTTACAATTTCACTAGATAATGCGTCAAATAATACTAGAGCTATGGATTTACTAAAATTGCGTCTAAAACCAATTTTAAATGGCGCTTTTTTTCATTCTCGTTGTGTTGCTCATATTATAAATTTGTCCGTGCAAGCGGCATTAAACATATGTGATGATTTACGTCAAAAATTTAAGAGTTTATTAATAACTATATACAGTTCTAGTAACGAACGTCAAGCTAATTATAGACGTTTTCGTGTACAATGTGGTGAAACTCCCCTAGGACCATGCTACGATAATAATACTAGGTGGAATTCTACTCACACTATGTTTGAAAATATTTTACGATAACGTGATACTTTAAATGTTTTTAATAACATATTAGTTGCAAGAAATAAGTCCGTAGCTATTACGGATTATGAATGGGATCGACTAAATGATCTAACTTCGTTTTTAGTAGTTTTTAAAGATGCTACTACTATATTATCGGGTGTATATTACCCAACTAGCTCCTTAGTTCTAAACCAAATTTTTATAATGACCGAAAAATTAAAAGAATTTGAAACCTCGTTATTTCCAATGTTTAGAAAAATGGTTAGAGTTATAAAAAAGAAATTTATAAAATATTTTGGTAGCATGCCTTTGGTTTTTACTTGTGCCGCCGCACTAAATCCAACTATAAATGTTGGCGGCATACAAGCTATAATTAAAACAATTATGGAAAATTTAGACTTAAACTTAACCGACAACCCAAACTATATTACAAATGAAATTAAACGTTTTGAAGATGGTTTTACACAATTATTTGAGATTTATGCAACAAAAGTTGGTTACCAACATAACCCAATCGTTGAATCCATGCGGGCGGGGACATCTAGAGCATCATCGAGTGACATAAGCATAAGCCTTTATAATACTTTAGTTGAAGACGCTACAAAGCGTCAACGAACATCGGCTCCAACAAGCGAGTTGGGAAACTATAAGTCTACAAACTTTTTAACCAGTATCCGGCCTGAGGATTTTTGTAATTTTGACATTTTGAGTTGGTGGAAAGAAAGAGAAGTACAATTTCCAATTTTATCTGCTATGGCTCGGGATTTATTAGCCGTCCAAGCCTCGACGGTAGCTTCCGAATCAGCATTTTCTACTAGCGGTAGAATCATATCGGAAAGAAGGTCAAGACTAACCGCTGAATCCGTGGAAGTATGCATATGTTTGAAAGATTACTTGGACGGGGTAGATAGGATACAAAATGTAACAACGTTGGAAGGCCCACTATTAGGTAACGTTGAAGAGATTATCCAAGATGAAGAAGTCGCATTAGGAATATCACCTCCAACGACCGAATTAGATGAAGGTGAATTTGAAGAACTTGAAGTTGAATCCGTGGATGAAGATGAAGTTTGGGACGACATTCGTGGTTAAGTGTATGCGGGTGATGGCCATGCCGAAGCTCGATATACTTTACTACACGATTACATTTCCGGGTGATGGCCATGTCGAAGCTCGAAATGTATTCGTATTTGTAATTGCATTATATAAATAAAAGTTATGTTTGTATTTTATATTTTTAGTTGTAATTGCATATTTAATAAATAAAAGTTATGTTTGTATTTTTATTTTCATTTGTATTATTTAAATTTTGTTATACAATTTCGAATCCGGAAAAAAAATAACCGATTAAAACCGGTTCAAAACCGAAAAAACCGATTCCGAATATTTAAAACCGAAAAAAACCGATTCCGAAAAACCGAAAAAACCGAAACCGATAAAAAACCGGTTTTTTTAAAACCGATTTTTAAAAAACCGAAAATCGAAAAAAACCGATTTTTTTGCACCTATAGGTTCAATGATTTTCACCGTCTCTTTGTGATCCAAATGATCGTACCTATTAAGAGTAGTTGCATACTTGCATGTATCCTTTGGGCCTACACCATCGTACTTAGGGGTCAATAAACAATTGAACTTTGCAATTCTCACTATATAACAAAGAAGTTTCTTATACTTTGAAAGTAAAACCAACATAATATACAAACTCGTAAAAGAATCCTTTGCATACACTTCTAATCTAAACATTATGTCAACTTCAAAAATATACAGATGACCAGTAAATGAACTTTGTAATTTCCAAAAAATCTGAAAACAATTTGAGTAAGTAATAAGTTGATGATATGAACATTATTGATCACAAAGTTTGTAAACTTTGTAGAAAAATGTTGAAGATATGACAAGCAATAGGTCACCTCCAAACAGTTTCATTTGCATCTGTGAAAATGGCATTGTGATGTTCTATTAAGCATTGTAACACCTCTATGGCACTGAAATCCATAGGCACACCATCGTCCAATGGAATTGCTGATGATACATCCATATCCTCGCTCTCATCTGTATTTCAAACAAAAAAATAACATACGGATATTTCAAAATTAGAAGAATATTTTAGAGTAATTCATGATATACAATAGTCAACTTGTTGACTTTAGATATGCATACATGGTAGTATATGGGTAAACGGCTAAATGGATAGGGATCCCTTTTCAGGCTACTGTAGAAAGTCTAGCTTTTTTTTACTCAGATATACGCAGCCTAACCAATATTTGTTTATAGAATCAGATTTAATATAGATTTTCTTAATATCTTACCTCATAAATGTTAAATCAGAATCCATGGAATTACTTTTTGTATATGAGAAACTAGGTTTTAACAAATGTGAACTCTTTTTAAGAAAGGGGTACAATTTGTATAGCTTGCAAACAAACTACACTATAAATGTGAGCATGCAGAAAGGATGTATACATTCAGCCAATTCTATACAGTCACTCCTTTGGTTCATTAATTAAATACCAAATCAATGGAAGAAGTATGCAAAGAAATATATACAACTAAAAGCAAACCTGCAAGCATATCAAATTCATTATAATTTTGTACAGGATCAGCATTTGTATTGGATTGAGTTCTTGATGGTTGGTTCCAAAACTGTATATAAGTTTCTGGTCTCTGTCCCTTTTGCCACATAATGATTGGGGCCATCTCCATCGCAAGGCTACCAGCATCCATCTGCAGCAGAGAACATCTATCTCATTAGTGAATGTTGGAATAGGTGTCAATGTTCAATCAGTCCTCAAATCAGAGTATTAAGTAGAGGTGTCAATATGGGCAGGTTGAGTTTTGGCTAAAAATGGTACATTTTCTTATGTAACTTAAAACAGGTTAGGTTGGGTTGGGATGATCCAAAACACTTTTTATCCAATCTTTTCTATTTTAAAAAAAATTAACCCCATTGTAAAATTTAATTTAAAAAATATACAATTTCAAATTAATCTATTTTCTGAAAACTTTGGATTGGAAGATTTTCTGTATTAGAAATAAGCTTGGGTGACTACAACCTGTTCAACCCATTTCTGGAGTAGGATGAAAATGCATACAAAACTAGTCAAATTGCCCCATTCAAGTGTTTGTCATAATTTAATACGTGTGTGTGTGTGTGTGCGAGCGCATGTGCTAGCATGTAGATGCATGGACATAGACGTATTAAATTATGACAAATGCTAAATTAAATAACAAATACATATACAATTATATGCCAAGATTAATGTGTTAATCCCATGAGGGGACACATATAAGTTCATTACGGTAAAATCATTTAATGAGATCAAATTACAGAGAAATATGCTATGTGGGATAAAAATAAATTGAATTTCTTTGATACTTTTAAAACTAATACTGTTTCAACTTTCAAGTAAGCATATAATTTGGAAACGTAATATATTTAAGCATTATTATGTATAGGTCAATAGAGGGAGAGAGAGTGAGTGCCTTGTTAAGAAGAGACTTCTGGCTAACACGGAGCAATAATGCAGTAATAAGTTCCAATGTCATGTAGTTGACTGTGGGAAGTTTCTTCAATATATTTCTCATCAGTGGTATGCTGGAGCGGGCACCTCGCACTTCATTGTGTAGTTCTGAACTGATTAATGGTTGGGGAAGGCTGGCCAGGTAACACTTGACAAGAGCTGCAACATCAATTGGGTTCACCCCTTCAGGTAGTGGAGCATTCAAGTCTGCAAGACAAAACAGTAGTAAAGGAATCAGTTAATGGGGAAAAGTGAAATAGCATAGTAAAAATATAAGCACAACTAGACCACAATAAGTACCTTGGTTGTATAACGACACTAGTTGTTGGATAGCCTTCTTGTTTCCTTCAGACTTGAATAAACTAGGTGAGTTGAGTCCTGAAACAGAACTTCTGAAGTTATCAACAAAAAAAGCAACATAATTGCAAATATCCTCATTGATTATCCCTAGAGGTGTTAATTTTGACCCATTTAGCTTAAACACGGTTGGCTTGGTTTGTGTTTTATCTCTGATGGGTCAAATGGGTTAAGCTATAAAAATAACTAAGAAGACTGCGGGTCAAATAGTTCAAATGAGTAGAAAGTCATCTGAAGTGAAGGTAAATGCATAAAACCTTCAGTATCACTTTATTGTAGCATTTCAGATTACTTTTGGTATGATATGACTTTTGTTATCAAATAAGTGGGTTGGCCCAACCCGAACTTAAAAAAAACACTTTTCACAAAAATCAATGTTGAACCCACTATCCAACCCACCCACCCACCAATTTGCTATTTTAACTAAAATAATACCTGATAATACGAGATAGTCTGCACATTTGACCAAAAGAAAAGGAATAGGCTTGGTAGATTCTTGCCGCTGCACTGTAACCTCTATTGGCACACCAAACACTGAATGACACAACTAGAGGTCTCAGCAACAACTCAAACAATATAGTTGAAATATAGACCACACGTTGTTTTTAGGTTTTGTCCCAAGAAACAAGAGGGAACTTACCATCAGTGCTTGCAACACCCTGTCCAATAAACAAAAGAGTAAAGTCAATATATCTCAACACACCAGTTGACTGAATAAAACATGTGGGAATAATATACCTTCTGCCACCGCTCAATATCAGTCAACAGAGTTTTGCTCTTCTGGGCAGTCTTCTTTGCCACCTGGACAGAAGTTATTATCTCAGAGATGTCAATTATCAGATTAAATCATAGATGTATAAAAAGTGGTAAGATGATCACTACTAAACAGTACAAATAGCAATTTATTAAATAATACTTGAAACCGCTGCTAAAGATGGTTCATCGGTTCGGTTCGGTCTGGTTGGTTTCAGCAGTCCCATGTAAACTACCAGATGATTTGGCAGTTTGGTCATTTGATGGTTTTGTCTTTTCAGAAGGGCGGATTTTGACTTTGATGATATTGACCTCAATTTTGTCACAACAGTATTCATAAAATCACAAACTTTCAACCAAACTTGATGTCACTCAACTCCAAACCAACAATCCGCATTCAACTCAATACTTATGATTCAAGTACTGTGTGCAATTTATTTATTATTTACTTTTTTCTTATTTTACTTTTCATCTTAGAGATTAGTGTTTTTCTTAGCATTAGTGCAGTTTGTTTTTCTCTTTACGATAACACAAGACACAAACATATAGATACCTTGAAAATACTAGATATATAAACTTTAGTTTGCACGTTTATTTGGTTATTAGTCAAGAGATGGGCACCAATCTCCTGACTATGATGGGACAAAAACATGGTCAGGACCAAACTGCCATGATTTTCAAACGATCAATTATAGTATAATATATTCAACTTCCCAATCGTGATTTCTTTGTTCATCACTAGTTGATGGTAAACCACTAGAACTTTTTATGTACTTATATTCTACAACATGCGCAACCCGAATATGGTATCATTACAGGCGTAATAATTCATATATACAATAGACAAAAAAGAATCCCCTTCAAACTTAGATTGATTAGTAGTTACCTCTTCCACTTTAGTTTTCCCCACAACAACCTTCTCTTTTGTCTCAGACACACCCCTCCTCAAAAAGAAGCTCGTGGTGGCTGCAGCAGAGACAAGACGTTCCTGCATTGCTTGTCTCGTAGATGGCTGCTGAAAAAGTGACCATCGGCTTTTGACCACAGACCCGACCCTTTCTGCTACTTCAGAAACATTGCCTTTTGCATCCTTAGCAACCTCCCCCACAAATGTTCCTGCAGATTGCCCAGCTTCTTTCAGCTTTGTCCCTGCATCATTCGATAAGATATTCAAGAAAAACTCAAAATTGCAAAGTAGAAATAGAACTAAACTTAACAAAGCAGTTATGCGAAGATGTAGCAAATGGGTGTTTAGGGTAACGGGTCGAAGAGGAAAATTTTGAATTTGTCAGGACATGCCAGAATGACCAGCTTGACACGTTTTTCTCCAAACTTTATTAACGGAGTGATTTAAGAGGGATTTAAGCATCTGAAAAGACTTTTGGGTGATATTTGACCCTATCGACTCTCTTCATATAAGCTTCAAAATATAGGCGTTTGACTCGTTGGAGAGATAATACAACCCTAAGACCGATATTGCCACCTCTAGTTGTGTGACATTGATAAGCTAGTTACCTGAAGAAGAGAAGAAACCACTGGCCTTTTCTTGCCACTGAGGTGAAACGACTGAAGGCATTAAGCTAAATTCAGATACCAATCAGGAAACTTCTCAAATCAGTTAACACGCTTAATCTTGGAGTAATTGGCAAGGTAACTTTTCAAACACCTGCCCTGCCAACGCCTGCATTAAACAAGTGTAATCTTTTATAACAATTAAATGCTAGCTTCACAATCCATATCATTATAGTCAATTATTTAAACGCTAAACTAAATATAAAGCAAAGTTCCACACAATTTCTCAACTTTCATACTCAAGGTAAGGTCAACCAAACAAATTACTCAAAAAGTTCAGTTTTTTTATTACCCTCTCTAATCTAGATAGTAAACTAACACAACCAAATATATAAAAATTTTCAAACACATCAAGTTCCACATAAAGAAAAAGGTCAATAAATAGAATAATCTCGATTATACTAAAACAAAAACCTGAAAGCAAATGATCAATCTGCAAAAATATATAAATATACATATACATACATAAATATATGAAGGTTTACGAACAACGAAGCCCTAAAGAACTACATAACAGAATAAATAAATGAATAAAGGTTTACCTTGTGATTTATTGTAATTGAAACGCAGATGTCTCGCACGGAATATTGAAGAACAGCTAAAAATCAAAAAAGTTTATTTTTAGAGAGAGATAAAGAGATTATGATGATGATTCGATATTCTTTTGTTGGGGAAAGTGACAGTAGGCAAGAAAAATAGAGCATTGACTAACGTGTGTATGCTATTGCTGACTACTCACCAGAATCAACGGTTGGATTTTGGCCAATTAGGTTGATGGTGTACACTTTGTTGATGGACTTGAGTGTATAGTAGCATACCTTTATTTCTGGATTTTTCTAACGGACTATTAACTGTAAGGAGTATTATACAACTTTATATTTTATATAGTCCAAACAACCTTGGACAAATTCAAACCCTTGTTTAATTTGGATTTAGTAAGTATGTTTTGGATATGAGTTGAAATTAGATTATTTTTAAATGATACATAAATATGTAAGCTACGTGAATAACAATTGGATCAGAACGTGAATCATAATAAATTAATTATTATTTCATCCAACGAATTCGCTAAAAATACAGTTCTAGTTTTACTGTACTAAATAGCCTATGGAGCGGTTGGTGAGTAGCTCATTGATCAATAGATTGTGGCTTCGCGCCTCGTTGAAAGCGGGTGTATATATTTGTGATATGTATATATATCATTTGGGGTTGATAAGTTGTAAAATTGTCATAATTTTTGCAATATAACAATTTATTATTCAGACTTTCAATTGATGTTTACTGTTTAGTGTGTTTGTGTTTGGCTATTAAGGAAACGTTGCACAGCATTGTACATCAAAGTTAGGAGGATAACAAAATGATCATATGACTTGCAAGATGAATAAATGGGTTGTTATATCTAATTGGTATTCACGTTTTGATAATTTATTTTACAATAATTTATAATTTATTATTTATTATTATTATTATTTTAATGTTAAGGCTATTTAAGTATCTATTATAATTCACGTTTTGATCCAATTGGTATTCACATAGCTTATATAGATTTGTATCATTTAAAAATAATCTAATTTCAACTCATATCCAAAACATACTAAATCCAAATTAAACAGGGGTTTGAATTTGTCCAAGGTTGTTTGGACCATATAAAATATAAAGTTGTATAATTATTATTATAATAAATTAATTTAATGTTAAGGCTATTTAAGTATCTATTATTTATTTATACTAACCATTTCTACTTATTTCAACTTTTAAAACTTTACATTTGTTTCTACTTGTGGGTTGAGCATTCGAGGGTTAGGATAACTAGGAGTTGATGACAAGTGAGACGGGTAGTTGATGGAAATTGAAATAAAAGTGTTAGCTCGTTAATAATACAAGAATTTATTACTGTTTGCAGTTGGACATTATTTGTGAGTTTTCATTAACACCGTAATTTTGTATGATTTACGTAATACTGTAACTGGTTGAACCAAAGGGCTAGGACACGAGTAGAGGCTATCAATGCCATTTCATAACCATAACCAGTTGGTGCGTCCAAATAATCATCGATTTTTACACCCTATATTTGGTTGTTTTGTTTGACTTAATTCTATCGAGTAAATACAATCAAGCGCAATCAGATTTTGATGCAACGAAAAAGAAATTTGGTATGATACTTATGAGATCGATGATATCGATGAGATTTATATTCAAATATTTCTTCTTAGAGCGTATTGATTTGACCCCATAAGCGGGACCACCACCCAATAGCACGTTGCCACCTAGAGAATCTCCTAATTGTTTCAGAGCAACTAGAAAGAGATTCTTTAACCAGAAAGAATTCGGTTTAGATGTAGGATACCTATCCAGAAGTTTTCACAACTCAATCATAGATGATGGAATCATCAAAGATTTGACCTTTTCAAACTCTGTCTGTAATTCACTAGAGGCCCCGAAAACAAAGAGAAGATGTGTACAAACGAGATATGCAGCAACAAGAAGAAGGAAAAGGATTGTTTCCTATGAGTTTTTGAAAACTGGTCGATATAGATTCTTCAGTCAGTTTTGTACCAAGTTTACTTAAGGCTTAAATTTTAGGGTCTGCTCCCGAGTTTTTGATTGGAAGAAAAGAATAGAAAATGATAGAAAAGAAAAGAAGAGGAAGAACACTATTGCGTTCCCTAGTTGAAAAGAAGAGAAAGGAAATTTACATGTTTCGTGTTCCTGAGTTGGAGAGAAATGGAAGAAAATGTTATTTTCTAACTTGTTTAATCTTCCATCCTTCCATTTCTTCTTATTTTTGGAGAGAAAGTTTGGAGAGAAAAGATGTCCAAATTTTCCTCACACTTCTCTTCTTTTCTCCCCATAGAAAAACTTAGGAACACAATCTGATTTTTCTTCTTTCCCCTTCTTTTCTCTTCTTTCAGAAAATAACTAGGGAGCGGGCCCTTAAGGTTAGCTGAAGCAATGGATTATTAGCACATTCAGAAAAGAGCACTCCTCCCCGTATGACCAAAAGTTTTACAAAATTACCCTTACCCCTTCACACTCTTTCCTCCATCTTTCTTACTCTGTATACTATTATGCTCAATCGATCCCATCAACAACAGTAGGCATAACCTGGAATCTCGTTTATCTCCACCACACTATCATCTCTCATATGTCTCCCTGTGTATTTGCCGTTTCATTTCCAAACGTTTCTCTTCAATCGTCCTTCGAATCAACACCGTTTTCTGCACTGATTTTTCGATTGAAACAGCTCAGATGGTGTTACTTCTTTTAAATGTTGCAAGTAGTTTTGGTCTGCAATTATCTTTTCGTAAAGACTTACCGATCTCAAGTCTCAATGTAATTACATTCCATCTTCAGATCTGATTAAACAACTAATTCAAACACTTTTGATCTAAAATTATGCATATGTTGTGACAGAGTTTTATTGCAAAAAAACATAATTCTTATCTAAATTCATTTTATATAAAATACCGATACTATTTTTATCTTTTTAGATGAAAAATGAAAAATATACAAAATAGATAGTCCTTTCGTCAATATGTTGAAGAAGGTCATGACAGATTATTCTATGTAACATTGATATGGATCTTACCTGAGATTTAATAATAGAACATTAAAACACCAATTACTCTACATTTTTTAAACAAGCTTAACAAAATAAACAATAAAGATAATGTTGTTAATTATAGGGTTAAATGCCAAGAAATAATCCAACTAATGACGAATGTTATAACATCAACATGGGCTTTTTAGTTGGGTCAACTAATATGGTTCAGGCTAACTACAAGGCTCAACCCAATTAGAACTCTGCAAGACTCAGCCCAAAAGCACAACATATGAAGTAACGTCGTAGTTAATTAGTTATGTGGCAAAAGCACAACATATAAATAACATGGGTTTTTTGTAATTGTTATCAAGTGTGTCCCATCTTCAGTCCAACTAGTACAAGGCTCGGCCCAAACTCCCTTTACCTAGGGCTTCAACCCGTTTAATTTCTGCAACCTTGTTTTGTCTTTCTTTCTTTTCTTCGTAGACTACTTTAACGCATGAGCATGATTGCATGATCAAATATGAGTTTAACTTCTGCCGAATTAGCTTCTCATCATGACATATTGACACAAATCTTACTCCGATTACCAGTTCGATCACTTGTTCGATTCAAATGCGTATCTAAACACTGGCAATATCTCGTTTCAAGTCCGCGTTCTGCTCTTCTTCATCGAAAGCTTAATCCTAACCTTTTCTCAACTTCCGGTTTATTTATACGTAAGAATAGTAATCATTACACTGTCAGTACTGGACGTGAGTATGAATTTGTTTCGTTCGATCGTGTAAAGGCTGCCAAACCTCCTTTTAGATCCTTAAAAGTTTTAAAGGTTGATAAGAAGGTCTTAAATCCTCATACATCACGCAATTATGAAGTTGTGCAATCTTCCAATGGGTTATTGCTATGTTGTACCATGATTTTCGTGACACATCGGCCTGACATCAATTATCATCTTTACAATCCAACAATCAATCGGTTCACGACCATTCCAAAATATGATAGGGATGGCTTTGAGAGTAATCCTTGTGGTATGACATTAGTTTTTGATCCTCTGAAGTCTCCTCACTATAAACTTGTATGTGTTCGCATGTATTCGCGGAGTTGTTGTATTGGACATATAGAGGTTTACTCATCGGAAAGTAGGAGTTGGGTGGTTTCTGAGAATCGGGTTTCGATGCCGATTGACTTCAAACAAGCGTTTATAGTTGGTGTTTATTGGAATGGCGCAGTTCATTGGGCCAATAGGCAGCATGTTTTTTATCTTAAGGTCAATAAGAATTGCGTTGACAAAATTAATTTACCTCATCATGCATATTATCATTGGTATAAAACAAGGCATTGTTATCCTCTGGTTGAATCTCGTGAATCTTTGCTTTTTATCAATGTTTTTCCTTCATTTGCCTTTGAGGTTGATGTTTACAAGATGAACACAGACTACTCAGGGTGGTCCAACAAGTATCATGTCCATCTTTATGGTTTCTCGTTTGCATTTCCAGAGAATTCGGCCCAATGGCCTCTCCAATCATATGTAGTACATTGTTTTGTTCCGGGAGAAAGAGAAGAAGATGCATTCCTGGTGATAGAAACTCCTGGGAAGCTTATCTTAAGATACAATGTACTGTCGAAGACTTGTCAAAAGCTTTGCGATCTTACTGACTCATCTATTGATCAAGATGAATCTTATGGATCTTATAGAAAGCTTCGTACTTTTCCTTTTGTTGAATCTCTTGCTCATGTCTGATGATAGGAACATCATATGCTTATTTAATTTAATTACGTACTTTATATAAGTTTATCAATGTGATCATCTGCATTTATGCTTAATTAGTTGTACTTGTTCTGTTAGTTGACTGTCTTCGTTCTTTGGAGTTATGAAGTATGTATTTGTCAATTCCACAGTGATTTAAACAGACAAATGTGTTCAACTCCAAACAAAACTTTCAATCTTAGTGTTTGTAAGTTCAAGAGTAAGCCACTTCAAGTAAAGTTTTCAATCTAATCTTAAATGTTTAAGACCAAGCAACTTAATATGTCGATCAAATTCCTGTCACATAATGTTTTAGTACTATTGATTCATTTACTAATTTATATGCTCAATTTCATACGATAATAAGTAACTGTTGATTCAATCATGGCGCCACATTCTTACCTCAGTTGTACGTAACTTCCATTCGGGTTTGCCAAATAAAATTCGAAATCACAAAATCGTATTTACCACTACCATATATAGCCGCATGCAACTTGATCCATCATATTAGATTGTAACTTGACAGGATTCAAATCCTTTTAATTTTGTGTAACTCACTAATATATATGTTACAATTGTAATATTACGGTGTACATATAATAATAAAAAAAAGTAGTGTACAATCACCTTTTATAGACAAAATATGATCAGAAAATTGTTTTAACACTGGTAGAAAGGACAACATATTAAGTACATGGGCTTTGATGTAATTTCTAGTTGGGTTAACTAATATGATCCGGTCTATCCCAGCTTCAGCCTCTTCAGCCCAACCCAAATTCTCCCTTCAACTCAAATTTTAACTATATTTAAATAAAATAAAATAAACAATCATAGATGACTTGCATGCATGACATGAATGCGTGATCAAAGATGAGTTCAACTTTAGCCGAATTAGCTTCTCACGACGACATATTAAGAGAAATCTTACTCCGATTACTAGTTCAATTACTCGTCCGGTTCAAATGCGTATCTAAATGGTGGCAATTTCTCGTTTCGCTCTCTTTCATCGAAAAAATCCTATCCTCATTTCCTATGCCGTTTTTTTATAGGTACAAGAACTGATGCAGACCCAAGTGTGGAGTAACTAGCCCTTTTATTTATGGAGGCCCAAGATTGTATTAATAAAGGGGCTCCACTAAAATGAACATAACTTGGGCTACGGGGCCCCAAGACCAGCCAAATCGAAGCTTGGGCTGAGGGAAACGTCATGGTAAACTGCCTTTGTGCCCAAAAACGATGTATTTTAAGAGTTATTTGCCTTTTTGTGTTTTTTCTTTTCCAATTTGGGCTTTGTTTGTGGGCTAGTTTTCAGCCCATTTGTCTTTTTAGGCCCATTCAAAATTTAGAGTTTATTTTAGGATTCTATTGAGAATCTGGGACATGAAGTTTTGATTTTTATGAACTTCGATTTTTCTGTCGGTTCATTTTTGAGTGAATTTTTTCCTGATTATTAGCATTCGTTAAATTAACAATAATTAGAAGAGTTGTTTCTAGTATTTGCGTGAATCAACATGTTTTATTTGTGTTATCTCGTTTTTATTTTACGTCAAGAACTAATCATCAGCATCACTAAACATGAGTATGACTTCGTTCCGTTTGATCGTGTAAAACCTCCTTCCAAATCCCTAACTGATTTTTACAAGCATCTAGGCATATTAGTCATAGAAATTTTACAATCGCAAGAAGGTTTACTGTTATGTCTTTACATATATCCAAGAGACCGATGCACAGTGTCGAATATTATGTTTACAATCCAACAATCAATCAATATACTAAAATTCCAAAATTTAAGCATTTAGATTACTTTGAGAGTCGTCCTTCCGGTATGACGTTTGCTTTTGATCCTTTAATCTCACCGCATTATAAAGTCGTTTGTGTTCGATGGAGTCTAGTGACTCATTTTGTTAGATGTATAGTGGTTTACTCATCGGAAACTAGGAGTTGGAAGGGTCCTAGTAACATCATTTCTATTAAACTGATATCGAGTTTATGGGTGGTGGAGTTTATTGGAACAATGCAGTTCATTGGACCAATGATATGCATATTGTGTATGTTAACAAAAATGAGAAAAATCATGTGGTTAATCAACTGGCTTTACCTAATGTGATTAATCTCCAGTTCGCAAAGTCGAATTGTTATCCTCTAGTTGAATCGCGTGATTCTTTGCTGTTTATTGATATTTTTCCAACTTTTAACTTGGAGATTGATGTTTATTAAAGGAAAACAAACTATTCTGGCTGGTCTATTAAATACCATGTCCATCTTTCAGTTTTTTCGTCATTAATTCTGGAGGTGCCTCGAGGAAGTGTTCCCTATTGGAACATCCTTTTTACATTCGTAGTACATTGTCTCGTGATTGGAGAAAGAGAAGAAGATTCGTTCCTGGTGTTACAAACGCTTGATAAGGAGTTTGTAAGGTACAAAGACTTGTGAGAATCTTTGTGATTCTGACAGGTATTTTTGGGATAGTAACTTGAACTTGAAGTAAGTATATGAAGGGCAAGATGCTTTTCTATTCGTGGAATCTCTTTCTCATGTGTGATAGAAATATAATCTATACTTCAATTCTTATTAGGTAGTTATGTTTCATATTCGTTGGTAAACATATAATTGGTTCGTTAGTTTTTTGTTTTTTTGCCAAGTATTAATCGAATATATAGACAGTGTTACGTTTAGTTGGTTAATCTTGTATTCACCCAAACTTCTGTCCTGTTTACCTTTTTCAGTTTTGAAATTCAGAAATGATTTGGATTTGTTCAAACATGAAAAGAAAGTTCTTTACTTTTCCTGAGAACCTGTTTCAAATAACTTCTACTAGAAGAACCGGTAAGTAATACCTGCGAAGGTGAGGTTTTAGTCGCCCTGCACTCTGTAGACAATAGACAAGTGCAAGATTTGAACTTATAACTTTCCAATCATCTCGAGCAATTCTAAACATTTCAGTATACAGATTATGCTGCATAGAGGTGTAAAATTGACGTGTACCGGGCATGCTAGGTATCAGATCATAACGGGTTAGATCGCGTCAGGTTAACCACATGCACCTTTTTTTCATTTGTATTTTTTAATAATTAGTTAATTGTTTACTTATTTAGAACCGAAAACCTACAATCGATCTCACATATTATTGTACAATCACACATAAGTATATAATTAGACATTTGTCTCCCGTGAGACGTGAACCCACAATCTCTTGGTTGATTCAAATACCGCTAAGCTAACAACCTTTAGTGCTAATTTCTTAAATATGATTACAAAATCATTAGACCTGTAAGTGAACTTATGAATAATACAATTGAGAGAGTTGTATGCATAGAAGATACTCTTTGAATGACTTTCTACCTGATCAACTGATTCGACCTGTTTCTCTTTTAAGGAAAACCATCCCATTTATAACGAAATGAGCTTAAAATGGCACCTCTAATGTGGCGGATTGTTTCCAAGTAATTTGCTAAAGAAATGCCACAAGTCCAGAATCATGACACAACAATCTGTTGCAGCTTTGCTACAGAATGTCATATAGTCCTCATCAAATCTTCAAGATTCTGGGCCACCTAAACCATGATCATCATACTTCTCATAATTTGATCTCCTTTCTGTCAAATTTTTTCAAGTTTCATACATATTTTCTTTATATCAGGCCTGAGAGATGGCGAAGGAGAACAACAATCCATAGCCAACTGAAAGAATCCCAAAACGCGCTCTTCATTTATCAAACTTCCATCACCTTTGTTTACATCAATTAAAATGTCAGGATGATACAAATCAGATATCCCATTATCCAATATTGCATTCCTCAACGAGTTTGCCAAATATGAATCATGAACAGGGTTTGAATTCTTGTTAACTGGTTCTTTTCCGGTAATTAATTCTAGTAAAATCAGTCCAAAATTGTAAATATCAGTAGCCTCACTCATATCTTCTATATTGATCAATTCGGGTGCTTTATACCCCTCAACAGCAGCTGCTTCCAACAATTCTTGAGCTGCAGATGGATTCAAGAATGTGCGTAGACCAAAATCTGATATAAATGGCTTCTGATTTGAGTCTAAAAGTATGTTCTTTGACTTGAGATTTCCATGGATTATCGGATTTTGAAGCCCACTATGTAAATAATCTAGTCCTTTAGCAATGCCTTTTGATATTCTAGAGATGACTGTCCATTTATGACATTCATCTTTTCCATCTGCGCATTTCAAAAAAGAACATCATTGGGTAGTTGAAACTTGAAAACATTTGCCATAAGGTCCACGGTTATACAAGAACTTTAAAAGAAACAATCATATGCTGGGCTATAATCCGAGGTAGCAATGCATGTGGGTTGGGTTAAGTTATACGGAGTATGTCAAAATGAGTTCCGGCCAAAATGAATAAATTTTTCTATGAAAATCTAAATGGGTCACAATGACCCGAAATACTTTCTGTCTAATCAAATGAAAATGAGAAATCGAAAAAGAATGGACCAGTGAAGTTTTAATATATATATATATATATCTATATATAAAATCAATAAAAGCATATATATTAAGTTGCTTTTTGTCTAATAATAATATAAGAATGCTACAAAACTTAGTTTGTAGTTTAGAGTCTTTGATAAACATAAAAGTATATTCAAATGAAATTTTCTACAAGGGTAAAAGCAGAAGACCTATATATCATTGAGAACTGATCAACCCTTATAACCTATTGACAGCTTAATATTTCTTGTAAATTTATTGCATTTTCTTTGTCCCTTTCATATCTTAGTTGTACCATATCCTAGAAATACTGGTTACTAACGAATAAATGCAATACCACAATCGAAAATCAAATCTTTTTTTTCCTTCTTTCAAATACAGTTTTATAATTGAATGTAATAGTTAGTTCAGAAAGAAGCCTAGTATTTAAGCATATTAACATAATATTACCTACAATATATATTTACTTTTTCTGGTTATGATATATAAAGTAGGAATATTACCTTTAATGAATTGGGCCAAATTTCCCTTCTCATAAAAAGGATGAACAAGAAGCTTCTCACCTCTAGGCCCATAATAGAACCCATAAAGAGGGACCAAATTAGGATGCCTAATTGACCCCAGTAGTTGCACTTGCACCATATACATCAAATCTTGTACTTTTTTTGTACAAGTTGGTCTCAAGAATCTCAAACAAACAACTGAATCATTAGTCACTAAGTTAGCCTTATACAATGTCCCATAACTAGATTTCCCAATAACTTCACCAGGAGCATCCAATATATCAACACTAGTAAGATCTTCACCACCATTAAACTTAATCAACTCCCCATTGATTTCCATTATTTCTTGTACACTTTTACCTTTACTTTCAAAGCTTGCTTCTTTATCCCAAGATTCGTCTTTTCTAGACCTTTTTCTTATACAAAAACAAATGAAAGCCAAAACAATGAAAACGACAAAAGAAATGGATAAACTCACAATTAGTATAACCTTGTGGCTATTCTCCATGTGGATATATATATGATCAAAACTTATAGCTGCATGCACCAAAGAAAACAAAGGTGTCCATGCCACAACTAAAACTAAAGTTTTAAGAAAAATATGATATTTTTATAGATCATGAACTCTCTCCCATTTGGGTCACTTGAAAAGGAAATGTGGGTGTATCTATTACAAAATGTAAGTTTGTATCTGTTTCTCATGTGGGTGTATGTATATCATCAGAAGCTCAAAGAATCAAGAAAATTTGGAAAAAGGTGACGTTTTGTTAACATGTTCGAGTCTCACCTATTTTGGCTTTTTTGAACAAATATGAGAGAGAGAGAGAGAGAGAGAGAGAGAGAGAGAGAGAGAGAGATTTCTTGTTGACAATTTTTTTGGAACAAAAAAGAAGTCTTCTGAAGAGAGATGGGAATAAGAAGAAATAGATTCTTGACTTGTGTTGGAATGTGTCATGTATTAGTGGAATAAGGTTAAGGAATCTGATTTACTTTCAAGTTTCAAGTAATTCAAAAGGCATTACCTAACGTTTCCTAATATAGCCTAAAGTCACCATATTGGATCAATGTATCTCCCTGATTATAATTTCGATCTTAGTCCACATCTGTTGATGTCACAAATTGGTTAAAATACTTAAAGTCGGTTATCTTATAAAAAATTGACATATGGTGTCCACCAAGCGAGAAACGTAATTTTTGGTTATACTTGTGTGTGTACGTAATTATAAAGTAAAGAAAAATTACATATGAATATACTTTAGCTTAACTTTCATAAGAATAGTGATAGATCAAACGATGTATAAAAAGTTACCCATGTAATTGTATTGAGTTTGATTTTTAATTTGGTTATCGTTTTTCATAATATATACAACTTGAAAAAACGCATAAACTAGTTTATGCATTTGAATTGACCCTTGTAATTAGTTGTTGCCATGTATTAGGGGACTAAATTGGCCCATATTCCATTACAAGAGAGTTTCAACATGTTGTATTACTTTCAATCATAAAATTTAAATTGCGTTTGGTTCACAAAATTGATTGACTGTTCCTTAAATTTTTTTGGTTGAATAATTTATAAAGTTAGAATCCATCAAATTCCTTCAACTAAAGGAATTGAAATTTCTTTTTCTTTGATGAATTTCAATTTCTTTAAAAAAATTCAGTGAACAAATGCAACCTTAATTTTAACCTGTATAAATGCAATCAATTATTAACATATACCTGGAAAAAAAACAGAGCATTGGCTATTTGAATTTGAACTTTGAGATTGAAGTTCCATATTCAATAAAGCAATCAAATCATTATCGAAAAACAAATCAATTAATAAACATTAAAAAGTTAATATATAAAAACAAGTTTCAATCCTTTCTTTTGCCCCTATGTTCATACATCCATTCATCAAAAACAACTACTGCCACCATCCTCTCTCCCCCCGCTTTTCACACAACCACCGCTTGCTACAAGCACCTTCCACACCACCACGGTGGCAATTTCTCCTCTTTGTTTTGGCAAAATACATTCATTCTGAAAGCTAAGATGCCCTCCTCAGTCCTCGCGAATAAGAAAGATTTATATTTCTTGTAAGAAAAACAAAATCGTATTCAAAGAAGCATCTATCCTATCGATATAGCGGCAACCTTCATAGCAAGGGAGCTGCAATCAGTAGTCTGGATAGTTAAGGTTTTGGATTCTCGAGAAGGGTAAACATGAAGTTTCCAGAGAACGTTGCTTCTTTATCTACACATCCACAATTGTATCAGAGTGATTGAAAAAAAAACCCGAAGCTCAAAGTTAAAGGTGACAATTCGACTCATTTACTGATAAATTAGCCGATCCTGTAATTTTTCTCCTCTTACCAGTTAAATGGGTTTTAGAAAAAACTGGCTTAAAAATGCAATAGGTAAAACAGGCTTATCGTGGCTGAAACTGCAGTTATGTAAAGATTAAAAGCTGGAACATCCTAAATATTTCGTTGATGAACATAATATACTTTTGTAATGATATTAGAAACTATTTATTTATATAAATTTAAAAACATCTAAGACAGGTTGAACTAAATGATTCAACTTAAGAGAAATGGATCAAAGAGGTTGCTTTTTGGAAGCTGTCCAAGGTGTATTTAAATGCATACATACCTTCTAAAATGCTGTACTAAAAGGTGTTAGATTATTAAAAGGTATTTATGTATTAAGTTAAAGAAAAGGATAAGTAATATGTTTGATTGTCGGTTAAACCTGTTTTCAACTCACTCAAAACTTACTCGTTTTGGTCCATTACCCAGCCCATCAATTTTTCCCACCTATACTTGTTACAAGAATGTTGAGGCTCACTAACTCGAGGAAAAGGCTTTTAAGTTCTTTTTTGGCGATGATGAAAAACAGGTTTCTTGTTTATCAACTCATAAACTTTCGACTACGGGAGTGATTGGAAGTTTGATCGCGACTAATATGATTGTGTTCACTGTAAAAGGTAAGTTATTAATAGAGCAGGTTGAAAGTAGTATAAAATGCTTTTAGGCTCTCATGTGAAATTTGTGGGCTCTATGCCATGATAGAATACCCATAAAATATGCACAATATGTAATTATATATATATATATACATGTGTGTGTGTGTGCCTAAAAATATTAATGACTTCGCTATATGATGGGTTGTTTTAAATTTTACTGAATTCTCCTTTTGAACTATAAATTCCTTAATGACAAGATCTAATGATTCTCAAAAATTAGTTGATGTTGATTTTGAACTATAAATTCCTTAATGACAAAGGTCTAAGGATTCTTAAAATTAGTTGATGATGATTTTCTGATCCTCTCTGATTTTTAGTAATACTAACTAAAATAAAATAGTTAAAAAGGTACTGTTTCATCAAAATATATGGCTACCTCAAATCATTTTTAACCAACTATAATGATAATAAAAATAATTTAATTTTATTAGATTAAATAATTTTAAAACTAGACAAAAGACATAACTAAATGTCATAGGTAGCACAAATTTATCAAATAAAAAATATATAGAATAAAATAAAAGTAATTAAAAATATACAATTACAACAAAATAAATGGGCTCAAATTTATTTTATATGAGTTAGAAAAAAACTTGAGCTTATTAAAAAAATTAAGAGTAGTTCCATATCTTGTATAGTAAAGAATATTAAAAGACTTGCACGACGCATGACAAACCAAGTTATTACGCACGGCAAGGGATAAGTGTGCAGAATATGAGATTCCAAAATTCAAGGTTCAGTTGTTTCATAAACTAGGAAATCACCAATATGAGTTGCCAACCACTGATGGTATAGGAGCTATAGTATATGAAACAGGACCTAAGAGCCAAAATGACTATGATGTGATAATCCATTACAGAGACGGTTTTAGTAATTGATTTTGTAACAACCACCGACTTCAATTAGCCGATCAAAATATTCTCTGTTAGAGAAATCCATGTTCGCCTGAATTGCACTGCCCTGTAACGTAACGAAAGTATATAATCACATATAAGAGCAAAAACTTTCATCACACATAGGTTTATTTCAACATCCGAAGTGATGTACAGTTTTAGTTGGATATTTGGTCTATGTGGCTGTCTTTTTGTTCCAGATGGTACCAGGTATTCAACAATTGAGTCTGGTCCAGATGCGTCCATGTGGTTTTTAATGATGCTACTCGTCGTTACGCTAAGTGGGTTCAAGATGTTTGATGTCATTTAATTATTGGTAATGTAATATGTTTAGTGAATACTTTTTAGCTTTTGTGAGGTTGATGTAGTTCCTGTCTTGCTGCTGTTGTTGTTGTCATTTTGTTGTTGGGCCCAAATTGCACCTTGTACTATAGGTGTATTTTGCAGGTTGTTTTTTTTTAGTTGTAGCGTTGCATTTTTTCGTACTTGTTCTTTGGTTTAATGGTAATATTGTCTGCTTCTTTACAAACTAATGCCTATAACTAATAAATGTATATATCCAAATAACTATTCGAATGTATTTTCAGGATGTTTCACTAAATATACTATTTGATTAATCATTGGAATATATTGAATTGCAAGGAGGAAAATATCATCTTTAAAAAACAAAGCATGTGCTAGAATATCAAGTAGGACAGTAAACAAGAAAGCGATTCTCAGATTGATAATGTCAATAGTGGTTACTATGTTGGTTTATAATAAAAAGGAGATGGACTAACCTCCTTATCGATCAACATACAACAATAGCCGGTTGGTGTCAGATCGGGTGGGATGCTATTGGTCCATTTTTGCAAAACCATAAGTTCAATCGCACTTCCCCTGCCATAGGGTCTCAGATCGTTCAATGTCATTGACATTTCCCTGAAAGAGAAGAATTTACTTATCCAATACTAAGCAATATACACAAAAGATGACTACTGCAGATGCAGTCGTTGGAAGCGAAAGATGGAAGTTCGTGGCTTATTGCCCAAAATAAATGATCATTGCCCCTTTCAATCAAATTTGTTTATAAACCTCAAAGAAGGGTAAAATCATAATATTCTAATGTGTCTACAACTAAAAGACATTAGTTTTAAACTTGTTCATAAGCTATGACTTGGTCAGACTAATTTCTCTACCCAATAATAAAAGTAAACATTGATTATATATATATATATATATATAAAACTTAACTCATGCGGGACCTTAAAAGAATAAAAGTAGCTATAGATTTTGGTATTTTGCAGTTGTATTTTCATTCGATCCTACATTTGTTTATAAACAACCTATTATATAAATAGTACTCTAGCACAAAGTCATCAAGGTGTGTAAAGAAATCTTTGCTTGTCAGTTTAATCCGATCTAAAACATTTTGACCGATACTAAACACCACCCATTTCAATAGTTGTTACCCAACCTCCCATGTTGCCATATCTAGTTAAACTGCTCAGGTACCGGAACTTTGATATACATAAGATCCATGTTCCTTTGTGGAGCTCAACATCAAGATCCTGCTATAATCTTAGATTTTGCTACATAATGTCAACTTCTTGATCATTACTTATGTTGACATCAAGTAATTTTCAACTTGTGGTGATATTCAAGTTAGGATGATGTTTTAGAAACTCGAGATTTAAAGCCAGAGCAAAGTTAAAAAGCTTCATATAAATGTAGATACGGTGCGCCATAAATATATATTATTTGCTAATAAAAGAAGTATAAAAATAACTGTTAGGGTTTGAACAACAATAGTGAGATTAAACAAAAAATGAAGCATAAAATACTATCATCAGATTAATAAATGGAAAAGTAAATTTTGTTGTAATAAATTGGAGAAGAAGCTTACTTTTATGATGGGTAGAAGGTGATTAGGGCTTGAAGAATAAGATAGAAAGAAGGTGATTAGGGTTTGAAGAATAAGATAGGAAGAAGGAGAGATATGGAGAAAGGGAAAGCTTATAGAGATGGAGAAGGTTGAAAGATTGATTGAGTGATGGTAGCATGAATACGGCGTGAGCATGCTTAGCAGTTTATGATGTTAGTGTTAATCTCAATTAAGGGAAAAAGACAAAATGTATTATTAAAAAATTAAAAAAACTTCAGGACCTAAGGACTTGAACATGTGACCACTTGAATGACATAGTGACATTTAACCATTAAAGTATGAGAATGAAAGTAATAAATCATACCAATTATATAATATAACAGGATAAATAGAGTTGGAAAAAAATTATTACTATTCATAGTTGTCTAACAATTGATATTAAACTAGATTTATTTTGCCCGTGCGTTGCAACGGGTTTAAAATGTATTTTTAAAAACATAATCACGAAATCTTAACTTGTTTTGTTTTCGATTAACTTTATAAAAGTACGACGAATAATAATGAGTATAATAATCTAACTAATGATCATATATCATATAGTATTCAGTTTACTAACATATGCAAGTTTTAAAGATTTTTTTGTAGCATTTCAACATTAGGGAATTTCTGTAATTTTCATTTATTTCAGGGGTTAGTATGCAAATTTATTAACTTTCAAAAAGAGAAAGGAAAAAAAGATATTATAAAAATATGATGAACTTGTATCCTTTTATAAGGAAACTATTAAGAAGTACTGCATTAGAATAACACAGAGTATATGTAAGCTCTAAAGTTTTTAGGTAGCTTTTTAAAATCTATAAATTAATCTATAATTTTTATTTACTTTGAGGGTTGGTTTGCAAGTTTATTAAATTTTTAAAAAAGAAAAAAATAAAAGAAATGATGGCAAGTTTTGGATTTTGGTAGCCTACTCACTCAATTACTTTGTTACCAGCATGAATAAATAACATTTGATATACATTATCCTTCAATAAGCATATAGTTATTGTTTTGTCTTTTAGAATAAAGCGGAATATTCAACAGCTGATATTGATAAAAATTTCAAGACACATGACACGATTAAAATGAAATATATAGACACACACACATAGTTATAATCCATATATTAGTATATTACATTATGTATTGTATTATTAAACAAAATTTAGAATTTGTATCTAAATCTTATCATTTATTGCTTCCTTTGTATTTAAACTTTTGGACCACATTTTTGTTCATGCTAAATTATTGGTCTAATTTAAGTAATGGCAAGCAAATGATGCATTTAACTAATACTCGAGAAAACTAAAAAATTAGCCGCATGTACTTTCATGTTTTGAAAACACTGTTTGCAAATACTTGAAAGAAAAAATAGAGATGTAGTATTAACTTTAGCTAATACTTCACAAAAAAAAAAAAAAAATAGCCGTATCTACTTCCATTGTTTAAAAACTGTTATGGAAAAAAGAAAATAGATATGCTAAGACTTAAATCCAAGCCCAAGAGATTAGTTGGTAAATCTTTTAACCATCAAGCTAAACAACTTTTATCAATAATTTACACACATAAACATATAAACATATTTATTAATTAAAAAATATGGATTAAGAAAAGACAAACAACTTACGATTTATAAGTGTATGATAATTGATATTAAGGGATAATGGGAATTTAATCTTTTGCACCTGATATGATTGTTTTGCATGATGAACCTCCACTCTCATTTAGCAAGCATTGCATATTGCATTTTTGTAAGCTTCCAATGCCAACACCACCAAATGTACGGGGTCGGCGATAAGTCTATTCTCCTAGCAATTAATCCACGACATCATTTTTCGTTCTTCTAAACTAAAGTATCACCCAAAAGTTTCCTCTAAGCCCTTCTAATGTTTGTATCATACCATACCATGAATGATCTTTCTAGGATTTTCTTTCTGGGTGTCAATTAGCTGCCTAAGGTAACTATAAATTGGATTTTGTTATACTTACGACTTCAACAATTATGTTTACTCATTCAATTCTTTACTTTGAGTGGGAAGATTTTTAGTGATTTGGAATAAGCTTCCATGTCTAATTGGTTAAAACCTCCAACGTGAGAATAAGAACAACCATCCATGGGAAGTCTACTTGGACTTTTGGATTATTATTCTTATAAGATTCCTTTTATACTACGGAGTATAGAACAGTTTAAGAACGCTAACTTAAAATCATGAGAACCTTAAGTTCTAACCACTCTAAAGTCTAAACTAAAAACTAGAGCCGTAATCACAAAAAAGTAACTTGATTTTACACGAAAATATATTATCCAGCTAACCTTATTTTGTTATGGGTTAACTTGAATCAAATGAATACTGCGACAAAATAAAGTATAGCAACCATAATCCACTCATAGTACATGCTTTAAAATCCTGTTCGAACTTACGGGTAAACTTTCTCGTTTAAAAACTACCAAACACCTTAATCCGTTATCTATAAAACAATGTCTTGAACCAAGCCCATTACCTAACTCCTCATTTTGCAAAATAGGTGACAATTTAGAATACATATTAAACCAACGCCTGCAGTTGGCAACAATTTAAGACAAATTACAAAAAAAAGAAAAAAAAAGAAAAAAGAAAATTTGAACCTACAAAACTGATGGGTGATCCATCTCACAGATGCTACAGATGAGCTGATGATACTATGCGTGTCATTTATAAGTTACAAATATTGTCTAAGGCTTTCACCACTCACTGCTTCCATTTCCTTCAAAATTTCTTGAGCAAGTGATTTGACGTTCGGTTCCACATCTTCCAACAATTCGCCGAGGAAAGGTATGGTTTCAGGTATCAATACCACATACTCCTCACTCAAATTATTTACCAAGTACTTCACTATTTTTAACCCAAGTATTCGGGTACGTACATTCTCACTTCGTGTTTGCATCAGAACCTGCCCCCACAATAGAAAATTGACAAAAAATTTAGAAAACTGTATCATACTCTTGAGGTCAAATGAATTGTTTCAAACTCGTTCGAAACTTGCACATATACAATAAAAAGAATACACAGCACGGTTAACATTGTTGAAATTGACCTTTTCAATTGACATACTTACTTTTTTTATGCAAAGAATTCGTTACAGTTGTGACGATGCCAAAATGAACATATATATGCACGAATGAGTGATCTCGAGACAGGTAAAAAAGATGTATTCGAAAAAACTAAATTGCAGCTTGAGATTTAGTATATCTAGAATTGGGCATTTCCAAATGCAATAAAGAGTTAAGGATAGAGGTTGACTAATAGACTACTGTTTAAAAATATGTACATTATGGGTTGTGGGACCCAATGAGATACAAGTCAAAGGGTTCTTCATTTCTTTTCTTTCTTTACAAACAAAGCATCTATAGAACTCCCATTTTTTGGCAGCAAAAGTTATTCTTAACATGAAACCAAGTACGGATAGAAAAAATGCAAAAAGGTCAAGACTAACCTCATGATTCAGCGGTTTCGACAGAACGTCACTAGCAGAAGTAACAGCCATTTGTCCAACACAAGAAACCAAAATGTCATCAACTTCATTCACAGAGGGTACATCTGGATGTTGTTCGAGGGAGTTCGGTGGATCAACACAAAGCTGTGAGATAACAGGTTTCAACAACACCTACACAAGAAATACGAAAACCCCTTTCATATCAGATCAAGTATGATAAAAGATCATCAAATGAAAACGATTAATAGTTGCTGGGTAGCAACATCTAACTGGTCAAGGAAGGTACGTATCAATATGGTTTCTTTTAGTATAGGTTGGGATGACCCACAACCGACGTCTTGTTAGGGATTTTCCAATACATATTATTTACGCTTTAACTATGATTGCAAAATCTTTATTCTTAAAAAAAAAATCCAATTTCTTAAATAACGTGATTTAGAAGGTTGAATGCATTATACAGCTTCAGAGACTTCTAATCCACTTACTGTCAGCTAATTGTTAACCTTGCATATTTGAGCAGTTAGTCTAAAAATATAAGAGAAACAGACTCGATAAAAATGAGAACGCATCAAACTACCACCTTTATTAAATACCACAACCTACAAAATGACTTCGGTTAATTCATATTAGAGTAGATAAACAACGGAAGTTAATAACCGAACATACTTTAAACCTATACCAAAAATGATGAATGTACGTTCTTCATTTTGGTAACATCAATAAACCTAGAACTTACAAATGTTGTAGCGATAAATGCATGATACGATAAAGCAATGTAATTTGACTAAATAAGAGTCGGGGAATGAGATAAAGGCAAAACAGAATAGAAAAAAAAAATAACATTATCTCACTTACTTGGAAATTTAAGGAGTCCAGGAACTCGAGTTTTTCGCGATCATAAAGAAAACATTTATGTAGAGACGACAAAACCAGTGCTCTCACATGCCACTTTCTAACAGACAAACTATTTATTTCAGAGTCCATAAGTTTCGCCTTTTTCTTTCGAGGGGGACCAGGTCTTGCAGCTTCATCACTTAAATGCCGCACCAACCCGTTAAGAACGTATTTGAAGTATGGAGCGAACAAGTCCCTATAGAATTACAGTAAATAATAATGAGAACAAATTTCAGAAACAAATAAAAAACCATCAGAATGCAACCAACTCATCAAAGAGGTGGCAAAAAGGGAAGGTTGCATAACGGACATGTGTCACAAGTCACAACATGTGGACTATAACTTCGGGTCAGGTTGGTTTAACCCAAAACAATTTCTGTCCAAATTTTTGTGTGTAGAAAGCGTGTAAAACATAATTAAGAAAAATCCCACCTCTAATCAAACATTACATTAAGAAAAACCTAAAATGCTAAAAGTCAACTCACCTGCCACTATCAATAAGCTTATGTAATAAGCTGAAGAATGATATTGCCCTGTCAATATTTGCATGCCCTAAATCGTCATTTTGCTCCACGTAGTCTGACCACTCAACACACCTAATAAAAAGAGGCTTAAACATGTTCTCTGTAAGTTTCATAACAAGAGCCACCATTGCATTAATAACATCTTTCTCAACAACAGTAATATTCTTGACTGAAGCAGGGCGTTGGCGACGAAGATCAAGAGCAAGCAAACACATATCAAAAATATTCAAATAATAGGCAGATATAGATGATCGATCCATTGTATTTATGAAGTTCCCAAGCATCTGAAAAATAATTGATAAGCCTGAATCTCCAAAGTTGATTGCTTCAGAGTATATCTTCAAGAGAGGTGGAAGCGATAGTCGAACCTGATAAAAACAAATAGTATCAAAAAAGAGTTCAGCTCAAAATCAAAAGAAGTTAAGATCCATAGACTATACAGATTCACTTATGGATGGATTAATTCAAATTACTTACTATAAAAAGGATCAATTGTGCCAAATAGATAGAAAAAAACCTACGGTATTGTTTGTGCACAAAGCCTCCTAAATTTATGACACCCTAATTATCCATACCACGTTTTATAAAAAAATCTTGACAAAAGGTACATGAAGTCAACCATCACATAAAACCTCCAAAGTCAAGTTTCAAATTAGCTTATTATTGAAATAATAATTAAATTGTTATAGACTATTTATGTTAAAGGAGGTCAACTCTTTAGACAAGGTCATCCCAACCCCAATCCTCACTAAAAGTTTACAAGTTTTGTCCCATTACCAACCCCACCAGTAATTTCCGTCTCTAGCTAGGACAAATGAGTGTCAAATTATGAATAGAGATTGCACTTACGGGAACTTTTTCTGTTATAAGCTTGCGTACAGTGTCAGCTTTCAACTTTAACTTCAAATTGGACTTGTTTGCATACTGAGGACTCAAAATTACTAGTTCCAAAACTTGACCAAGATATGGATTTAAGAAACCACCAAGCTGATCAATAACTGCCTCTATAGTAACAAGAATGGACATGAAGAGAGATTCTTTAGAACTTGATGAACCATTCAAACTGTCATCATCACTGGCTTGATTCTCTGAATTTACACCAGAAGAGACAGCATGACACCTCTGAAATACGTTATCCATTATACTAGGAAGCTCAGGTAGCGCCCTAGGCCCGAGCACTTTAACTAATGCACCAACGGTCCGGAAACATGCAGAAGAAACAGCCAAATCGTCTGAATGTATATGCTTAATAAGAGTTGCTAGACATATGTTAAAGATGAAGTCACAAGAAGGAAAAACTGTCACTAAAACTTCAAGTGTGGAAATTGCAGATAGTCTCAAGGAACCATGTTTGGATGTATTTCCAGACTCAACTATTTTTAAGATCTCGTGGCACATCTTTTCGAAGTGTTGCAACGTAACTTCATCAAAACGAAGCCAGGAGTTTCTTAAGCTTGGATTTAATACCCTTTTATTATGCTTTTGAGTTAACATGCTGCATTCTTTTGCCATATCAGATAGAAGCCCAAGAGCCTGTTAAATACCAAATATACAAGTCAAGATAGGACTAGGAAAACATAGTTATAGGGGCTAAAGAGATAAATGTGTTATAATTACTCATGCTGAGAGAAACATATAACCTTCTTTCTAAATTAGGATCTGCATGACCTAACAACTTAAAGATGACTTCAAAGAAAGTCGAGGGCAAGAGACCCTTCCTGACAGATGTCAAAACAGTATCTGTAAGCTCCTTTAGATCTTTTCCTACCGAAATTGGAACACCATGCTCCTTTCTCCTTGACCCAACCAGTTGTGAGTATGTGGCAACATGCTCCATTAGTGCCTACAAGCATAAAGAGAATAACATACATATTAACTATTAATCTAAATAATTAGTGGCTCAAATTTATTCTTTCCTTTTCATAAAATAAGTATGTTCTTACTTGATTGCTCCTCTCTCTCTCTCTATATATATAGGGGGTTGATCTACAGGGAAGGGCTAATCATGGGGGAAGGGGGGAAGCAAATCTGGGCCGTCCGTGATGAATGTTAACATTCATCATGACCAAATTAACATTCATCGTGACCAAAATTAACATTCATAGTGATGAATATTAATTAATATTCACCGTGATGAAGTTAATGGCGGCCTAGATTTGCTTCCCCCCTTCCCTTTGGATCATTTCTCTTTCTATATATATATAACTATATAATATTATATATAGGAGGGTCCAAATAAGAATGCTAAATTTTGTGAGAATGTGAAAATGACTTTAAAAACACTTTTTAACTATCCGAAATACACTTTTCTTCAAACCTTTTTCAATGATTATTATTAAATAAACTTTTGAAAGCTAAATAAAAATATAAATAAAAATATATTAACTTTTTTCGAACTTTTTGTACTGTCGCTACTGTTGTGATTATTCAAGATGATCACAAAATATAACATGATAATCACATGTGATTATTCTCTAAGATAATGTGATTATCATCTGTTCAAGATAATCACAAAAGAGGACTTGATAATCACATCTTATTCATGTGATTATCAAGTTATAAAATGTGACTATTATGAATAAAAAACTTAATAAAAAAAATTTTAAAAATAAAAAATAAAAACATCAAAAAAATTTTATTTGAAAGATAGCTTTATAAAGTTATTTGAATAAGGAGGTACAGGAAAATTTTGTAAAATAACATGTTTTGGATAATCTAAAAAGTGATTTGGAAGTCATTCCTATGTTCTCACGATATTTAGCCTTCTCATTTGAACCTAGATATATATATAGGGTGGAGATCAATAGGGAAGCAAAAAAATGAGGAAAATAGGAAAGCAAATACCCATTTACCATCAAAACATAATATACAAGCAACATTCATCAAATTAAAGCTTGAAATATGAATCAATCGATTATATATATCATTTAATCAAACAATGTTGTTACAATTTTACGTTTTAAACAAAAAACTCTCAAAAGCGACATTTAACATCCATTTGTGATGAATGTTACTCAAAAATTGTAACTAAACATTCTTAAACATTAATTTATGATAATATTAACTCATATATGCTATTATACACAAAAGTAAAGTTTTGTTAAATATGCATATATAAAGAATAATTATGAGTCTAAAACCCATGTAACTCACAAGATATTTCGTCTTACGTATTTTTTTTTGATGTCATGTGTCCCAGGTTCCGGATCGAAAGCTTAAAAGGTAGGACCGTTAGAAGAAGATCTTTTGGTAAAGACTTTAAGATAGATCTATCCCTTGATCCTAGATACTTTTAATATGGTTTGTAATGATACGAGTTCATAACATCCAAATGACGTGTACATGCTTGAAAACAAGTATTTTGTTAAACCACATTTTGTAATACACGACTTGAAATCATGTAATGATTTGATAACCATAGTAATTAGTGTATTAAAAGTTGGGGTGTAACATCATTTCTTATCTTTCAAGGGCCCGTCCTTCAAATAACTTGTGACATATATGAAACATATCTATTTTTTGTTCACAGCTTCAAACCATAACAGATATTTTTGTACTTAATGGAAAGAAGGTAAAAAAAATGTTTGAGGGGTTGGGTCATGTCTGGTTGTGCCAAATGTGATGGCAACGATCTTAGATAGAGCGAACTTAGTGTAGTCTCAGGCTCGTTGAATGAGTAGTGCTCAACTAGAAATTTTGTTTATATTTTGAAGTTGTGATTGAATCCAATTTAATCTTATCGGAATTTTTTCTATTACTACTCTCGGAATTTTGGCCTTCCTGCCATCTTAAGTTCTCCGCTTAATAAATAAACTTTGTTTTGGCCTTTTGCTTGACGTTAACTTCTATATTTCGTGATTTTGTTTGGATGCGAGTTTCCAAACACTTGTTTTAGTGGGTGTTCATTTCATTGTTGCCATCCCATATTCATTGATTATGGTTAGTTGTTTGTGAAAAGACAATGTTATCAATATAATTGTTGATTGTTGACTAGAAGAGTACAAGTATATGACTATGATTACTATTTTGGTATCTTAGATATCTTGCCTTTTTAATTGTTAATGTTAAATTTTTAAGAGGAAAAGTTATGGTTGATAGTTGTTGATTAGACTTGAGCAAAATAATGGGTATTAGAGTAAAACAGCGGGTATTGAAGTGATATTGTGGGAATTCAAGCTTAACCACAACAAATCGAGCATTAAATTATACCACGAAATCTTGGTTTGACATGTGGAAATTGGTGTAACGTGACGACTTCTAATTTGCTTATTAATTCTGTCAGTTCGGTTGTATTTTGATCGTAAAATTGGTGACCATTTGATGTAATTTTTTCGTTGATCCATTTAAACTTTAAAGGACCATTTCAACGTATTTTCTATTACACTGCATTCTCGAGTTTTTTTTCTAGTGGAAAGGAAAGGAAACCAATGGCAAAAATAAAAAAATGTCATTCTTGAGTTTTTTTTTAGGATGGAAAGGAAAGGAGATGAATGGAAAGGAGTGGATTCTAATGGGCTTTTTATTATAAAAATTTTCTGCCCAATTTTGAGGGGATTGGAAAAGAAAGTAATCCATCTATTTAAATATTGACAACTTTATCTTTTAACCCTATTATTAATCTCACGTATGGCACGAGTGATATCATTAATCTAAAAGACAACCACTTAGTAACAGCTTAATCCCAATTTTAAACTTAATAGTAGGACAGACTGTTATCAGATACCTACGAAAATTCATACGGACTTAGATTACTAAGAGAGAGTAATACGAGTCCCATTACCGTCTAGAGAAACCCTGGTGATACAAAGAGAAAAGAAACGTAGCACCGTAAAAATGATTACTTGCATGAAGGCAAGCAAATACCTACGAAGAGGATACCAAACCTCCTGACTCATGTAATATAGAAGAAACCCGGGGAGCGACGAATAGACAACTTATCAATAGTACGTGAAAATCCGTGAGAGTATCCCGAGGTATCATCAGGACTACCGCCCCCGATACAAACCGAATTTCGTATTAACCTAATACCAAGAACCGCACCAATCGACCGCTCAAATTCTCGTCTAAACTCCACCGAAATAACAAGAGTTGTCCACGCTAGGACAAGTACTCTTAGACCTAGGATTCATCCGACCGAGCTTCTCGTTTTGAGAAAGCTCCGATGTTGCTTGCAACAAAGAAGGATGAATACATTCAAATATACGTTGACCGCCAAGGATTTAATTAAGTAAATTACCGAGGACCGATACCCATTACCTCGCATCGACTATCTATGTGACTAACTTCACAGATTCAACTTTTATTCAAAAATCGACCTACGTTATGATTTTCATCAACTAAAGGTACTAAACGAAGATGTACCTATGACCGCATTTAGGATTCGTGATAGTCATTACGAATCCCTAGTTGTACCTTTTAGATGGACAAACGCACCAACTGTGTTCATGGAGCCTGTAAACCTAGTCTACAAACCATACCTTGATAAATTCACCATCATATTCTTTACGAAATCCTCATTTATTCGCAAACGAAAAGAGGAACACGAATGACACCTGAAGCTAAGTCCTCAAAGTACGAGTTTTGGATGAGAGGAATTCATTTCCTTGGCCATGTGATAAACGAAGAAAAATCATATGGACCCATCCAAGAATCGAGGCAATCAAAAACTGAGAAACGCTAAAGACCCCGACCGAAATACGTAAAATTTCCTTGTCATACTGGCTATTCCCGTCGATTTATCGAAAGCTTTTTCCAAAATAGCCCAGTCACTGACTTCGTTAACTCGAAAGAAAAAGAAGTTTGACTTGGGGCAAGAAACAGTAATCCACTTTTCTACTCTTAAAACAAAAACCGTGTACCGCGTCTATTCTGCTGATACCCACAAGAGCGAAAAGTTTCAATGTCTACTACAATGTTTCGCATAAGAAATTAGGACTACGTGCCAATGCAAAACGACAAGTCATTACTCATGCTTCTCGTCAATTAAAGATTCATGAGTAAAGCTATACAACTCACAACTGAGTGTGGGGAGCAATCGTGTTGACATTAAGAACCTGGAGACACTAATTGTACGGTACCAAGTATACGATATACACCGATCACAAAGATTTCAAACACACCGTCAATTATAAATAACTCAAACATGAGACAACGACGTTAGGATGAGACGCTAAACGATTACAACGGTGAGAAGTATCACCGGGAAAGGCTAAGGTAGTAGTTGAACACCGAAAGGGAATCCCTGAAGGGGATGGAGTAACAACTTGAAGCAAAGAAGGATGAGACGTTTTCATGAACCAAATATGAATATCTTGCGTTGAGAAACACCGCAAGCTCATAATTAGACGAAACTCATAAGTTGAAATTACTTGATACACCAGGTGCTGATAAGAAGTATCACGACCTGGTAGGATTTTAGTGATGAACGAAGACAAGAGAGATACCGCCACCTACGTTAGTGAATTTCTGACCTGTTCGAAGGTCAAAGCCGAATATCGAAAGCCGACTTGACTTCTACAACAAACCAAAAATGCCACAGTGGAAGTGGGAGTAAAGAACGATGGACGTTATTACAAGCAACCCAAGACGTCAGCTAGATCCGACACCGTATGGGTGATCGTTGATCGCTTGACAGGGTCAACCATTTCCTGGCATAAAGAAGAGCTAACTAAAATTTATCTGGAAGAGATTGTTCTAGGTAGGTTGTGACAATATCGATCATCCAAAAGATATCGATTCTAGGACGTATCTAAAGGATATCGTTTTGTAGACATAGAGTACCAATATCCAGTGTCACCGATAGAGATAGCCATTTTACAACTCGTATCTGCCAATCGTATAGAAGGCATCAGGTACTCATCCCGACATGAGTACAGCCTATCGCCCACAGACGGATGGCCAGAGCAAGCAAACAATACAAATACTCGAAGATTTATTACGAACCTTTGTGATGGACTTTGGAGGAAATTGGGATGTACAATTGCCCCAGTAGAAATTTTCCTACCACAATAGGTCATCACACTAACACTAAGATGACACCATGTGAAGCGTTATAGGAACGCAGGTGCCAATCGCCACTCTGTTAGGCAGAGTTGGGCGACGAACAAATTCCAGTCCTGGATCGTCTGAGAGACGACAGACAAAATTCGAAATTCTTAATCGATTTAAAAACGGCAAGAAACCAATAGAAAGATTATGCCAATAACCACCGGAAACATCTTGAGTTTCCAATAGGAAATAAGATCCTACTCAAAATATCGCCCTGGAAAGGGGATAGCTCGTTTTGACAAACGAGGAAAACTGAATCTGAAAATACTGAGGACCTTTGAAATCCTAGAGAGGATTGGTAAGGTAGTATATAAACTAAAACTATCTCAAGAATTGAGTAGTATTCCCGACACGTTTCATTTATGTGATATAAGAAGTGTCTTTCTAAGAAATTCTAAATTTTCTCTCCTTACGAAGTCTGTGTCGATGCACGACTCAATTCTTTAGAGAAACTACCAAGTATCGGACTGAAGGTCCAAACGCTCCGACATAGTCAAATTAATCTAATTAAAAGTTCATTGGAACTCGAAACGCAGACCAGAATATATCTCGGAGCGCAAGGATAGAGTATCCTCAACTTTTTGAAATCACATCGGTCATTCGTGACATTACTTAAATTTCGGGACAAAATTTCTTTAACGAGGGAAGAATGTGACAACCCTCAAATTTCGGTAAATTCCGTACATTTTAGTTACGTGCATTTAGGCTAATTCCCTATTAAATTAAAGTGAATCGTTTCTATTAAATAAAGTCTAGCAAAAACCCCACATTTGCATATGAGATGCACAATAATTTAATGTGAGATGCATTGGTGATTTTAAGAATTATACAAAACAATCGGTAGAGACCGAAATACCCGAACGTTGTGATCTATTTTCTTAAAATAACGTAAATCTATTTAATAATAAATAGTAGTTATTATTATTATTATGATAATTATGCTAATTTAAGAGCATAACGGATTTTAAAAATCGATAAACGTCCATGTGAACTAGAAACGTGCAACAACGAAATAAATTGTGAATTTAATTTAATAGGGTATCGATAAATACTTGAACATTATTATAATTAATAGTACTTAATTACTATTATTATGCAAGTTATTTTATAACATTCCAAATAATCAAATCAAAAGATCTTTACGAATTCGATAAACGCGAAAATGAAGAGATTTCGCGAATAACAACAAACGAAGTATCGGTAAACAACCTGAATACTATTTCAATCAATAAACAACATTATAATATCTTAATAACCTTAATCTATCATAATTAACCTTGAACTACCTTAATTAATCCTAATTAAACCTAATCACACAATTAACGCATAACTAATCGAGATTAACGATTAACGACCTAAATATCTAGACTAAGTATGTAATTAACCACAAAGGGCCCCCCCTTGTTTCCCTCTCCAAAAATCTGGCCAAAAAGGGGCCCTAGGGACCCCCTTTGACCTCCCTTTGATCCCCATGAAACAAGGAACAAAAGCAAGGCTTCCATGCCCCCTTTTTCCCTTCACTCCCACACACACAAACACTCAAACACCCTCCCTTTTTCCTTCTCTCTAAACCACGAAAATCAGCAGCCCAAACCACCCTTTCATGCTTAAGAACAACCACCACAAGTCCACCATTACACCTCCACTCAACCACCACTCCACCACCATTAACCACCATGAACCACCACTCCGAAAACACTCATCTTAACCTCATTTTACACAAAATCACTAGCTCATTTCGTTTCCATATCATTCCAAGGGTAAAACAACTTTAAACTTTCGGATTTGGAGCTAGGAAGTCAACAACACAACATTCAAACCTTCATCTTGCTTAAAATCGCCTTTTTAGGCTTTGTAAGGAAACTCTAACTATAAAATCTTTGATTCTTTCATTTAAATGCTTACTTGATAGTTAGAATATGTTTAGATGTTCACTTTTACTAGATACAAACTTAAAAACACGTATTTGTATGATTTATTACAAAGTTATGATAAAAAAAACCAAGACAAACTTTAAAACAACCAAAGTAAAAATGGCAGAAACTTTACTCGACTTGAGAGTTGCATAACTCAGTCGAATCTTAATGACAATTAGTGTTTCTTGAGTCTAAAATCAATTTTAAAGAGTTATATTTCCAACCCAACCAATTTCATAATTTTTAGACAAGTATTGGTACTTCAAAACGTATTTTTAAACCAAGGTGTACAAGCTGTTCTTAAAGGTCAGAAACTGACCCAACTTTACAAGGTCATAACTTTCAAACCACGGGTCTAAATGAAGTGATTCTTTTTCCTAAAAGTCACATATTGTGTTAGCTTTCAAAGTAGTATGATTACACTCTGTGAAAGTAAGTATAACTCCGTGTGCAAACAGATTTTTGACCAACTGTCCAGAAGGGGTACTGTTGGAACTTTGTGTAGTATTAAAAAGGTTTGAACCCCTTAAACGTGACCAAAAATTATGAACCTTATATTTATGGAAAGCTAAGACATAGGGGAACATTTGGTAAAAATTTCATAAACATCTAAGCTTGTTTGACTAGTCAAAATCGTAGCCAAAGAAGGACTAAATTTTGGACATAAACTGTGAAAAAGGGACATATGAAAACTAAAAATGACCAAAGGGATAAAAATCATATATTATGGACTTTTAATATAAAATTCAGTAAATCTCATGTATTTAAGTATAAATAAAGTATTAGAACTAGATCTAAGTTGATAAACCTTGAATCACCAAAGTCCTTGTGTTAAAAATGAGATAAATGGAACTATGAGGACTAAAATGTAATATCCGTGAATTTAAGGACTAAGATAATAGAAATTAGTAAGTTTAAGTTTAATATAGATCAATCCATGGCTTAAAGTATTAAAAACGAGACTTGTACGATTAAAACCCGATAAACCCAAAGGTTAAGTTAAAAACGGAGTTAAAACGACTTAGACGATATTATAATGACAAAAGTGTAAAAAATCAATTATAAAACTTATAACGACATTAATATATATATATATATATATATACCAAAACGCAACTTATTAAACATAAAAAGATAATATATTAAAAAGAAACGTAATAATAAATTGAAGCATAATTTTAAAGTAGCAAAATGCAAGCATAATTAAGAGAATTGAAATAAGATAGTAGTATAGATTAAAATACCTGAAGTTGTATTATCAGAATTGTTTTGACAATTACAAGGAGTAGTATCTTGACAATCTTTACAAATAGAAGGAGATATTATAATTTGAAAGTCTAAGGTTTTTGAGCATCGGGAGGTTGAAAGTAATAGTTTTGAGGGTTTTTGGGATTTCATACATTTGGAAATTTTTCTAAGTGTTTTTGCTAGTAGTTTTTTGCATGCCTCTCTCTTCCGATAATGTCTTCTTTTATAATTCTCTAAAAGGAACTAGACTTGGCATCTTTCTCTATTGGCCGACATCTTCATGCTTCTTTTGATAATTTTGAAAAGATTCTTCCAAATTTTCTTCCGACATATCATTCTTCTTTTGAAGTCTTTTAACATTTTCTTCAAAGTAGAAATAATAGGACTTGTCTTCTAATGGAAATGATTGAAGTCTTGAACGGATAGTATCTTCATAATTTGAAAGTAGAAATAATATCTCTTGTCTTGTAGTTGAAATGATTGAAGTCTTGAATGGAATAAATTTGCTCCACTTTTGCTTTTGATTTTGATAATTAACGTAGAAAATGAATTATTAGTTTGATAATAAACTTCCAATAAGTAATATTACATGGAGAATTAATTAGGACTTATAAAGTTACATGGTAAATTAATTAAGACTTATAATAACATCATCATAAGGGTCTTGATAAGGATCTTGAGCGTCTTGAAATTGATCTTGGTCATTATTTGAACTTCCTGAAGTAGAATTTTTTATTTCATTGATAATCCTTTGAATTTCTTCCGGCGATGAACATGTTGCTTGAATTCTTGAAACCATATCCGGACTTTCAATTTTTATAGTTTGACGAATAGGTGACTGAATAGGTGATTGATAACATAACTTAAAATATTCATCAACTGCTTGAGTTCCTGCTTTATTAGTAGGAAATTTATTCCACCATTTTACCCGATAATGTCTATATAATGTTGGAGGAGAAGATGGAGTCATCTGAGCTTCTTGATAAAAGTATGTCCATGACATGATCCATGGCAATCTTAAAACACACATAAATTGAAGAGTGTACTTAAAAAATCGGAGTTCCTTCCTTCTCAAAATATTTTTTAAATTTAGTGAATGCCTCTAGAACATATTTTGGAAATGCTTCTGGACATATCCCTAGATACTGGAACCATTTCACAAACCATAAAGGATAATCATTTGAAAATTCTTTATCGAAATAGAGAAACCATGAATGATTAAAATTTCTTAGTAAACACATTTTGTACCATGCTTCTTGATAATCATAATAATTATAATATGGGAGGGTAGGAAAACCAGAAAGAGTTTTCTTAATATAGGGTCTTGATCCCCATTCTTCTGGAGAAATAACCTTGTCTTAAATTCATCATTGAAGAAATGACAATCTTTGGGAAATAAATAATCGATTAAACTGAGAAAACTTTGATTAATTTTTTCAATTTCACAGGGTTCGAGAATTTTGATAAGTTGATGACATGGGTTTTTAACATACGGAATTGTTTCAGGGTCTGATTTGGAATGTCTTGGAGTAGATGTTTGGGTTATGAGTTTTTGGCTATAAGTTGGAGTTTGTAACATATTAGAATAGGTTGGCATATGGAGTGCTCTTGGCCCTGGGGTTTGTGGAGCAAATCTATTTGGCATTGGTAAAGCTGGAAAATTTGTTTTTGAAGAAGTAGGAGATTTTTCTTTGATAATGTTTGATTCGATAAAACAAGCTTTTGATTGGAATTATGACTCATATTCCCTGTAAAAATTCTCTAGATAAGAAATCTGGTAAAGAATTGTTTTCTCCTTTGATAAACTCAATTTGAAAATTAAAATTACTTAATAATGCTTGCCATCTTGCAAAAATTTTGTTTGGAAATTAGATTTTTTACATCTTTTTCTAAAACATATTTTGCAGACAAACAATCTATTCGTAAAAGGAAAGATTTCATGTATAAGTCATCTTCAAATTTCTTAATACATAAAACAATATTTAAGATTTCTTTTTTAATTGTTGAATAGTTCTTTTGAGTGTCATTCCATGCACCCGAGTAGTATCTAACTAACTGTTCTTGTGTCTCATTATCTAATTTTTGTTTTAGAATTCCTCCAAATCCTTTATCGCTTGCATCGGTTTCAACAATTAATTTAGCACTAGGATGACGAATATTTAAACATGGTAAATATTTTACTTTCTCCTTTATGTGTTTAATAATATTTGTGTGTTCTTGACTCCATGGGTTTGGATTCTTTTTTAATCTGTCATATAATGGTTTACATATTACTCCAAGGTCTTTGAAAAAATCATGTATATAATTTAAACATCCTAAAAATCTTTGTAATTGTTTTTTGTCTTTTATTTCATATGGAAATTTACTCGAGAATTCTAAACTTCTGTTAATAGGTTTTATTGTTCCTTGGACTATATTATGTCCTAAACATCTAACTTCTATTTGAAAAAGATTCATTTTTGTTGGTGATATTACTAATCCATTTTTATGTATAATATCATAAAAAATATTTAAATGTTTAAAATGTTGATCTAATGATTTTGAGAATATTAAAACATCATCTATATATACAATGGCAAAATTGTTTATTGGATTAATTATATCATTCATAATATTTTGAAATTCAGATGGAGCATTTTTTAATCCAAATGGCATTACATTCCATTCATAATATCCAAAAGGTACATTAAAAGCCGTCTTGTATTTATCTTCCTCTTTGATTTGTAGTTGCCAAAATCCCGATTTCATATCAAATTTTGAAAAGATTTTTGAGTCATATAATTTCGTTAACAAATCTCTTTTATTAGGTATAGGATACCTTATCCATTCTAAAACTTTGTTTAAAGGTTTGTAATTTATGACTAGCCTTGGTGCTCCTCTCTCTATTTCGGCTTTGTTAATCACATAAAATGCTGAGCAAGACCAAGGAGATTTTGATGGTCTTATAAGCTTCTTTTTTAATAATTCTTGAATTTCAGTTTTACAATGTTGTTCTAATTCTTGTGACATATGTATAGATTTAGACTTTGTAGGTATATCATTTTCGTTAAATGTTTTGATATAAGGTAATCCTACTATATGTTGTTTTCGTTGCCAAAATGCATTTGGTATATTTGCACATACATTATTTCTAAACCTTTCTTCAATCTTTTTAATTTTTATTATAATAGTTTCATTTTTTAACTGATCTTCAATTCTTTTGTCATTTATTTCATTTACTAAATATTTTGTTTGTTGAATTTTATTTTCTAAATTATTTATTTTTATATATCACTGGGCTTGTAAATTTAAATACTAATTCTTTATCTAATATTTTTGTACTAATTCCTCTTTCTGTAATAGAAAAAGGGTATAGTTGCGTGATGAATGGAGTTCCCAAAATGATCTGAGAACTTAAATTTTTTACGAGTATTAATTGGGTTTTGTAACAATAATTATTTTTACATATATGAACATTTGATAATTTGTAATTAATATGTAATCTAGATCTGCTTGCGGTTGAAAGTCTTTGACTGAATTTTTCATAATATTTTGTGGGTATTAGACCTTCTTGAGTACAATTCATATCTGCTCCGCTATCTATTAATGCTATTAGTGTTATTTTGAATTCATTATTAATCATTATATTAACTTTACTATTCCATTTTTGGTAACTTACTCCTTTTACCATGCTAACACTTGGTAGAGATTTTTCTATTTCTTTATCGGTTTTTTCAATATTATCTAATCTTAGCTTTATTATTCTAATTTCTTCTTTAACAGTTTTTAATTCTTCTTGTAATTCTTGAGTAGTAATTGGTTGATTAGGTTGTACAAATCTTTTACAAATTTCATTCAAATTATATTCTTGTTTATAAGTTTTTATAGTATTAGGAATTTCAGGTTTCTTAAATTTTTCTTTAAGTTGTTCTAAATATAATTTTTTATATCTTTATCTTCGATTTTGTCTATTAATTCTAATAATATTTTATTATCATCTGTAATAGTATTAACGCTATATTCACATGTACAATTACCTACACATTCACATAGATTAGAATCAGAGCTGTCATCTGATTCTTCTATAATGTTTAAGTCTTCTTCTTCATAATCTGATATACTAGAGTCACTAGAATCATCCTTAATTATTAATTTGCTAATTTAATGCTTTAATTCATCTGAAATATTTAATTAATTAATTTTCCTTTTGATATTACAATTTCTAGCCATGACCTTGTCTTCCACACTTATAACATATAATTAGGTCTCTTTGTCGATTATCTTTATTATACGATTTGTTATGATATTTTCTACTTTTATATATATTTCTTTTATTTTCATTTGTATAGTTTTGTTTAAAACTTTTAAATATTTTCTTACATCTATTATATGTATTTTTCTTTGATGTTGAAGGAGTTTTTAAGGGTTCATATCCATATTGTTGGCAAAAGTTTCCTAACTCGTTTGTTCCTGATAAACCATCTTTCTTTAATTTTTCTTTTAATTTTAAATCGGAACATAATGCTAGTCCTTCTTGATTTATACAGTTTATTAATTGTCCATAAGTTAAATCTCTATATGGTATATTATTATTATTTTCTTTGTTTAGTCTATTTCTTATTTTTTCAGCAAATAGTCTAGGTAATCCTGTAATAAACCTTTCTTTCCAGTATGCTTCTACACAATCAGGCCTAGTCATTACTTTAGCTAGGAAGACATCTTTGTACCATCTAAAATCTTGCAATTTTCTACATGTTAGATTTAATAACAGTAATGAATTTCTTTCTTGGTAGGCTGAAGGGTCTCCTACATAACTTTTTAGAATAGCAAATATAAGAGTATTAACCATATCATCCTCGGTTGTTGTTATTTGTTGGTTATCTTCTGTTTTAATTATTGTCTTTTTTGCACTTATAATTACATTTTTATCTGCAAGGGAAAGATAATTATCCCACCATCCTTTAAGGGTTCCTGTAGATCCTGAGACAATCATATCGAGAGTTTGTGATTCAGTATTATTTTGACTTTTATAAGCATTAGATGCCATTGTCATTTCTTGTAGCAGATTTAGAATTTGATATTCTGTTTGACCATCTATATTCCATTCATATAATGAAGTGCCATCATTTTTTGCTTGAACTAATGTATGTCTTTCTTCAAATTGCAAATTGGGAGGAGTTGGTCTAGGATAATAATTCCGAGTTTCTGGTTTAGGAGTATAAGTATTATTTGTATTGTATGAATTTTGTTTTATTTTATTAATTTCTACATTTTTAAATTGGTTCTCAATTTCAGATATATCATTATCTTCAAAATATTCTTCATTTATAACATTTATATTTGTATTTATTTTATCATTTGATATCGTTAATTGAGCTAACATTTCTTCTATTTCTTTTAAGATAGAATTATCTTTATTTAAATTGATTGAAGAATTTATAGAAAATGGTTTAAATATAGTGTTTTCTTCTATTATTTTAGTACTTAGATTACTTAAGCCATTACTCATTTTATTAGTTATTATATTATTATTATTAGTATTATTATTATTAGTTTCTATTCTCTCTAATTGTTGTCCTATAGTATTTAATATTTCATTTGTATAATTATTTTGATAGATTATATTCTTTGAAGTTTTATCTTGTTCTTTAGTATGTTTTGCTAGAGATATTCCTATATAATCTTCATTATTTTGTTTAATTAATATATCTTCTTTTGGGGGGTGAATACTTATAATATCAGTATTTGTTTTAAGGCTAGTGCAAGTATTGGTTATATCAGTATTTACTTGTATTTTTTGTTTATATGGATAATTTATTTTCTTATTTTCGCAATGTATTGCTAACCATGTAAAAAACGTAATGTTTTCATTTTTATCAAGTATATAGAGTTTCCAATCAATTTGGTGTTTAAATCTTTCTTCTTCTGTAAAGTTATTATAATACCAAATTAATTTTTCATTATTGTAATCATTATACATTTCTTCATCTAAGTATTTGTCCATTATCTTTTATATATCCTTTTTAACAAATGATTTTTGATATTTTCTTAGCAACAACGTCATTTTGCATGTATTCTTCTCTTGTTAAATTTTTTAAATGCTTTTCATAATCATATTCATCATTAAGATATATAGATTTTTTTTTAAAGTTTCTTAATTCGTCTAATTTTATATAAAGTGTTTCTATCCTATTAAAACATAATTGTAATTGTATTAACCAAAATTTTGTTGGCCAGTTTTGAATTTGTAATTTAGTATCACTCATTGTTGATCTCTATAATTTTCTATCTCAGATTTAGTAGGTTGATAAATATCACTAAATTCATCACTTTTATTGTCATCTTCGTATAAAGGCTTAGGTATAGTACTATTAAAATCGACTCCTCTTAATTTCATAGACTAAACTCTTCTAAAATTTTTGCACTCATTTGCTATGGTGCTAGTAGATCCTACTGAATGTCTAGCAGATTCAGAAAATAAGTTATTGAAAGTAATTTCTACTGATCCATCTGTATGCTCGGTAACATTTGAGATTTGATCATTTATTTCTATTGGTTTTGGTGGATTAATATCTTGTAAATTCCATGTTAAAGATTGAGTTATTTCATTCCATTTTAATCTTTTTGGAGTTCTTATCTTAGCATGTGTAGTATTTGCTTCAAATATAACATTTTCATCTCTAGGTGATGATAATCGAGTCTTAGTTTCAATGGTAGTAGTCATTGTTTTATAATATACTCTATAAATTATTACAGCAGCTCCAGTTTTTTCTTTAAATTCTAAGTTTTTTGTTTTTATTGTTAATGTTAAGGTATCTAAAATATTAGGGTCAAATAATCCTACGGTAAAATTAGGATAACAATTAAAATAGATAGGACCATTAGCTATATTAGATTCAGCCATAGCTAATAATGGGTTATTAAAATTAGTATGTCTAGCGTCTCTTACTATTAATAGAATAGGTGCATCTATTCCTAATCGAAACATTGGTTTTATAGCAACTTGAACTAAGCCTATTTGTAAAAACTTATATGTTTTTTTGTGTTCTCTTAGCGCTTTTAAGGATAATAATTGAGTATTTTGATATTCGTTATTAATAGGTATAGTTTGTTCAGTTGTTTTTATCGAATAACCTTGTAAGAAATCAAAAGTACCAATTTTATATATAGTTTTTACATCTTGTTTAGGTATACTCCAATTCTGTAAATCATTTTCAATATTTTCAATATTAATTTATACATAATTCATATTAAAATTATCTTGTTCTTCTTCTGGAGAAGAACCATGATCTGTTCTTGATAACAACTTTGAAAACTTATTCATCATGTTAAAGAATTTATTATTTTATTTCTTTCATTTAAGAGAGGGCTATTTTATAACTAGTCGGGTAAATGTATTGTGGGAACACCAAACAATTGTTGTGGTACAGCTGGCCGTCTTACTCTACTGCGGCTCTTATGCTAATCCAACCAACAAGGCTTACCAACACAGTCATATTCCAACGCCTACTTAAAAATAACAACTCCTAAAGTAGAGAAAGAATTAAATAAAAATCTTTTTCACGAATGATAAATTTCAATGACGTATATCAAGTAGAGATATGGCTCTGGTCAAGTATCACAACGACGGATAATTATATATATATATATGTGCCTATGAGTATGTATATATATATATATAACGTCTAAGTATTATAACGATATTGAAAATATATATATATATATATAGATATGTGAACATATATATATACCAAAAATCAACAATTCGCGTTAATTACAGAATGCGTATACAAAGGTATTATAACATTGACTTAAACGAGTTTTAATGTTTTGGAAACTAATAAGGATCACAACGTGTCGTTTTCATTTGAAATAACGTTACATGATATTCAAGCCCGTCGATGGCAATTTATAAACCTAGTTGAGTGAACAACTGGCATAGACTGACTATTGAGTCGTCTACATATATTAATTTAAACTCTTGCGTTTAGGGCGCTAAGAGACTTGATTGGACATTTATATATAAAACTGTTTTGCTAGCACGCTCGGACTCAGGTGAGTTCATAGCCCCACTTTTACTGTTTTACTGTTTTCAACTTTGGGTGAAAAACATATAACTGAATGTATGCGATTATTAAAACCTGACATTGTATCCTTATGAGCGGCTAAGTTGGATAAGTTGTAGTGCCGAAGGCCTAGTATGCAATACTATAACCATTAGTTAGATGACACTAACCACTGAGTATACAGATAGTACTATCGGGTTTGACAGGCCCATCCCACGTTTCTTTTAGTTAGTCGCGCTAACTGGCGACCTTGTTCGCATGTTTTTGGGGACGAAGTATACTTAACCGGTCCAAGGCAAACGATTCATTTGTGTTGTGCTTTGGTTATAGGCTTAGTTCGGCATATTAACTCAACGGTTTAGCTAACCTTCGGGGGATTCGTAGTCAGAGGTTTTATTGTTTTAAATTGAGAATAATCGCACAATAGGCCGTTGATGCCATTTTTGATCTATTGATGAAATGATTACTAAATGATGGTTTATGATCGAGTCATTAAACCTGTGAATTCACTCAACGTTATGTTGACCTTTTAAAAATATGTTTTTCAGGGGAATTAGCTATGTCGTAAGACACATGCATATTTGGGACCGTACCTGCCATGACAATTAGGATGCCAATTTTAAATTAACGGGATTTATTTATTAACTTAACGTAGTTTAAATTACGAGATCCCAGAACTTGTCTTTATTAAGAACAATGTATTTGTAAACATTACTATTTTGACGGCTTGATAAGCTGTAACGTTTGTTAAACTATTTTGGCATCCTAATAATCTAGACGTTCTGCGATAATCATACGCTCGAGGTATTGTTATTCGATCGCCGTCACACCCCGAAAGCTTCCGCATGATTAACTAAAAATGTCAAATTTGGGGGTGTGACAAGTTCCAAGTCTTAATTGATTCAATTTTTGTTTATAATAGTCACATTATTTACTATATGTGGTTGTTTCGTTTCTTCTTCCAGCTTTCGTTCTTATAAACAAAAGTATAGAATTTATGTTTATAATTAGTCACATTAATTAGTCACATTAGTTGCTATATGCCCACCGAACATCCATGAAGTACCTTATCCTTTATGCACAATTATTAATTGGTATTTGGTAATAGTATGTATAGGGACCATATGTTGGAATTAATTATATGTTTGTTCGTTTATTGTCTACCATATGTTAGAATGTTACAGTTTAACAGTTTCATTTAGTTAACCTTTTTTATTCGTGGATAGATAAAGTTTTGTGTTATGTTTTTGATTAGTTATATGTTTGTATTATGTTTTGGTTTATTTAATTTATTATGTTCTTAAATAAGCTTTTCTTATTTTGATATACGGCTAGACTTGTAATGGATGATGAGATATATCTTATGGCGAAAAGTCAACATTTAGCAGCAATTCACTTGGTTTGTCTAGTGGTAGCTATAATTGCACATCATAGGTTTCGTAATAGAAACCGTTTGCCTAGCCCAGACGAGATGTTGCATAGACAACAAGTACGAGATGAGATATTGCATGACCTCTCATCAAGTGGTAAATGTCGTAAACTTATCCGAATAAGTGAAAACGCTTTTATGATATTGTGTCAAAAGTTAGAGACTGACGATGGTCTTCGACCAACTCAACGTATGTCAATTGAAGAACAAGTTGCTAGATTTTTGTTTATGATAGGAAATGATTTGAAAACTAGTTTAATCGTTTGGATTTTTCGTCGATCAGAATCATGCACAAATAGACATTTTCATAGAGTTTTGAATGCAATATTGTCCTTAGAAGATCAATACATACGACAACCAACAGGTGATATCGTTCCGCTAGAGATTCAAGGAAAAAAAAGATTTTACCCATTTTTCAAGGATTGTATAGGGGCAATTGATGGAACACATGTTCGTGTGAGGGTCCCTAATAAAGATGCCCCAAGATATCGCGATCATAAAGGATATCCGACTATTAATGCATTAGTAGCATGTACTTTTAATTTAAAGTTCACATATGTTTTGAGTGGTTGGTAGGGTACTGCATCAGACTCGAGAATAATAAAAGATGCTCTTACTAGAGATGATAAGTTAATTATTCCTGATGGTAATAATCTTAACCTAACCAAATTTTATTAATTTTTTTATATTGTGATATTATACTATATTTATAGGTCGATTTTATTTGGTGGATGGTGGCCTACCTCTTAGAAGCTCACTCATAGCACCTTATAGAGGCGTTATATATCATTTGAAGGAGTACTCGTCTCGTTCACTTGAGAATCCAAAAGAATTGTTTAACCTTCGTCATGCATCATTGCGAAACGCTATTGAACGTGTATTTGGTGTTTTGAAAAAAAGGTTTCCTATAATTAGAAGTACAGCTGAACCATTTTACTCATGTGAGACACAGTCAGACGTATTTTTGGCGTGTTGTATCCTACACAACTTTTTACTTGAGGTAGACCGTGTGAAAGCAATTGAAGATAAAGTTGTACGCGAGGTGTTAGATGCAAGACCAGATGAACACCTTTGTAATCACATAGACATAGACGATAGAGGAGAACAAATAAGAAACTCAATAGCAAATGAAATGTTGAATCAATACTTGTTGGATCCGGATGACGAAATTAATTATTCTATTTAGTTGTCTGTAATTTTATTGTAATACTTGAATTTAAATTATAATAAATGTGTTTAGATTTATCGATCAGTTACGTGGTTTGTGTTCGTGTGTGTGTGTATATATATATATATAAATCTTACCACTTATATTATAGAATGTTGTTATCTGCATAATATGATGTTCTGATGTTCTTGGCTACTGTGCAGGAATTAACTATGGGCAAAAAAGCCAATGATGGAACTAGCACGAAGAGGGAGACTTTGCAATGGTCGACAAAGATGGATGCCGCTTTTATTCAGGCTATGATAAAAGAACAAGAAGATGGTAACATAATTGATGGCTCATTCACCACTCAGGCATACACTAATATGCTGAATGTGTTAAATACACAAATAGCGGATAAAGGTTTGAAAAAAGACCATCTTAAGAATCGTTTAAAAACTCTAAAAGATAACTTCTCGCAATGCTATGATCTTTTTCGAGGAGTTTCATTAAGTGGATTTGCATGGAACTCCGAAACCAAGTTAATTGAAGTCGAGGATGAAGTATGGGAAGTGTTGATCCAGGTTGTTTTTCAAAGTACTTCTATATTTACCATTTACATGTCATATATCTATAACATGAGTTTTGTTTCTTTTTTAAATAGGAGAAACCTGAAGCAGCAAAGTGGAGGAAAAAAGTAATTCACCATTATGAAGAATTGCCACTTCTGTTTTCTAAGGATAGAGCAACTGGTGCATCTGCTGCAACCGCAAAAGAGAGAACTAATCAACAAAATAAGAAATTGACCAATTCTTAGAAACTAATGACATTGGTTTATAGAACTTCATTACTACTGATGATGTTAACACTACATCAACCACACCCCCATCACAAGGGAACCTACCAACTAAATTAAAAATAAAGAAAAGAAAACGAAAGTTAGAAGAAGAGGATGAATTCACATCAAAGGTTTTGGGTTCAATGAATAATGTTGCTGATGTTATAGATAGAAGTACAAAGGTATTACATTTATTTACATTATAAATTATTAACGTTATCTTTTTATTTTTATTAATGTTTGTCCATGTATACTTCTAATAAAGTAATGGAAAGCTCTCGTCCACATGTCTATTCGGAGGGAGAAATCTACAAAGAATTAGAGCTTATGGGTTTGGAAGACGATGATATTGAAAATGCATATCTTTTCCTGGTGGATCGTCCTAACAAAGTGCGAGCACTATTTGGATGTCCTTTGCATAAACGGATTTCTATGCTGGCAAAAATGATGGGAGCATAAAAGTGGAGATGTTTTTATTTATATTCAATGTTTTAAGATCGTAATGATTTTTTGTTTGGATTGAAATAGATTTTTTGGTTCCTCACGGACTTTATATTTTATTTTGAACTTTTAAATGAGAATTATTTATTCGATTTCCATCTTATTTGCATTCATATAAATGATTTATAACTCAATTCTATCATTGAAATATTACAAAGGGTATAATTGTAAAACTGTTTATTTTGATTACTTTCCTTTTTTTCCTATGCAACTCAAGAATATAAAATAACTAACTATTTTTTTTTTCATTTCTTTTAATTTTCTTCTATCTTGAAAATACATATAAGCTATCATATCATTTTTTTTATCACTTTCTTTTTCATCCTAATCTTTTTTACTAAAAGAAATTCGAGGATGCAGTGATAATTTTCGCCGCTCTCAGACCGGTAGTAGACCAGTAGTACTGCTGATTGAAGCACTTTTACAGTTTAATGAATTTGACTGTTTTAAGTAAAATATTCTTTTATAATTCTTGCCTACAATTCTTGCCTACACCCCCTGAGTTCAAATTTGAAACCCACTTTTAACTCTCTTACTTTAGATCTGCCCATGTCACCAAATCAAGATTTTTGATGTCAAATTCAATTTCTTGATTCAAAATTTGCGCTTTTTGGTACCCATTTTGTGAGGGTTTTGTATGTAAAGAGTGATGGAATTCACAGAACCTTTTAAGCAGACTGGTCCATGTTGTTTTTCCCCAAATGCTAGGTATATTGCTGTTGCTGTGGATTACCGGCTTGTGATTCGTGATGTTTTGTCTTTTAAGGTATTTTCGTTCACAATTTATTGTTTGAGTTCTTATCACAGCATGTTATCTGAGTTTGTTTCATGGATGAGTATTCTTATTAATTTCTAGCTACATTTTGATTTTTTTCATGTCGGAATTAATCTGCTCTTAAAAATATTTTAATTTCAAGTTTAGCTAAAGTTAAATAAAATTTCGAAGTTCATTTTTCTGTACCAAAGCTCTGGATCGTATTATCTCAGTTCGATTAAAATTCGTAGATTATAATTAAGGAAGCATTGGCTAGTTTAGTGAGTGTTCAAGACTTCAAGGAGAAAATGTTGAGAACTTCAGAATAATCTGACAGCCTTTTGGCATGGGAGAAAAAACTAAGTGGGGGCAATTTCAATTTTAAATCAACCCGTATAGGTAAACTTTTTTCATTTTACCGTCACTTGCTAGCCATAGAAGATAATCCAAATTGACCGTTTGTAAGTAAATGGGTGAAAAATAAATTGTAAAACCTCCAGAAATTAGTGATGTTAACACCAGAGTTTTCATTTTCCCCTTTACAGTATACAACTTACTCCATTTGTTTTGCTATACTGGAGTGATATGCAGTACTATTAAAAGCTAATGTCCAAATATTGTAAAAGAAGCCAGAATGCCCGAAGTCTTTTAGTTTAATAATTCACCAAGAACATATTTTGTTGGTCTTTTAGTTTTCAGTAGCATGCGTATTTTATGAATTTTTTGAAGTTCTAAATATTAAACAATGATCCTGACATTCATCTAGGTTGTACAACTATTCTCTTGTATGGATAAGATAAGCTACATTGAATGGGCACTCGATTCAGAGTACATACTATGTGGACTTTACAAGAAGCCTATGATACAAGCATGGTCATTAGCACAACCTGAATGGACATGCAAAATCGACGAAGGTCCAGCCGGGATTGCTTATGCTAGGTGGAGCCCAGATAGTCGCCATATCCTCACTACTTCAGATTTCCAGTTAAGGTTAACCGTTTGGTCACTTTTGAATACAGCATGCATACATGTGCAATGGCCAAAACATGCTTCTAAAGGGGTGTCTTTCACTAAAGATGGGAGTTTTGCTGCAATATGCACCAGACGTGATTGCAAAGATTACGTAAACTTAATATCTTGTCAATCATGGGAAATCATGGGTGTTTTTGCTGTTGATACGTTAGATTTGGCTGATCTTGAATGGTCACCAGATGATACTGCAATTGTGATATGGGATTCTTCTCTTGAATATAAGGTTTGAGATTTTTAACCTTTTCAGTTATTTATAAACTGTGTGATGTGGTTTTTGGTTAACACTTAGATGCCTAATTCTTTGGGTAGGTTCTGATATACTCTTTAGATGGAAGGTGTCTATCAAAATATCAAGCATATGAAAGTGGATTGGGTGTAAAAAGTGTTTCGTGGTCTCCTAATGGCCAGTCTTTAGCAGTTGGTAGTTATGATCAGATGTTAAGGGTTTTGAATCACCTAACATGGAAAGTATTCGCAGAATTTATGCATCTATCTACTGTAAGAGCTCCTTGTTCTGCTGCTGTTTTCAAGGTAATTTGCTTACTTTATTTCAAGAGTTGCCAAAAATGAATAGTATCATAGTGTTTCATCCCACGAGTTGACATAATTCATAGCTTAATATAAGATTTCTACTAATAATCACATACCACACATTTACCCTTGATAATGTTGGATTGAGAAAAGTTGTGGAACACGCTTATTATTTACCAATACTGTAATGCTTATAATAATTAAGTAGGTGTATTTGGAATGAAATCTTTCTGGGATAACAGAAGGTTGCGGAGGTGGCCAGATGGACGGGTTGGGACTCGGGAGGGTTGGGTAACCTGTTAAAATTGGTCCGTTTATTACAGGTTAAAATTGACCCTCAAGGCCTCAAATTGTTGTATGTCCATTCTTTTTGCATTTTGTTTTTTTGTAAATAACTAGAACTATTCTACAAGAAAATAAAAGTAATAATACACAATAATGCACGTCTTTAAATAAAACAATTTAGGAGCTTGTATACCTTAAAATAGACTTTTTGGCAACTTTTGATCCGTTCCTTTCTGGCTTATCTGACCTATTTGAGATAAAACAAACCAAGCTAACCATTCATGAGTGAAGGGGTAGAAATTGCCACCTTTAAGTTTTATGGGACATTGCTTGTATATGATTTCTACATAATGTATATATTATGATATTAAGAATTAACCTAAACTTTATTCAACTTTTTTCAGGAGGTTGATGAGCCCTTACAGCTAGATATGTCTGACTTGTCTTTGGATGATGATTTTACTCAACACAATTCTGGTAAACATTAGTACCTCTACCACTTTTTTTCTTTATGTCGTACGTTCGTCAATATCTTATGCATACTGCATCCATCATACATGACCATTTAATGGGAATATAACCATACTTGATGCTTCCAGCTTAATCATATAAGTATTTTGTTATCAAAACTTGTAACAGTGATGGTTTGTGCTCTCCTCCCTTATCAAGCACTTGAATTAATCTGTGAAAGTTGAAGCTTACTTTTTCTAAGTTTTAATGTTAAAAAATAAAACAAAGACAAACTTCAAGTTGGTATCTTTTTCAGTCTTTGTTGATATTTAGCGCTAGACATGTTCACTGATTTCAGTTGAGAAATGTGTCTGTGACATCAAGAAGGCACTTCTTAGAGGTTGGGCAGAATCCCATATTCTAATTTTTGAACAATTAATGTATTAGTGATGCATACCAAAGCAAGCAATATTATTACAACAATAATCGAAATCTTTGAATAAAATAACTTAGGAAGTTGTGTACATAAAAATATATATACTTTTGTTGACATCCATCCTGTTCAGCTCATTTGACCTTTGCCCCTTGCCCCCTTCTACCTATAATTATTGATTTTTTTACCCATTTAAGTTATAACACGACCAATTCCTAAGTGGATGGATTAAAGTTTCCACTTTTTGTGAGTTCAGTTTATAGTGTGCCTCTACTGCTCACATATGGCTGTAAAACATTTTAATTCAAGCTTGTTTCTTCATACTCACCTCACCTTTCTTCTGTTGTGTTAGTTATGCTTAAGACTTTACCTATGTGTTTGCTTAAATTGCTGCAATAATCTGCTTTGTAATGATTTCTTCTTCCATACTGAATCCTTTCTCTTCTTTCTTTCTTCTTTGTGTGTGTGTGTGGTTGCAGAATATGGTCCACAAGGACTTGTTGATGTTCGATATGATGTTATGGAATTGCCCATCACCCTACCCTTCCAAAAGCCTCCTGCTGACAAGCCGAACCCTAAGCAAGGAATTGGTAAGCTTCACTTTATTCATCATACGCTGGCTTGATTTGGAGAGGCACTCATTATCTATTGATGGTTTGATTTGGGTTGTATTATCTCTCTAGCAGGTCAAATGGGTAACCTTAAAATGCTTAGCTGAATATGAAAGGGGTCAAAATGGCTTGAAAGTCGCCTAAATTATAGTTTTAAGGCATAAAACCTCTTAAAAAAATCTTATCCAAAACGTTGCATATAAAAACTTTTGCAATCTGGTTTAAATCAGGTTATTTTCTAAAGGTAATGAGTTAAGTAAAGATATAGTGTAAAGGAAATAGGTCAGAAGTCTCCCAAGGTTATTTATATAACTTTTATAATCGTATTTGACATTTGACATACTGATTATTAAAAAAGAAGTGTTCCGGGCCAACCAAACCCCAAGTGTATCAAGAGATCACCTGTTTCAACTCGTGGCCAGCTCCACCCATTTTGCCACCTCTGCTGCTGGGCTCTTTCAACCGTGCATTATAACTTTAAGTTAATGGAACTGCAGGCCTCATGTCATGGAGCAAAGACAACCAATACATCTGCACTCGCAATGACAGTATGCCAGCCGTTTTATGGATATGGGACATGAACCATCTTGAACTCGCTGCCATTTTGGTGCAGAAAGACCCTATTCGAGCCGCAGCCTGGGACCCAACATGCACTAGACTAGTTTTGTGCTCTGGGACCTCCCACTTATATATGTGGACCCCATCGGGTGCTTATTGTGTGAACGTTCCACTACCACACTTCTCAGTGATTGATCTAAAGTGGGATTTCAATGGCAGTTGTCTTCTACTTAAGGATAAAGAGTTGTTTTGTTGTGCCGCTGTTCCTTTGCTACCGGATGATTCTAACAGTGATTATAGTTCGGATGATTGAGTTAATATTCTAAGAGATGAGAGTTAATTTTGTATATGTAATGTCATGTAATTTTGTTAATTGTTCGGACATCCAAAGACACCGTTGCACTAAAGAGTCTTCTGCATTGTGACGTGTTACATTAAAGTTTGATAATTTTATGTTTGTTTTGTTGTTTAAAAAAATCTGTGCACTACTATGTGTCGTGTTCATTTTTTTTTTTCTTTTCCTGATCTTAAGATCGGTTGAGCGTTTCAAGCTAAATGTTACATTAAAACTTTGATGTACAAAATCGAAGAATCTGTTTATTGACAAATATATGCAAGTAAAATTTCATTTGCTTTGTTCATTGACGATCATTACAACATACATACAACTTGTGTTCTTAATATTTCTTATGCGGTGTTCAAATGTGTCATCTGATGATTAATGCTTGAGATTGTAATGATTAACGTTCAATATTCAAATAAAAATAATCATGCTTCTTATTATTCAAGGTTATGTATCAGTTTCGCTTAACTAGCTTAATAGTTTATATTTTTTTAATTTCATCATTTCATTTCATTTCCTATAAGGATTCTCAAATCTCTTGAAAATTAGATACGTAATATATATTTTAACACTCCAAACAATAATGACATCTCAACTTCTTAAAAACGAGACACATTACCCTAACCTCACCCTAACCTATTAAACTACTTTTCTATTTTTATTTTCTTTTTTATGTTTGAAACCTATTAAGCTAGTTTAATCCATCCTATTGGCATCAAAACTGTCATAATATCTATGTCTATACCTGTATCTATTTTATAAAAATTAACTCTTTTTTTTCCCATCTCGATCAATCAATCCATCGAATCAATTAATCAAATACTATATAAAAAAAGATCATTTTAACCGTATGTTGACACATTAGCATCCAAAATAGTGTCATGTGTCAACCAATACAAAAAGATTTAAAGCTTTAACTTTTTAACTTTTTATCTAATATAAAATAAGGTGTCAATCAATCGAATCAATCAATACAGTATAAAAAGAGACAATTTTAAACTTATGTTAATAAATTATGGGTCCAACTAAATATACCATTTTAAGTTTTTTTTTTTTAATTATTATCTTAAATTTTGAGTTCTGTTACAATTTACAATATACACTAACTCCTTTTTCTTTTGACTAAAACATGACGCGATTAACGATGTACTCCTTTTCCCTTATACTAAATCTACCCTTTTAAGTTCTTTTCTTTTTTATCATCTTAAATTTTGACTTCTGTTACAATTTACAATACACACTAACTCCTTTTTCCTTTGACTAAAACATGACGCGATTAACGATGTACTCCTTTTTCCTTTTAATAAATCATGACACAATTAACAATGTAGTCAATTTTCTGGGAACTAGTCTTTCTCAATCAGTTTATCCAATTTTTTGCAAAATGATATTTCAAAATATTGAAATTTGAAACTATCAATTTTTTTGTTGAGAGGAAAATTTAAATCATATATAAAATGACATCTTCGTTTTCTTTGTCATATAATATTTCTAAGGATATATAGAGTGAACTAGAAGAATAGTAAACAGAAGGACCGAAGGAATAAAAAGGTGTGTTTATACTTTATGTATTATATTTTTATTATTTTGATGTATATTTGTTTTATTTGGTAGATGGTAATAGTGATTGAAACATTTATTCGTATTAACAATGTGAGCGTTTACCAATGTAAGTCGAAAAAACGATTCATAAGCGTACTGTGGAGCAACGTGTTGTACTATTAGTTGAATAGTAGTACGAGCCGATTGTGACAGACATGTGATGTCAAAAATCAACATCGTGGGATCACTTTAAAGTTTAAAAATAGGATGATGAGAATAATTTATACATATTTGTACCTAATTTCTTTTTGGTAATACTCCGTAGTAGTCTGCTTTATTCAAAACAAATTAAAAATGAAATAAAATAACTACAAAGTATAAGTTATGTGAAAACTGATAAAAGTAATTACTGCCCTTTATTGCTTTGTTATTAGAATATAATATAGGAATGTACAAATAATAAATCTCATAATCATATCTATTTAATCGTAATGAGAATAAGATAAAAAGAAAGGTGAAAGGTGTAAAATATAATCAATGGCTTTTGTTTTTAAATATAGTTATATATATTGTAAAGCGTAAATATTAAGCGGAGTAACATATGTGACTAATATTTGTGTAATACTTAAACCTTAATTTTCTTATTTATTATATTAAACTTTTTAATTAAAATACTCTTAACGAATAGTAACTAACTAGACCAATTAAAATCATATGCCATTCTCTATTTTTATTGTATAATAAGATGAATTTGCATAAAAGAATATGTTTTTCAAAATATTTAAAGAACTAACACAACCTCCTTTTCACATAAGAAATGGTTGTGGGTGACCAATAATTTGTTATTTTATTGTAAATTTTATAATTTTTACTAATTATATTTAACTTCCTAATTATAACAATTGTATTTTTTGGTCTCATTTTTATTCGAAGAGATATCAACTCTATGTTTATTAGCATGGATATTTTAAAATAAGTATGTATGAAACGTACGAAAACAACTCATTGAAAGAGGTGGAATTTCCATTAGGACACTAGATTTTGCCACTAATCAGGTATAATATCTATCATTATATTTATATTTGTTATCTTTCAAATCCTCCAATAAATGTTGACAAAATTATATTACTTTTTAGGTGTTCGCGTCTCCTGAAGAATTGATGGATTGGGTACAAAATACGGGACACCCTTCTTATGGTGTTGTCACCGTCACAAAAAGATCAAATAAACACCTAAGTGGTTTCGTGTATAAAGTTGTACTAATGTGTGATCGTGGCGGTAAATATAAAGTTCAAGATTCAAGTAAAGTTTTTGGCACCAAAAAAAGTAACTGTCTATTCGCATTAGAAGGAAAATTCAAAAGAATATAATTACTGGACGTTAACGGTGATATGCGATGAATATAATCATCACCTTATATAGTATATGGAGGGGCATCCATATGCAAAATGATTATCTGATGATGAATCAGTTTGGTGGCAGATTTAACAAGGAAAAATGTGATGCCACGAGAGATTATATCAATACTGAAGGACCGGAATCCGAATAATGTGTGCACACTCAAAACCATTTATAATACACGAAAAAAAATTCGCTTGGCTGAGCGAGTAGGCAGATCTCCCATGCAAGTTTGCATTTGAATGGTTACGTCTACGAGTTTACTACGAATTATTCAAACGAGTTAGAAAATCTATTTTTTGTTCATCCAATATCATTTAATATTTGGCGCGCATTCCCACACGTGGTGATTGTAGATGCTACATACAAGACGAACATCTATAAAATGCCATTTGTTGAGATTGTCGGCGTAACTTCGACCAACCTGACATTTTCCATAGCATTTGCCTTTATGGAAAAAGAAAGGGAAGCTAACTATACATGGGTGTTAAATTGTCTAAGCTTAACACTAGATAAGTGCATGCACCCACATGTTATAATCACTGACAGAGAGTTGGCTCTGATGAATGCATGTCATCAAGTATTTCCGGATGCTACTCGACTGCTTTGTAGATGACACATCAGCCAAAACATTATGAAATCGTAGGCAAACTATCGGATCACAACATGACTCGGACTCATTTCTTTCGCTGTGGAAATTGCTAGAAGATTCTCCAACGTTGATATCGTACATGAATAACTACGATCAACTTAAATCAATGTTGACAAAATATCCACGTATGTTTCTATATTTCACGTAACCTTTTGCGCTCGGGATCGTAAATCGCCATTTATTGTTTTTTTTATCTATTTTCTTCGTTTTACAACCCTTTTTTCGATTTTTTTCGGAAGCGTCTTCGTTATAACCTAATTAACAAATAATACTAAAAATGAAATATTTGAGAAATAATGTTAAATATTTATCTAATATGATCAAAATAACGCACGTATAAGCATGACTTTTTACGCGTTATGAAAGTTAAAAAGAGAACTTGATGGAATAATATCATTGACCACTCCTAGTGTGACCGATCTAACTAGCTTAGATGCAGCGTTCACAACTTGGTGATTGTGTTCCACTTCAGATATTATAGTAGTCATTTTTAAGATTTCAAACAAAGTTAAAGCAAAAGAAAAAAAGAAAATTTTTAGTGGTTGGAATTGAGGTTCTAGATAATAAATGATTACTTTCTCATGCTTTATCTCTAAATGATTAGTCGAGTTTTTTGTGTATATTAATCAAGCTCTCGAGATTGGGCGAAGTAAGAACTTTCATTTCGGGTGGGTCAAAGAAATTGTAGAAAAATATACTTTCTAAAAGGTGTGTATACTTGAGTTGGAAAGAAAAGAAGTTTATATTTTTCGTGTTTTCGATTGGTTGAGAAATAAAAAGAAGTAGTGTTTTTACCTCCCTTTTAAATTTTTGTCCTTCCAATTTTTGTTGTTTTTGGAGAAAAGTTAAGAAAAAAAGATATTGAATAAGTTTATTTTCAATTCTCTTCTCTTTCCTCTTGAAAAAAAGTCATGAACACACACACTCATAACTTATAAACTAGTCGGGATTCCGCATAATGTGACGGTTATATATAAAAATATGATAATGATCAATAATGATAACCATCTTTATAATAATGATTGTAAACTTTTGTTTCAATTTCATGTATACTGTTTACAATAATTATATTTTGATTATTATTTATTTTATATTTCAAATAAATATAATTATAAGTTGTATAAACTAAAAGAAGTAATTAAGTATAAGTTGATTCGATTTTTAGTTTATATTTTTAGATATTGAATTTAAAAAATACACTTTTAAATATAGAGTTTAAAAGTCAATTGACGTACAACAATATATCAAATTGAATATGGTTCAATGGATCGGAGATGGTGTTACAACGATTACCTAACAACTTAATATCTAGCTTATACCCGATGCCTTATCTTATTCAAATTAAATTTAATTATGGTTATATAATAGTCTTATATTACACTTTTATTTATTATTTATAGAGTTAGTAATAGTCATTTTGTTTAATCTTTAAATTTCAAAAATAATTTGTTTAAGAAGTTTTAACTATTTTTTAATGTTATAATATTTTTATACAAATACTTATCTCCATTTAAAAAATTATTTTTATTATACCTTTATAAATATAGACAATAATTTATATTTTTATTAAACTACTTTATTTAAAAATTATTATATTCTTGCTGAAATATTATCCATAAAATAATAAAAAATAATTATATTACTGTTTTAAAATAATATATCATTATTTAACCAACATACAATTTTATATGTTCTCCTCCGTCACCGTTTCTTCTTAATCACCTTCTTCACTTCCAAGTCTTTGATTTCAGTTTCTAATTTTGTATGAACAGTTCACGTGATTATAATATCTTTATATACCGTTACTCTTGTGGAATATTTTACAGAAAATCGCATTAGCTCATAATCAATTTCCGAATTTCGCGGTTTAATATTGAAACAAAATAATGAAAAACGACGGTATTTGCTCATCGGAGACGGTCACCGGCGGCGAAAATGTATTCAGTTGCGATGCATCTCATGCTTCGTCTGCCGATCATCTAGTTGTTATGGTCAATGGAATCCTTGGAAGGTTAGATACTTCAACCAAATAATTTTATGATCAAATTCAATTAATATTAAGAGTTGTTGTATCGGTGAAATTGCTGAATCTATTCTATCTTGAAGAATGGTTTCTTTGAATGTTTCGATTAAGTGTGTGATTTCGTAAGTTTAAATTTTACTCTGATAGTAAAATTAGGGTTTTAAGAAGTTGTTATTATGTCTTACTTTAGTTTACATAGATATTGAGGTTTATAATGTATAATAATAATAATAATAACAGGTATGGGCTCTTGTTAACTTACTGTTGTGATGTAATGTTATTTTAATAGGTTTAAATAATTTTTTTGTCCTTTGCTAGTAAATTAATACGAGTGTAAAAACATGTTTGAAGCAAACTTATTAGTCATGATAGTTATACTTGTATTAATAATAGTATTTAACTATTTATGCAATGAAATGAGTCGTAAGTTATTTTAAATGCATGTGAAGTTTATTAGAGTTATATTTTAAATGATATGAATGACCTATGAGATTTTATATGTGTACCGTGAATTGTTGGAGGCATGTAGCTCTGATGTTGAATGAATTGGAAAGATAATGTTATGATATGTGTTTGTTCTTCATATATAGAATATAAATGTAAGGAAAGCTGTTGAAAAAGCGGGGTGGTACACTTGCCAAAAGAACTAGACAAACTACGGTCATGACTTAGTTGGCTATAAGATTTTGTAGTATAAGTTAGGGTTCTTTTTCTGTGTGATGTTCAATAGATATGAGTATTAAGATGGAATTATTATTTTTTCAATGAAAGCCAGTTCCTTACTGTTTCTCCTTTTGAAGTGTTCTCGTTTAGAATGTTCTAACCGGGAAATTCAGATAAGAGTAGAAGAAAATATCTTTTTTTTTATTCATACAAGGTAAATTATGTTAAATCACATGCTAAGTAATGTGATGGTTTGTTTTATTATGCATCATGATAGCTTTGTTTTTTACCTAACGCAGATTTCGTTAGGTGAAATTTTGTTGTTAAGTATCACATCTATTCATTATCGTAATATGTAAATGTAAAGGGACTTGATTTACTGATGCCATATTTTTGTATATGGTAAGACTCTTAATAGTTGATCGAGGCATAGTTTTGTCTCAAGGAGGCGAGAACAATAATCTAGCTAGTTTCCCCCTGTTTCTAGAAAAATAGAAGCGTAGTTAGGCAACAGGAGTTTATAGGGAAACCTGTAACAATAAGGGTTATTTTTATTTTTTTTGTTGATAAAATTGATTGCTATAAGTGTAGTGGAAGTTGATATTTTTGTTCTTCTTCCTGTGTATAACATATGACAATCACATTCAAGGGATGCGATTGCTCCCAGTCAGTCCCAGAGAGGCAGAGAGTAGTAGTTACTGCTTGTTTTGTCATCTAAGCTAGCTTATCCAATAATCAGTCATAGGATTTTCTTCTCATCCATCTTTTACAGTAAACAGATGAGCCTGTTTCTTTAATGGGGAAACAACCTAGGTCTTAGACTTAGACAGTTGTAACAGTTGCAAGGCAGAATTCAAAATTTGTTTGTCATACCACAAAAATGCTCCTTTTGTATAAATCCATTGCAAGTTTTAGGGTTGGTAAAACAACTGTAGGCTATAGGATATAGTTGTAGAATGTAGCTGTAAGCTGTAGCTTTATTTGTATAAAACTGTTTGGTCAACTAGCTGTTGCTATAACTTAGAGGTGTAAAATGATATAAAAGGACATCAATATAAAAATAAATGATAAACATAGATAACCAATAAGGTATTTTATCGATGGAATAACAAAATAACATAATAGTCATTTTTTCATATACATGTAAAATTAAAAAAGATCAAAGGCAAAAGAAAACATAATATGCTGGTAATTAATCATTGTGGACGTGCACTCCATATTAATGGACTTGCTCACGAATAGTTAGCTAATACAAATAAATAACTTTTTGATATATATAATAATACTTGTTTAATAAATATTTAGCCACACGATACACATAATTTCCACTTTAATTTTTTGTTACATAACTAAAATCAAATAAAAATGAAGAATGTAATATAATGTTTAATTGTCTATAAATTATTTTTTAATTATATGTAAAAGTATGCGCGATGAGTATAACTTGGTGTAAGTAAATAATTTTTTACTATAAAGATCCACGTACATTAATTTGAAAGAAAAATAGAATGTTCTTTTATTATAATAACAATAGTAATAAATAAATAAATAACGAATGAATGTAAGGTTCCTTTGGGCTTACTTGTTTCTAGCAAGAGTTTTGAATTACAAGGGGTAATTGTGTAACTTGAACGTTGAAAAGCTCCAGCCCATCTCAAATGCTAGTGCAATCAGTGTTTATATTTGAAGCTTTTTAACAAAAATAAAAGCTCTAAGCTATCACAACCATACAAGGCTTTTCTTTTAACTGGAGCTTTATCTTTAGAATGAAAAGCTTAAAGCTCTAAAAATCTCCTTGCCAAACACACCCTTAGTGTGTATGATTATTGAGTGGTATAATACGTTGTCTTTAGGTCAAGAAAACTGTTCTGCTTGTTTATTTTCTTTTGTTTAAGATTTGTTGTATCTACGTTGCACTTATAATTTTATATTCACTGCACACTGGTGTTTAGGCAGCTTATATTGTTTGGGTTTCTGTTTTGAAGATCCTTTGGCATTCTTTAACAATTGTAATATGATGTTAATTAATTTCTAAAGCTAAATGCTTTATTGTGTTACAGTTCTGCAGACTGGAAATTTGCTGCAGAGCAGTTTGTTAAGTCGCTACCAGACAGAGTCTTTGTTCACCGTAAGGAGCATTTTCGGCATATTCTTTCATATTACCTGATGAACAAGCTTTTATCATGATTTCTTTGATGTCATGTGACATGTTGTATAACATCACTCCTGATTACACTATTTGCTACTGTCAACGGTTTTAGGTTGTATTATAAATGGTTCGTCCTTAAGTACACGGTGGAAGTATGGGTGGGTTAGGTGGGTTCAGCAATAGGTCAGAATAGGATGGGAAGGACAAACATTTTCTTTATGTTTATATCTTTTTTTATTATATAAATTCTCAAGTTGTTAAAGGTGATTACAAAAAAAAAAAAAGAAGAAAAAGAAGAAAATTATTACGATATGATATTTTTAATTTAGCTATTTGGAAGTTATTACCACATCTGAATACACTTAGGGTGACCTTCAAACTGTTTCACCTGCTTGAGCCATTTGACTAGATCCTATTGTAGTTAAATCTTTAGCTTAATCCATCTGATCCTTTAGAGACAAAACACAATCCATAGGTTCTCAGTTAAGTGTGTGGGTGTGTTTATGTTATTATGCTCTATGTGGTTTTTGTGTGTATGATTATGGTATGAACTTCACATTTACATTTAAATTAAGGAGTAGTTACGATGTATAATAACCTGCAACGGTTTCGCATGTTGCTTACCTGATGTAGGCAGTGAAAGGAATGCATCATTTCAAACATTGGATGGTGTAGATGTAATGGGTGAGCGATTGTCTCAGGAGGTTAGATTCTCATTTTTTATAATCATGCTTCTCTTCATTGCTGGTGAATACATGTCCATTTCCTATTCAGATTACATCCATTAACCCCTTCAGATTGACAGTATATTAATCTCAGGTTCTTGAAGTGATTAAGCAAAAGCCAAATCTTCTTAAGATTTCTTTTGTTGCACATTCTGTGGGAGGTTTAGTGGCAAGATATGCTATTGGAAGATTGTATAGGCCTCCAAGAGTCAATCCAGGGGATTTGTCAGTTGAAAGCTGTGAGGACGCAAAGGCCACCATTGGTGGTCTGGTTCCAATGAACTTTATTACTGTTGCAACACCTCATCTAGGTTCAAGGGGAAATAAGCAGGTAGTTTTGGTTCTTTTGCTCCCCTCCTCTAGGATGTGATCTAGAAGGAAGTTTTAGAATTTGGAATTTTGTTGTATATGTATTTTTATGAAGTGAGCAGCTCCAGGAGAGAGTTAACTTCTAGAGGTGGCAAACCGGGCTGTTTGTGTCAAAACTGTAGTGTTTGGGTATGTGTTGAATTGGGTCTGGTCGGGTTGACCTGAAGCATTCTTTGTCTAAAAGTTTTAATATACTTGGTGTGAAATATGATCACAAAATTTATATACTTCCAACAGTTATATACTTTATTAAATTAAATGATTTAGGAGGTTATATGTTAAAAATACACTTCTGGCGAATTTGACTTGTTCATGGTTTAAGCTATTTTCTTCTCGTTTGAGTAGTTACATAGATAATATGCCTGAATCAACCATATATAAGTAAATGGGTCAAAATTTTCTCTCTTCTATAATATTGGGCTTCTGGTGAATGACCTTGTGACGTTTAAATCTTCTCTTATCTCCCTTTCTCTTCCTAGCTGATATGTTCTTAATTGTCATAGGATTTCTTGAGATTTTCTTCTCAGTATGAATGAATGGTTATCCACTTCAGTAACTTGAACTGGTGAAAGTGGTTGTATATTAACATCCTACTCCTAGTTTTTCATATATATATGGTCTTTTTACTGATTGCTCTTAATGTTCATTGTTGACTCAGTCGGTTTAAAATTACAGTTATGTTCTTTAATGATTTTTAAGGTGCCTTTTCTTTTCGGTGTATCTGCCTTGGAAAAGACTGCTGTTCTTGTTATACATTGGATATTTAGAAGAACAGGCCGTCACCTTTTCCTTACAGATAATGACGAAGGAAAGCCGCCACTACTTAATCGCATGTTGGAGGATGATGGTGATTGTTATTTCATGTATGCTTGGCATAGCCTTTTTCCATTTGAACCAAATAAATTAATTGTTGTATTTGCCACATGTGACATTGCTATTCTCGAATTGCAGGTCAGCATTACGCTCATTCCATCGCCGGGTTACATATGCAAATGTTGGCTATGACCGTATCCTTTGCCTGCTATTGATGTGGCTAGAGGTGGCAAATTGGGTGGGTTGGGTAACAGGCTAACCGGTTTGGGTCAACGATAGAATGTTTTACGGTGGATAAAAATGGGTCGTGTCGGACCAACCTACACTTTTTCTTTCTTTGAACTTCAATGATAATTAATGTTTTAGATATGATTACAGAAACTTCATTATGATATGACAATCTCATTTTGAAAACAATTTAGAAGATTTTATGCAATTTGAAAATACACTTTGGGTGACTTTCAACCCGTTTGATCCACTTTAACAATTTCCGTTCCAGCTAAATTGTATATGTTTATACCCATTTGACCCATAAGAGGCAGTATATACACTAAATCGTCCTATCTATTCGTAAGTGGGTCTATATCACCATCTCTAGGTTTGGCTGAAAATATAGTACGTCTTTAGTTACATTAAAGTTTCTCTGGTTTACCTAACCAAAACAATTAGATATTGTTGGCTGGAGAACTTCGTCAATTAGGCGTAACATAGAACTGCCAAAGGTACATCATAAGCTTTGATTGTGTCTTCAACTTATGTGCCGCTTCATATTCAGCCATATTTGTGGTTGCAGTGGGAGAATTCAGTAAATGAGAAATACCCTCATATTGTGTATGAAGAACGCTGCAAGGCATGTGATTTTGAGCCAGATTCGACCACTGGTGATAATACAGATGATGTGGAAGGTTGTTCCTCTAATCATTGATGTTCTAAAAGATTTTCAGTTGTCCTACTTTAAGGATTTTTGTGTTTATATGATGTTCGTTCAGATATGTTAGAATGCTCATAAGAGAGTGTATTGGCCGTTATGTGTACCCTATGGCTTGTCTTCGGGTTCCAGTCCCCAGTCCCCACCCAGATATAGGAGTCCTATTAAGAGTCGGTAGTTAACACTCTTTTCATGATGTAAGTTTTGCCAGAGGTCCCCCGTCCTTTTACATAATAAAGACCACTTATACTCTTAGCGATACTCGTATTTGTTTGCATGATGCTTAAATGGACCTTTTCATTTAACATATTATCCTGGCTTTCTTTCTGTGTTGATGATCTCTTCACTGTCTTGGCTGTTAAGTTATCAATGATTGTCCTATGTATTTTCTTATATGTTGTGTGTAGAGGAACTGGTGACTGGCCTTTCTCGTGTATCGTGGGAAAAAGTAGATGTCAGCTTCCACAATAGTAGATCGAGGTTTGCTGCTCATAAAGTTATTCAGGTATTTCATTCTTATGTTTTTGTCTCATTTGTTACACACGCACAGATGTCTAACTCTTGGTTTTGGCCAAAAGAAGACGTGGTTTGCCCTGTTAAACTGATGCTATGGTGTGGCCATGTTTCTCATCTTTGAATTCAAATGGTCCTGTATCTGGGCTCAGGAAGTGTAAACTTACTAATTAGACAATTTTTATAAGTAAAAAACTAATGGCTTTACTCTTATGGTGAAGGTGAAGGATCACAACCTGCATATAGATGGTGCTGATGTTATTCAACACATGATTGATCATTTTTGTCTTTAATAGTCGTCCTGCCAGTTATCTAGTTTTTATGGTCCTGGCTTAGACCATCTCTCATAAAGGTAAAGTCTCAACCATTTTGTGTCGAGTTAACTGTGGAGTTCTATAAGATCTGGTAGGCATTCTTTTGTCATTGCTAGAGGTAGCAAAATTGGGTGGGTCAGGTACCGGTCTAAAATGGTTAGTTTGGATTGATCCAAAATACTATTTGTCTTAAACTTTAAAATAAATACCGTAATAATCTAATTTTTTTAACAAAAGTGATTTAGGAGGTTTTATGTGTGAATTCACTTTGGGGACCTTTGAACTGTTCGACTCAAATCTAACCTAATATAATCAAATCTTGCTACCTTCAGTCACTACTTCGTTTGTGGGTTTGTCAATTTTCCTTGCATTAAATAGTCAACGGTGACATCTTTATTTCTTCTAAAGCCATACCAAATGATTTAAATGTGTCGTCATCCACGAATTCATACAATTTTGTATGTTGCATTTGCAGGAAAATCATGAGTTCAAAAGATGGTCCATTGAACTTACACCCATCCGACGAGTTACATAATGTAGTATGTGATGTATATCAAGTATTATCATGGGAATATATAGTACCAAATTGTGTTATATTTTCATATGAATCTTAACTCCTATCATATTATAGAATACTAGTTTCTCGTTTAAATCGTTGTTCCTGACTGGAGGTTATCACATACTCGTTACTTTCATCAGCATCAAACACTTGTGTGGTGTTCTATGATGTTTTTGTGGGGTTGAAATTATAACCGAAACTCAAAAAATGTGCAAAAGCGATCATATCATCTATTTGAATGAATTTTATGTTTAGAAACCTGGTTACAAACAATAACTGAAGAAACAAACTGGAACCAACCATAGCTAGAATCTATTACCGTATTACCTCTTGTAAAATTTTATCTTTCATACAAGTTCTTAATTTGGTAAGGAGTTGAACTCCCTTTTGTCTTTGCTATTTCTTAGTGTGCATTCGTTTTGTGATCCAGTACAATTTCTTGTTTGTTCCTTCTAAGTTCTCATCTCATTGGAGGTTCATTTCAGAACCAGTAAACGGCTCCAGTACATAGTGAAATTCTTGAACCCAATAAACTTCATTTTTCTTGAAAAGCCATCGTTTTTGCTAGTTCTGGCAGTTGCCTTTGTAATGTATTAGTTTGTACAATTTCTTGAAGATATAAAGAATTTTGTTGCAATAACATTTTACAAAAAAAAGCCTATGGTTAGATTTCAAATTTACTTTTAGATGTTCATTGCTATGGGAGGAATTTGGTACAATCATGGCTAAGATTGTTGTCAGTATCTGTTTTAGTCAATGGTGGTGAAGGTACAAGTAGAGTGGATGATGATTTATTATGGAAATGGATCATTAGAAGCTTGTGCGGGTACGGGGATGACAGTATCCTAACATGGAAGTAAATAAGAAATATCAGCGAAAGAAAGGGAGAATGAAAAATAATAAATGGGTTTGAGCTTGAAATTGAGTGCGGAATCAAAGGGGAAAGACTTCCCAGGAGATTGAGGAACTTAATTGTTTGTTGTCTACTATTGCTCATGATCAAATTTCCTGGGCAAATCGTGGTGGTATCTCGAAAGTTTGTTGGTTAAGGCACTATATGATGTAATGGGCAAGATAAGGCATAACAAACTAATCCCATTAGGTTAGATTATTCGCATGGCGAGCTGTGAAAATGAGACTTCCGGTTAGACCATCTCCAAGGTGTGCACTAGAACATCAGATTTTGTATTTTGGTATAAAGGATCCTCTCTAACCAACTCACTAAATTTGGTACAATTTTTAATGTACACTAAATTTTGAAGATTTTGCACTGAATTTGATGCAACACCAACCTTGCACCAAATCAAGTAGACTTTTCTTCAAGCAAATATTTAAACATATCGTAGCATCAGTTTTTTTTACCCTAAAACATATGAATGACAATTGTCATGTTTCTCAGTTATTGTTCTAAAGTAGGATTTAAATGGCAGTTGTCTTCTACTTACGCAAAAATAGTTATTTTGTTGTGCCGTTGCTCCTCTGTACCCGATGACTCTAACAGTGATTATAGTTTGGATGATTGAGTTAATATGTAAGAGATTAGAGTTAGTTTTGTATATGTAATATCATGTAATTCTATTAATTGTTTGGACATCCAAAGACACTATTGCTCTCAAGAGTCTTCTGCATTGTGATCGTTCACGTTTCAAGCTAAATGTTACATTAAAATTTTGATGTACAAAATCGAAGAATCTGTTTATTGACAAATGTATGCAAGTAAAATTTCATTTACTCTGCTCATTGGCGATCATTACAACACACATATAATGCTCCTTGTGTTCTTAAGATTTCTTATGCGATGTTCAAATGTTTGTTCTGATGATTAATGCTTGAGATTGTAATGTTAACGTTCAATATTCATATAAAAAAATCATGCTTCTTATTATTCAAGGTTACGTATCCGTTTCGCTTAACTAGTTTAATAGTTTATATCTTTCTAATCTCATCATTTCATTACTTGTCAAAGAAAAAGAAAAGCCAAAGAGAGATAATTCAGAGAGATGTCATTTTGAATCTGCATAATTAAAAAGCTATTATGTGTTTGATGAAATGCTTAAGAGAAAAATTTTGTGGCATGGCTTCACTTGGGTAGCGGGTACCTTCCTTAATTGCAATGATTTTTGTCATGAAAAGTTATAAATTTTATGAAGCTTAGAGAGGATTAGTGTCCTCGGTCTAGATTTTATTGATTTCTAAAAACATTATGTATCAAGTTATAGGAATGTACATGTATCCAATTAAAAAAATTGTTGATTTCGAGGGTGTTTGGCTTAGCTTAAGCTTTTTAACTTATTAGTTATGTAACAGCCGGTAATTTGAGGCTTAGCCTTTTTAGCTTATTACCCCTCAAAATCTTGATAAGCCCACTCACAAAAGCTCATCCTAACACTTTGAAGGGCTTAATAGCTACAAAATACGCAATAAGCTATTAAGTCCCTAAAAAAGCTAAGCCAAATACCACAATCATGTTGTACATGGCTAGAATATGATCAGGAAATTGTTTAGATCTCATCTTTCTCATGACATTTTTTGGTGCCATATTCACAAGGGGAAGACAATTATCATATTGAGAGCTATCTATCATAAGGATTCGGTCCGTTTGTTTCCAATGGCATCTCATTGGACTCATTAGGTGTTACATTTCCATTGCGAAAAGCTACAAATGAGTAATTCACACGTTTAGATTTTTATATCATTATTTGTTACGAATCGATAGTCGAATGTGTTTTTTTGCAACACTCTTGGCAGCTCTGGCCCGAAAAACCAAGTTGTTTGACACTTTAACCGCGAAAGTCAAACCCATAGTCTATTTGTATTGCACATTCTTCACTGAATTATTAGCCATGACACTATAAACATCAAACCTAATGATTAATAGCATATGTGTTTTATTTTTGACTTTAGTAGATAATGATGCTTGATATGAGTTGGTAAGGGAAGATTCATAAGGTGTACTAACGGATTCATGTCTTTCATGATTGTTGGTAGGTAAACTTCTCAAACTTACATCTCAATCAATGATCTTAGAAAATCTTGCTTACTTCAAACATTTATGCTTGTATAGATATATATATATATAAAAATTCAAAAATGTACTTGATGTATTCTTATGTATCTTGTTTATTCTAGGTACATGGGCTTTGAGTAGAAAATATACCGGCCATAAACTTTTGATTCAACAAAAGAAATAAAGGTAATCTAGAATTCATGTCACCGGCAGTTTTTAAAGTTTTGAAGTAATGTTAATCAACCCTTTTTGCACTAAAAGATCATTAAGTGGAATTTGCTAGCAGAGTAATGTTCGAGGTCTCACCTTAGTTGTATTGATGGATCTTTGAAATAAACACGTATATCAACCGACGAATTTTAATTAATGAAATAAATAGTAACACTTACCAAAATATCAATCACTGCAGCATTCCTCTTTGTCATCTGTCACCAGTAATCTCATCATCTTCTGAAAATCACAACAGAGCCACTTTGATGAGAAAATTAAAAGCACCTATAAACAAATCAAGCATTACAAAGTCAACTAAAATAAAAGTTCTATAGTTTAATAGATAAAACCTTAAAATTAAAATTGATTTTAATTAAAAATCAACTTACAACAATTGAAATAAAACTTCATTCATTGATAGTAATTGAAATCGATTAAAAAATTAATATGCAAAATTAAAACCCTAAAATCAATTGTAATAATACACAAATTTGAAAGTGATATTAGAGAAAGATACAAACAAAAATTGAAAAACCTGATTTAAGCATAGACTTTTGACAGATCGAAGGTAGTCACTGTGAATTCTAATCAACCAAAAAGACGATAATGTAAAAGAAACAAAAAAAAAAATACCCAGAGAAAAAAAAAGCTTGATATCCGAATTCAAAGAAATCTCAATCTTATTATCTATGACAGGTTGAAATCGAAATTAAATAGTAAATTACCAAATCATTAATCGAATTCAAAACGTGTGTGAATAAAGAATTTAGAATCGAAGGAGAGAGAAGGAGGTGCCCATGTACAATATGAATTGAAGCAGCGAGGAAATGAATTCTAATTTTGAATTGAATGAAATGATTGACCAATATAACTCAAAGCGATTCTCACGGAATTCTAAAATTAAACACGGGTAATTAGCAAGGAAACCGATCTATATGTAATTCAATATTTCAATATCTGGTTAATAAAATTAATATGAGGGTATTATAGTAACATTGTAGAGAATTAATGGATAGACAATTATGAGGTAATCAAGTTGACTATTCAAATTAATGGTTAGATTAGTATAGGTTGATTTGCATCCAATGGTCCATATTCATTATAAAAAAAATCAAGATTATTACCCCATTTTGCTTTTCTTTTAATATAATAAGGAGATAAGGAGATTTAGAGATTACGATGAAAACTGATTTTAGAAGTTGATAACATGTTAGCCCTTCACATTTGCTTTCTAGTTAAAAGTAATTCAAAATATCTTAATTAGATTAGTGGCTCATAGTTATCCTTTAGAATAGGAATATTCTTACTTAACCGCTCCCATATATATAAGTATAAGATTTAGTAAAAATACAATGTTAAAATTATTAAAAAAAAATTGTGAAGCAAAGTAAAATAAAAGTTCAAAATTAAAAGTTTTAGTGAAGCAAAAAAAATAATAATAATAAAGCTTCACTACTTTGTAAATTTATGTGAAGCGAAATAAATAATAAAATGTTACAATTAAAATTATATGTGAAGTCAAAAAATAACAAAAGTTAACAAGTAAAATTTTCGTTGAAACGAAAAAAAAATTACAACTAAAAATAAACTTTGAATAAAAACGAAAGCGTTTTTGCCGATTTTATTTCAACATCTTGTTTTCACTTGAACCCAACCATATATATATATATATATATATATTATAACAATAAAGAAGTTTAAAACATAACTTACAAAGCATAGATCCTAATATTATAAAATAACGTGAGAAATTGAAGTATTGAAGAAGGAAAATACTAGCATTGAATGCCTGAATCTGGAAACGTGTAATAAAATCACACCCTCCTAGATTGGGGACTTGAAGAGGTATATGATATATTGGTTCGATTTGAATCACAAATAGGATCGCACATATTCAAAATAGAGTCATAAAGGTATGATACATAATTAGAATCACATGCATTCAGACCATATCTCGAAGGTGACTATCGATGCAACAATATAATTGGGTACGATTTAAGAGGAGTAAATAGACCCTCGATATAAGAGAAGTTAATCACATCTCACGAATACCAAGGAGGGTTGATGCCCTTGGAAAAACCACATGCTTTTTGGATTATGACGGCGTTATTAAAGAAACTAATGGCTATTAGGATATCACATGTAAAATGGATCTGATTAAGTTGGACACTTCGACTTAACAAAAGATACTTTCTAAAAATAAGAGCAAGTCATCCACACCACTATAAATGCCATACAACTACCACAAGTAAGTCATTGAATAACTTCAACATTTATTACTCTCTCTAATACTTATAAGCCAAATACTTATTCTCACGATGGAGTGTATATGAGGAGACACTCTCTCCTTTAATGAGACTTACGACATTCTTTCTTAGAAGTTACTTAGGTTCGAAGAAGATAGCTTGTAGGAGTCCAATTGGACCTCAAAAGGTATATCACTGATGCAAGATCAGTGTAACAATTGCCATGAAACAAACCAAGCAAGTTATTATTTTAGAGCAATAATAATAATAATTATTAATAGTAATAACAATAGTTTCTCCATTCTAAAATAAGTATTCACTTTTTCAGTTTAGTTTGTCTTAAAATATTTATCACTTTCAACAGGGCAGAGGAAGTGTACAAATGGGGGGGGGGGGGGGGGGGCATTTATACAAATAATACTTAGGAGTTGTCTCAAATAACACTAAGGACCCCCATTTTTTATCAAATATAATCGATAGCCCCCATAAAAACAATTCTTAGATCTGCCACTGACTTTCAAAGGTAATATACTAATTTAACAGCTTACTTATTATTTACTTTTTCACAAAACTAATCCGTAAAAGACTTTATGAAAAGTAAAGATAATATCCTTATTTTTTTTCGTACACAAGCTATGTATTTTTTTTATATTTTATATAATCAAATTGTATAAACTTATTACGGAAATCAAGGGAATAACGAATAATAAAAAAATAATAAATAATATTAAACAAAAGAGCCATCGTACAATGACAGACCACGAACAGCAGAGATAGTCGTATTAACTTGACCATCTCCATTCCCAAAGACTAATAAACATACGAAAATACACTCATACCTCTCCCCCTAAAAGCCACATTTCATTCAATTCAATTCAGTCAAAACTCCACATTTTCAATGAATCTATCACTCACATACTCCCCAAACCTTCAGTTTTCTCTCATTAAAACATCACCGTTTTCTTCCAGATCCTTCAAACCTGTTCCTTTATTCACAAACTTCACTCGTAATCCCAAAATTAACTCCAGGAATTCATTAATTTCTGATAATTACCCAATCAGAGCTCAAAAGTTGGATCAAAACAACACTTCAACTGATGATGATGACGGTTTTGTTCTCGAAGACGTTCCTCACTTGACTAATTTCCTACCTGATTTACCGGTAATTACTTTAACCCTTGACATTGTCATTCGACTTTGCTAACTCAATCATTTTAAGTTTTTAGTTATGAAATTGATAAATATGTACATGAAATCCGTGTGATCATGTTAGTTTAATGAAATCCGTAATTATTCGGAGCCTGAATTCATTCCTAGTTTCTTGGAGAATCAAATTTTACTTATTTGAGTATTAGTAGTAGAATAATACACAAAACTCTGTTCATTGTAATGACGTGTGTGTATATATCTATCATCTGCAACTAATATAGCGATCATGATAGTTTTAAAAGATATCTCACAACTAAGGAACTGATTTCTACCATCAGCATCCAACTTTGGATGTTTGTTGCTCGGAATTAATCGAATCAACACATAGAAGAACGTAACCTGGAAATACCTAATATAAAATTCAGTCCTAGATTTAACTAGAAAAATTCAATATTGTGTGCCACAAACATGGATATTGCTCAACAAACAAGGATTATACATTATTGAACAAACATGACTAACATCTGTTACAATATTATTCTTTCAAGAAGACTAATCAGGTATGTAATGGAGAGTGGAATAGATATATTGACTTTGGAATTTCATGCCATGCCGTAGTGGCATGGTCCACTTTGAGAAATGAATTTGCTCAGTTTTCATATTTATTACTTCTAATCATTACTTCGTTTTGTTTTGTGCAATAGTTGGAGTATATTATTACTAATGCAAATAGGCCTTTTGGTAGTTGTTAATCGTTGTTTTCATATTTCTTCTTGCAGACCTATCCAAACCCATTAGAGTACAGCCAAGCCTATGCAATAGTTAAGTAAGTGTATACTCCGTAGTTGTTTTAATTTGGTTAGTTTTTTGTTATAAGCATACCTTATTCAATGGTCTCAGAAACCTTCCTTGTACATGTATGTGACTAGTTTTGCATCTTACTAAATGGTATATTACCATCTTTGTCAGGAATACTTATGTTAGCCCTGAAGATGTTTTAGCTCAGCAAGTATGTGAACTCTTTCTCTTGACCTATTCCTAGTAGCCCTTTCACCACCGGTCTAATTTGGTAACCATGACCTTTTACTGTAGATAGTTGTTCAGAAAGGCAGTCCGAGAGGAGTGCACTTTCGCCGTGCAGGACCCAGGGAGAAGGTACTTTGTAATTATTTCAGCTAGTTTGGACATTTGTTCACTTTAGTCTAAGCGTTTTTGTTTGATAATGTTAGATTTATTTCAAGCCGGCGGAAGTGCGAGCTTGTATTGTGACATGTGGTGGTTTATGTCCGGGGATCAACACAGTGATTAGGGAGATTGTATGCGGCTTGAATTATATGTATGGTGTCAATAATATACTTGGAATTGAGGTTGGCCTTTTCATCTCTGCCTTTGTAACACCCCCCCCCCCCCCCCCCCCCACCACACACACACACACATTGTAGTCAGATCTATTTCGGTTAAGGTGTGTAAGAACATAACTCATCGCTGCCTCTAAAATGTGGAAAAACAAGTAAAAGAGCGATTAGTCTTTGTCTAATGACCATGGAAGTTACCTGAATGCTAAAAAAATATTTAAAAAATAATAGTAGTTCAGAAGCAAAAGTTAAGTTAATATGTAAAATTATATTTTCATTTTGTGTCTCCTATTTCCATTTCTTATCATGTTATGTAAACAAGATCCACTTTCATATGACTTATATCTTTGTTTCTTGACTTTCTTCTCAAATCATGTACATGGAACCCATTAAATGAAAATCTTAAACAAAAAAAATGTTATAAGATGTTCATTTAACTGACAACAATTTATTCTTTGTTCCAGGGAGGGTATAGGGGTTTCTACTCAAAAAACACCATGGAACTAACTCCAAAAACTGTTAATGATATCCATAAACGTGGTGGTACCATTCTTCAAACTTCACGAGGAGGTCATGATACCAACAAGATAGTTGATAACATCCAGGACCGTGGGATAAATCAGGTAAATGTTATTTCCCTCCACATCAAGGTTGGTGATAAATTTGTAACGTTTAAAAGAACTCATAAAGAAACCTGGGGTTCCAGGTGTACATAATTGGAGGTGATGGCACTCAAAAAGGAGCAGCTGCCATCTACAAGGTGATTGCTTGTTTAACGTTTATATTCATTTTTGCTTGACTTTTCATCTAAGCCATATGTTGTAAGATTTTAGTTTTGATTTTTCTTAAGGAAGTTGAAAAGCGCCGCCTCCACGTGGCAGTAGCTGGGATCCCCAAGACAATCGATAATGATATTGCTGTAAGTTCTCTGGACTATTTTTATTCTTTCAATATAGTGGAGGCTAACACTACATAATTATTTCAGGTAATAGACAAATCTTTTGGATTTGATACTGCTGTTGAGGAAGCTCAAAGGGCAATAAATGCTGCACATGTGGAAGTGGAGAGTGTTGAAAATGGAGTTGGTGTAGTGAAGCTAATGGGTCGATACAGTGGTAAGTATGTTGAGCAATGTAAGCAGATATTTTTTCTAATTGAAATGATGTCGAATACATTGCTCTTAATTCTTCTAAACATATCTGACCTTTCAGGATTTATTGCTATGTTTGCTACGCTGGCTAGTCGAGACGTGGTAAGAACTTAAGTAACTAAACAGGGAATCAATGAGCTTGAGAATATGTTGATCCAGATGGAGTTATTATTAGTGTATAACTATTAAGTGACGCATAAAGGTGACAAGATGGGTAAGGCAACTTTGGCAACGGGTCAAAATCTGTTTGGTTAAAATAGGTCATTATCAGTTCAAGTCATAGCAGTCTGGTTCGGGTTGACCCACAGACAATTTTGTCCATTTTTAATAAAGGATTAAAGAGCTACTTTTGATTATAAAATAATCCAAATTTCTGAATAGAATTCTTAGGTGGTTGTGAAATAGGCTTGGGGTGACTTTCAACTTGTTTGACCTGTTCAACCGTTTGAGCTGCTCACCTTCTAGCTGTATTTTTTATTTGACCTAACATCCAAATTGACTAGTTCACAAGTAAAATGCTTCCAAATTGCCACATCTAGTGAGGAATAATCAAAATAATGATTTGTAATTGACTAACTGTTCTCCTGCACAGATTTCTCTATACAAGATGTTAATAGGTCTGGATTGTAACAGGATTGTTGCTTGATTCCAGAGTCTCCATTCTATCTGGAAGGGCAGGGTGGTCTTTTTGAATTTGTACAACAGAGGCTTAAAGAAAATGGGCATGTTGTGATTGTGTTAGCAGAAGGCGCGGGCCAGGATTATGTTTCTGAAAGTGTAAATGCAACTGAAGAGAAAGATGCATCTGGAAATAAGCTACTTCTCGATATTGGTCTATGGTTAACTCAGAAGATAAAGGTGTAGTAAGGGGTGTCCGTCTTTTATTATAAATATAGGTGGCTATTTCTACCAATTTATATGAAAATGGGTCTATTTGGGTTTTAACAGGTAAACCATTTAAACATATCTCAAACTGGAACGGGTCAGATGGGCTGAGCGGGTTATACACGTCAAAAGTTGTCTAAACGTTAACAGTTTAATGTGCATTGAACTGCTTACAACATCCTACGTTATTTTATTTTTTTTAGTTATGTTATTATCTGTTAATATATTTCTGATCATCTTTAGTACATTAGTTAATTGTATGATTACAAAAATGGACAAAAAAGTGTAGATGGGTTGGCACTTGGTGCAACCTGATCTGACCTGTTCCGGGTTGAACCACCCATAAAAGTTGCCTGTTCTGACCAGAATGGCAGAACCCATTTTGAGCCCTTATCCAACCCACCTGTTTCCCACCTTTAATCATTATTAAGCTTTCTTAGCTAATCATTTTGAACCGTTACCTAACCTGCCCGCTCATTTCTTTGCTTAGAACTCAGCAGTGACAATTACACAATACTAGTTCATTCTTTGTACTTTAATGTCTGAATCTCATTGAGTTTCATGTCACAGGACCATTTCACAACGGTGAAGAAAATGCCTATAAATATGAAATATATAGGTATTTTTTTAAACTAAATACTACCGCTACTTCACCTCTCATGAGTTCAATATTTTATTTCCTTCTGTATCACTTACTTTGGTTTATCTCCAAGTAAGTTTATGCACCTTTCAAATTTATGCTCTTCTCTGACTATCATATTCTGCAGATCCAACATACATGATCCGTGCTGTTCCGAGTAACGCATCAGATAATATTTATTGCACGCTTCTTGCTCAAAGTGCAGTTCACGGGGCCATGGCAGGATACTCGGGTTTTACGGTTGGACCTGTCAACAGCAGACATGCATATATTCCAATTTGGGTAAGTGGTACCGTTATGTTTTCAATACAAAACAGAACGACTTGCAAAGTCAAAACATAGGCACCCCTGTCACTCTATCTTTGTCAATGCCTTATAACTTCTAATGCATGTCACCCACCCGACTGGTACCACAAATTATCTGATTAGACCTGAACTTGTTTTGACGGTTTTGACCCGTTACCCAACTAGCCTAATCCACCCATTTTGCCACATGATATATCTGGTAGAAAGTTCCTTTGAGCAATGCACATAGATGTTTTTCAAGACCTTTACACCATAAAGCAACCTTTAAAGCCTTACATAGGGATTACTTTAATTACAAGAGGTGGCAATTTTGACACATGTAGTCATTTTCCTATCAATGGGTTGATTTGGGTTATCTTATATATCTAAGGTGTCAAATGGGTTAAGCTGAGGATTCAACTAAACTCGAAAGGGGTCAAATGCGTTCAACCAGTCAATTGGGTCGAAAGTCATACGAATAATATGCAAATAAGCTCCTAAATCACTGTTTTAAATTGCTAATTAGTTTTGTAATAACATAGATTTTCTAATCATATTATCGCATTAACATTTGCAAAAAAGCATAGAAACTGTTCGTGGGTGGCCCAACCCATTTTGACCGGCATTAAGTATTTACCCGTTTTGACTGAACATGTCTTGACCTTTTACCCTCGCAGCCCATTTTGCCACTTCTACTAGTTACCAAGTATATTAGGCCAATTTTAAATCGATATATCTGTAAATACAGTAACACTAACATAGAAAAGAATGCACAAGTTGAAAAGGATAGAACTGCCTAGTCTGTTGTCATTTTATTCTGGTTCAGTTCGAAATATATTGTTAGAAATCTTCTCCTGCACTAATAATAATCTCCATGTAAACCTTATAAAGTGTATTGCATAACTTATTGCAGCGTGTGACTGAGGCTACAAATGTTGTCAAATTGACGGACAGGACGTGGGCTAGACTTCTTGCTTCTACTAATCAACCCTCTTTCTTGAACAAAAATGAATAGATTTGATTGTGATACACGCTTGATTCTTGCAATCAATTGGCAGTCTTCTCATGAGGTGGCAAGTCATCTGCACCTTTGACATTGGTTATGTGTCGTAGATGAATTTTAAAGAAGTTAGCTTTTAAAGGTTGGGTTTTTCTTCTGTTCTGTTCGTCTTGAAGGTATACAAGAAGTAGGTTCCATTTGTTATTACATCATGTACATTGAAACTATGCCACCCAGGGAGGGAAAATTGGGCAGACCGAGCGAGTGAGAAATCTGCGAAACGGGTAAATTTTTTTACGATCAGGTTGGGTTGATTTCGAAACACATTTTTTTCAAGTTCTTTTAGTCTTTCGTAAGTGATTCATGATGTTGCATGTGTGTTCTTAATAAAGTAATTTGAGTTATGAATTTGTTAATCGTTATTAAACGAAATTTGATAATTAAATTTAAGATTTCTACTACTGATTCTAGATATTCCGTATAACATTTAACAATTAGTATAATATATGAGGCAATATACGTATAGATGTATTATTATCACTAGTTGGACAATGATTAGAGTCTAGTCAATTGAACAATAGATAAACATATGATTGATTATATATATTGCTTGTATGTATGGTGACAAAGAAGATGCTTTTGAATGTGAAAATAATGCATTTAACTAATGTATGTTTTCTCGTATTAAACATTTATGAGGACGAGATTATTGTTATTTCAGACAATAATCACTGTAATCTGGGACGATTATTCAAGTGGTGAACACGAAGAGATAACACTAGGCTTCTTAATAATCGTCTAGACCAAGTAGGGCAAGTGATTAACACTAGGTTTCCGTATATGTTAGTCAAAAACAATAGCTACAACTACAAAATAATTGCCTCTATCTGATTAATTATTTATTTAATTATTTTGGTGGAGAAACGAAATAATGTATATCGAATGGTTCTAACTCAATATAAATTGAGAGGAACGACAAATACGATTAAGAACTTTAATTTGTGCGTATGTTATTCAGTGATTGCATAAAAAACAGTGTCTTGCATTTACATCTTTTTAGTTTTTATGTATCGCAATCATTTACAGTGACTGCGAATGTGAAGATGTCACTTTACACGACCCATTGAGTGACCTCATCAAGATGGCCTTCTCTTGTTTTTCTTTATGCGAAGATTTGGAATTTGGAAAGGGATTGTGCAATGTACTTTTCTTAATCGTATTTGTGGTAGGAAAGAAGACAGGGTCTTCAAGAAAGTTGGATGTTGGGTTTTTTTAAAAGAAAATAAATTTTTTCAATTATAATGATGTTGGACTTTTTATATTTTTGATGTTAATATTTTGTTTTTTTAACAACAAAATTATAAACCAAAGACAAATATTATAATTTAATTTTAATAAAATATATTTTATTTTATTTAGTTTATTAATTTGTTGTTTTAAAGAAACAGAATAAAAAAAGAGAAATGCTAGAGCCACATTCATTTCACAAAATAAAGTTCACAATATGATATGAAAAGTTAGATTAACCAATCACAATTTAAGTTTGTTTCTCTTTCATGATTCTGTCACTTCATCTCATTGGTCCATCTCATATTGTGAAAATTTGTTTGTAACTTGTTAATGAATGTAGCATTCTTCGTAAAAAATAAATAAAGGTTGGAATTGTTCTCATTACTTAAAAAGTGGTCGAGGTAAACTTTTAGTAGAAAGCTTAAGGTAACGTTGGTCGTCAAATTTTGAAGAAATACGCGGATGATCTTATCTTGCAGTAATAATGATTAAATGATTTCATTACTTAAAAAGTGCACTTATCTTTCTTATTATTATTCTGTGTTTCTTGTTCGTAGATATAACTTTAGAACGGAGGGAGAGTTAACTGCTAGTAATTTACAATTTAAAATGATTACAGGACAGTGCCAATCTCTAACGGCCATTAAACATTTCCAAATACAGTAAACGCCGTTACATCGTCGTTAAGTGACCACCATATAGTAACCAGATGAAAATCCATGTTAGGATAACCACCTGATAAACGGTAAAACCTCATTTAAACCTTTTCCGTTAACATCACCACCGTCATCAACTGCCCTCCATCTATTATCACCACCGTCCTCCGCCGTCTCCGTTTCCACTTTCACTTCTTTCCGACTCCCCTCGTACTCCACTCGAGCAGCTCATTTCCGGCCATTTTACTCCTCACAGCCACCGCCGTCTCCGACGATTCGTCTCAAAAGATAAAAATTACTCTAAAATATCATTTTACATTTGATAGATCTGCCTTGCAATTAGATCTTAGTGAAAGCACACATTAACAGATACCTAACATTATCAAATTAAATCCGAAAATAAAACACTAGAATGTACCAAAGTAATTAGTTAAACATAATAAAAAATAAAACAGAAAATTCTTTCAAAATGTTTTAATAACCGGTAACGATAATTAATCATCTTAAACACCCAAGAATATAACTACGTCTACCTTAGAAAATTGTGAATGATGTAATTTCTGATAGTGTTTACTTAAAACTGATCAGAATAAAAGGAAAACGAATCAACTTTTGAAAATTTATATTAAATTGCTAATAAATATATCTTTGTAGATGCGCACTCTTAGATATTGACGTCCTATTGTAGCTTTTATAGGCTGGGAAGTATGGGCTGAATTATGGTACATTTATACATGGGCTACTAAGAGTAGTATTTGGCCCTAGTGATCCAGTCCTCCACAAAATGCACGACACTTCATACATACAAAAGTTAATGTTCAATTGTTCATGTAGTTTTTAGTTTTTACAGCAGGGGCATCAACATATATCAACCTTAATTAATAAATCATATAAAGTACTTGCAACATGAAAACACTTTCAGAACTGTAAGTACGCTTATATATATTATTATTTCATCAACATAACACACACAACATAAACAAAACTCATCAAGAAGCCCAAAATAAAAATGGACATGTTAAAATCACATTACAACACCACTCATTTCTTCATATCATAAAATCTACATATCAGCTTTTGTGTGGTGTCCTATCCCCCCAGTGTCCGTGTGGTGCCCCATTCCGGTCGCTTGTTCCGCCCTACCCTTCATTTCCCTCGCCTTATATCCCAACTTATCCCTCGCTTGATCCAACGAGTGCGAACCCGGCGGGTGTCCGCCAGTCGCGTACTTGTAAATCCACGATAAAACCGTCACCGCAGCCACCCCGGATCCTCCCGACGTCAAGAACCCGGTCGCCAAAAGAAACACTGTGATCGCGGCCGGTACAAGTACCGGACTAAATATCACCAGCAGCGGTGTAGCAATAGTTAGTGCTATGACAGTCCCAGCTAACGTAAGACCGGATAGCACTAACAGCGAGCCTCCAGCTATCGAGGCGGTTGCCACCTTGACCGCTTGATGGGCTCGCTGTGAGGTTTGGTGTTGCTGTTGGTAGTGGGATCCACCGAACTGGCGGTGCATTCCACCAGGGGTGTGGTTTTGTTGGTTGAAGGTTTGATGAGTGTCAGTCATTTTTTGATGATCTTTTTTTTACTTTAAAAATTGTTGAATTGATAATGAGGTGGAAGTGTGATTATTTAGTAGGGCTTATAAAGGGATGTGGAAGTGGTGATGAGGTGGCACGTGGCGAAAGATGAGTGTCACGTGTTATGAGAGCTGCTTTTCATGCAAAGATTGCATGTAGTGAGATGGACACGTGGGTGTTTCGTAACGAATGTTGGTTTAGTCTTACTTGTAAATGTAAATGTAAATGATCTATGTGAGGAGGACGATGAGGGTTAAAGCTGTAATTTCGGTATTCTTTGAGGACAGATGTTTAAGGAACTTTTTAAACTTTGTTTCGATTATCATTTCGTCGATTCGTGTGTAGTAATATTAAGTTGATGGGTTTTTGTCTTTCAGAAAGTTGATACGAGTTTAATTATTTCATATGATTATTAAGTGACTCAAGTACTATTCTTTCAGATATGTTAAACCTTTGAGATCTCATTGTTTGTGTTAAACTTTTGTTAATAAAACAATAACTCTCATTCCTTTATTCTATATACTCATACTTATTTTTTCCTTCTTATGAATTATATCTACCTTATTTTGAATATATATATTGAATATCTATTTTCAAGTGATTGAATAATAACCCTATAGTTCATGTTTTTTTAGCTTTAAAAGCATCACATACATACTTCCAAACTCATAAGCATTTCCTCTGTATTATATAATTGTATTTTATAACCTTCGTATAAAATTTAATGGTCATCAACTCTAAATAACAGTTTCATCTCATGAAATAGTTGAGTGAATACAATATCATGTATTCAATTTCTAATGGAAAGGTGTATGTAGTGCCATAAGGACAAGTTCTCTTTCAATACAACTTACAAATAAGTACCTACTCAATTTAATATCCAATCTTGATCAGTGTCATGTTTGCTTGACATGAGCGATCATTTTTGTAGGGATTGAACTCTAAAGTGTATTTCTTCATTTTTATTATCATGGAAAAATAAACTGTATAGTTAGCTGAAATATCAAAGGTAAACGAAAAAATATCAACAAATTTGAGAGGAATTGAACTATCACACTTATAAAATAATATGTATAGAATGACATTCAACAGTTGTACAGTTAACTATATACTTGTTATCCCCTTATTACATTGATCATCCCTATAATTGCAAAATCTTGCACTGGTAGTTCTATTTCCTAATGACCGTTATCTTAAGTCCGTTAAAGTGAGAGTACATTGGTCATTCAGTAAATTTAGGAACTATGAGTGAATTTCATAAAATCAAAAAGACCATTCATGTGATTTTTTATTTTTCAAATCTTAAATTCATTAAAATTTATTATTCTTCTTTCAAATGTATTTAGTTAATTTATTTTTAATAAGCTTTTGAATTTAGTTTATTTGTTTTAATCGTTATTTTTGTGACTTAAAATGATCAACTTAAATCTTTTTTATTCTAGTATCTGTAAGTGTCTTAACTTACACCAACTCATCAAAAATATCATAATTTTCTTTAAACAACCACTACCAATAACTGTTACATATTTGTCTTCATGGGTTTTGATGCTACATAATTTGTGTTCATTGTCAGTATTTACATCTATTTATATAGTTAAATTCACATAGTTGTTTATGCTATTAAGTTCTATTTAAGTTTTTGTATTGTATTTTTTTTAGTTCAGTTAAGGTTTTGTTGCTTCAAAGTTTCAGTTAATGTTATCATATTTGTTCAATTTTGTTTTTATTTTTATTTTTCATATCCAGTCAATTTAATGAATGGCTTGTACATGCGTGTTTGTCGACAACAAAAGGTGGTAAAATGTGATAGTAATCGATAGTGGTTGTTGAAAAAAATTATGATATTCTTAGTGAGTTGTGGTAGATTAAAGTACTTAGAAAAATTAGAAAAAACAAATATTTAAGTTAATCATTTCAGTTGTCAATGAAAAAAAAAATTAAAATAATTAGATTAAATGAAATTGAAAAGTTTATTAAAAAATAAATGAACTAAATACATTAAAAATGATGTTAATTTAAATGAATTTAGAATTTGAAAAATAAAAAACTACACGAATAGTCCTTGTGGTTTACTAAATTTCACACGCAGTTCTTGAAATCACTGAAATGACTATTGTACTCTCATATTAACAGACCTGGGTAACGATCATTAGTAAAAAGAATTATCCGTGCATGATCTTGCAACCACAAAAACGACCAATTCAACAAAAGGTTGCAAGGACAATCAATATATTTTAAGACAAAGCATGTGGACGATCCATATAATTTTTTCTTTTATCCTATAGACAAAAGTACGGTATGCGAATCTAATGTTAATCTGGCTATAACTTATAAGATCGTCAAACCAATCTATATCCGGTTATAACTTACATGATCATCAAATACGAGAAAATAGTCGAAATACACAAATTAATGTTCAGAAGTAGTAACATTAGATCTTATATTGTTTAATATACAGAGACAGTTACTGGTGCATATATTACCGAACTTTATATGGAAAAAGAATGTTTACATAACTAAACCCCATATTATGTAGTAAATGGGTTTAACTATCAACAACAATAGGATCTATGTCTTGGTTCTGACTTTGACTTTGGTATTGTTCCAAAATCACATTACAGTTATTTAATGTTCGGGCGTCGAGAAGACCATGATTCCAAATTTTAATCATGAATAATCTCCAGCACCTGTCATCAAACCAATACTTCCATTATTAAAAAGAACGTAAAAAACATCAAATATTGATTACTTGTTAGAGATACATCGATAGATGGCTGACCGGTACTGGTCTTTAAATTTCAAGTGTTAAATCCTTAAAGGTGTATCAACTCAATAGATTGGTGAGCATTTTCTATATAATACAATGGGCTAATAAAGGTTATAGATAAATGCTAGTCAGTATTTTAATGGGCAATTCCAAACACAGGCAGACCTTGGTCCCTTATAACCAAAGGAGCTTGAAAAATTGTGAAAAGATGTTATCTTTATTGAAATATAATGAATTATTTAAAAACCTTTTTTTTTTTTTCTCAATTTGAAGGGTCACATATATTCACTCTGACTACTAATGAAGCCTACTAAAAGAACCTCGAGCCTACTTAAATTTGAAAATTGAAACCAAGCTTTGATATTGAACTCTAAAACTATAAACTTGAACACTTTCATAGCAAATTTGACCCATTAACACACGAATGAGTTGATTCGGGTTATATTTTATTTCTTAAAGGATCAAATGGGATGAGCAGGTCAACGGGTTGAAAGTCATCAAAGTATATATACAAATGCAAGAAACCTTCCATATGGGGATTGTTTAAAGTGTTTTGCTGTCATGTTTTAAACATTAGATATCTAAGAACAAAAATTAAAAAGAAGGATAAAAAACGTTTACGGTTCAACCTGACCCACCCTTTTGACAATACAAAAAGATATAAAAAATTTACCCCCATCACTCAGCGTGCAAAGCTTTGCCACCCCCAATTGGCTAATCTTGTAACCCAATAAGAGATGTTGGAGTCATACAGGAAAATAAGAAAAGTTAAAAATTGATCGAACACAAGGGGGGTACCAGAGTACTGATGGGGCCCGGACAAGTTCTGGTCCATGCAATTTTGAAAATGCCTCACATGCCCATGGAATATGGCCATCTGCCAGCACCCTGACGCCATCATAAACAAACAATTTTACATAGATAAAAATAACAGCACAAAAAACTGGCGATTATTTAAAGACTATATTTTGTCTGGGTGGGTAGGTGGGTTACATAAATGGGGATTAAATTACCGTTGTTTTCTGACAAATGCGTTCCACAGATGCATCATTTGCTTCTCATCTTTGGAAACATCTACAAAGTCATCAAGCATCTGAAAAACATGAAAATCTTGTTAAATATTCAGTTTAAACTTCCATTAAAGTGGACGTATGATCTTCACTAATTATCAGGTAATATAAGGTCAGACCAGAACGAGACATACCGTTCTGTCTTCAAGATCGGCAACGTCATTGTCAACTTCATCTTCACTGTCCCGCTCAGAAAATACTTCTTCCAATGCCATTGGCTTTTAAATCAAAAAACGTTATAACAAACACAAAATTACTTTTATGAACCTAAACGAAAAACTAGATTCGGACCAACACAGATGACAAGAACAGACCATATATGACAACAATAATGACAAAAAGTTCTATTGGAAGTAACTAGTAACCTGAGCTCTATGAGAGTGAAAGAACTGCCGTTTTTGCAACAGGGCTCGACTGCTGTGATTAAACAAGACAATAAGTAGACATATAGATAGATTTTTACACAAATGGTAGTTGCTTTTCCAATCCAAAAGACAAAAGAGATGTGGATACTTTCTAGGATCAGATCGTTCAGTGGATAATTTTCTTGTCTTTGCAATTTGAAGTATAGCAGGAGGTGATAGGTTGCTTTCAGGCACTGATTGAACGGACTCTGGTTCAGCTAATGACTGACAGGTGGCACTTGCATCAGGACTATATGTATCACATTCCATGGACTCAGGTACACCTACAATCAAGCAAACACCGTTAGATCAAATGGCAGTTTTACCTAGAAGATATCATTAAATAGATTCGTGCATTTTATCATCGGATAGTAATCAGTGAGCTTATAACGTCTAGAGAAAAAAAGAAAACTATAAGATTGAGATGTTCATAATTGTTATTAAAAAGGTCATTAATTTTCCATGATCAGCAGATTTCCACTGCAATATGTACTATACGATCATAATCTAGGGATTGACTATACGGTGGACGACAATTTGTTTCTTGACAGTTAATGCTAGACGTGGCAAAATAGGTGGGTCGGGCAGGTTGGGTGGTCACAATTCCTGACACAACATGAACCCGACACGAAAAATTAACGAATTGGGGTTGGATCTAAAAGGTTAGGGTCGTAAACGGGAAAACACGAAAAACCCAATTAATAAATGCGTTGGGTAGGGGTTGAGCTTCCAAACACGTTTAAAAATATAAAATAACAAAATAAGTAATAATATAAGTTCAATTTCATTTTTCCAAAATTTCCCAACTATTTTATGGTTATTTATGTATTCAACCCCTTCCCTTGTAAATCCACGTTTATTTATATATTTTACCCGTTTGAGATAAAACATAACCTGAACCAACCTATTCATAAGTGTATCAGTCGAAAATGCCACCTGTACTTAATGTAATTGAAGCATGGCTGAATAAGAGTCCTGTTTGTTACATTTAACAACTAAAGCAAATAAATTACAAACTTTGTACCACTAAAGCGTACTTACGACAGATTTTGCATGTTCAGGAAAACCTAATAAAAAGCTAAGCAGCCAAGGATATGAAAAAATTAGACAAAAGGAAGTCATACGATCTGTGTTATCTATGAGCTCATTGAGAGTTGCAGACATAGCTGAATCCAGCACAAGTGGATGCACATGCTTTGCATTTTGAGTTGGGCTCTTTGGTCTCCTGCGTCTAGCGTGCCTATAGCTGGAGAAATTGGTTTTCATATAAGTCGACATATGGTGGAACTATTATCGTGGAAATATGGGGGTGAGGGGGCTTAAAGCTTACCAATAGAAAAAGATTTTCCGTTTAAGATCAACATTGTCTGGGATTATCTGAGAAACACGTATTTTCCAGAAGAGAAGTGTTATACAAGAGAATTCAATATCTTAAAAAGAGCATTTAAAGTTTTTAAGTATAAAATGCAAAAATAATAACTCTTTTGGTTCTATTATTTTAGAATGAACTCTCTGCATTTTAAATACTACTAAAAGATAATTAGTACAGACTATGTCAGCAACTAAGTTGTGTGCTAACCTCGGAGCTGGATATATCAGTCCTCATTGATACAATCACGACCTGGTAATCTTCAGTAACCTGAATATCATTAATATTATAATGACAGTAATTATTGCAGTCGAAGATAGTAACGATAACTCTGACAGATTCATGAAATTTACAAACCCAAAACTCATAGCGGAAGAGATCATGTGAGGAAGTCAGGTGTAACCTCAGGCCCTAAAAGACATCAACGATTTTCAAGAAAAAATCATAATCCACGCAAACTATATTAAGTGAATTATGAGTAAATGACATACAATGAAGTCAGAGCCATATCTACCTTGTAGCTTGCACATTTCACCAAACAAAATGGACAGGAAAAATCCTCTGTAACTGCAGATTTAGCATGGATTTAACACAGGTGAACATAAGGACATAGATAAAAACTAAAGAACTCAAGAAATTCCATGTCAACTGTCGTATCAATTGATGTCCATACAGGACATAGATAAAAACTGAAGTGCTCATGAAATTCCATGTCGGCTGTCATATCAATTGATGTCCATACAGAAGTACGAGATGGTAGCAAGGTAAAACTTAAAACAAGAACCCATTTGAACCTGTAACCTAGTTTGCCCAATCATAAAACCACAACTTCATTTACTTGGAGTTTACTGATTCTAGATCGTTTTGTGCTCCAGACAATAAAAATAAAAAAAAATCTCAATTTAAATATGACCTTTTGTGATATAAGACCAAAGGCATAATATTCAAGTAAATTCATTAACCAGAACATGCTATACAGCCACAAACAAATTATTGTGAACCAGTTAAAGTAAGTCTTCAGCAATAAAGAAAGCATATATCATAGTGGGGCAAGTTGGTGTCAGCAAATCCATATACCTTCAGTCCTCTGCAACATATTGTTGTAGTACTTGTAGTTAAAGACGACATTTCCAGACCTCAACCTGAAAATAAAAGGCAGCCCAACACGTAATTGCACTAGCAATAGTTATTAGATGTCAAATAACCATATTAAAACTATTCATGATAAGAACCATTATCATCACTGGATTTAAAGAACTAAACACATAAATTAGTAGAAATACAATACGGTGACACCCAAAAGAAGGTGCTACTTAGAAGACATAAGTGTCAAAAGGAAATCTTAATCACCTCAAAATGCCTGGTCTTGGAGCATGATTATATGAATACATGTCATAAGGTAACATATTTTTTGCACCAGCTTCTTCAGCAGAAATGACGACAGGTACTTGCTGCAATATGCTCTTTGGCAAGTGGCAACCGTAAAATGAACTTGAACAGTAGGAACAAAATATCTAACTAATCTTAACAAAAACAGTTTTTGAAACGAAAAAAAGGGCTAAGAGCAAACATACCACTGCTTCAGAATTATATGGAAAGTGAAAAGACACACATTTTCCCCCATCCAAACAGCTTAACTGCAAAATCAAACATCATGGCAACAATGAGAAAGAGAGTACATAGGAAAAAAGAAAATAAAAAACAGAGAGAGTATAACTTTGGGTTGATTTATATTTTTGGATATTACACTTTATTTGCACCCACATTAAGGCTCAAACTTTCAAAATGTTTCCAATCTTTCATGTAGGGTAATGTCCCAAGTTAGTGGGTTTCCAAGTGCCACGTTAGCACCACATGTCAAATTACCTTTACATGAAATCTTTTGATACTTTTAGCTTTTAACAGGGTGCAAACATGGTATGTTACACAAAATATATATATAACACCAAAATTCGGTTTGTTATGCAATTATCCATTATATTAGATCGCCCAGTTACGCTTACATCACCAATTTATCGACATCGTTAATGTAATACCTAGTCGAACATATGCAACTTGCAAATAAAATGTACATGTATTTTTACATTCAGTACTCTTCGCCAATTTTATTTGATCCTTGTTTATACACCACAGCAAGCATACCTTCATATAGCAGGAATGCATAATAACAGTTGACGTCATTTCAGCTCTACCCCCTAAACTTAATGTTTTCTCCCACGAGGAATGGAGTAAATCCATTGGAATCTTCCCAAACAAGCAGTAACCCACACGGTTCACTGTTAAGCAATAGAATATGATATGTAAATTAGAATACGATTAAATTTTCATATGTATGTAAGCGCACACACAATATACATACATATGTGGGTGTGGGTGTGGGTGTGGGTGTGGGTGTGAGTGTGAGTGTGTGTGTAAAGTTGCTGATCGCTTATAGCACAAGATGCCGTAAAGATCAAGTAGTAAGATAACTTCTCATCTAGAGCACATCTTACATGAGGTGGAAAACATGTAGTCTTCATTTAGATCAATCTCTTGAGAATTTGTGGTATCAGCTGCAACAGTAGATCAAAAATCACAATCGTAACAAACATATAACAAACTTTCTCCATGTGTAACAATATTTGGAAACAGTATCATACCACAGCTAACCAACAACACAGTAAGAGAGCCAGATTTGACCTCTTTTAATAGTTTATTCATCTCGGGTAAAATAAATTTTGCTTGAGCTGAACTCGATGTCTCAGCTCCACCAAAAACCGTCAATTTACATGCTCGACTAAAGCGGTAAACAGCTGTATTCTGTGTCTAGAAATCATACACAAAAAAATGGTCCATTTGGTGTCAGAGAAGCAGACATGGTAAGAAAAAGAAGTGTGAAAAGTAAATAATAGAAGCATTCAGCCAAAAGTAAAATTCATAGCAACACCTCAACATTTGTAGTAGAAACTGGTCTTGCCAACAACATGTACAAAGGAAAAAGGCTCTGAGTTTGCAGCCCATCATTGGTAGCACTGGATATGGATACTGATAATTCAATCCTACAATACACAGAAGCAAGACAGGTATATATTAAATATATTGTGATCAAGCAACTATGGAAAAGCAAACTTTTATATGGATCAGAACTCAAATAACGCAATAAAGAATGATTGTACACTGAGATACTGTGGATATGAAAGAAAGAAAAAAAAATATAAAGGGTTTTAATCTCGTTTAGTATTTTTCTTTTCAAAATAGTATTAGGGTTTACTTCCATCCTAAATCCCCAAGTAACAATTATTCATTTGATAGAGAACTTAGAATTTTCGTATTGACCATGTGAAATAATCTTCTACGCAAGAAGTCTTAAATAACATGAGTTGTGATATTCAAGAGACCTAGGTATTTATTTGGAGCGAAAGCCTAAATGTAGTTTTATTTTTCACATTTCAGAAATGAAAAACCCATTATCTTTCAGTTTTTGTTCTGCATCGAACAGCATATTATGCACATAGAAGAAGTTCCATATCTGTCCCAATAGTTATACTTATATATAACTATAAAAAGTGACTATGGTCTTGAGGCACGTGACCTGTATGTATTCGACTCCAGCCTTTCTTTTACGAACACTTAGACAGAATATCAATCAGGTTTTCACTACATCATTTTCTGAAAGTCGTAACGTTATGGTCCTAAACACAATTTTGCATGGAGAATCCTATTTAAGAGGTATATAGGATACTCGGGAGGAACCATCTAATAAACAGGAAAATAGAAAATGATTGATACACTTCTTCCAACTTGAAAGAAATCTAATGAGATATCATTATAAAGATGCCGGGTTTTGATGTCATACTATTCAACAGCGTCACCTATGTGCTATATAGTCCATTATTCCTTCTCCTTGATATAAAAACTCTAGACACTAATTGCTTACAATCTTAGAAATGGATATCTTGTAAAACATTTTGTAAGAATAAAAGGTAATAACTGTTAAAGTTAGTAAAATACGTCTAGCATATATATAGCTGTGACAAAGGTGTAGGGTTGTCTGTTTAAGTCCATCATAGTGCTATGCGAATGCCAGCCAATTACTGTATCAAACACACTGCGACCAAAGGATTAAAACAAATATGACGGTAACAAACATTTATCATCGGCAGAAACACTTGTGAATTTTATGTGGCAACACTGACCTTCTTTTCTGCTTTTCTTGTAATTTGTAGCGCATACATCTTTGAAGAAAAGATGGCTGCAAGGAACCATCTACCGGTTAGTAACACAAGAAAACGTTCAAAACCAAAACGCATCTGTCTAACAAACCCTTTATAGACGACCTTGTCATGACAGCTTACAACCTTTATAGGTAAAATATGTTTTTTGACATCAACATTCAACATTAAGACCCTTGTAAGAGCTAAAAGTGCTAGTACAAGATCTTATTTGAATGCAAATAGCTACACATAGATTCAAATATATGCATCAATGTTGACTTCAGAACCAACAAAAATAAGCTGTCATGCATTATTCATCAAATAAACATAACCAAAAAGATAAGACAAATAGGTAAATAAAACATGAAGGAGGAAAGTGGAGAAGATAATCAAAATTAGGAAGGTCACATTTCCAACAGCACGCCGTTGAAGAATGTTGTATAGCTCTACAGGCTTGCAATAAGCCGAAAGGCTTTCTTCAGCTGCAAGTTGCTCTTCCTGTGACAAATGAACACGAGCTTCATGGCGGCACATCTGATCCGAGCCTCTAGAATAACTGGAATTGCAAACAGATTTCTTTTTCATCAATTTTGCAAAAGATGGATATCTCTGATGCACCCAGCAATACATTTCAAGCTTCACAAAGCATGAAGAACTCAAAAGGACAGACACATAAATGTATACAGTATAAAGAGTATATCTATTCCATGATAGCCTAGATAGGAAAAGGAAATAAATACTACCAAGAAATAAAAAAAAAGAAACACAAAAATCTCATACAAAATCTAAATAATTCTTCATTATACAGATATAGTACATGAAGTAGCCTGAAATGCAAGGTACAGTACGTGGTTTCACGAGCGGCTAACGATATGCCGGGCATTCTTGTTAGACAATGTCAACTAGCAAGTTCATAATTATCCACTCCTCCACGAGGATAGTCAGTTTATGCCTCTGCAGACCTGGATCAAATAAGCTAGTGAATTAGTCCTGCTTAAACCGTATACATCCCATGAAGCAAGAATGATCATACTCCCTCTGTCCCAAATTTATTTTCAATCATTACATTATGCCAACAATGATATTTAATCTTTACCTTATAAATTTTTTTCAATTGGTTGAAATTTAGAAGTGTACAATCATTTTGTGACATACCCAAACAGAAAGGTGGACAATAAATTTGAGACATGGGGGTGACATAATCACTATGTTTTGCAACAATTCTCCGTGATGCCTCCATGCAAATGAGAACACATTTGTATTATCACTCAATTGTGACACACACATGCATTAAGGAAAGTTTATATTTACAGTCAAAGGCTCAAAACGCACAAAAGTGCAAAGGGGTCCTAGGGCGTGAGGCGCAACACAAGGTGCACGCCGCATGAATGCAAGGCACATCATATAGAGTAATAGGGTTTATGATTGTTTTCATTAGTACTTTGAACCGTATAGGCCCATTTTTTGTTGTTTTAATGGCCCGGATTTGATCAAAATAGCCTACACTGTAAAATTAGCCAACACCATATTTAATCAACATAAAAAAGGTCAATAAGTTCATATATTCAGCTGGCGTGCCCAAACGTAAAAAAGCCCCAAAGCTTGAGCCTCTGAGCCTTTGAGCCTTAGGCACGCCTCAAGCGGGCCTATAACTGACACAGTCTAATCTTATGGTACCACAAGTCTTTTTAAATACATATTTATATCTTCTAGCGTAATTCACAAAACTATAGTTTCTCTCCGTAACATAAATCGTTCTAATAACATAAAAACAGAGTAAGAATGTCCCTTGCAGAAAATGTACTTCTTACAAAATTAAGTATCAACACACTCTACAAACATTTTAACCATGAATCAGATTTACAAAAGCTAACACAATTCCAAATAACATCCAAAAGTTTCCACTTTGAGACACGTGCAATTAACACTAGGTTATCCTCTTCAAATTACATCAATAATTAGTCTAAAAAAAGATTGCATTACCATATCTCTAAACTAATTGATTATCAATCAAGTAGATTACACAGTTCCGTAAATAAAAATCAATTACACAGAGAATCTATACCATATGTTTTGTGCTAATTTTTTAACGTAAAATACTTTCGGAAATCAGCACAGAAATCGGTGATCAAATTCTATAAGGTACTCAGCATACAATAATGTAATCGGATGCAATTAAATTAGGAAATAAAGATAAATAAGGATTGAGTAATTTGATGATTGTTACCTTATATATAATGTTATGAGCCCTAATTTTATTTGAGGGGAAGAAGGACCCAACCAAATTTGGGGAAGAGTGAGTTTAAAATAAAAAACAGAAACAACGGTGTCTTTGACTTCTATGACGGTGACTTTGACTTTTAGAAAGTTATAGTAGTAAAAACTTCTATTTTTATTTTAAATACGTACGATAATATAGTCGACAAATCTATGGGATTAAAAATGATTATGCATGTAATTTCAAGAAATGATTGTAGTGGCATTGTTTCATATTTATATTGTAATAACTTTCGTGCAGATAATAAAAATATTGATAACATTCACATCTGTTATAAAAGGCAAAAGAGAAGTAGTCATAAATTAACATTAAAACATTAGCTAATGTGTTAATTTTTTGGGCGTGCATTCCAAAGAGTATTTAGCGTTTGAAGTCTTGAGAAGTAGTTATTTATTGCTAGTAAGACAATTATTGGTTGTCGAATTGTGAGTAATTCATGCAAACGTTTTAATGTATCTTCCCTCAAGTTTTTTGCCTGTTAATTTTGACAAAGAAGAAGTATACGGTGTTATATACACTAATCGTCAGCGTCATATAGTAATCTTATTTAATTTTAGTAAAAATACATTATAAGGTTTGTTGTAATAGGAATGACCAATGCATATGTAGAATATTGTAAGTATTGAAGTTTGAGAAAACATAGTATAAGAAAGTCTCAACTACTCCTAATTTGCCCATTTCCATTTCCAATAGAGACATGTAATTAGGCAAATGAAACATCAAATTCGCATCCCCAACTAGCAACTCTACCAAAGAATGTTGCATTTTGTCCATTCCTTGCAATATACAGTCTTCTTCATGTAGTGTCGAGACGCGCAAATCACTGAGGTTTTTTTTGGTCTTTATGTTAGATCCACACGATTCTCTATAATTTGAAATCATGTTTAGAAGAGTAACTATCCACGAGTGTCCATATCCAAAAGATTGTTACATTTTATTTGCTTTTCAATATAATTTTTTATTACACTTTTGAATTGTGAAATGAAAGAAAATGAATAATTTAATGTATTAATGTAAAAAATGTAATGGTGTGTAAAAATGAAGATTACTTTAGTATTCACGCATGTTAAAATGAAAGAAAATTAAATCAAATTTTCGGTAAACAATTTTGTCAATAAGAATTGTAGTATAGTTAAGTTATTATCTATATTTATATTAAGCGTACTTTCCTTGAGTATGTCAGATGAACGGAATCCACCAATCCATATAAACCGTTTTGCTGGTGATGTCCACATTCCATAGACTATTTGAAAAATGTCATCATTTGCTACATTTCTAATTTCTTTTTAAATGTCATTGAAATGTTATTTTGTTTTTTCCATGATAGGTTGGAGTCCAACATCAGTTTGATTTGAATAAATAGCTATCCTAAGTTCATGAGTTCATTTGCTCTTCAAATCATCGTGAATAAGTTGATTGGAATGCTCTTCAAATCATTTTCACGATTTTTTATTATTTTATAATTGTATCCTATTATTAAGCAACATAACATATTTTTATCCCTTATAGTAAACATTATCTGCATAGTATGAAACAGAAAAAAAAAATTAATAGTGTTTGATTACTACGTTATGTTAGAGGGAACGATTTTAATTAATTCATTAATTATTGGCTAAAATAAGTAATAATATAAGAAAAACTTTATTGTATTATGAACATTTATTAAATATTAAATGTAATATGATAGACGTTAACATACGAAATATTAAAACATGATAATTCATTAATTGAACAATTAATCCGAATGATTTAACAAAAAAGAATTATATCTAAGCAGTTGGTGCAATTTTTAAATTGCGACAGACGTGTAACAAATAAATGTGAAGGGTATTATCAACACCAAAGAAACATGTTAAAGTTTTTAGATAGATATATTTCCTACTTTTTCCGAACGTGGTCTTCTCCTCCATTAGACCCTTTAATTATTGAAGCAAACCAATGTTGGGGGTCACGTACATCGGTGGTAACGTACATATTGACAACGTACGAAATCGTTAAGAAACCATGATAAGTATGACATGTTAATCTGAATACAGAATAAGAGTAAGAAGCTAGGTAACTGTTTGGTTCAAAGCTGAAAAATTAATGCATGGTTATTTTTCTGATTATAGTATATTATATTGTATTAAAATATACATGAATTAATATAGAAATTGAGTATTATAGTAGATAGTTGTATATGTTCTTAAGAATAACTGTATATGAATGTGTTTTTGGTATGTTATCTATGCAAATGCACATTGTTGGTTGTGTTTCAAATAGGTACGTTCCATCAAGCTGCCCATAAATGACTATGTGTTTGAATGTAGTTCATCCGCGAAATTGATTATTGAGTTATTATAAATTAAGAGTTGATAAGAGTATGTCATGTGTCTATAATTGTTTGCATATTAACAATCAGGGTTATCTACCTACACAACTTAGATACCTTAATAGTAGGAGAATAAAGCAATTGTAGTACAAAACGAGTATTTTTGTAACAAGGTTGTAACATATTAAAACTAAGTATTTGAAATTGCAAACATTAGTAAAACCGACTCAGGAAGATAAAAACAAAAACAATGCAAACCATAATTCACCAAAATCTTATTATGAGGAAAATAAAATGACAACAATACTAATAAACTTCGAATCCATTAAATGTGTTGCAACATCTCTTTGTATACTACATTCTTAGTAGTGTTTGTAAGATTATCATTTTTGTCACATATGAGAACCTTCAATCCTTTTTTGCTTCACGCTAGAAACGACAATTACCATCCAAGGAATGTGTGTTATGTCTCCAAAAAAGTTTCCTGTAATAATTCTGGCTTCTATATTATTAAATCCTAGCCTCTCAACCTGTAATCTCGTTCCATTGCACAATCCTTTTGCCTGATTAATGTTCCACAACAACATTATTAGAACTCTGGTCTTCAATGCAAGCCTATGGTTTGCAATGTCAGGTACTTTAATCCCGTTCAGAATTTCAGGAGAGTATAACTGTTGCGCAAAGTGTCATTATCCTCATCTGGGTAGAGACTATCGGAACTATAAAATACATGTTCCTCACCAGTAATCTTTAACAAAACGTGTTCATTGACATAGTCTACTTCTTTATTTGTAGCAGCAATAATTGCTTTATCTTGAAAATAGTTTGGGTTATTGATGTTTTGAGCTAAGTCGGGGTATATGGAACCAAGAATTGTTTCTACATGATTTCCATTAGATTGAAGCAACACGTCTTAAGGGAAAACAACATTAGCCTCACCATCGTTTGGTTCGTCTATTTTACGCTCTCCAATTTTCAATATCCACTCCGCGAATTCTTTAATATGTTGAGCTTCTAAGCCATCATGTCCTCCACACAATCTCATATTTTTTGTTAGTTTAAGAACTTTGAAATGACGCCACAAATGAGAAGAATGCAGTGAAGCCTGCACAATTTATGCTCTTGCACCTTTTTGTACAACATAAAGTATATGTCTAAAACCTCCACCGAACACAACCACTTTCCCTCCAAAAGGTGTAGATTTTTTTAGCGATCGTATTATATCTCTGATTGTATGGTCAAAATTTTCAAAGCAATTTCCATGCATCATAGGAGCTTCATCCTAGATTATGAGTTTTAATTTGTTTAGCAATGTTGCAAGGTCGCTGTTTACTTATATAGAGCAAAATGAATCTTCAGTTACATTAATTGGTATCAAAAATCTAGAGTGGGCTGCATACCTCGAGTTAGAGGGAGAGTTGCAATACCGCTAGATGCAACATTTATTACTCGCTTGAGAAAGAACAATTGTTGCAAGTGTTTTCCAAACAAAAGTCTTACCAATTCCACCTTAACATATAGAAAAAATAGACCACCCTCATCCCGGCCAACTAAATCCATGATTGTGTCATAAACAGATCATGACTAGGCATGTTGTAGTTTTCTTGAATAAATTCATGATTAGGTAAACACATATTTGGATCCCTTTTCAAACTTGAGCATGAACTGTTATCATATTGGAAGGAATTGCCATAGGAAGACTAGGATAATAGAATAATCGGTAAAATGACACTACAAATCAAGGGTAGCTTGGTTTGCTCTTATACCAATTGATACGTGAAAGATAAGATTTTAAGATACTAAGGAACTTAGATTTAAGACCAGTGGATACGACTTGGATAAAGTTTCCACCACCAAGCCTAACAACCCGATTAAACCTTGGATAAAGTAAATAAACACCATCAAAGATCAATCAGATTGGAGATAAGATGAAGTTATTAGTGATAAAGCAATCAACACCATACTAAAAACGATCAACAATCGACTCCTATTTTGAATTAAGTACTTAGAAAAAGCTTCATAAGTTGTTATCTGTTTAAAACTGAATATGATATCCTTTAGTACAACTTGGAAGCCTTTTTATAGGCTGGAATATGTAACTAAAACAAACATTTAATCTTTCTTTGGAAAAGACAATAAAACTTTGAAAAACTGATAAGTAGTTGAAATATTAAAAAGTGCAGAAAACTAGGTGAATAATAAATAAAAAACCAACTCTCATTGCTGAAAATGCAAATATCAAAAAGTACTCTTTGAAGAAACTTGAATATTGTTCTTTAAGGGTTTATGTGCTTGAATCACAGCTGAGACTAGTGGGCTTCCATGAAATCACACTCATGATCCTAGGAATTTTGAACCCAAGTAAATCTTGTGAACCATAATCTGGCCCAAGGGAAACACCATACACAAAATGGGGTTGTCTTATACTAATCAGATTTAATGGGTTAAGAAGTCCCGATGCACCAGCATCACTAAGCTTGAACCGTATAGTCTCATTTTCATTCATCTCAAACCTATCTCTAGCCATACAATACTTTTGTACTAATGGATTGGCAGCATCAAGAAGTCCCTTCAATTCATGTACAGTCATGACATCTATAGGGAAGTCGTTTGACGTTCTGTTATCTGTTCGAAAACTGTAAAAAAAAAAATTACAGATATATGAGTAAAACTCCAAAATAGATATACGAATATGATGAATCTGAGTTGGTAGTTGAATGTAAAATATTTTAATAATTTGTAATTTACTACTTAACATGGATTATTTAGTGTACTTGTATGCATTTATTCTGTTATGATCCTCGTTTTCAGTGTCGTATATGTACAGTTGAGAAAACTTTAGATCTTTGTCTTCTTCAGGCAAGAGCCTACGATGGAGATGGTAGTTCTATCCACACATTAGATAAACGTACGGAGCACGACCAAAATTGATCTTGTGATCAATCTTACCACCCATTGAAGTAAAGCTAAATATCATGTTATACGTCCTAACATTTTCGATTAAACTCTTACTCTTATCAGTCCACGGAAGAGATTCAGTAGTAACTGAGGTGGGTGTTTCAAGGCAGGTAGTTCAACCTTTCCATTTAAACAACACAATGAATAAAGTTTTTTAGTAAAAGATTTATTCACATGCATAGCTTCAGCCCTCCATAATTTAGCTTTACATGCATTACATATATAAATCGGATCTCCTACGTCTTTATATTATGTAAAATACATGGTACCGAATAAACTTGGTCATTGACTGATGACTAATCACATTTTCCTAAAATTATTTAAGAAAATGTTGGTTATACATTTTAAATCAATAACTTTAAAATGCTATAGACAACGACCAAGAAGCTAAGCATAATACATACCATGGGAAATGCCAGGAAACTTATCACGAATAAGTTGGGGTCTAGTGGAAGTGGTGTTAAGTGTTGGTGTCAAATTGAGAGGCATCAAATCTTTCAGAGAAAAATGATATTTAAGTCGTCTACCTCTTCCAAGACCAGCTCCTAAGTTTACATTATGATTCACTGTGTTTGATGATGATCCTTCATAAAGACAAATAAAAAAGTAACAAATAAAGAAATTGAAATGGTTATTATATAAAATATATTTTACAGTGTCCACAAAAACAAATATACATCTATATATATATATATATTAGTAGTCTTAACGTAATGATATTTAAATGAGGCGTTACACGTAAACTATATTGATAATGACACCACTTAGCGAGAAGATGGTGTTCTTCAAGATTTGAATATACCCATCATACAGTTGTATATTACCTTTGACCATATCATCTGCAAGTAATGTATCTCTTATTTACTTTACTGTAAAAAACATGTTACCTCCAACACTGGTATTTGAAGTTTCTGGAGATGACAAATTCAACTGTTAACTTTTTGAAGTGATATATTGTATTTGGGCAGTCTACCAGTACACTGGGAGGTACATCATCTTTGTTTTTTTGTGTGATGATACGAGAAGTTTCAAATGAGGGACACCTTCTAGCTTTAGTTAGCCTAAGAAAATTGATTTTCCATTCATGCTCAACTAACAAATAATTCCCTTTGTTAGGACTTAAACCAAAATTGGTAATTTCGAAGTAACTTCCTTCCTTGATAGTGTCCCAAAAGTCAAGAATCAGAAACTTCATCACAAACGCCTGGATTTTGTGACCTTGCATAAAAAACTAAACATGATTATTGAACTAATTATGTGAATAAAAAATAAATCATATCATCACATATTCCAACTTCAATACATCCACAACTATTATAGTACCTCTTGATCAATTATGATCATTTCCATGGAAGCCACCTGTGATGGGTTATCCCTGTAGCTTTGAATCCAAAACAAATAGACTCTGAAACGGATCTTCCAATCATCCCTATTTTTTTTTTTAGAGAAAGCAATAATTTTATTGTTATAACAATATTAACCCAAGATATTACATCAAGATTCATGTATACAGCACCTGCACCAAATCCACATTGCCATACAACATGCTCACAAATATATCCATATTGTTCCCAACTATACATATACTTCAGATTTCACCAAATGAACATCTCCATCTTCAGTAAATACTTGCTATCCAGTTTTCCACCATCAGAATTTTTCCAAACTCAACTTGCACACCTATTATAAACCCACCAGCTCAACCAATATTCAACAATCTCCATCCCTATTAGCATTAAGAAGATTCAATGGAGTAAAACCTTCAAAATCAACCATTAGTTGTACTATAAAGATTGGATGGAGATATCGTGTTATTTTTTTCGATGATTCTTGCAATGATTTATAGAGAATGATGTATTTATAGACTACAATTTGGATTTATTTGGATTTGTTAATGTTATAATTATTGGAGGGAAAGGAAATCATTAAACCAATTGAAAGATGTGAGCGTGGAATTTCGTTTTTAGAAAGTTCTCATTTTGTAAACCATTCATAAGATAACTATTTGTTTCAAAAATAGAGGAGAAATTTTAGGGTTGGTTACATTGAAGTGAAATATTAATTGTTGAAAGGTTGTTATTTATCGGGATTATATATTTGGAGGCCACATAAGTGTATTCTTTTGTATTTTGTAGACCACTCATATTTGAAAATAATATTTAAGCCACCTATATTCGTACATTGTTCCATGTATGTCAAATCCGACTAAAAAACTCATCGAAAAAGTGTAAAAGGACATAAGTACGCCTGTATTTGAATAAAACTAAAATAATATAATAATTTAAGAAATACATGGGTTTTTGTGTCTTTTTACATTTTTTCGATGAGTTTTTGGCCAAATTTGGTATACATGGAACAATATACAAATTTGAGTGGCCTACAAAATCATTTTCAAATATGAGTAGTCTACAAAAACAAAATAATATATTTATGTGGCCTTCAAATATATAATACCTTTTTATTAAATCTTTCAAATTATATAAACTATTGTTTAAATTTATTAGAGATGGAATATAATATTTGCCATCATATGAATTATTTGCTTATATACAATCATTTAAAAATGTTTTTACAAAAATCCATAATTCAATCTGCCGATTAAAATTCATATTTGTGGTGGCAAAGAAAGAGACACCTTTTATTATTTGATCACTTCTTCAACTTAGTCCAAATTAAAAAATCCAACAAGTACTTCCCTTATCTCGTTCACCCATAAACTCTAATGCATCAGTGCTCCTATACCGTAATGCTTACTTTGCCATCACATATCATCTGCCATGATAGTCAACAATTAAGATACAAATATGGAATACAACAATTGATATTTGATTATCAAATTTGAAAATCAAATAAATCAATTTCATATTGAATTTGACTAGCTTTGTACCTGCGCAAAGCAGCAACTTCGAATGATTTAGTTCGACGTCATATTTATTAGTGTCCGATGTGTGTGTTTTTTTATAGTGTTCATTAGGTTTTTTTATATTCAGATGGTAGGTATGTGACGGAGACAAATAAATCTACTATGTGAGATTTTTGATCAAAAATGTGGGATTATTTTTTAGGTGTGTTATGAGGTAGGTTAAAATGAAATTAAGGAATAAGATTAAAAGGGATATAAATTCAATTGTGAAGATTTACTTTACTTAGTCTTAAAAAGTGAAAGAGTGAGAAGGGAGTAAATATTTTATATATCAGTATAAATTATCTCATATTTGTAAGAACTATGCTAATTAGTTGCAAGTAACTGCACAAGAGAATTAATCATGATTGGTAAACATTACATCCGTATACATTATTCACACCAAAGTGAATAATCTGTACGACACCATTGTGAATTAATCTGCGGTAAATAATCAAGCAATATCTAGTAATATATTCATCAAGACATTTTATCGAATAGTTGATGATCAGAAAAGTAAAAAATTTATAGTTTCAAATTTATTAGAAAGTAACAGCTGATTCAGTTTAACATTAACATACAGTTTATTTAACATCACAATCAAAGTAACAAACTTTCTAAAAAAATAAGTGTTGTGATTTCAGATCACACAATTACGTATACAACATGTCCATTGACAAACTACAAAAGTTAGTGAAGAAGTGAAATGCTTCTATCATTATTTATAAATTAGAATCATAAGATCAAATGGATAACATGTTGATCTGGTGCAATGGAAGAAAGAGAGGAACGAATTGTTGTTTATCGTTATTGTCACAATGATCGATCGATAGGAGAAGCAGCAATCTTTTCCATGTGATATACTCATATGAATATGAATAATGATAGCATTTTATTTTGTTAGCCATCATGTCCTTATTTGCTGACTTTAACCATATGAAAAGAGTGTGGATTAATGGGATTTTTTAATCCGAAATAATTTCATTGTCAAAATCAAATTCAAACGGAGTATGAATTTCGGATGGGTACCACCGAAGATGTTAACCCCAAATTGAATTTAATATTAATTAATTATCTATTTAAATAGTAGAATTATCTATTTCAATAGTAGAATGAATTAACAAAATGAAGGGTTAAAGATTATTTCAAATGGGATTAAAATGAAAAAGACTACCTATTTTAGTCTTTTTTATGATAGTAAAAAGGAAAATTATCCATTCGTATCATGCTTTGTTTTAAAAGCTTCAAGATAGGAACGCGTGCTTCAATTCTTGGTAATTTCGATAATATCCAATTTTTGATATGTTTAATAATATATTTAATTTAATCTTTATTATTAAAATTGATCTGAGTAATTTTCGTTCCTTTTTCGTCAAGTATTAGCATTGATATCTTTAAATAATTATTAGGAGAATGCTAACTATAGCCCTTAGGACTATAGTTAAGCTTGCATTAAATAACATTACAAACTTAGTTCACAATAAATTAAAGTGATTATATTCTATATTTATACTCACTTTCCATAAATACATATGTAAGTATTTAATATTTATGGAAATAAAGAGTTATAATTTTAGAAGTTTTGTAAATATGGTATGCTTAACCATAACCCTAAGGGCTATAGTTAGCATTTTCCAATTATTAATTATGCTATTGTTACTCGGCTATAGATGGATTTTAGTATAACTTCAAAATAAAAAATTCCTAAAAATCGGGTCAAACATTAATCGACAGCTATTTAATTCAGTTACTGATATGCTTACTATTTAAGAGACTTAGTTGCCATTTTATCTCAAACTTTTGAGCTATATAAATAGACGACAATGTTTGTCATATATTTTTGTATAGAGATTCACTAATATAGAGGTGCAAAAAAAGCAACCTGTGTTGAATCAAGCAACTATGCAAACGTGTGATGAAGAAACTATGCAGAAGTGTGATGAATGTGGGATGACTGGTCAAAGATGCAACAATGGAAAAGTTGTAAGCTTTAATCTTTTTGGAGTACAGATTGATCCAAATCTAAGTAATGAAGATGATCATAATCATCAAGGTTTAATTCGTAAGTGCAAAAGTATGGAGATTTTGAATGTACGTAACAACGAGCATACATCCATGGATCGTGGGTATTTATCCGACGAACATATGGATCACAGAAAAAAAGGTATTTTATTTTTTTAATATTTTTGGGGTGAATTGATCTGTGACATGGTTGGTTTTGATATACCGGTCTTTTGAGTAATTAGGTGTGCCATGGACAGAAGATGAGCATAGATCGTTCTTGATTGGACTAGAAAAGCTTGGAAAAGGTGATTGGAGAGGAATATCGAAGAACTACGTGCCAACGAGGACCCCGACTCAAGTAGCTAGCCATGCCCAAAAATACTTTATTAGATTGAATGCATCGCTGGAGAAATCAAAACGCAGAAGCCTATTTGATATGCCATTTAATGAATCGGTACAAATTGCTCCTAACACTCTACCATTTTTTTTTATTTCTGTATCAGGTATCATTCTTTTGTTTGTAATAATTTGCATCGTTTCTGATAATCATGCAGCCTAAAGTACCAATTGCACCTACAATTACTACCGCTACACGACCACCTGTTTCCCGCATTAGTCGCACTTATGATGTACGAGATTATGCTTACATGCACATGGTAAGAAAAACCTAAGGTGTACGTATTTGAGTTAAGATAACAAAGTTTTAATCATATAAATTCGGTTTTGCAGGGATATCAGAATAGAAATGAACAAAGATCATTCATTGATCCCAAATTTTCACCGATGCTGTCTTTTGCTCCGGTAATAAGTTTCCCGAACCAGGATCATGTTTATTCTCTCATGAACAGTGGATTGCCGAGACAACTTTTTACGGCTAGATCTCCATTTGTGTCTCAAGTACCTTTGCCTATAACTCATTGGGAGAGAAGGATAACAGAAGAGACAACTGATCGAAGTTGATTTGTCTTAAAGATTAACTAGCAAAATCTCTTCTTCTTTTTTTCTTTTTTTTTTTGTTTCATAGTGTTTGTGTTGTGTTGTGTTGGTTACGATACTTACGTTTATATATTGGTAAACATGGTGTGTCATCGTATTCATTAATAGCAATTTTTCGTTCTTTACATGAAAAAGATTAGTATAAATCTCTTGAATATGCTTGTTAAGAAGATTCAAAGGCCACAAGCTAAATTTCACTTTCATAGAATTTTTTCTTTAATCCAATTTTGGTTGTTGTATTTATCTGAGGATTAGTATTGGAAATTCACTTAACTTTAATATGATTTCTATAGTTTGAACTTAGCTTTATTTTGATTTATTATTTTTATTATGTGTGAAATTTTTAACTTTAGTCTATTGTGTATATTCGATGACTTATTCAAATCAATGATTATAAATAATAACAAGTTGAAAACACACAATAAATTAAAACTAAAAATTCGATACACACAATAGACGATAATGGAGTTAAGAACACACTATAATAATCAGATTAAAATAAAATGCTTTCTCATATAATAATTGCTATCGAAATGCATGACAAATTCAAAAAATGTAATGGAAGTATAAAAATAACTCACCTAGACAACCAAACATATATCATACCTGTTTTTGATAAAATTAATCTTTAATTCCGTTTATTAATAAAATTGAACTAATAGTAATTTTAAATGAACTTATGTTCTCTCTGTCTAAGTTCTTTAGTACCATATCATTACAGATTCAAAAAGAAAAGTTCAAATAAAAATGAAAAATGAAAAAATTAATTTTAACCATCCATTTTCATTAAAGTAATAAATTTCTATTTTCTCCAAATTTTTAAAAATTAAAAATCTGTTAAACGGCTTTTCAAAAATTAAAAAAATAAGTTTTTTTATCTTCGATTAGACATCTCATAAATTATAATTTCGACGAACGTTTTTTTTTTGTTTCGAAATCGACTATCACATGTGATACTTAGTCATTAGCATATGTGATAGTAGCAGATATCACATATAATAGTCGTCAATATCACATGTAATAGTCGTTGGTATTACATGTGATAGGCGTTTAAATAGATGTTTAAAAGTTATTTACTTTTTAAAGAACGGGGAGGGAAATTGGAATTTTGTCAAATGGAGCTTTCTTATTGATTTTCTCATTCTCACTAAATATCTTGTACTCATTTGAATTCAACCCTACTTTAAAAATAAATATAACTAATTGAGATTGAATATCATGAATAATGATTTATCTAGAAGATGATCAATAGAAATTATTGTGTATGTTTTTAAGAATCGGATGTACTTTTATAATTAAAATTTTAATTCAATTGATGTTTAGTTAGAAAAGTATATTATACATATTTTAGCGAATTATTAGTTTAGCACCAGAATGGGGATCTGAAAAAAATATTATTTAAAAGAGTTTATTAATTAATCGAGTTTTAATTTATTGAGTTTCTATTGTATGTTCTTAAAGTAGGTTCATCTATTAAAATGTTCACAAGAAAGCATAGCATGATGCTTGATATTTGATGATGATATTCTGCTAGTTTCGAAAACGGCAGAGGGCCTAAATAGCAGGCTTGAGCAGTAGAGGAAGGCCTTGGGAGACACAGGCCTAAGGATTAAACGTAAGAAACCAGAGTACCTGCTGTATCATTTTGAGGACATAGAGGAAATTCATATTGGAGACCGGAGTCTACACCTAGAAGAGTCTTTTAGATATTTAGAGTCGGTATTATATAAGTCAGAAAGAATAGACGAAAATGTAACCCACCATATAAGAGTAAGTTGGTTGAAGTGGATAGTAGCAAAAGGAGTGTTGTTTCATAAGAAAGTCTTATTGAAGTTGAAAAGAAGACTTTATAGGGTAGCAATTAAACCAGCTATGTTATACGAGTTAGAGTGTTGGCAAATGATGAAGGCCTAAGCGACTATGATGGAAGTGGCAAAAACCGACTATGTTATACGGGTCAAAGTGTTGGACTTGTGGTAGAACCCTTTTAGACATGATACCGAACAGAGTCTATAGAGAGAAGCTAGAAGTGGCGCCTATTTTCAAGAAGCTGAGAAAAGGATGACTAAGATGGTTTGGACATGTTAAGAGAAGGCCAACAACAACGCCAATTAGGAGAGTTAAAGCCATCACAATCGATGGCTGGAGATTAGGCGGCCTAGAATTTTTTATACTACATATGAATTAGCAGTTTATAATAAATACATATATCTAGGATTTATTAATTCGTGATGCGTTTAACTTTCACGTTTTTCTATTGTATGGGATTTACTTTGAAATTTTCTATCGTATGAGGTAAACCTTCTAAACTTTTCTATTAATATCAGACCGAATGTATATATCAGACCGAATTACCTATTTGTAATATTTCCTATTTGCACTCTTAATTATATATCAGGCCGAATTACCCAAACCTCAAAAATAAGATAAAACCTATAATCACAAAACCCTGCCGCAACGAACTCAGGGTTAATATTCACCATTCCTCTCGGATCTTGCCAATACACAATCTCCCTACTATTTTATTTATAAAAAAAAAATTGTCTCAAAAACCTGACATGGCTTCTTTGATTGTTCTAAAGCAAATCGTTGCTTCCAACTTCGTCACAAGATCCGTTGCCCCGTTCTGTCCAGTAATCGCAACAACTTGTCGTTTTCTTAGCACCAATAACGCAAATGGTGTCACTGTCCCTGATTGTGACTCCAAGAAGAGTCCTGTAACAATTTCTAAATCATGGAACTTCACTTTTAATGTAAGCATGCATGAGTGATTTTATTTTCTAGAATTTTCATAATCAAAATTTAGCATATGTGACTACTCACTTTGATTATTTGGATTTTATGATTATAGATGCGTTGAATTGTGATTCTGATAAAGCGAAGTCTCTTGACAACGGTAATAAATTAAAGATCTAAAGTGAAACTGATAATAAATTAAAATAAATTAAAGACTGTTAAAAAATGCTTCAGTTAGGAATTACATTTACGCAACAAGCCATTGCACACATATCAAACGTCCTTGACAACCCTCCAAATCCATTGTCTTCTAGGAGTATCCTGTTTCAACAATCCAGACCCAAGTTCACAAATAATATTGACAACATATTTTAGGTATGTCATATTTGAATCAAGAAAATTAGCGTACCAAAATATGTTTTTGGAACTTCCATTTGGGGTTCGTATTTACACTTCTTATTTCGAATTAGTTCACTGATGAAAGTTTAGTTTGGCTAAGATTTCTATGGAGTAAAATTTACCAGTTATAAGCATGATTATTTGCTCTGCTTTGATGCAACTGTTCTCTGAACAGTGGAGACGCCATCCACAAATTTTGTACGGAAAAGAACATTTGCATTGTTAAACATGCCTTCTTTCAGGGAGACGACAATGAACTGTGAACAAAAAAAACAATTCGGCAAGCATTAATGAGCTTACATAAGTTTCAAGGTTATTTGTCATCCCTAAAAGACAACTTGTAAGTTTTAGAAAATTAATTGACATGTAGATAAAAATCAACACATTTACCTGTGAATGTGGAAAATGAGCTTTGATCATCCTACCAATATTTTGTGTGTGACTTAGATCAAGAGCTGCATCAACCTGCTCAAGACAGGTCAAAACATTATATCAAAAAATAAATTACTGGTTTAATGTTTCATTTAAACATAAGTCAAAAGGGTATCATAGGTGAAGCTAATTTCTTTAGGTTTTGACTTGTTAGTAACAAGCAGTTTAGGTCCTGACAATTAAGCTTAGATATTGTATCCAATCAAGTTTCTTTTTTTAAACTAGTCAAGGTAAGGTACAACTCCAGCTAAAAGAGATTCAAAGGGCATTGGAAGCCAGCGATTGCACGTGATGGGAAACTGGGAATGGTTAATATTTAACATGAGAAGTTCTGTTTTTAACCATTAATTTTGAATATCAAGCAAGATACCTTCAACTCCAAAAAAGAAATGAAGATACATAAGCAAGGGAAAGTTAACAACTGCATCAAAGACATCTGCTATTTCATAAAGGAATTGATGTTAAAATATTAAATAGCATGTCTCTCTTACTATGCATATTACGATGTCGAGTAACACGTGAATAAACTACTACTTAAAAGATAACAAAAGGAAGTTGTTGACCATGATCAATATAGTCCATTTTCTTGTAATAATGATCACGATGATAGTCCATTTTCTTGTATAATGATAACGATGATAGTCCAGTTTCTTGTATGTATTATGAAACTGACGAAATATATATATACAAAATTGTCAAATACCTCATCCAGAATGTAAAGTGGAGCTGGTTTGAAGAGGAGCAATGCCAAAATTAGTGAAAGCGCAAGTAGAGATCTTTGCCCTCCACTAAGTTCTGACAATGATTGTTTCCAAACACCCCCAAACGCCACACGGACCTCTAACCCATCTAAAAAGCTACCTCCCTCGGGGGGTTCAAGCTTTGCCATTGTGCCCGGTAACAGAGTGGAAAATATAGATCCAAAATCACTGAAAAAGAAAGTGAAGCCGAGTTTAATAGGTTAATTAATAAACCAAACTGTACACAAAGAAAAGAGACATTGTATAAAATAAACGGTTAAAAGGAGGAGGTTTTCCCTATTCAGGTTGCCCGGGAAGGCGAGTATTTATACTAAGATGTACACGGCCAAACTGGGTTATCCCCGTGACCGTTTCCGAACCCTTTCCCTGGCCATCCCAAGATATGCAGCTAGTGAGGTTTGAACTTGAGACCTCTTGTGAGGATATCAGGAAACTAGGCCATCTTGGTGATGGTTAGACATATTAAAAAAAATAAACAACTAAATTTCGTCCCAGCAATTCAAGAAACTCACCTATTCACCTTAACCCAGGTTACTTTCAGTGTCTCCTTTTTCTTCTCATCAAGCTCTTCAATCACCAACTTAATCTTCGACTTGTCATTCTATGCAAAATAATCAGTGTAAGCGACGAACAATCATAGTGCAACTTTAATTGAGAATCTATGTTCACCGACCTCAATAATGTTCTTCTTGGATATCAAATCATTGTACTCATCTTCTGCTTTCTCAAACATGGCCATAACTTTCTTGTTAACCCTCTTCTCGAGTCTTTAAGAGACAAGCAACAGAATTAGGACCAGTTTCTATTTTCTGCAACAAATAAATATATCTAAAAGCCATAACTATTAGTGAAAGGTTGCAAAAAAGTTCACCCCTTACCCTGCTTGTTCCGACTGAAGCTTTTCATATTGGTCCCTTGCCTTCTGTGGATCACAGGATGTGAAATCGTAGTCACTTCCACTTCTCCCGAAAAGCTGTTTTTCAGAAATGATCCAACCATGCTTTTCTATCAACTTATCTACCTTCAACGAACAGTCTTTCTGTTCTGTTTCCATGCGTTTCACCTACAGAACATACAAAGAAGTATAGTGTTTTGATTAATAAATGTCAACTTTGCGTTGTAAAGAAGCATTTAGTAATCAGAATATTACCTCATTTTCCAACTTTTTTCTTTCAAGATTTTTCTCACCAATCCTATTTTTGAGTTTTTGCTGCTCTTTGAGAATGCAACTGATTTGTGAATCACACTCCTTTACCTTTGTACGAGCTGCATTGAGCTCAGATTGTGCTTGACTATGCTCATCTCTCAGTGAAGTAAACTGCAAGATTGCTACATCGTCTATTATTTGGATCAAAAGGAAAAATAAAAAGCACACAGACAAGGTAAATAAATATACTATAAGTCGACCTTGGTCTTGAGTGCATCCACTTCAGAAGTCAACACTCTAATCTGCTTCTGTAAAGATACTAACTGATTCTCCAACGATGTTTGTTCTTGTTTGACAGCTTCCACTTCCATTATAAGTTTCTCCCTTTCATTTTCATGCCCCTGGATGAACAGTCATGTCAAAATACAAAATAGAAAATAACAAAAAGAAGTATAAAAACATACTTTCAGGTCCTTTGAAGCTGACTGCATTTTCGTCTTCACTGCCTTAATCTTTTTTTCTAGATCTTTAAGCCTGTGGTCCCGATTATTGGCATGATCATGAATTGACTTTTCAAGAGTTGCCACTTCAGTCACCCGTTCTTTATAAATCGCTTGCTTTTCCTTAACTAAAGATTTTGCTTCTGCAAGCTCCTGTTCAATCCTCTTTACTACTTCACCGAGCTACATCACACACAAAATATATAATATGGTACAACATGTTATAGAAGTACTGAATAAGAGGAGATATAGTCATCTGCTACATCATATAATATAGGAGAACCTTATGATGCTCATTCTGCTCAACCCTGCTCTGGAACAGTGAGAGCTCATTTGACTTGAGTACTAACTGTTTCTTGAGGTCATTATACTTTTTCTGAAGTGGAAGGAGCTCCCTGATCTGGACATACAAAGACACATCATACACTTCCAGAATTGTTAATAAATAGACACTATATTGAACATAAGAAATGTAGATTTGAAGGTAAACCTTGGCTTCAATTTCTGATAATCGCTTCTGATGTACAGATAATTCCGACTCAGCATTTGCCAAAGCATGTAGTTGCCTTAATGTATCACCACCACCCCTGTGCATAAACCGTTTATATATTTAAGGTTAGAGAGATGAAGCTCTTTGTGATTTGCGGATTCTTGAGTATACTAAAAACACTTCACATTTGTGCCCAAAATACAACATTTCTCATTTAAGTAATGAATGATGCATGTGATCATTAACATGAACGTATGTGATGCTACTTACTTGCGAGAACCACCAGTCAAGAGTCCACTTGGTTGATATATATCACCTCCTATTGTCACACTTGTTGTACTAACTTGCCGATTAAAAGCAACCTGTGAACCAGAGATGTAAACAGAAAAGCAGACTATTTCATTATAAGATATTAAGATCAATGAAAATTCAAAGAACGCAGCAGTAAGTAAATAGGGATTGGTGTGTGGTAATGCACTTAACTTTAGCCCAAACTATGTAGTGTATATCCAACTTCATTATGGTCTATTGTGTGTATCCAACTTTCAAATATCGCAATTGTATGTATCATGCAGTACTTTTGATGATGTGGCAACATCTATGGATGCCACATAGCACCTTAGACAGATGACACGTCAACAAAAGTACCATTATTACATACAATGGTGATATTTGAAAGTTTGATACACACAACAGACCAAAATGAAGTTGAATACACACTATAGAGGTTGGGCTAAAGTTAAATGCATTCCCACGCACTAATCCCAAGTAAATAAGTACCAACCAACACATTAACACTATTTACATATGAGTTTCACAGAAACAATAACAACAAACATGGCAGGTGACTTAGGCATTCTAATATTCACACAGCATTGTACCTCTTTTGCAGCGTCATTGGTCTTGCAGACAAAAGTTGAACCAAACACAAATTCCATTGCGCTCTGCAATATAGATAACTGTTAGAGAAGTCGGTAACAGAGTAGAAAAAAGACATAAATCACATTAATCTATATACAACATATAAACAAACACACAAATAACATTGCAAAACAAATAGCATTATTTGTATCCATTTTACTAACACAAACAAAAATATGAACGTTCTGAAACACATTGGAGAGTAACAAATGAAAGTAAATGTGCAACACCATAAGGAAGCAAACCTGGAGTTCGTCATCATAATCCACCAACGAAATCGCAACTTCAGCATTCCCTTTACCTACCTGAGATTATGATAAGTGTGATGTAGCAGGAAGCCAGAAATACAATGAATGATAAGAGTACTTTTTCTAAAAACAAAAATAGGTGAAAAAAGGAAAGAAAACTAACCAAATTAACAGCCGCATTTTGAACTCTAGGTGGAACGGGATGGCTTTGGATTTTGTTCAACGGAATAAATGTCACTCTTCTTCTAAGATCGCCATTTTCAAGAAGTTGTTTTCCTGTGTTTTCAGTTTCTAGGACAATATTATACAGCTTTCCACCAGCACAAACCTGGAGAGTTGCAGCATATGAATTACAAAAATATTATCAGTAAATAAAGGCTAAACTATGCATGTATGATGAATGAGGACCTCCAAGGCAGTCATCGTCGAGCTATCTTTCACTTTGATGAGCTTTGCAACCACACCTTTCACCTTCGACCTGTCAAAGTTCTTCGCAGGATCACGATAAGAAAATTCAATGTTTCCCAATCGCGAAGAAATATTCCGGATTTCCTCTTTTAGTTGTTCTACTGCTTCTGCCTCCACCATACGATCCTGATAAATATTCAAACTTCACTTTAAAGTTTGTTCAATATGCAAGCGCATGTGTTAAGCTTGATTACATTAAAGAAGAAAAAACACACCTTTTCTAGTGCTTCCATCCGTCCTTCCTCATACGAAAGAGATTTTAAAGCCTTCTCAACATTTTCTACGTCTTTCTGTCTAATCTTGAGGTTCTTCTCTACATCAACAGCTTCACTGTGTTTTGAAGATAATTTAGATTTGTTCTCTTTTAGCTCCTTTTCACTATGGCTTATCTTTGTTTTCAGTTGTTCAAGTTCTGTTTCTGCTTTTCCAACAGCCACTTTAGCATCACCGAGTTGATCTTCAAGACACTTCTCTTCATTGCCACTGCTCTTACCAGCAACTACACCCTGTCCAAAATATTTACAGTTGACTTCTTCAGCTTGGCTGGCAAACATCAAATTATTACACTATACTACAACACAATCTACATAAACCCAACATTTACCTGTTGCTCTTTCTCAAGATCTCCTAAACTCTTTGCTAGCTCCTCCGCTCTCTTCTTCAAATCCGCAGCTCCGTCTTCTGCACTCTTAACAGCATATGCTTTATCTTCGGCAGACTGCTTTAGTTCTTCAATACTTTTTTCAATCTAACAACATGAAAACACCGATATTAACTGCATTATGAAATGATATCACATAATTTACCCAAAATTAATGTGATAAAAATATACCGTACCTTTTCTGCATTTTTTATCTCAGTGATGAGATCATCCTCTTTATTTTTCAGTACAGATGCTTCCTTAACAAGATCACGAGAAAACGCATCAACCTTATCTGACAAACCTTTAACCTCCCCACCCATTGTTGCATCTTTCTCACTGGCTAACTTTGCCACATGTGCATCCATCTCTTGCACCTCTGTGTTTGTCGTCTTTATATCATTATCAATATCAGTTATCTTAGTTTTTATCTCATCAACACCATAAACTGCATTATCTCGCACTTGCTCAGCTTGTACATATTCATAAGCAATACAAAACCTTTTCAATCGATCTAATTCCGCATTCCCATTAGACCATTGCATGTATTGCATTCGCTCTTTCCTCAACTTCTCCAGTGCAGGAAGTATTTCCTGATCAAGAAGCTTGTTAATCTCATCAACCTTCCCTTGCTTTTTCTCAAGAGTCTTCAAAGCAGCATCCTTTTTCGTCTCATACATTCTTGTTCCAGCAGCTTCTTCAAGCATCGACAATATTTCAGGAGGTTTCATGTTCAACACCTTTGTAATCCGCCCTTGCATAATCAAAAAATGGGGATTGTTGACATTTAACTGTACCGAATGAAACAGATTTTGCACTCGACTTGGTTGAGCAAGGTGCCCGTTAATCAGGTACTTGTTCCTCCCACCAACTACAATCTGTGACATAAGTCACATAACAAAACAAAACAATAATTATCATTTCAGTTCCATACATACTAATGGTTAATATCTATACAGTATAAGTTGGAGGTATATCAAAAACATCAAATTTAACTCAACGACTTAAACATCAAATAACTCAACGAGTTAATTGAAGTATGAGGCTACATACCTGACGAGTGACTGTAATTTCAGAACAATCTTCATAACCAAGAGGACTTCTACTCCTATCCGAATTATCGAACACAACAGAAACAGTCGCTTTTGTAATACCAGCTTGTCCTTGCTTATACACCAGTTCTTGTAAATTCGAAGCTCGAACTTGCTGCAAATTCGTAATACCTAACACGAAGCAGATAGAATCGAGTATGTTCGATTTACCGGAACCGTTTAATCCAGTTATGGCGTTGAAAAACGGATCGAAACCGGGAACAACTGTTCTTGTAGCGTATGATTTGAATCCTTCTAAGCAGACTTCTTTAATGTACATTGTTAGTGAGCTATTGGAAACCTAGAAATGTGTTCGAGTGAAATTGAGAGATGATTCGAAGTTAGTGAAGTAATTAAGTGGTTTTTAAGGGAATTTTAAAAATAAAAAAGATTTGAGACTGAAACGGTTTAATTTGACAGCGTATGGAGATGATGGATTTTAGATACGCATTTGTAAAATTGAAATGAAAAGGGGGATTTTGCCCGAAATGGCGGGAATATTGTGATTTCAATTGTGTTTTGAATGATGAATTGGAAATGGGCCGTCCAGTTGTTATGTGCCATATGAGCCGCCAACTCGAACCCATATGAGTATCTCTTTCTCTTTTATCTCTTTTATATTAAATATATTTATAATTATAATTTATTAATATTTATATATATTATAACAAAGTTAAAATTAGTTAATCATAATGAATTTCTTCGATTTCATGAAAGATAAGATCTTTACCATCCAAATTATTGATTAGCTAAAAAGGCTGGAGGGGTGGCTTGTTATTTATTAGAATATCAATACTAAACACAACTTCAATTACTATAATACCCATATTTAATATTTAAATATTAATTAATCTCTTCTCTTTTATATATTATAACAAGTTCAAAATTAGCTAATCAAAATGAATTTCAACTGTTCGATCCCATGAAAGATTAGATCTTGACCATCCAAATCATTGATTAGCTAAAAAGGCTGGAGGGGTGGTTTGTTATTTACTAAAATATCCATACTAAACACAACTTCAATTACTATAATACCCATATTTAATATTTAATATTAATTAATTTAAATTTAAATCGAAATTCATTAATTGTATATATTAATGTCATTTAATTAGTTAAATCATTCCATTTATTTTCTTAACAATGTATATCATTTTCAATAGTTAAATCATTTCCATTCAACACTAGACAATGAAAAATGCCTATCTTTTACTCAAAATTCAAAATACAAATCTGCTATTATTTTTCAATTTGGTATCAGATAAGCTAATTTTTTGTTTATTTGAAACCCTAATTTCTCATTTGAGTGAAGAAAGTCCCTGCTCTTCAACTTTGATTGACAAGGGTTTAATTTGTAATCAAATTTGATTTTCTATTCCCTTTTTATCTCTTATCGATTTGTAGGGAAGGCAAAGTATGAAGAATAGAGAAACGTCGATTTGGTTTACCAGAAGCTGATTTCACATCATCGATAACGAACATACATCCAATTCAGGTATTGCGATTTTCGTTTATTTAAATTTAGTCAGAAATTAGTGTGTATATGATTGATTCTGCAAATTTAATTTCGATTCTGTAAAATTCCAAAACAACGTATAAGGCGTTGACGTACCTGACCTGAATCACCTTCTGTCAGAAGGATTATCCCATATGTTGAGGAGTAAAGAAAGAGGCCGTTTATTCGGGTTTGACTGTTGGTGAAACCGTCAGGTCGATTTCAATGTTAGTTTTGTGTCATGGAACAGGTAGATTTATACTAATATTTATAGTTTTTCTGTATATGTTGTTGGTCCCGGTTTGTCAAATATAAAGTTTTAACTAATAACAACAAATGTAAATAGTTAACAAATTCAAGTTTAAACTTTTCTTTTATTGATTTGAATCGATTGAATACTTTACAAAGTTTACTTCTGGAAATAGACAAGACAGACAAGTCTAAGTAAACTAACATGTGACAAATTTGGCCTCAACAGATCATCAGCGAATAGCTCGTTGATGATGCTCAGTGATCAACACTTAACAGATAAGTGAGGGCACTTGGTTCTCTGATAAGCAGGAACGTGCTTGAATCATAGATTGATCGCGAATACAAAATTTTGGACATTTAATATGGTAGTTGAGTGTGTATTTATAGTCTCACACAATAAGAGATAAAACTTACACGTGTCAATACCATATTAGTTGGGAAAATAATACAACTTCCAAGGTATGGATGTGACTTTACATCCTAGAAATAAAGTTTATATTTTACTTTATTCCTAAGTTACATAAAAGGTACAAGGAATTAAATACAATTGTACAATAAGTGAACATATATATCTTTGAGAAGATATGCACGTTTTCTTGTGTACTATATAAGTTGACCTTCTATTGTACATTAGGTATTTGTCAGACCTAATGTACTTTCTAGGATAAAGGCATGAACCGCTGGTTAGTATAGCAGAGTTGATTTCTACATCAGCGAACTGCTCTCTGTCTTTGTCTTCAGTCTTTGTCTTCAGTCTTCGACTTCAACAGATGCTTCATATTCTTGACAGCGTCAGCCAATGTAACTTCTGAAGAGTAAGTGCTCATCAGCGAGTAATGATCACTTCATTAATTTCCAAGTTACAAGAAGTCACTGCCAACATATGTAGTGATCAGAGTAAACTAGTGAATGTTTATAAGTGCAAAAAGCTCACTAATCAGTTTGATCATTAAGTATCTCTTCGATATACTCTACTGTTCGCTGCTAACAGATGCAGCGAACTATAAGGACACTTAAGTGAATTTGTCATCTATAAATTACATTAGTGTGATCTCTGACCCAACATATGTTATATGTGATCTAGCAATAATAACTTTTAGTACATTTTAAGGTTTGTCAATACTTTGACCTAGTATTATCTTTTTGTTGACATAATCTAACTTACAAAAATGTTAATGCACTAAATATTTTTTAAGTTTCTATATTAAAATAATTATGATATTTTCATTATCTCAAATTAATATGTACATATACGTTCAATAGATTATGGGGATAAGGTTGAGTTCGGATGAGAATGAGAAATTTAGTGAGAATAAATCATAACTATCCATTTGGTAAAACCTTATTTTCCTCTTACGTTCTTTAAAGCTAAATATGTTAAAAACGGCTAGTTAAAAAATTATAAAAATTACACTATAAAAATCAGTGTTTTTTCTCTACGATTTGACATCTCACATGACATACTTTCGATAAACTTTTTTTTGATGGATTTTGGAAACTGGTAACACATGTGATACCTACGACTATCATATGTGTTACCAGTTTTCAAAACCCACAAAAAAATAAAAATAAAAATTCATCGAAAGTATGACATGTAATATATGTAATCGAAGAGAAAAAAATGTTCGATTTTCTGGTGCAATTTTTATAATTTTTTAATTAACTAGCTTTTAAGATATTCAATTTTTAAAAATATAAAGGTTTGTTATCTTGATAAAAGTAAATAGTTAATATTAATTCCTTCATTCTTAAAAACAAAAATTATTCTCATTTGAAATTAATTATAGGGTGATAAATCTAATCTAACACCTTTATAAAAGGTTTATACATTTTACTTACAAAATTTTAAAGTTTAAAGATGTAAAATTCCTATATTACCCTTTTTATCAAATCATAAATTATTACAACTTTAACCATTGATTGTATAATCAATATATTAAAACACCTTCCATATTAGAATTATTAAAACTCAAACATATCTATAATAATATCATTTATCTATTATTACACATTAATATTTATCGATTTTTTCTATTGTCACAAAAATCGTTAGATGAGTATACTATAATTGACGAAATACCAACATTACTTAAAATAAATTTCAAATTTTGCTATTTAACGCGGGTGTCTAATAATTTTTTTTATTGTTTCAGGTCTACTAAAATAATGTTTGAGGTCCACTTTTATCCTAACAACACACGGTTGTCCTCTGTATTGTTAGTTGTACCGAATATTATCCAATCTATATATACCTAGATAAATGATCAGAATCACATTAGGTGATTTTTCTACTATTCAAACGTAACCCTCACAAGTTTTATAGTCCGTATTTTTTATGGGGCCCTTTACCGGCACCCCCCCCCCCCAAACTGATTTCCATATCACATTAGCCATCATCATATCACATATATTCAATCATTTGTTCTTTTTTAAAATAATATATATTTAATAAAAAATTAATATTATAACAATAAAAATTAAACTTATTTGACGCGACCAAAGCAAAAGCTAAAATTATTTGACGCGACCAAAGCAAAAGCTAAAGTTATTTGACGCGACCAAAGCAAAAGCTAAAATTATTTCACGCGACCAAAGGAAAGCTTAAATTATTTGACGCGACCAAAACAAAAGCTTAAAATTATTTTCCACTTGGGTCCAATCCACATGAGTCACAACTACATTACGTATGTGCAATTGCTCGCTTACATGGTGACCACTTTGTAAAAGTGGATTTACAAGGATATTATCCGATACCTGAAACGCATTTGTCATGGACTATATTTAACTCGTAATGGGAACGTCCGTATAAGAATCAACAAGATTTGTATAATGAGCTTAGACGTTCTAGTTATAAATCTAATTTTGTAAATCTCGATGATTCAAATATTATATAAAATCATTTATTATTGTTAATTGTTTGTTTTATACTAATTAAGTACATTTACGTATTTGAAAATAATAATACAAATATTATTTAAATTAGTTTTTTCATTTAATAAAAAAAATAAAAGTTAAAAAGATGATAAGTACATTTACGTATGTGAAAATATTAAAACAAATATTATTTAAATTAGTTTTTGTATTTAATAAAAAAAAAAAAAAGTAAAAGGGATGGCAGGGGGTGCAATGAAAATAACCCTTTTTTATTCATGCATGATGATGATGATTTCTTTCTATACATCAACTAATCAAAACTCGTACTCTCGTCGTTAATTTATAATTGGATGATAATTTCCATCCTTAACGTAACGCCAGAGACCCCAAATATAATAAAAAAACAAAAAAACAAGGGCTCTTTTAATATTTTGTAGGTGTACAGATTGTTGAATGTTGCTTTCATCACTGATATAAACCAGATTTTTCACAATTATGACGTCGGAAGTTATGATGATCTAGAAACCACCATCACTCACTGCCTCGTCAAGGGATGTTGCTGAAGGTTTTTCTTTTTCATTTGTGGTGTAATCTGCATCGCTTTCTAGTTCTAGAACAAAAGGGAATAATGTGCATTAAACGTATTTAGCACTTTTCCATATGCTATATCATATTTGCAATCTAGTTATCAACTTTTATCAAGTAAAAGTTTCCACATACTATTTTGCAAAATAGGCCAAAAAGTAATAAAAATAACTGTATATTTGTGATAAACATTTATTCCGACAAAGAAATGTGATCAAAATTTTATGATATGTCAGGTGTTAGTAATTCTGCGGTGACGAGAGGCTGTGTTTCATATCCGGATTGGATGCAATAGGCTTTTGGACAATGTTTTACACCATGGCAGACGTACATATAAATTGTAAAGTACTTGGCTATGTGCTCAATATTCTGTCCAAAAATCACCAAAAAAACATGTTCTTAATACATTATGAACTGAAAAGGACTACACAATTGGTATTTATTTAAACTGCTACTGTAAGTCTGTCAAAATGCTCCTTCATCTAAACATTTAAACAAAAAATGGATTTTGGTTGCAATTAAGAGAATGGAACTGCAGGCAAAAAAATACTAGCAGTAAACAATCCTTATGATTTATAACCCATGTAATAATAATAACTAAAAACTTCAAATGATATGAAAAGGCAAAAAGTGAAAAGGATTGAGTTATAAATAACTCTATATGATTGAAAGATGATAGAAGCAAGATGGTGGATTAACAAAGGAAAATAATACCCTAGGTTGAGCAGCAGCCACCCTTTTGGCTGATTGGCTGCCCTTTGATCTGGACAGTAGGTGGCCTCTTGTTCATTGCAGGCTGACTTGCCATCCTGCAGTGACCAATGGTATGAGTTCGACCCACGGAATCTTTGACCCAATGAACTTCTCAAATTATAAAGGAAAAAACAAATCATCCATTTATACGAAATCAACACCTAAACCGTAATTTCAGAATAAAAGACAACTTTTCTTTCAAGCGAGATGGCAAGAAGCGCAGGTAGTGGATATCATGTTAAGGTGGGTGCAGGTTGAAAAAAGTTATCTTTTAGCACGTTTCCGGGTCAAAAAAACCCTTTTGTTAATTTTTTAATACTCGACACAAAAACTTAAAGTGTTAATCATTTATACAAACCACTGTATTATTACAATAATAACTAAATCATTAAATAACCCTATTTAGAAGGTTATATGTATTAAACACATAAAAGTTCACATAACTTTCGAACCGTCACCCATTCCCCTTTTACTTATCCTTTTGAGTTAAACCTTTCAAATCAGTTGTCCATTTGACATAAAACATAACCCAGATTGACACACTGATAAGTAAATAGGCTGAACTCTACTCTACTTTAAAGTTTGAAATATTTTTAAGCACATAATGGTGACAAATGAGAATAATTATGTAATGTGAAGGGGACCTGTTCCTAATATCAGCAGACATTGCCATGAAAGCTTGCTCCACGTTGGTAGCATCTTTGGCACTTGTTTCCATAAAAGGAATGCCAATTTCATCAGCAAATTCCTAATCACCAAAAAGAAACACCATGTTTATCTTCCAATTGGAGAATCTCAACCATACATCCAAGCATACACCAAGAACCACACACACATATTAGGGCTAGAGTATTTTTCGAATCCCACATTGCTCTTAGTGTCTTTGAAAACTAGATGTGGTAAAATAGACAGGGCAGGCAGATTGGGTAACATGTCAAAATAAGTTCAGCTTGAAACCAGATTTTAGTGCCTGTCAAAGTGGATCAGGTCAACCCGCAAAAAATTTATATTTCCATCTCTTAGAAATAGGTCCGAGTAATATATGATTACAAAAATTATTCCATCCAATAATAATCTGACAATTTTTTAATTGAACAATTTAGGAGGCTATAAGCATACACTTAGGTGCAACTTTCAACATGTTTGAACCAGTTGACAAGTTTATTATTTAGCTAAACTTTTTTGTTTGATCCATTTAACCTATAAGAATAAACAAAATGTATATCAGCCCTTCACAAGTCAGCTAGCCTAAACTGTCATCTCTAGTGAAAACATAAGGTCAGAACAATTAACAAAAACGACCCCAATTGTGTGTATTAGAACGATAAAAAATCAGTGTACCTTTGCAGTATCAAATGACACAGCCCTGCTCTCCGTGAGGTCGCATTTGTTACCAACTAGAAGTTTGTTTACATTTTCACTGGCATAGCGATCAATTTCACTCAGCCATTGCTTAACGTTATTGAAACTTTCTAGATCAGTAACATCATACACTATCTGTGAAAGTCCAAATACAAATGCATCAAAACTGATATCACTTGAGATCAAGGCTATAAGATGCACAATACTTTTTGGTCATTTTTTACTTAAAACAGTTGAGGATCAGAAGAAGCATACTATAATGCCATGAGCCCCACGATAGTAGCTACTAGTAATTGTCCTGAACCTTTCTTGTCCAGCAGTGTCCCACTGCATGTTCCAAACAAATGAAAGGTGGAAATATATAACATGATTTTCGGTTAGGAAGCAAAAATTACATATTTGTATACAAAAAACCCTAACAATTTGAAGCTTAATCGTCTTCCCATCCTGATCCACAGTGCGGATTTTCTGCAGAGACAACAAAGAACTAAAACTTTGAGCATACACAAAGATAACCATATCAAAATACAAAATATTAAAAAAATATCTATGAAAAAAGTGTAAATTCTTACAAAGTCCACACCAATTGTGCTGATATAACTGTCAAGATACGAGTCATCCTGTAAAAAAGTTAATCAAGACTTTAAAGGAGGAACATAAAAAATCAAGCAGCATCATATATGGAAAGTATTCAGGCAAGTAGAAAAATGACATAGCATAATATTTTCTTACAGCAAATCTAAGCAAAAGACAAGATTTCCCGACTCCAGAATCTCCAATCAGCAAAAGCTTGAACAAGTAGTCACTGCAGAAAATACGGAAAAAAAAGATATACATTATAGATTTACAAGAAGCATTATGCAACTTATTCAACATATCTCAAACAATCATATATAGGTAAGTGAAGACTGCTTTCATAAACCAGTTAAGCCCTCGTTGGCAATTGCTTTTGCCACCTAAAACAGGCCAAATTTAGTTGCACTTTGGAACACAGAATCACATTAACAAAATGATCCCAAGGACCATTTCCTTAAAGAACAAACACACTCCTAAAACTCAACGAATCAACAGAAGAGACTTTTTACGTCTATATATGCTTACATTATTATAATAACAATAATCATTACAATCACAAAGAAACAAATTATCATAGCCATACTAATCAATATTTACCATTTACTAATACTATTACTATGAAACATCAATATCCAACGCTTCAAATTCACCAATACAGCATTTTCACAAATCACACATTAAAAGTGCCAAATTATACACAATTATAATAAATTTGAATCGAAACAAAAAAACAATACATACATAAACACATAGTTCTACTTGGGTCATTCAATTTCACAAAAGCAATTCATTAGCATTTGATAAAAATAATAATAATAATAATCACTGAAACAGATCCAAACGATTCTCAATTTGCAATTCAGCCGATTAAATAGAGGACTTACTATTCAGGATTCATGATTGTGAATTTGAGCCAACGGTGAAGGAGATTAGTTCCAACGGCCGGATAGGATCTCCGGCGTAAGATATTAAAAAGAATTGTGATGATACGATCAGAGAGAGAGGGAATAACTGATACATGTAAGGTGGTGTAGTACGTTTTTTAGGAGGTTATGTCTGCAAACCACATAAGGTGATTCATATATATAAATCTAAATCATATAAACTTGTTTGGTTTGATAAAAACGTCTGAATACTTTGAAATTATTTATTTTACCATTTTAAAAATGTTACAATTGAATAAATTAGTCTAAGAATGAAAAAATTAAACAACATATTGATGGCAACAAATCTATTACTAGAGGTGAGATCATTAAAATATGTGTTTTTTGAAAGTGTGAAAGTACCAATAGGAATGTGTCATGTGGCAAAAATTCACTTTCCCCCACTTTTTAAAAAATTAAATATCTCAAAAACCATTAGTCAAAAAATTATAAAAATTACACTATAAAAATCAGCATTTTCTCCTATTCGATTTAAGATCCCACGAGACATACTTTCGACGAATTTTTTTTTTTCATTTTTTGTGGGTTAACACATGTGTTATGATGGATTAACAAAAATGTTACTTGCGGTTATCACATGTGTTATCAACGACTATCACATGTGTTACAATCGATAGTCGATGCTAACACATGTGTTAGTCGCCCATAACACATGTGTTAGTCGCCCATAACACATGTGTTATTTGTTTATAACACATGTGTTACAAATTTTCAAAACCCATTAAAAATGAAAAAAAAAAATCGTCGAAAGTATACCTTGTGGGATCTTAAATCGAAGAGGAGAAAACGCTGATTTTTATGGTGCAATTTTTATAATTTTTTGACTAACGGTTTTAGAGATATTAAATTTTTAAGAATGTGGGGGTTTTGTTATTTTGATCAAGATCAACGGTTGAGATTTATACTTTCATACTTTCAAAAATTTCCATACTTTAATGAACTTTCCTCTCTATTACTAATATATAATGCATTTCCATGTTTTTTTTAAAGATAGAATTGACTAATTTGCCCTTACAATTACTAGGAGATTTTTTAAAAATTCATAAAAATGAATAACATACCCCTAATTATTAATTATTAAATTCTCATTAATACAAAAATTATTAAACCATAAGCTAGTTAATATATGACATTTAATTAACATACTCCTAATTATTAATTATTAAGTTCTCATTAACACAAATATTGAAACCATAAACTAATTAATATGACATTAATTTAACTTAAACATCTTTATATATATACACTATTAAATTTAAAGGTGCGAAATGGGCAGGCAGGTCGGGTCGGGCAGTTGTGCTAAAACGGGTTTGGGTCCTAACGGACTTGGGCCACAACGGGTGCGGGTCATAACGGGTTCGGGTCAAAACGAACTTACATAAATATAAAAAATTGTGGCTTAATTTTTAGTTTCAATTTGAACTTATTAGGTTATGTATCTTAATTAACTCCAAAAAGAAATTACAAATAAAATTGCAAAAGAATATGATTACTACGTTTCAAAAATAATGAAAATTACAAAATAAAACAGTATTTCAGAAAATTTGTTAAAAAGTGATTTTTCCACTTATAAAACAGTATTCTTTGTGTATTGTAATAGACTTTTTTATTTTAAAAATATTTCAAAAAACACAATACCGTATATCGAATTAATATGAAATCAATAAACTTTTTCCGTTGCATTGCGCGGGTATTCTGTTAGTACATTTTAACGTATATCAAGTGTGTGTGTGTGTGTGTTGGGGCCTTGGGCGAAGAGAGAGGTTTGGAATGATAATTCAACTTTCAGTCAGACTCATTTTTATCTCTTAAACAATCAGAGGAAAATCAAATTCCAAACATCCAAGTTCATTCTTAAGATATGACGGAAAAATTGAATAATTATATTTTCTTCATGTTCACCCTTACTTAAAAAAACTGAATAAAGACTGAAAATTATTAATGGTGAATTGAAAAACTAAACTTCTTAATCTCATATTTATCAATAATACATTTGCTATATACTCAACATAAAAAATCTTCATTTTTGTTTATTGCAAGTGGGCCCTGCATTTTACCGTCTTGAACCGTCCTCACACCGACACAAACTTCGAAAACACCCACCAAGACTCGACCATGCCAATTATATCTTTGAAAGACACCTCTAAGACGAATGTCGAAGATGTTCATTTGCATAAGCATAAAGCAAGAAAAAATGAATACTGAAAAACATCTGTTCGCATAAGAGATTTGAAAAGTTTTTCAAAGTTTTTTATGAAAAACAAACAACACTTAAATGTGAAATAAAAAAGCATTCAGGTATAGACTACTATTTTTTTTATCACGTCTATTTCATTTACATTTTACAGTTGTACGCTCATAATGTACCCATAGGTTATAGGTAATAAACGTGAAAAGATATAAAAAGTATATTTGATGGATGTACATGTTTAAGAAGAAAAATAAGTAACTGAAATACATATGCCATAACTAGAAACGTATTTAGGTCAATTTTTAAAAACACTTAACATTATGAAAGTTATAAGTTATAGAATGGCAAAGGTGGCATAATATAATTGGCGAGTTTACACCACTTAAATTTGTCATTGAACTTTTTTTAACGATCACTCCAAATACTAGTAATTACGGTAACCACAGTGCTGTCAGAATTGAAGAGTTGCACGACTGTTAGAATTGGATTACTTCCAATTAATAACTTTTAAGAAGTTATGTAATCCGAAGGTCTTGAGTCGGGATACTAACAATAAACATAAAATTTCACCAAACGAGGCCTAAGAAATACGGAGTATGTGAAGTTGAATAAAACAACATCGTGTATAAAAGTATATGTAATCGGTATCTTCACATGGTATGAACGTTTTCTGCACAATGTGCACCAGATTATTTCGTAACTTTTAAAGCGTTTACATATACAACATATTTTATGTATAAATATGTATCTATCGTTTGTATATACAGGCAATTCACCTAGTTCCCGCTATAGCAAAGATCAATGCTCCACTAGCATAGCCTCGAGATTTGTCTTGCGTGCCGCATGTTTTAATTTTTCAAGTGCAACAAGCCCGACCTGCCTAACTCGTTCTCTAGATAACCCCATCCTGCAACATGATATCATGTTAAATGAAATATAGAGCACAAGTGCCACCTTCAAGTCCTTAAGTTTCAGATCGTTAAGTCGTCTAAAGTTACTAACGTTACTTTTTCAGTCTTGTGCATCGATTACAAAGCAGCAAATTTTATCGTTCATCTGTTCTTTGATTTTCTAATGAGGCCACAAAAACAAGAGAGCCACATTGTTTTTCTAAATCATCGTGCTTAGTTTTTTCTCAAATAGATCATCATTTTTACATGAAAAATGTCACTACGATATGATGTGGAAATATCAATAAAAAGTAAACATAGTCACTCATTCTTGCTGTTTACACATTTGATGTTTTTGCAGGAATAATGATTTGTTTTGCAATAAAAAGATAAAAATGATGGTTTAAGAACGCAAATGACTTTGAGATAGAAGGGTAGATAGGAGTGCCAAAGTAGAGGTGAGTAATTGACAATTATGATTCAGTTCAAATAAATTGATTTGGGCAGTGATTTATCTTAAACAGATCAAAACAGAACAAAAATTGCTAAAAGGAAATTGTGGTCAAATGCGTCAAACGAATTAAAAATTGTCCGGACTCCAAAGGCTATTTGCAAGGCAAAACAAACTCTTAATCGTGTTATTCTAGGATTTAGAATATTACCGTAAATAGTATTGTACTTGTAGTCATAATTTATGGATTTAACTATTTATAAAAATTCTAAAACATGTACATCAACTGTACCCAACCCGGCTTGTTTCAACATGTAAGAAAAACATGACATGTGTTTTGACCAGTTACATACAACCTGCGTATGTTGCTACTTCTAGTTAAAGGACATCGGTTATAAGATCATTCCCAGATTAGCTAAGCAAAACCATTTAAATTGATCCCAATTATCTATTTTATGATTCCGAAAAAAGAGAATAGAGTTGGTACCTTCGACTAATATCTTCCCAAGTAAGGAATTCATTGTCAAGACCATAGTACAAACGTATGATATCTATTTCACGTTCCCTTAGAGTTGTGGTCATCAACTTGTTCACTTCATCCTGTAAAATGAAAAGTACATCATCTGGATCAGCTCAAGAATACTCGTTCATTGCTTTGAATGCATCAGTACGGAGCCATGCTACTTTGTACTGTTGGGATCAGATATGGAAGTTGTTATTACTCTTCACTATGTTGCTCTTGCAACCACAAAGGGTGATTAAGGAGGCAAAAGTTGGGCATGAAAACTTAAGGGGAATTGGGTCATTTCAGCTCACTCAAAGTATACCATGATACTAATAACAAATGGGAGTATGAATTCTAATTCCCTCGCCTAAGAGGTGTCTTAAGACATGCAACTCCCTCCTATGAAAAATTTAATGCTTTGACCTGACACAGAGTAGCATTTCAAATGTCTTGAATGTCCTTTGATATAACAAACAAAGAGATTTTTTTAGACCACAAGATAGTACAGTAAGTTGCAACGATAAAAACTAGCAAATAGACAATTCTACTTTTGTACATTTCAGTAAAATGCAGTGTCCCATTTGGTAAGTAAAAATTATTTGAAAGCAGGAGCAGCACGGAAAAGTTGTTAGAATCATCAAAATCGCACAAAGTATTAACTGGGAAGGATTAGAATACAAGAGACGCAATACTTCAGTAGCATGAAGGAAGATTAGCCGTCATTAGTGTTTTCTCACCAACTCTCATACGCCGTTTCTTGTTTAGGTTCCACACCCAACAAAAATATGCTTGAGTACAGATAAAGAATGATATGAGAAATTGATAGGATGAATTTTCTACGACATGTGAAATACCTTGAGTGCTCCATTATCTACTCCATGCCAAGGGTTGTTCCCTGGGTGATCATCTGGCATGTACTGTCACAGTAATGGAAGAACACTCATCATTAGTAACTAGAACTACCAAGTGGCCTTTTGGATCAATAAATATATTAGAAGTGGCAACGTTAACCCAGTAAAGGGTCGAATGGGTCAATTCAGGTTGTGTGTTATCTCTAACAGGTCAGGGTAAAGTAAGAAAAGAAAAAAGCTAAAAACTGAACTGTCCGAAACAGTCAACTGGGCTGAAAGTTACCTTAGGTCTATTTTTAGTGCATAACCCTCCAGGATAATTTATCTAAAAGACTAGATTGTTACGAATAAGAAATTTTGTAATTATACACAAAAACTTGGATAGAGAGAGTCTCGGGTCAACCCAATCCAACCCCAAACATACATTAATCGTTTAACCCCATTACCCAACCTGACACATCCATTTTGCAACCTCTGCATAATACTAACCGAATCCCTACAAAGTTCAGATTGCGAATTTGGGTCTCTCTACAAACACATGGGTGAATTTCTTTACAGACATATATCATGTGTATAAGTTATAACTAGACTTACACTATGAATAGTATCCCCTGGAAGACCATTTAAAGATGCAAAGGCTGGCCTGTCAATTGAGAACACTTTGCATTTTGCCTGCATGAGAGGGTCTTTATATTGAGAAGATGAAATGAATAGTAAGCAAAAGTTGAAGCGCATAAATGAGTGTCATTTACTTCAAGTACCTCAGTGGCATTTAAAACTTTCTTTGTGGACATGTTCAAACTTTCTGCAATTTTCTGTATCACCGTAAAGATATAGATCATTAGCTCAAATTGAAAAATAAAGGTAAAAATGTCAGTTGTAACATTGGACTTAGGTAATCATAATATTTAACTTACTTCGATTGACGGGGTTATTCCTTTTTCCTCAAGCTTAGCCTTGGCATTTCGTATTGCACTCAGTCTTTCATGCATATGGAGAGGTAATCTCAGGGTTCTAGAGTTTTCAATTAACGCTTTTGAAACACCCTGAGATTAAGCAGATAAAAGTTGCAACAATCCATTACTGATTTAAATAGTTCCTAAGTTCTTGTATATTACAAAATACTAGTTTCTCATTGCTTGTTGAAGAACATACCGTATATAAATTTTTTGGGTGAACATATTTAATAACCTGATAAAAGTAACTACCTCAAAATATGGATTTAGTTTCCTCACCTGTCTTATCCACCAATAAACATAGGTAGATATCTTGAACCCCCGTGATGAATCATACTTCTCTATCCCACGAAGTAGTCCAATCAGACCTCCCTACAGAAACAAAATTGTCGAGTTATAGATTCAAGAATTCCACGTCTATAATTAAAAATACCACTGTTTGTAGCTAAAATAAATTATACGGGTTTTGTATGTTGGCATTGATGAAGATAACAGACCTGAATCAGGTCCCCGATTTCAGCTCCCATGCTGGCATATTTTTGTGCAACTGACATTACTAGGCGGACATTCCTCATGGCCAGCTTCTCTCTAGCTAATTTGCATTCAATCTGTTTCATTTGTAACTCAGCTCGTGAAATTCTCAAGGATGCTGCAAGTTGCACCTCTGAGGGTTCATATCCCAATCTTTCCTTCAATCTAAAAATCCACATCAAATATATCATCAAGTGTCAAGATCATTACATAAACTTTATATGTTGCACAGATATGCTAATTTACAAACAGATACGTATACAAGATACTCAATTACCTTGATTTACGCTCTTCTAAGTGTTGACCGATTTTAATCTTTTTTGATAAAACCGCCACCTCTGCATGAGTTAACAACGTATCACTCGTTATGCCTTTAATGTAGCCTCTTGCACGATTTTGGAGAAGTTCTGGACTGATTACAAATTTCAACTGTTTCTTTACACCAACTTCATTAGAAGAAAATCTTTTATTTCCTGTTTTCCTCTGAGTATCTATTCTACGCCTACGAGCAGATTTTCCCGAACCGCTGACATAAATCTTTTTGCTACTTTTTTCTGTTGGGTTAGCTGTAGTCACAGTGCTCTCGGTTGTAAGGTTCCATTGCTTTTCTAACAAAGACTTCTGTAATAAGAGTAAGGCTTCAACCGAAAACTCTTCATCAGAGCCTTCGAGTTCTGAGTGTTCGACTCCTTGAAGCCATTGGTCTATACTGGAATGATCAGAAGCAGTATCCACATGTTCCTTCAGAGCTCGGATGTAATGCTTGTCTTGATTATGCTGATTAGATATGAAACCGCGCCCATAGTTGCACGACTTTTTTGCACTAATCACATTTTTAGTTGGAATTAACATAAACCCAAGATCACTACTACTGCTTGAAAGCTTTTCACTGACATCAGAGTAATATGAAGATGAACCCAACAGTCTTTCACCAGCCTTTAGTCCAATTACTGCAGTTGTAGCCATCATTTAACTTTCTTTACTGCAGTAGATAGAGTTGTTTTACGAAAACCATAGCACTTTCACTTCTAAGATTAGTTGACGATAAATTTGTTGGAATAGCACTCCTGGTTTGTCCCAAATCACTACCTTAAAGGAAAAAAACATTAGACCTATTATCTATTTCACAGTGCCTATACACATGGTCATGGTTTGACACAAATTTAAGTCACGTTTGGGGAATTCAAATTTAAGACAAAATCAATTCAAGTCTGAACTACATGAGCTTCAATACTACTAGCCCAAACAAAAGTTTACTGTAATGATTAAATGCTTGTAAATCCAAGATATAAATTCAGCCTACGGTTTTATTTAACTTAAATCAAGGTAAATTTGCTCCCAAGTCAAATTTAGGGCTATAGTTTTATACACCTGCTAAACGTAACATACAAACCAACTCTATTACTTTTCAAACAGTAGTTATATGCTTATCTTCCAACTATTATTGATAATTTTCACTAGATAATGTCCAAATAAATAGCATCAAGCTTTCAATCACCAATTAAAGTATCACATGCTCTTCCTACTTTATGAAACTATTGTTAGCATAATACGTAATTTGCATAAGAATATGGCATCAAAACTTAAATCATTAGTTAAACTATCACTGCTCGTATTTCAATCCTACAATAAAACATCATCATATCGTATTATCATCACCAGCAACTAAGGAACTGTTTCCAAAACTCATAACGCGATCAGAAATCCAGTAACCGTAAACAAACTACAATCCTGAAGAGCTATAGCAGTCAATCAAATCAGTAAGTAATATTTAACATAAATTAAAATTCACATCGATAATAACGAATTGTTACACAAAAAGGTTTTCAGAACACATAATGCGATCTGAAATCCAGTAACTGTATTATATATGCTTAACGCAATTACTGAATAGTTACGATCAATCAATCGATCAGTAAGTTGTAATTTACCGAAACAAATCACAGCGATGAGACGAATTGTGAGATTAAAGAGAAATAATTACCTTAATTTAAAGTTGAATAGATGAAGATGTATGAGTTGCTCATGCAATGTTATGAGATTTTGCAAGGGGAAGGAGGGAATGTGTGGTGATTAATATTATAGTGAGTTTCAAAGTGAGTGAACCTCAATAAACTGAGGTGTGTATGTCACTGTGTGTAAAAATCAACTTCTAATTTCTTTTTGTTTTAAATTTAAAATAAAATAAAATACTCTTTTTTATTCGAAAAAGATATTTTATATTTATTTCAAAAATCGAACTGTTGTACTCTTTCATACCTCGAGTTTTACACATGAGTTAATAATCTTTTTATTTCATATCTGAAATCAAGAGCACGGGGAGCGATTTGGAACACCACTTCCAATCTGTAAACGAATGGAATATTTAGTGATCTCATGTACCTTCCTTCCCTTTTTAAAATGAACATAAAATCTCATTTATTTATTTATTTATTTTATTAAACATTGATTGATATGTCTTTAAACGTTCTTTTGATTATGTTCATTTTGTTTAGTTTAATTAAATTATAGTAGTTTGTTTGACGTCAAATTTATTTGTATATCAAATATATTTTAAATAAAGTTTTAATAGATATGTGCTAGTCTTTATTTTTAAAACTTTTGAATCTTCACTATTAGTTTCAAGCCTATAATATTTCAGCTTTTAAATTCTCTCTCTCTCTCTCTCTCTCTATATATATATATATATATATTCCATTTGTGCTCGTTTATGTTTGTTTTGACATGTCCACGAACGAACATGAACAATCTAGTTTTCTTAATGAACGAATACAAACATGATTTTTTGATCGTATACGCGTTCATGAACCATTCGTCAAGTGATGTAAGTTAAACAAACAAGCATAAACAAAGCTCATTCATGTTCGTTCGCTTCGTTTATAGGCCTACCATTGTAACCTAGGGCCAAATTTAAATTGGATTAACTGAAACATAAACGTAAAGTAGTTAATTTGAGTACCTAAATGAAAAGCATAGAATATATTTCGTCCTCAACTGTGTAAAGAATCAATTTCCAAAAAGCTTATAATCACAAAAAACTGGATCAAGTATAATTAGATCTTTCTTTTTAATTACAATTAGTTTTGTCGATCCATAATGGTACTTTTTGTAAGGGTAGGAAGTCAATTGGGTTGTTCCTTGCAATTTGGTGGCTTTGTTTGAGTACCGGAAGGATATGAGTCGAGTGGGCATTGGTAATGATAAGACAGTGTGATTGATGTTGATTTTCTCTATTATATGAAATATTTTGGTTGTTAGAAATAATCTCATTTGTCCATAAAGAGTCATCGTCATCTCAAGTTACATATCTTGTTAAAATTGGAATGAGTTTCTAGATTAAAGCATTTTACAATCGGTGATGATATACGATATTGGATTTCTTTGCTAACTGTCAATTTCTTTCGGTCCTCAAAGAGTTCTGACCGATAAGTCGAAGATGCAATGGAGTACTATAGGATGTGGTTGTTTAAAAGTTAATGTTTTTAGGTCAGATAGAGTGAATCCTCTAAAGTGGTAGCTTGGATTTCAAACTCAAAATGCACGCATGGGAGGATGCTTTCTCTTTTCTAAGAGATCGTCACATTCCCCTCGAGTGGCCTCAATCAATCAGTTGTTCACGTTCTCAAGATGTTCAATAGTAATGCTGATAGGCTGGTGAATGATGGTGTTGACCAAGACTTCCTCTTGTTATATGGTATCATGTTGAATAGATGTTGTATGTTTTCTTGACGACAGTCGGTAGTTTGTAATGTCTAATGTATGTTTTTATGGTTATGGGTGGAAATTCATGGTCTTTTAGTTGTCCTCTCTGTAATGGTTTTTTTATTTAATGCTAATTTTCTTTTTAAATAACGTCGAGTTTTAGAAAGTCTACTTAAAATATGTCAATTTATGATTGTTTTATTAAGTTTAGTAAGTCTTCTAAGAGCACGGGGAGTGGTCACTCCAGCACACTGTAAAAATGTTGTCAGCTCAACGCCACATTATTGACTTTTTCTTTTTCATTCATATAAACCCCCCCCCCCCCCAACGGTTGCATTTAAAACAAAATTACATTTTTTTTTTACTTTTGTAAAAAGGTAAAAGAATTAGATATAATTTAACAGTTTTTAATTATGTGTTAGGTCATTTGTTAAGTGACGCTGATGGCATTTGCTTCTACCACCTTCTCAACCACCTCCGCTCAGGACTGGTCAGTTTGGTGTGGTGATAGAGCACCTTATGCTAGCTCAACCTACTCCATTCCCTATTAAATGTCTCAATGAACATTGACGATTTAAAAAAGTGTGATACAATTTTTGAAGTTTTTTTTTATTTTATAAATGAAATAGATTATTACACGAGGATAGACTAACATATAAGTCTTAAGTATGAAATTAAACAAACATGTCTTTACGACATTTGGTTTTTATTTTCTCACATTATAACCTCTTTCGATCAGTTATAAGATCACAAATATCTACAACATCGTTAGAGGTTATAAGGTTTTATGCAACATGAGATAATTAAATAAAATAACTAATTCATTAAACGTGTAATCCCAATTTAGAACAAGTCCTATGATTGGGAGTGACAATTTTTGACACGATTCATTATCTGACACGAAAGCTACTCGGAAATAAGTAGGTTTGGGTCAAGGCATTTGACCCGCAAACCTGCCAACCTGGAACCCTCCAACCTACTATTACTTTGGGTTGAGATCGAGTTATCCAATGAGTTTTTACGTTGACCTGATAACTTGAATAAATTTTAAAAGTAGTTAAACATTTTAATGTTTAATTTTAATTTAACAAACTCAACTGTTTAATTTAATGATGTTTTAGTATTAAATTCGAATGAACATACTAGAAAATATGATCTTTTTGGTATTTTATCAACATTTTTATACTTATTTATAATGAATTATAAATTTAGAGATTGACTCATTTGACCCATTTAACCCGAAATTAACATGTTAACTGATAAGAAAATATGTTGACCTGATTAGATAAAAAAGTTAGTTGAGTCGGGTCCGGGTTAGCTAGTTTTGGATTGAGTTGATCAACTTAACTAAAAATTAAGTCGGCTTTGAATCGACTAATTCTGACCCACCAACTTAATAACTCAAACGAGTCAACTCAAACTCAAATCAAATTGGCACCCCTACCCCCAACCTGCTTGAAGCTGTCTTTCCAATCTTATATGTAGTTGAATTGTTCCACGGATTGGGGAACAAGTAATTGATTACTTGCATAACAAGATCTTAATATTTCTCCAAGTGTCCCTTACTTTAATTTATATAATATATGTATATGTAGTAAAAAAAACAATATAGTCTTTATGAGATACCAATTGGCAAGTTCTTGAAATTGGCGTAAATAAATTTGAAGTTTCTATACTCACATAGTAGGATAATGAATGACTATTTCAACAAATGCTTACACGGAACACTGACAGATTAACATCAATAAAACCTTACTATTTCAACTTTTAGATGATAAAGTAACCAGCGTTTTAAAAGGTTTGTTTTTCAAAACCAAAAGCTTTGAACTTGATGATACGTAGATTCACAGGTACAGATTACAGATATAGATTTTCGGATTAGTATGGAGTACGTGTATCTGTTGATCAATATCACTAAGTGATGTATTAAATCTAGTTATAAAATTTATAAACTAAGAAATACCAAAATTAAACTATCACACAACCGGGTAGTGAACCCTGTTGAGTAGTAGTATAATTTGGATAAGTCCAAGTCGAACCAAGAGAACCATGCAATCAAGAGTGTATAGCGAATCAAGTTTATCTAAACAAGTAAGTAAATAGGGGGATTTTGCAACCGAATTGTTACGATGCAATTATCACTAATAAGAATAAAAGTATAGAACAGTTAGTTGGATACTGAAGTATCAAATATTAAAAGAAACATTCATCTAGACTAGCTCACTAATGATTTCGGGGTGTTGTTAAAGCCAGTTTATCTAGTATTGTTTATCAAACTAAATTAAGGACGGGATCACGTTCGCTCTTCCCAATAGATTTATTAGAATCAACCTTTCATGTTCACCACGGGTTTCTAATTAATCTAATCTCAATTCAATTTAGTAACTAATGATTTAATCTTGTAAACCTACGTTCGCAGGAATACGAAACTTAAGTTGAGTTCTCCACTTAAGTTCAATACAATCCCAATTAAGTTTAATCAATTAATCTATTTAAATCTTGTGTTCGCGTCAATTCATACCCCATTCATAGACAAACAATTATAACAAATCAAAATCATACAATAGTGTTCACTAGAACATCCAATGATTCATGAATAAGTTAATTAATTAAGTAAAACTTAATCACAATTGGATAATCGATCAAACATTTATTAAACAATGTAAACATCAGAAAAATAACACCCATAATCAATAGTTCACGTCATCTAAATGAATGTAAAACAATTAGCCCATAATCAGGCCAACAAGAAAAATAAACACACACAAAGTGAAATTAAACATTGTTTCAAAGAAAGAATGATAAACCGCATCGCGTGAATGTTAATTGTGTTGGAATCCTTGATCTTGGAGTAAAAGAGGATTGAGAAGGGTTGTCAATCCTCCAAAAATTACCAAAAGTCGCCCAAGAAAAAGAAAGAAACGACCCCCAAAAGTATATGTGAAAATTAGGGTTTAATTGTGATTAAAACCCAAAAATCCCGTAACTGATACACTACCCGGCTGGTAATATCAGTACCAGGCTGGTATCTAGAGCTATTACCCGGTTGGTAGAGTTGCTTCCAGGCTAGTAGTCACCTTGTACACAAATTCTGCTCAACATTACTAGTTTGGGAAGGATCTACCAAGCTGGTAATCATCCTACCCTGCTGGTAACTGACTTAACCGGCTGGTGATCTCATTTTTCAGCTTTGACATCCGTTTGAAAATTGTAGACCTCTGGGTTCCTAGAATTTGAGCTTTTGAATCACCTCAATCGGAGTTCGTATGAGAGAGTTATGGCTAAAACTGTGGAGCCTCACCGAAAATATAATACTTCTTCGTATTTGATATTTTCTTCAACGTTTTCACTCGTTTTCTTCTCGCGTATGTTCCTAACGATAGTAAACACAATTAAAGCATATTAAGTACCAAAAGTTCATTAAACTAATAATAAATACGGATAAAATGAGAGATAATACGAAGGTAAAATATATATAAATTGAACATTATCACTAAATAAAATAGATGAGTAATCGAGTAATAAAAATGTGGATGACATACATACAAAAGTGGATGACATATATACAAAAGAAATAAATTAAATGGTTAAGAGTTAAAATAATAACAAATAACTATGAGACAAAATATGCTAGTGCATATTATGTTAGTGCATGACATACATGTAAACAATGGCCTAGATAAAATATGATAAAAATATGTTAAAATAATGGCTAGGATGAAATTTGCTACTGCATGACATGCACGTGAATACATCACTTGAAGAACGTAATCAAAAATTTACACGTATGATTTAGTTGGACACTTATCAAAGTTTTACATATATAGGGGAGTAGGTTTATTATTACCCCTTTACTAGTTTACTTACTCTGTAATTACGCGGATTACACATAAAACTTTTAATAATTCAATTATTGATATAGAAATACTTAAATTTTTATTGTTCATAGGTTATTAGTCATTCTAAAACCCACCAAAAAAGAAAAAAAATAAAATTCGTCAAAAGTATATCATGTGAGATCTCTAATCGAAGAGAAAAAAACGCTTATTTTTATGGTGTAATTTTTATAATTTTTCGACTAACTATTTTTGAGATATTTAATTTTAAAGCACGTGGAAGGAAAGTGGGTTTTTGCCAAATGTAACTCTCTAATTGGTAATTTTATTCTTTAAAAAAATATATATTCTCATTTAAAATTTAAAATTTCATCTTTCAATAGATTATCAATCAATGACATCATCAATTTAATCAATTAAAATTAATGGTGAAATTACAATAAAAAAAATATTCAAGGGTTAAGATTAACTTATAGAATTATTTATGACATCATTATGATTTTCTTTTAATATATAAAGAGAGAAGATTGGCTATTGAAACTTATAAGGTGTTTTCAAGTTATAAAATAGTTCGCGTACGAAGTGGATAATACCGGACAAACAATGGATTTTTTTGACTACACTACTCAGGTATTTTTACCATTCATAATTTAATTTATCTCATTTAAATGAATCCCCAATTTAATAATTATTAACATAAATGTTTCATGATCTTTCGTACAGCTTGACTATACTTTTTATTTAGTATCTATATACATTTTATTTTTACAAAATTTTTAATATTAAATAAGTGGTTCTTGAAATGTACGATTTTTGCTTTGATTATTGTTTTCAGGTAACCCTAATTGTGTTATTTATACAAAAAGGTAATGACTTTTAATGTCATCTTTACTGTAATGTGTACGAGTCGTGGGACTTGAACCCACAGTCACGGATAGTGTCAATTGATGATACGTAGAGTAACATATACGGATTATAGATATAAATTTTTGAATTAGTATGGGTACATGTAACTGCCGACTATAATGTACTTATTTGATTCACGAATTGAAAAATTCTTTAATATAGCTGATGTGATATTAATTTTAAAAACTCAATTATTTTACTTTTAAAGTTTCATAACTTGTGTATAAGTTATCTTTCAGAACTCATACATTCAAATAAAATTTTTATTTCAATAAATAAAAATAAGAAAAAACTTTAAACTTATAATATTTTAGAAATTTCTTCACCAAATACACCGATCACCTTTTTTATCTTCAGAGTTTAAAAATAGGATTTACTTTTACACCATTGCCATTCACTAAATGAATATGAAATTATAAAATTAATGATCACATTAAGTAACACTATACAACACCCAATCATGTGTTTATAATAAATAAAACCAAATAAAGACACATATAAAACCAATGGGTACATATCAAGTTGCTTCCTTTAATTCATACACTTCGCATTTAAGCAAAACACGTTTCAATTCACATTCAGAAGTAATTAAATAAATTACCTAAAGTCCTAAATGATATATTTTGTAGATTAAGGACCTGTTTGACACAGAGCTTTTAACATCTTAAAGCTTTTTGTTTTGAAAATTAAGCTTCTTTAAAAATCAAAGTCTTGTTTGGATATACAAGCTTAAAGCTTTTAGTTTGAAGATTAAGCTCCTATTTTAAAAGCTACTCCAACTAGCTTTTAGGAGCTTTTTGATCATTTTACATTTTAAAATTACAGTTACAGCTACTTTACAAAACACAGTTTACAAATAAAGCTCCATTTTACAGCTATCAGCTTCAGCTTACAACTAACAGCTATAGCTACAGCTACAAGCTACAACTAAAAACTAATTTTGCCAAACATACCCCTAAGAGATTATAAAACAAAGGTAAAAAGCAAGATACCTCAGAGGCTATATACCGCGTGTACTTGGTTGACTAGCCCAGAATAGTCAGAGTGAGGGTCCAAAATCAAAATTACTCGGTAACTACATGCAAATGCAACACGTCTCGCATGTTATCTTCACTCCATACGACCATCCCTGTCTCAAATGTACACGTATTACCCTTTTTGTTCACCCATTCTTCTTGCCTACAATCCTTCCACATTTATGTATTTGTTACGATTCAATTGAAATTTAATCGGTTTCAAATTCGATAGTCATGGTTTTAGAACTAATTAACACTAAGGAAAAATATTAATTCCGTTGATGTTATATCTAAATGTAACGATCGAACTATATAGAGATATTTGCTCAAATTATAGCTCAAATCCAACTCTTATTATTTTGAGTTTTGAATTTAAATAGTTTAAATTCAATAAAATTTTAACTTATTCGAGCTCGAACTGACTTTGAATTGCAAGATAAAGATTTCCACTTATTTTGAAAATCCTTAAAAACTTTAGTTATAAATATACTTAAATAAAAAGATTAAAAAATAAAAAAATAAAAACAACAATTATAAATTTGTTTTAAGTGATATTAAACATCCTTAAATATATGTTTAAATATATATTTATATCATACGATTCATGATATATAAATACTATTTATTCTCTCTTATGTTTCTATCGATCATACAAATATCTATCAATTAAATATTTAGACTTGAATTTAAACATACATCCAACTTACAAGTGTCTCACAAAGGGCGGATCCAGAACACTAAGTTATTAGGTGCACAAATTTTTTTTTTACAAGTATAAAGGAAATAAAAATGAACTAAAGTGTACGATTTCATTAAAACCAAAAAATAAATTAATAACGTATCTCCTAATTAGGTCGCCTACGATCTTTCATACTGAAAAATCGTTTACGTACAAGTATTTATGTGACACCAAATTTTGAGACCGAGTTCATTTTGAAAAAATCGAGAATTTTAGTGACAATTTACATTATGCGACAAATTTCCATTGGGTTCCCGTGAACCCCCAGAAACCCCCTAGGTCCACCACCGGTCACTGTCACATGGATATATATATATGTAGGGGAATGATCCATAGGGAATCTTCAAATTTTGAGGAAGGAGGGAAGCAAATCTTAGCCCTTGATTTTTTCATAAAAAAACGTTTTTAACATTCATTTTAAATTTTGATTAACATTCATCACAAATGAATGTTAACAATATTCATTTATGATGAAATCAAGGGTTAAGATTTGCTTATCTCCTTCCCTAATTTTTTTGCTTCCCTCTTCATCCCTTCCCTAAATATATATATATATATTTAGATGAGAATTTCCTTTACTTTTAATTAAGGCATATTAACAAAACAAGTAGTATGTAAATATTCCATTTAAATCAATAAAAAAGTAAGTTTTTGAAAAGGGCAATAATAAATTAATTATTAATTTTTATTAATTTAATAAAAATATATATTATTTGTGTGTATACGCGATGATACACGATTGTAATAAATTCCTTTCAAAAAGGTCAAGTGGAATCGTAGACTACTTGGTCTACCAACACTGGTTCATTCATTCGTTAGAAACTTCTCAACAATAAACAAAAAAGATAAGCCTTTAAACCAAACACGTCACCTCCCACGCTAATAAATAAAAACGCAAAAATGCTCCTCCTCAAAACAACCACCACAGCCACCGTCACCACCACCATCTCCGCCGTATCTCTCCCTCTCGTCACCATCTCCTCCCACCTAAAACCCAAACTCACTCCCTTCACCTTCCCTACAAAACCACTCGTCTTACGTCATCAATCCACCCCCAAAATCATGTCTTGGTTAACCCGGTTAGGCTTCGGTACTCGCACCCCCACCGAATCACCATCAAACCAATCACCAATCGCACAAGGACCCGACGATGACGTTCCTGCACCCGGTCAACAGTTTGCGCAATTTGGTGCTGGGTGTTTTTGGGGTGTTGAATTAGCGTTTCAAAGAGTCCCGGGTGTCACTAAAACTGAAGTTGGGTATACTCAAGGGTTTACGGATAATCCGAGTTATAATGATATCTGTTCTGGGACTACTAATCATTCAGAGGTAGTTCGGGTTCAGTATGATCCGAAAAATTGTAGCTTTGAGAGTCTGCTTGATTGTTTCTGGGAGAGACATGATCCTACTACACTTAATCGTCAGGTTATTTATTTATTTTTTTAAATTGTGATTGAAAATTGGGTAAATTAGGTTTAACTATTGAATTTTGGTAATTTTTTTTATAGATTGTTAATTTATGAGCAAATTAGAGAAAAAACTAATGAAAGTTTAAGAAAAAAACTCACAATAGGTAACATAAGTATCATTTGAAAGGACTGTAAGTTCAACTTTGTTCGTAAAAAGGTAGCATAAAATGAAAAACTCCCTGTACATAACTAAAATCTTGATTTTTCGTCTTACCTTTTGTGCTCACTCCTTTTTAGTTTTTAAGAGCGATATGAACTTATGGTCCTTTCAATTTGCGAATCAACTTACAATATCTATGTTGAGTTTATAGGAACTTTCTTAACCTTTTTCTAAATTTTACTGTTGACTTATTGATCAGCTTAACTTGCTTAATTGTAAATTTGAGTGAAAGTAGTTGGCATTTTACTTTTCTCATTTGCCATTTTGTAACACCAGTAGTAGTGGTAACTATGTTTTGTTGGACTATGGAATTGATAATTGCGGTTGTGCATAAAGAATGTAAAATTTGCTCTGTATTTATATTTTAGGAAGCTATATTTCAAGGCTGTTGAATTATATGAACAATTAAGAGAATGTAATTTGCATATTGTTTTTAGGACTAGTAAGCATGCGCGAACACAATATTAATCATGCTTTAACAATTTGCTTACTTTTATGGTTGTTACTAAACTGTCTCTAAATCTGATGGATGCTTGTTACACTTATGACGTGAAAGCATTGTATCTGTATCTGATCTTGTCTTTTCTTAGCTTAAACTAAAAAAACATAGAAAATTGTCATCTTAATTTTAACAATCATAAGCCTTTTTTCTTGCGGATTTTGGATTCACTCTTTTGCAGGGTAATTTAGCAAAAGTAGGACCTAATGACCTATATAGTTCGAATCATCATTTAATTTGATGTCATGTGCAGAGAATCAAAATGTATATACTGTCGTCAAGTGTGTCACGACTGTATCAATTACATTATTTTCTTAATAATATGGGCTAAATTAACGATTAATTGGTGATACGGAATTATTTCTTCAGGCTACCAGTTTTTATAGTACTGTCATCAATATTCAAAATAAATCCAAAGTGAACACATTGACTTATCCTTGGAGTCTCTGTAGAAAGTTTAGATAAAAACTCGTGCTCGACAATTGTTAATGTAATCTATTTAACCCTTATCTGTATCAATTGGCTTTTGGGAGTTAAGATCATCTTAGTAAACGTTTACGTCGACAAATTTTAATTGGGTAGAAGGTTTGTGCATTATTTGTGAAGCATCTCTGTTTTAGGATGCTCTATTTCAGGGCTCATTCTGAACAATCAAATCAATTGTTGTTTCATATTATGAATAGGATTTAGTGAATCTGTAGTACTGTCATGACACGAAGACTACCTTGATTTGAGAAGAAATCCGTTGTGTATGGATATTTATAAAATTTGTTAACTTTTCTTAACAATTTCTCCGAATTTGGATCCACGACTGATCTACAGTCTCTAGAATTGTTATTACATTTGACATCTGGTGCAAAGTTGCTTTAGAGTTGCTTGTCCAGTTGTGCGTAATTTTATGATATATTTGGAAAGACTAAAGGCTTAAACTCATACGAATTTGGAGTTTATATTCTATAAGATACGCACTTGGGTTATTTAACAGTATTAATCTAGTAGATAACTACGAGATCTTTATTCTGTAGAATATGTATTTTGGGTATGATGACATTCTAAAATCTTGATGTTTATTTGTGCAGGGGAATGATGTAGGAACACAATACAGATCTGGGATATACTTCTACACCCCTGAGCAAGAGAAAGCAGCATTAGAGTCAAAGGAGAAACACCAGAAAAAATTGAACAGAACAATCGTCACAGAGATTCTTCCTGCAAAGAAGTTCTACAGGGCAGAAGAGTACCATCAGCAGTATCTTGCAAAAGGAGGTCGATTTGGGACCAGGCAATCTACTGAGAAAGGTTGCAATGACCCTATTCGTTGCTATGGCTAAGCTTTTGTATTTGCACTCGTATACTTCAGTTATAATGTATAATGGTTGTTAATAGGTAAATCCTTTGTGGGTTGTATATTTACGAGCTTTATTAGTTATATGACTTGTTTGTTGTCCTTGAACAAGCTACTTATGTGAACTGATTTGGCTGTTTTAGTACAAATTTATTTATATGTAGTGACGATAGAAAATAAACCTAAATGAGCTGTTGCACACTGGTTTATAATAGTTTGATTGTTACCTGTAGATGGCTTTCTTCTCGTTGATTAACTGAATATAGACGTGTGTTACATGACGTTAATAGTTTCATGGATTCTTTTGTTTCACCAACTGTGTAAACTATAAAAACGAGTCAAAGTGGATTGTCCCACACTAGCATTTCCGTGTAATAATTCTACTAATACTGTTTACGATGTATTATTTTTTTTCAAATGCTCGATGTCGTTAAAAAGAGCACACTAGCAAGTGGCTAGAGGCTCAAAATAAAGAGAGAAAGTTTGAGTTTGCACAAGTCTTTTATTACAAATCCAATCTGTCCAATTAAGATTGATCTTCCTATTCCTGTTGGATATTCACAAATATGACAAGCTTTTAACATTATCACTAATAATATCAGATTTTGGATTTGTTGGATTAAAGATCACTCAGCCGTTAGGCCAAGAGCCCATATAGCCACTTGAATCACAACATCTATCCAAAAACCTTCTTTACCAAAGTGGTGACTTGATCTTCTTCAGCGAAGGTAAGTCGAGATTATATTTCTCTTTAAGGTATATATGTAATTAACGCGCTGTAATTATATCAGATATATATGGTTGAAAGATTAGTGTTTCTTATAGTTGATAAGTATACGTTCGAAATTTTAAAGTCTCTACTTTCTGAAATTTTTATGATTTATGTTGCATCAGTTGAACTGTTAGTTATTATTAGATGGTAACAGTGTTCGCATGGTCCAGGAGAGAGCTATATAGTTTCAGTAAAGTCGCATATCAAGTATTTGGATAATTGAGTATCTTGATAAATCAAGTACGCTTAATGGTTACTAAACAGTTGTTACAGACAAGATAAAATCGAAAAGAATTGTATAACATGGTTCACGTAAGTGTACTTTAGAGACAATATAGATAAGTTTAAGAACCTGGAGGTCTATGTAAGAAGTTTTTGTATGTTACCGGAATACACAAACGACGACATATGTATAACTACATTAAAGTATAGATATGCATACGTACAAATAAGTTTTTCACTCATACAATTTTCTGCAGAGTTTGCTATATTGGCTTATATGTAGCGTGTTAAATTAACTATGCCATATTGGCTGCGATGTAGCATGTTAATTATTATATTTTATTGAATAAACCAAACGTATCGGTCTAACCCCGGATAATGCCCTCCCAACTTGCGTTATTTACAAGTGAATCATCATTTGTTTTGCACGAGTGATTTATAGTAACAACGTAAGTAGCAAGTAGCTAGTGTGAGAAAAGACAAATTGCATCTGGTGGATAGAGATGACCTCAGGGTGAATATCGTTTAATTAAATTTGAGCCTTACCTGTTGTATACGACGCATAGTTGGTTGTATCCAAATCTGAGAAAGATATGAACTTCTGTTTCTCGATCATCATCAGATATGGAATACCGAGTCGAGTAAAGGTCGATCTCACGAGTGTCTAAGTGCATGTAATAGCGAGTCTCTTGTTAACAATTCTCTACTAACTCAGATTTTTAAGGTCTACTTGCCAAGTTCTGAATAATTGAATATATTATACGTACTAGTGTTAGGATTATTAGCAAGAATCTCGACATTGATCAGTTTGAGATGGTTCAACCTTGTACATATATATATAGTACTATATATGCTCTTCTGTCTTGCGGTCAATCATCAAATCATACATGCGGGATGTTATATGCAAAAATTTATACATTATTTTGTTTCACGAGATGAATACTCTTATACCTTCTTCAGGTCACATGTGATATATATCGATCATACAAACACCAATCTGTACTAATTTATATATATGATAATTAAGATCCAATGTTCTCCGTATACTATCTTTTGGTGATCAAATCTATGTGTAAGTCATACATTTGATGATCAATTAAGTTAAATGTCGTAAGTTAAAATAGATCGAAGTTCATATTTAATTTGTTTTAGAAATTAAATCAATTAATAATTCAATTGCATCTTCGAATAGTTTACAACCAGACAACTTGGAGAACATGCAAAAAAGATCAAGAGATTGGATTCAGTATTATACGAGCAAAGGAGAGATTGCATACATCAAGAGATTTGGTTTAAGCAATAAAACCTATACATAATGAGATGCTAATGTAATGACTATTGAAAACAAGAAACAAAGTTTAATCAAACAATTAACTTAGTACAACTATAAATCCAAATGCAATTGTAATCACAACCTAGCTAACACTGAGCATTTGGCAAAGTTGATGGTTGGCCAGGCAATCTATTTAACTCAAACTTTAACACAATCTTCCCTTCTTCACTTCTTTCTTGTGACCAACGGTTCACAATGTACAACCCATCATATAGAAACACCATATTCTTCCCGACCTCTTCAACTTTGCGAATTACTCTAATCGGAGTTTTTTCAACCATGCTGTTCTTCAAAGCAAGATTACCTCTTTCGAGTTTTTGATCCTCTGGTGGCTTTTTACATCCCAAGAATCTAAGCCCACCATGACCACAATAAATTAGCTCATCACTACTTCCACTCTCATTCGAGTAGCGATGAGAGTCGACAATGCTGATAGCCAGATGCTTCCCTTGAATATTGGTATAATCTATACCACATTGTGGTTGGCAATGAAGACCAACCATCTGAAGCTGCGACCTGAACTTAAACTTGTCACCGACGTGAACCCCACAAACCGGCCCTAATACTTTTTCAGGATCCATCCAATTTAGTCGTTGTTTAACTATCTTTGCAATCTCCAAAGGAAATCTCCAACAAGCAATCTTTTCTACATTTGGCTTTAACCTATTCTCTTGAAGATAACGGCCGTAAACTTCATCAAATAAACTCATCGCCTCTTTGATCTTTTCACGTCTAGCTAGCTCCTTACTCGATACAATAGTAGTGGCCTCTATCCACTTACTAGCATCAACCTCTTTTGAAGACGTGGGGTCCCAATATTTAACCTTGCTAGCTGGCCTTGAGTCGAGATAAGTCTTTCTCCCCAATTCCCTTGGCTCACTCCTCTTTAATTTATTATTCTCATCGGTTTGAGAGTTTACCCGCTGATTCGAGTCCACATTGGTTGAGTTCATCGAAAGCTTCCTCGGGTTTACAACATTGGTGGTTATTTTTGGCTTTTTGCCATAACCGTCCTTCCCAGCTGGTCGTAATCCAAGAGAATTTGACACCAATGCTTTAGGCCTTTTGAAATCATCAACCTTGCGACCATTTATATCCTGAAGTGGTCGCTTTCTAGGTATGACAGCTCGCTCAGGCATCTTCATAGAAGAATTGGGATCGCAAACGTTTTCCGAATTGTTCAAAGGCTTCCGCCGAGAAACAACAGTCACAGTGACCTTCGGTTTTCTGCAACGACCTTGCTTTGAAGATCTGGGATCCCAATATACTACTTTCCCAGCAGGCGGCCTTAAACCGCAAAAAGGAATGTTTCTTCTCAAGTGTTTGGGTTGATATCTATTAAAATTATTGTTTTTCTGAACACGAAAATTATTCGAGTCCACCAACTTATTGTTGCAACCTGAAGCCATATTCTCATAATTTGAGTTATTATGATTATATATCTAAGTTTTTCAGTGGCTTCCTCTCAGGTTTGATTCTGCAGCTTTAACTTGAGAGAAAAAAAGATTGTAAGAAATGTAAATGCAAGATAACTGCTGTTCCGCAGATGACAGAGATCTAAATAAATACTGTAACTAATATATAACGAACAGAAATCTTACCGTTAGTTACCGGGCAACAAAATGACCGTTAGAGTGAGGACTCACGAGATAAGAAGGAGTTCGTACAGTCGACCGTTTAAAAACGGTATATCAGTAATTTTGAAAAAATATGTACGGAGTTTGTACAGTTGAACGTTTAATAACGGTGTATCGATTAGGATTATTTTTTTTTTCTGTCTTTTTGTAATTTAATTAAGGATAAAGATAAGAAACTATTTATGTTGCTACGTAATTAAATATTTCAATACATACAGTATTTTACTTTTGTTTTCTATTTTTAGGAAAATCGAAACAAATGCGATTATCTTTAAAAATAATTATATAAGTTCTATTTTTAGGAAAATCGGAACAAATGCAATTATCTTTAAAAATAATTATATAACTTTATGGAAGGTAGACTAATCGATTCTGTAAAATAATGGTAGAGTTTATGGGTTGAGTTCAAATGAGAATGAAAATTTTAGTGTGAATGGAGGAATGAATCATGACCATCCATTTTGCAAAACCCAATTTTCCCCTAAAGTTAAATATCTCATAAACGGCTAATCAAAAAATTATAAAAATTGCACCATAGAAATCAACGTTCTTTTCTCTACGATTTGAGATCACTCATGACATATTTTCGGTAAATTTTTTTTTTTTTTTTTTTTTTTTTTAGTTGAAAACCAGTAACACATGTGTTACCGCAACTAACACATGTGTTACCGCAACTAACACATGTATTAGTGGCATGTGTTACCAACCACTAACACATGTGTTACCGCAACTAACACATGTGTTACCAATTTCGAAACCCACCAAAAAATGAAAAAAAAAAAATTCGTCGAAAGTATACCTTGTGAGATGTCTAATCGAAGAGGAAAAAATGCTGATTTTTATGGTGCAATTTTTATATTTTTTTGACTAACCATTTGTGAGATATTCAATTTTTAAAAGTGTTGGGGGTATTATTTTTTTGATGAAATGAATAGTTGAGATTGATTCCTCCATTCTCACAAATAATTATCATTCTCATTTAAACTTAATTCTAGAGTTTATATTATCTATCTATATAGAATGGATATAATAAATCTCATGCCATACTTATAAGTGTGAGATTAGAGGGGCAACAAGATTTTTAGAGGAAGGAGGGGCAAATGATCTTAACCGTTAAATTTTATGATCAACGGTCTAGATTTGCAACACTACATTTTACGTGCACACTGTATTTTACGAAAAATTTAGTTTTGTTACAATGTAACGAATTTTAACAGTTGATCACAAAAATCAGCAGCTGAGATTGTTTGCACCTTTTCTCTTCAAAATGAGTTAGCCTTCAAAATCTTTCCCATATTTATAGGTAGAGTTAATGTTGATAAACAAGTAATTTAATCAAAATAAAAAGCTAAATTAATTCTAATCCGTATAAATCCTAACAAATATAAACATTATTTTCAAAATATATTCTCTAACTCATTTGTAGAATCGGCTTCTGCCATACTAACATAACATATATTGTAGTATCTGAAGTGTTTGTACATAGATTAGTTACAATATTAACAATTAATTTGCGGAGTTACTAAAAACTCATTGCAACGGATCCATGTAGTAGTTGTTAATCAATCTAAAAGTATAAACAATAAAATCATTTAACGCTGACTTGCTCGATATGATCGATCTTCAATCTTGCGCAAGGATGCTAATTCTTGATCCACGAGTACTAGTTAGCTTTAAAACCGCTAGATGGTTTATAAGGTGTATATACGAGCCAAGCTAATTGTGAACTACTCGATATCGACTTATTAAAAGCTCAATTCCAGTCGAGTTTAAATGAGCTTGCACATATTTTAGAGCTAAAGAGTTCATAAGGTGACACTTAATGTTGGACATGGATAGAATCAGCTTAAAAGATGTATCTTCGAATAGTTTATAACGTGTTAAATAGGATCGCTAAGAAATTGGATTCAAGATATATGTTATACGAGAAAAGGAGAGATTGCAATTGTTGTTACGACGTGGAATGAATCTTCTCGCTTCGAATTGATAAAACTGTTACCTTTGACAAAGGATATCTCCAAAAGTCGCAAACTTAAGTGTAACATCGGCTAGAAGAAGAAAAAACCTAATTTTTTTTGTTTAAAACTTGTATTTATACCGTGTGTCTTATGGACTTTCGCGACATGACCTAAAGTAATTGCGAAGCCACTGGATATAAAACACGAGGGATCGCGACACGATGTAGGTCCTTTTTTACACTTAAATCATTCTTCACCAATTTTAAGTTCAATTTCATCCATTTCTTCATGAGTCGTCACAATGAATTGAAATTAAAATTTAACCAATTAAGTACCACATACAACTTGATGAAGTTAACAATAATTACAACGAAAAGGAAATGATATTACTAGTAAAACATGTGTAAAATGAGTAATATCAAGTTTGTTCTCACCGGTGTCATCATTTGGAGTTTTTGTAAAACTATTTGACACTTGTAGTATTATACGTGTGTATAATTCTACACAAAGAAATACAATGTATATGTTGTCTCTTAATATCAATTACCAAATGCTTATAAGTAGTATTCTTAACCCACTTTTTGTCTCCAATAAATAAATGAATTTATGAGTCTTATTTTACAACAAAAGTTTTTTAACTTGACGGTAAAGGGTCTTGCCATCTAATCTCTTATCTTTTGATATTAATTACCAAATTCTTATAAATAGTCGTTTGATTCTTAACCCATTTTGGTTATCTCTAATATTTATGAGTCCTATTTACAACAAAAGTTTTATAACTAATCTCTTGCTCCTTGGTTCTACTCCTCTAATGCAATTTTTTACCCAATATTAGTTTACAGGGTCATCTACTTGCAATTAGTTGAAGTTATCTAAAAACTTAGGACGAATATATTAAAGTGGTACAACAGATTTCCTAGGAGGCAATAACGTATAGGGCTATATATTAGCGGTAAATATAATAAGCGACAAATTAATTTCATAAAACTTAAAACTTATATTTATTTTGCATAATCATATCCAAAGTATTACTTATACTTATTTTCTAGTAGTTTATCTAATGAAAAATTTAATGTAAATGTTTATTTTTAAGTAGATATATATGTTTTGTTAATATGCTCTGTTACAAACATATAAATAAAATTTTACAAGGCTTTAAAAGGTTAAATCTTAATACAATTGTTTAAATAAATTTTCAAGCACTTAATGTTTTTATTTGAAGATCCCAACGTTACGCGTGTGCATGATAATCCTTGTTGGTATCAATCACCATGACTATGTCAGTTAGATCGTTTTCTTAATAATATGGATCCAGTTAACGACACATCGTAATAAATAAAACGTAACTTGCATTCCTAGTGGCTTTCCCAATATTACATGGTCAGTCCCTTAATCGGGGTTATTATATGGGTGCAGTCTCTTTTTTCTTTAACGACATAATTATAATATAAAAAATTACTAATAAGGAATTAGAAGTCAAAGGGTACAAATACAAATCTAAAAACAAACAAATCTACACAATCTAGATTCCTTCCGAGTCTTTAACGGCGACGACTAAAAAAAATATGAAAAAACTCTTGCCAATTACAGATAACCAAGACAAGAAAAAAAATCCCCACCCACGGAGGTCATGCCACCGGTTTTCACTTTTTGGTGTTTTAGACTCAAGTTTTTTATTTCACCCGCAAGTCCTCGGCCTTAACGAGTGTTAGTTTTGTCCATTATCTCAGACCACGTGAGTCGTACACTTCGGCTAATCTCGAACAAATGATAGATAAAATTAACACTCATTAGGGTTAGGGATTTGCGACAAAAACTCGGGGCAAAGACTTTACTTGCAAAATACTCGACTTGGCGACACAGGGACTGAGAATGTAATAAAGAAATAACTACGGGGACTGAAAATGTTTTTTTGTTTTTGTTTTTTTCTTAGAGTTATGCAACCATATCTCATACTACTATAATCGATCGATATTCACAAATTAAATCCAAATTGGACATATTCTTGTAACCTTTGGAGTCTTGGTAGAAATTATAGACTAACTTTTGCAAAGAATGCTTATTTTCGAGAGCTTTCATTTTCTAGAATTTTATAATCCATACATCATCACATAAGCCGTATCCTTGTATAATTGAAGTTAGGATCATTTAGGTATACCTTTTCACGGTTGCATTTTGACTTCGAACTTTAAATGCACGATGTATATATTTAGGGGGTTAGTGTGTACAAAAGCACTAAGCTTTGGTCGAATATTTATAGTGTGTACCAAATTTACGGGTAGTGTTTTTAATGTACTCAACTTTCAAAAATCGTTATCTGATGTACATTTTGATCGGCTCGACCCTTAGCCGGTCACCGGTAGGCTTTTTTCAAATAATGTGTACAAGTGGTATTACACGTCACAATACACACATATATAAGTTGGATGCATTTTCAAACACTTTGCTACCTATAAATTTTGACGACCTCGATCTTCTTCTTCGGCAAGTTCGAGACCTTTGGTCACCACCACCATTGGGTTAGTTTGTTTTATATATAAAATTTATTATACACCATGCATGTTCAAGTTTATTAAAAAATCAAAATACCACTAACGATCCATATACATCGTAACATTTGAAAATTTTCGATCACCAGGAGTCCAATTGATAGTAAAAGACTTTATGGACAAGCTCAAACCGTACTTCCCCGTTCATGACCTTCGAATCCGGTCAAAACCTAAGAATTCAATCGACGAGAGGGTCCATATTGAAAATGAAGAAATGGGTTTCATAAACTTCATAAAACTAGACGATTGGGTGGTGATGTTGGATGAGAATGTGATGGATTTGAGGTAAGGAGAAATGATAGATTTGAAAAGATGAAACTTTTTTTATTTTATAATTGATTAGTTGCTGGTACTACGTTAGATGAAATATTCGAAAACATTTTTTGGGTTATTGTTTAGCTAGTGCATTTCGTGTGACTTTTAACAGGTTACGTACATCAAATTCACCACTCGTTAGTTGAGTACACACAACAAATATGGTAACCAGTTACACGTAGGAAGGTTCCAGGTAAAGTGCGTTTTTTGTGAGTTTTAATGAGTTAAGTGCATTAAAAACACTACCCGTAAGTTGAGTATATACTATAATTTTTGATTAAAATTTAGTGCATTCGTATGCACTATGCACTAACCCCTTTGAATTTAATTGGGAAGGGGGTTTGGCCATTATTAGTAGCATCTCTGTTTTAGGAAGTGCTATTACACGGTCCGTTATGAATAACTTCTAGTAAGCATGCCCAAACACAATGTTTAGGTGAAATTGACTTACATATATGGTTGTTCCTAAGTGCTTCCTCTTAAAAGAAAATGACAATTCTATTTGAAGATGATACAAAAATTCTCAATTTAATTGCTTAACTTCTAAAAAGAATTTCTCAGTATGTCATTGCAGAGTTATCGCGTATGATTTAATGATTGACAACAAGATAGAAGGACATTATATGCACAAGAGTGAACCATCTCAAACTGATCAATGTCAACATTCTTATATATGTATAATCCCAACAGTGAAGTAAATATTTTCAGAATTTGGTAAGCAAACGTTAAATATCTGTTTAGTAGAGAATCACAGAGGTAAATATTTGTTTAGAAGTCTGGCCACGTTGTAGATTTGCATTCATTGTTGTGTCCACTGCGATAACTCAATCAAAACAGAATAACACATTCGTGGATAGCGAGGTTACAAAATAACTTCCGATCAATCTTATGCGATGGTGGAATGTGGTCTCACAGTTGATGTGTGTGTCAATGTGTCGTTCAATGTTGTTGGTACCACATCAACTTCAATTTTCTGACAGAGTGTCTAACATATTTGAATCGGTTGTTATGGTTGCCATTTGGTGTATCTGGAAGTCGAGAAACGTCAAAGTCTACAAGGGAGTGGCAAGTTCAGCTGCTTAAATCATGGACAAGATTCAAGTTTAATCTTTTCTTTGGGGTCTAGTAGACGAACAATTACATTGGTCCAGCTGTTGTTTTTATATCCTTTCATTTTTGTCCTCTACAATTCTCTTTCTTTGGCTAAGTTCTCTCTAGCCTTTAAAATTTTAAAATATCAGTGTTCAAAAAACAATGAAAAATCAAATCATACGCGTGTAGCGTTATCATAAAATTTCAATAATTAGTTTGTTTCACCAGATGAATAATACTCTTTTACCTTTTTAAGGTCAAATGTTTCTAATGCAAGATAAGTAAATCTTATTGTTGCACTAACATGTGGAACGAAATCATAATGAGATAGTTAAAAAAGGGAAATAACAATATACAAGTATCCATAGTAATATCCCAAATTACAGCCACAAAGAAGTGCCAGACAGTAGCAACAAAGCCCGAACATCAGCAAAAAGAAACGATCAACATTAGCGGTGTGAATCAATAAAACAATAGAGGATAAAAAGAGGTTAGGGTTTCATTATGATAAACCAAACAAAACTTACAATATGGAATGAAAGGGAAGGACTAAATTTATATCTAAACAGTAAAAAGTACTCTTGCACGGGAAAAAGTTGACTGTCCATAAAATGTGTTTACCCACTCGATTCACTGCTAGCATCCATATATAACGACCCCAGGACTAATGTAGACTCGTCTCACAAATCGTTCGCGAAGTTGCATTGCAATGACAATGGCGGTAGCATAAAATCAATTTCGATTGCCCTCCATATCCCATTTTCTTGTTTACTAAGTCCATACACGAACACATATACTTCAGTTTGGTGGTTACTGCTTTAACCACTATTACCATGAGCCGCAATAGTTGTACAATAAATCACTGCACAGACCACTTGTACATTCAGCTACCTATATATGCATAAAACTTGCCAACCTTCAAACGTTCCAACATTAGAATATCATACATTAATACTAGTAAATGTACGTATAATGGTGATCAACAAATCTATGTCTAGCTCATGATTTGACCATCAAGTTATATACCAAAAGCAAACAAAAAAAAGGTTTCATATTTGTTTTAGACTGTAAATCAAAGTAAGATCGGTTAAGGTAAATTCATTAATTACTAGTAAATTAAGTACTACTTTCTGTTTAATTTGCTTATTTAACAATGTATTGCCTTAACTATGTAACTGCATGAATTATAAGAGTAGGATACTAGCTAGTTGCACACAGGAGCTTCAAAAAAGGTACCACACATCAATGATGGCTAATTTTCCCTTGATATTTCTCATTTAAGAAACAAAGTTTACATGGTAAACTTTAATGTAGCACATATAATCAAGTTGAAAATGCATCTGTGAATAGTTTACAACGAGATAAATACGAGAAAATTATAGTCTAGAGATTAATTTGATTTGAGGAAGGAAACCTACGTACATATAATGAGATACTTGTTGGGTTTATTAGATCAAAACAATTTTTAAAACAAAGTTAATTGCAACGGAAGCTAAAGATTAAGTTGATCATATTATAAAACGATTTTTACAAAACCCACCAAAATCCATTTACATGTTAATTAAGTTACACAACCATAGGGTGTTTAAAGAGTTACAACCTTTGAAGTCTTTGAACCCTTTTGGTTTCAGGGTGTTGGTGAAGATGAAGATGGCAAGAACTCAAGACTAGAGTTCCTCTATAGCTAGTTCACCAAAAGCACTTGAGATAACACTAGATGCTAGTCAACTTACCCTTGTAAGAACAAACTCTTAAGCTCTTAAGAACAAATCTAAATTTGTCTAAGAGAGAGCTTATGGAGAAAAGAGTAACAGAGAAAATGCACTAGTTAGTTGAGTGAATAAGAGTAGAAGTCTTATATATACATGCTTGCACAAAGTCAACCAAGTACCATACTTGAAGAAGCATGCAAGCATCGAGGTATGAGCATGGTACATCACCAATCTAGCAAGCAGCCACCAAACCAAGGAGGGAGGGGGAGGACCCCCTTTTGATGTCTCATACATTTTACTAGGTTGTGTACAAGATTTAATTACCAAATCTTTTTGGGTCCAAAATCTTGTTCATGACTTCTAACATGTTACATACAATTGGATCATTAATATTTCAACTAGATATTAATTTCCAATTAATACAAGGGTTATTGATAATTAGCAAGAATCAAAATTTTAACATTGATCAATTTGTGTTAAATGCTATTGATGTGACCCTGTAGGATCATTAGCAGTATTAATCTTATAATCATTCTTGATCACTTAAATCCAACAATACTAATATAAAACTATTCAAACAGGAAATATAAACAAACCAACTGTCGATTATCAAAAGCCATTTAACTTAGGCTTGTTCGAGTAGTCATAACTGTGGTTCATCGAACACGATGCCAATTGCAATTGGAAAGTAAAACGATGGATAAATAAAATGATAGCACAACCTAAGACCGAGCATTTGGTAAAGTTGCTGGTTGCCCAGGTATTCTATTTAACACGAAATTAAACACAATCTTGCCTTCTTCACCTTTTTTCCGTATAAAATCGCTCACAATGTACAACCCATCATATAGAAACACCTGATTCTTTCCAACGTCTTCAACTTTGCGAATCACTCGAACTGGAGTTTTTTCATCCTTGCTGTTCTTCAAAGCAAGATTACCTCCTTCAAGTTTTTGATCTTCTATTTGTTGTTTACCTCCCATGACTCTTTGCCCACCATGACCACAATAAATCAGCTTGTCACAGTATCTCCTCTCATTCGAGTAACGATGAGAATCAACAATGCTGATAGCCAGATTCTTGCCTTCAAAATTGGTATAGTCTATACCAGATTGTGGTTGGCAATGAAGACCAATCATCTGAAGCTGTAACCTAAACTTAAACTTATCGCCGACTTGAACCCCACAAACCGGTCCTAATACTTTTTCAGGATCCATCCACTTAAGTTTTCGTTTGACTATCTTCGCAGCCTCCTCAATAACCCTCCAAGAAGAAATCTTTTCTATCTCTGGCTTCAATCTATTCAATTTATCTAAACGTTCATAAACTTCAATGAAATCGCTCATTGCTTCTTTGATCTTTTCATGTTTCGCTAGTTCGTTACTCGATACACTAGTAGTGGGCTCAATCCAATTCCTTACTCGATCCCAATATTTCACCTTACTAACTGGCCTTTTATCAAGATAAGACTTGTTTCTCCCCAACTCTTTGCGTTCAAGCCTTTTAACTTTATTATTCTCACCGGGCTTAGAGTCTATCGGTGTATCCTTCTCCTTCTCACAAAAAGTCATCTTCCCATCTACATTTTGTGTTACAACGTTGGTGATAACTTTTGGTTTTTCACCATAACCATCCTTACCAGTTGGTCTTAAACCAAAAGAATATTCGTCCTTCCCACAAATAGGAGGGCGAAGATTTGACACCACTATTTTAGGCATTTTCTCATCATCAACCTTGCAATCGTTTACATCATCAAGTGGTCGCTTTCTAGGCATGACAGAATGCACAGGAGTCTTCATTGACGAATAGGGATCGCAAATGTTTTCTGAATTGTTCAAAGGCTTCCTCCGTGAAACAGTGACCTTCGGTTTTTGGGAACAACACTCCTTTACATATGTGGGATCCAAATACATAACTTTCCCGGCAGGTGGCTTGGAACCACATAGAGGAATGTTTCTTCTCAACTCGTTGAAATTATTTTTCTCAAAACCAAAATGATTGGCGTCCACTAACTTACTGATGCAACCGGAAGTCATCTTCTAAAAAACTCAAGTTACGATTGTCGAAGTTTTTCAAAGGCTTTCTCTCAGGTTTGATTCTGAAGTTTCACCTTACAGGGAAAAAAAGTTTGTAAGAATTCAGTATTGATAAAATTTCCAATATTGCATCTTTATATACAACAATTAAACAACTAATATATAGACATAAACTAATCAATAAAACGGTTACTAATAATCATAGGAAGATGTAACCGTCATATTCAATAGATCATAAGTATTAGACACGATCAATGCAATAAACAACGCATAATTAATAACTATAACTACATACATATACACTCTTAATCTAATATCTAATATATAGCAATAAATGAAACAAGAAAGAATGGAATCATACACAAAATGTAACGCAATTACTTCTACTATCCAGACAAAGGTTTCACAAAAGGGTATTAAAAAGAAATCTTACTGAAAATCGCGTTATTAGAACAAGAAGAACGCCGTTAAATTAATAGAGGGTGAGGATATAGAAAAATGGAGGAGTTTGTATGATTTAACGTTAAGTTATAAAAACGCGGTTTTTAGTTTTGTACATTATATCAGGAATTTCAAAAGATTTTGTCACTTTATATTCGAATCACAATTTAAATTAGATGTAGAGAAATTTACTTAACTAGTCCCTTTAGTTTACCTTTTTTTTGCTATCATACTTCAACTTTTAAAATACTATTATCTTATGATGGTTTTTTAATTGATTACTAAAATTTAAATTACACAACATCCGTTCTAAAATAAGTTTACAACATGTAAGTGGCACACGTTAAGGAGTAGATAGTTATTCTACTTTCTACAAAACATCGATTTTTACCTTATTTTTAGATATGCACGTCTTGTCAATGATCAAATACATGCCTACTTGAGTGCGGAGTATGGTGGGATCAACTAGATACAATATGAACGACGTGAATAACCAAGATCAAAGATATGAATCTAACTAAGGGCGGTAAAAGTGGATGCAAAATTGTTGAGGATTTTTTGAGTGTGAAGGTTATGTGCTTATTGTGGAGCAATGCACTTGGTATTTATCGTTTGATTTTAAACCATCGTTTAGGCGGTCTGGTGGTAAGACATCGCAAGACATTCTGTTTTTTCTAATAGGACTCAGGTTCGAACCTCATTAGTTAAGTATTTTGAGGTTGACTAGGAAAAAGGATTGAATATGATCACGCGGATACTTTGATTAGACCGTGTACATCTGAGTAAGAAAAAATATTTGATAATGAACAACATAATTTAACTAATATGTAATCATTGAACAAAAAGTAAGAGGATAAAAAAAATTAATTAATAATATTAATATTATTAAATTTAATATAATCAATTATTTTTAAATTCTTATAGTTTGCCACGTGACATATTTAAATACGTGGCAAAACTTAGAACTTCCCTTTATATATATATAATATATAATACTAAAGGAGAATAAAAAGTTTGCTCTATATTTTGCCACATAGGCAAAATGACATGTGATAACCTCTCAAAATTTAAAAATAAATAATTATTTAAATTTAAAAGATAAATTAAAAAATAAATTTAGATAGAGTTAGATAATATTTGAATATAATAATAATTAATTAAAAAATCTATGAATCCTATTCAAATACTAATTGGAAAATAATATTAAACTATTAAACCTATAAAAATTATAAATATAAAAATTGATTAACTTAAATTGCCGTGCATTGCACGGGTTAAATCTACATAAAGATATATATATATATATATATATATATATATAAAAGAAGGATCCATAGGGAAACTTGAAATCTTGGGGAAGGAGGGAAACAAATCTTAGCCCTTGATCTTTTTATAAAAAAAAACGTTTTTAACATTTATTTGTGAGAATGTTAAATTTTGATTAACATTCATCACATATGAATGTTAACAACATTCATCACATATGAATGTTAACAACATTCATTTATGATGAAATCAAGGGTTGAGATTTGATTCCCTCATTCCTTAATTTTTTTGCTTCCCTCTTGATCCTCACCCTATAAATATATATATATATATACATATACATATTTTGAGTTTCAATGAAAACAAGAAATAAAAAGAAACGGTGAAAACAAATCTCAGTCATTGATATGATATGGTTAAAATTGATTTAATTTCAGTTTTGACATATATAAAGGTTCACAATTAAAGTCTATTTGAGGAAAAAAAAAAGATTTGCAGTTAAACGTTTATGTGAAACAAAAAAAATTGAGATTCAATAATAAAATGTTTATGTGAAACTAAACAAATAAAAAAAAATGATAATTAAAAAGTTGTATGAAGCATACAAAAATCACACTTAAAAATTTCTATAAAACAAATAAATTATAATAATAAAGCTTCACTCCTTTGTAATATTTTGTGAAACAATTTTTTTTTTTTTTTAATAAAGATTCAGAATAAGAAGTCTATTACAAAAGGTTCTCAATTATAATAAACTGTGAATGAAAATTGAAAGTATTTTCATTATTTTTTTTAACTCATTGTTTTCACCGGAAGTCAACTATATATATAAAACAAAGAGTTAAAAAAATGATGAAAATAAATATAAGTTCTTCCGACATGCACAAAAATTTACAATCAAAAATATCTTTGAAGTTTATATTTTTTAAAAGTTCACAATAAAAAATTTATGTAAAGTTAGCTTAGAAAAGTTAATATTCACAATAATAAATCTAAATGAGGTTAAAACAATAAAGTTTCAAAATTAGAAGTTTCTATAAAGAAATTCTTAATCCCCACCCTCTATATTACTTATTGTATAGTTGATAATGTATATATTAAATCATAACAAATAGAATCAAGCTACAAAGGAAAAGAAATAACCATACTTATGTCGACGTGGGCTTCGGCCTATATAAAGCAAAACAATAGATTCACGCATATACTTTGTCGATTTTAATTAACATATCTTTCAGTGAAGCCATCTATTTTTGAACGATTAACTTAGCCATACAATATTAATACCAAACGACTAATCAAAATTTTCAAGCAATTTGTATAAATATACGAGTAAATAATTGAAAGTTCAAGTAAAACGTCGTACCTCATCGTTGTGATGACTCATTTCTCTTAAAACTTCAACCTAATAGAGCGAATAGAAGAGAGACATAATAGCGATAGAATGAGAATGAGGAAGTGTGTTATGAAGAAGATATTTATATTTATAGTTAGAGGGTAAAGTAATCTTCTAGTAACAAATCTCCTAATAGAATTCAAAGATCTTTAATTTTGAATATTTAAATGGTATGGAAATACATCCCATAATTATCCATAAGACTTTTCAAATTCAACTAAATAAAACTATTAATTAATTACCATTTTTTCCGTTTCATAAAAAATTTACAATAAATAAATATAATTTAAAATTCTAAAAATATATAAAAAAATAAAAGAATTGTTGAAAGGGTTAAATCAAAATTTGCCGGTCACGTCCCTCGATCTCCTGCCTCTCTCTTTATAATAACTCAACCTAAATTTATCCTGCCGTTTTCTATCTGCACATCGTCATCATCCCTCGTCACTCATAAGCACCTACTTTTTATTTATTTATTATTTATTGTTTTTCTAAATTCTTTTTTGCTTATGGCATACGAGTTGTAATCACATGCAAAGATCATGAATTCATTTTTGTTTAATTTCAACGTACTTATATTTTTTATTAAAAAAATAATATTAACATTATTATAATTTTATTCTTTATAATATGAGATTTAATTTTTTTTATAATTATAAAAATATATGAATTATACAACTTAAATTTGTGTATTACAATTTTTGTAATTTTTAACTATGATATATACTAAAAATTTATAGTTTATATCATATGTTTTTGTAAAAACTTTTTATCACATATTATAGAGCATATAATTCTAATAATTTTGATAAAAAACTTTTATTAAAAAAAATTAATTTTAAAATTAAAAATAAAAATGTTCAATTCTACCATTTCTATCCTAACAAATTAAATTGTTTGGACCTTCCCGATAAACAAAAAAAAATAGTTACAGACTTTAAGAACATCAGATTCCAAAGGCAAAAGCTCTAGTTGGTCCGCTAAACATCATCAATGCTTTCATTATTAATTTCCCTTCGTTTGTACCGAAGACTGTTTACTTTCTGCACCATCAGTTTTCTCATCAACCCAAGTGACAAACCGTTTGTCCTCCACTAAATAACGCCATTTTACATCACTTAAATGCACATACAAAGTAGAGCTCAGTACCCTATAATCAGCCATACTTTAATCCTAACTTCAAAAGAAGATTGAATACAAACAAACATAATGATATGAGGAATCAAAATTTATAGCAGGCCTACACCACAAACATCACAAATGCGGCTGATTCCTTATATCCATAATTACATAAATCTAGTTAGATAACCCAAGACCGAACCTACTCCCTCAGAATAACTTAGATTCATCCAACAAAATGCTCACTTTGCCAATATGTAAGAGTTCATAATGAGAATGGAGAATACTATTAGAGTGGACAAAAAATGTGATTTAAAAGTATATGGTATGGCATAGAAATATCATAAAGATGGTTATAGAAATATCATTATCTTAATTTACAAACAGCGCGTTCTTGTCCACCCGATGATCAGGTCGAAGCACAGTGCTGTCCTTCCTAGATGCTTTAACACTAAAGCAACCCATTTTAATCACTTCTTGTTTCATAACAGAAGTACTAACACTTTAATGATAATCAAAGATAGATTACAGAAGAAAAAACAGAGCAACTGTCACGGCCACCAAATTTACTTATTAAAAACAGTGTTGTCCATATAGTATTGTAACACGTGAAGGTTGTTACGTGTAGCCGTGTCCCCCCACCCCCAACATCCTCATTTCATTCCATTTCCAACCGTTTTTAACACCAATCTATTATACTATTATATGTTCAGTTGATTTTCTATTTTTATCTTTTAAATAAATGTTACGTATAATCTTAATAGAAAAAAAATATTATTTACCATTTATGTAATCAGTATGTAGATACTTTATGGGGTCGTCATATGATTCTTGGCTAAATATTTTATACTTTTTATAACTTATTTGTGTCAATTAAGGACGGAGTTAAGATATACTTTTTTTTTTCTTTTTCTTTCGGTCTATTTAAGTGGGAATTTTTTTAAATGCTATTAATACTTTTATAAGTTTTTTTTTTCTTTCTTTTTTTAAGATCTCCGTGGCTGCCCCTATAGATCCACTTCTGATGTTAGCTTCGTTGAAATGTATGTGTAACATGTAGTACTATTACCATTAGGAAAAAAGGCTCGAGATAATATTGAGCCAAAACCAAATTATGACAGAAGAAAATCTAGTTTAAGAAGGGTTATTACATCAAATGATCCAGCAAGTTAACCAAAAACTGTATTTATATGACTATTTTAGTCACAACATATTGTTCATTCTCTTTAACTATTCACTCTAACAATTTTATAAATCTAGATATCGATCAAAGCAATCGTTGATTATTGACTATTTCTTTACCATTTGTTCTAAAGTCCAGTAGGAAACGGTTGAAGAGCCTAAACCTTGTAACTGGATAGATTCAGAAGTCCATCAGATGTTCTTCCATTATAAAAATTGTTCTATAAACCATAAATTACAAGATCAATGAGTGCAAGTAAACATCAACGTAGAACCCACGACAAAGTAATATTGGACTGACATCCCATTAACTTCAAAATGCAGAGTGTGGATATGAGTTTTTCTTTCTTAATTTATAGGCAGTACAACTTTCAACAATGGTAACATTGAACATCCCATGAGTATGTAAATAACATGAAATAGCATACACTGCCAGTTCAGCTACATGAAGAACAGTAACAAATGACACACTATACTTCTGAGTATCCGTTTCATCAACTGATAAGTATCCCACATTACTTGCCAATTATCCGTCTTTCCTGCCAATAAAAAGTGTTTGGTCACTGACTATTTAACACATTCCATACTTAAGAAGGGAAAATAAAGTAGAGGTGCCAATTTCGACCCAATTATGGGTGAAGGGGCCAAATTGAATTATACTTTGCCTCTACGTGTTAACCGGGTCAACCCTCCAAAATCATTATATTTTTATAGTTAGATTGTCAATGTAATAATTTAGTTTTTTTCATTATACATTTGTAAGAGTCAGTTGACGAATAGACAATGAAATGTTTGTGGGTTCACCCAACCCAACTCGACCAGTTCTAAAAAGTTACCTGTACCCAGCCCACCTGCCCAACCCATTTTGTCAACTCTAACAAGAAGTCGTCACAGAAGACTGTTTATGCCAACGGTATGAACATACAGAGAAAAGGTTTTTACTTCCTCTTTCTTCTATCAATTCCACTCCTTGGGTCATTTTTCACTAGGGGTGCGCCAGAAGGTACCCCATACTGCATTGGTGATAGTACAGGAGGTACAGACACAGGAACAGAAGCAGCAGCCATGGTGCTGGTGGTAGGCGGTATAGGTGGTGGAAGCGCATTAGATGGCTCAGGAAGGGGTCTTGGTAATATATGTTTCAGCCGATTATTTCTGTAGTTCTTCCAAAAATAGAACTGCTGCCTGTGTGTCAGCTCCTAAAAGATCCATGACAGACAAAGGAAATCAGAAGAATTAAATTAGTTCCATACCATGAGCATTTGAAAAATTTAGAGGATAAAAATTGTTATTTTTTCCCAGAAGAAATAACCAAAGAAACATTCCATGTTTAGCACACTCTGATCCTAGTTATTCAGCTATTTAGCAGGACCTTATGACTAGAGATAGCAATTTCAACCCATTCACATGAAAATGGGCTAATTCAAGTTCAATGTTACTTATAATGGATCAAACGGATAAAATACATTCAAACTAGCTCTAATGGAAATGGGTCAAACATGTTCTAAGGGGGTGTTCGAGTAAAAAGCTTATTTTCCCAGCTTATGGGCTTATTGAAATTTGAAAAAGCCGATAAGCTCAGTTGTACTGGCTTATAAGCTTATAAGTTTCAGCTTATGGCTTATTTAAGCCCATAAGCTCAGGTCGGTAGGTTCATAAGCCGTTTAAACTGAGCTTATCGGCTTTTCCAAATTCAGATAAGCCCATAAGCCTGGAATATAACCTTACCTCTTAAAGTCTACAACAGCATAGTTGAATGTTATCAACCTCTTAAATCGCACAGTTCAGATTTTTTATTTTATTTTTAAGTAACATGGTTTTTATGATCACATTTGATAACTTAACTATGTATATAGTTTAAAAAGAAGATGGACAACAAGGTGTTGCAACCTCTGATATTGCTATCCACACAAAAAGGGAATATGCGAAAACACAATACACAGCAGTCAAAACTAGCAGAGCTATATACACATTGCCTTTCAAATTTTTTACATGTATGAAACTTTCCCCATATTTTTGTAAGTATCAATTCATATATTCTCATCAAAGAAATTATACTTAACTGAAACCTAAAAAAACATTCATGATATCATAACAAATGCACAAGAAAAGACCAGAAAAAGAAACAGACGAGTAATTCTGTATGATGCAACCTTATTTGCCGGATGTGCCATCGCATTGCGGAAACTTGCATTTTGGAGAAGTTCCAGAAAGTAGAGACAATGAGGATACCTGTGACAGTCCAACAATAAGCAGATATTACCAAACTATTAAACTGAATCAAGAAAGACTCTTGATATAAATCGTAAAAAAATTTAAATTTAGACTAAACCAACATATGCATGTACAACGTACATAATATATTTTATGTATTCTGGTCTTTGCCAATATTGAAGGTACTTCAAGTAGCCAATGAAAGCTTCGTCTTCAAAATAACGGTTCTGAGCTAAATCTGCATTAGAACTTTTAAGTGATATTTATGCCCAATCAACAAACTTAAAGCTTCTTAATGGTTGTAATAAAAACTGATTACTTTAGGGCAAACTAAGGTTACCTATTTACACCCACTTTTATAATGATTAAGAGACTTGTGGTCTTATTTTACGCATCCCTCCTTTTTCTTCACAAAAAATCCTTTTCTAGTGACTTAATCTATTCACTCCATAAATAATCTATATTTGTTAAACATCAGATATTCTGATTACTACAACTTAAAGGCTATAGAAACACATATTCTAGTTATTTAATATTGAGTATTCACTCCCAAAACACACATCAAAACATCCCCTAAATATTATTCCGTATCTCTTTATTTGTGACTAACAATTCTCCTAGAACTAATCAGTACCACTTATGCTATCTGTTTAATATTCATAAACATACTTCAAATTTCAAAGGTGGAAATCACATCACAATATCACATATGTAAATTCCATAATACTAACTTAAACTTACAGTGAATATAAGTTGGATTTGCAAGACACTGTACAAATTCCAGTTCAAGCAAAAATCTTTGTCGCCCGTTATCTGGATCCTTGTATACCTTTTTAGGCCTAAAATGTTATCGAATTAAAACAAGGTCGTATACACATCATATATTCATATGCCTATTTATATCGACTTCATGGAAATAAAATAGACGACATATTACAAGTACATGAGAAACAGAAGCTTACGAGCTGTGATTATTCAAGGAGCCATCAGTTTCTTGACCTGAAGCCATACATTCACTGGCCTACGATTTCAAGAAAACCACCTCTACAGCATCAGTAACTTGAATTAAAAGTATTTTCAAACTTGCAGTAAATAAAAGATGAAAAAATACTACCTAATTGCTCCAAAAAGCTGTCCCACATTTCAAATTAAGGCATATTACTCGTCTCATTGATTTATAGTTTTACACTCGAAATTAATTTAAGAAGAATGCTTAGCAAAAAGCTTATAATTATATGCAGACTTCAATAAAATTATAGTACCTTATAATAATGAATGAATTTAACATTCCTACATCCTAAACTCCTAAGCTTTGTCCAAATTTCAATTTTCACTAGCACATCCTAATTATTGCATCCCAATCCACAGTTTTATTTTAGGGTTTCAATTCAAAAGCTAATCACGATTTAAAGTTAGGGTTTCGGCATCAAAATTCTAAATTAAATTAAAAAACACACGTCTCTGGACTAACGAGCATGAAGAAACAAAAAAATGACCTTATATGAATACCTACGATGACTTACAGGGTTTAAATCACTGTCCGGTGAAGTAGCCGTCGCCGGAGAAATCACCACCTTCAACGTCGTCAGTCAAAACTGAAAGTATGAAGTGTTTTATTTATACAAGTTGGGCTTATACACTAACTGGGCTTATAAACCCAATGTATATTCAAATTGGGCTTAAAAGCACTGTCTAAACTTATGCAACGGTATGACAATATTACCCTCCATATCATCATCTTCATAATATCTCGTTTTTTAATCACAATTCACAACCTACTGCGTGTGTTTTTCACGCATCCACAATCATTTAGAAATCGAATCGGAAGTTGACAGTAATGGATCAAACAGATCAAGATCAAGAACACGAAGTGTACGGCGGAGATATACCAGATGAAGGTGAAATGGATGCTGATATTGAGATGTCACGGAACGATACGGAAGTCGATGATAATAACAACTCCAAGGTCTGTTTTATGTTTTCATATTATTTAATTGCCGCTTAATTCATCATTTCACATTAAATGGGATGTAGTGATGTATGTTGTTTTGTGATTGAATGTGTTTGTGTGAAGTAATTTTAAGCCCTAATTTGGCTAATTAGGTTTTTTGATTTTGTATATTGGTTTTGAAATTAGGATTTGGAGGATATGAAGAAGAGACTGAAAGAGATTGAAGAAGAAGCAGGAGCACTTAGAGAAATGCAAGCAAAAGTTGAGAAGGAGATGGGCTCTGTTCAAGGTCTTTGTTTTTAGTTTTTCTATTTTTTGCATTATATTTTCTTTTCTGAGATTCATTTTTTTTTTTGTTTTTTTTGTTTTATAATATATGCTCTGTTCTGTGAGTAAATTTCGAAAATCTGGACTTATATTTATTAGTAAGGACTTTGTTAGACGTGTATTAGAGCGATACCCCTACATTAAAATTATATGGAATAAAAATTATATAGAATGATATCATAGAATCATGTGTAATGGCTGTTTTGGGCAGTACTGTGTTTGTTTATTACTAGGGAGAATTTCATAGCTAATATTTATTCAGTGAAACTGAATAGAAGACTATAACACAAAAGTGAAACTGATGAGTAACTTTAATACTTTATTATGTGACTATATGTCTGAGCTTCGTGTGCTTGGATTAATTATGTATTCATATTAGTATTAGTATTTGTGTAATAAGGTGAAAGGTAACTTTAGTTAAACAAATCAAAGATCTTATAGAGGGCTAGGTTAATTTAATCCAATATAGCTGATTGAATATTTGGAGGCTTTGTTATAGTAAAAATCCTGGTCTAATGTTGTTAAGAAGCAGCTGTATCTTCTAAATGCAGAATTATCTGATGAATAACTTTGTTTGTGATTTATATGTAATGTCTTCATATGCTTGGGATAATCATGTAATAGTTGGTAGACATAAGTTTCATGAATAGGGTGAATGCATATATGTGTAAAGAGGTTAAGTGTAAGTTTTGTAAAATAAATCAAAGATCTTTGAGACGACTAATTTTTTTCATAGTTGAACTTGCTTGAAATAGAAAAAGGATGTGCTAAAATGCTCTATTAAATAGCATAAATCATTAAAGCATCACATTCATGTTTGACAAACAATTTGGAAGTTTTCACTAATTTTTTTAATTTTTAGCTTTGATGAGACTTGTACCTTTTCCTTTTTCCTAAACCAACAATTGCAGTAGAGGACCATGAGTGCATAAGCTGAGCTGAATGTTAGAAATTTTCTTTGACAAATTAAGATATTCGTTAGTAACATCATCTCTATGATGCAGTTCTTATTCATTTAAGCATTTAGTAGACTAGAGAGCTAAGTTTGCGAGGACTATTTAGTCTGTCTTTTGACTCTTAAACTATCCTCCTAGGCTGGTGAATCCAGCACTTGTTATAGTAGTTTAACAAAAGTTAAATATTTGATGATTGCTAAAGAGTTTTTGTTGGATGATTACAAAAATTGTCCTTTTGGTCCATGCTTGTCTAGCAGTTACGACATATAGTGAAACAAATTATTGATACTTAATTTTATTATTTTATATACTCCATACGATACTACTGAAAATTCTGGTATAATCGATTAGGTAATATAGATCTTCTTGTTCTGTGCCCCTTTGTCTCGCTATGTGTGCAAGATTGTAGTGTTATGACTTGTAAAGCATATACCCTATCATTGTCTAAGCTAGATAACTTATTACCTGACACTATTGTTCTTTTGATTTTGCGCATGATTAGATGATTCTACTGGGGCTTCTGCAACTCAGGCTGAAAAAGAGGAGGCGGATGCCCGTTCAATATATGTTGGTAATGTGAGGTTCTATGACCTTTCACTTTATTTAAATGCATTGTATTTTGGACATGATACGGTGTACAGAAAAACAAGAATGTCGCTATGTTCTATATGAATAATTTTATGGTTTGATTGATAATTCGTTTCACAACTATTGTTGAGAGCAATACTAATGTACACTTAAACTTTGTATAAATTTTAGGGTTGGACTGTTCTCAAGTTAAAGAAAGTACCTTTAGGAATGAAACAAATATACACTGATATCTAGTGTCATCTGTTAGTCTGTCTTTTAATATACGACATGATATTCTGGCTTGAGACCAGAGGACCTTGCTTGTGTCTATGCATTGTTCAAATACACAAGGATGTTGCATTTATATATTTAACAAAGATGCATTGATTTATTCCTGTTTATCAACTTAATAACAAGAATGAAAATGTGTTACAAAGCTTATTATTCACAATTAGTCCCCCTTATAAGTGAGCTATTATAACATCATGCGATGTGTTTAAGTTTCAAAAGATGCTTCTTGATGTGAATATTACATCCAGTCCCCCTTTCCCATGAGATGAGGGTCTTACTTTGCATTTGGTGTTTAGTTATAGTTATAGTTATACATCAAAATAGTTCTTTATTTATATTAACATACTCCAACGGTCCTATTGATTCTTATCAATCATCTAGATACTTGGAGTAACCTTCTTTTTACATGTTCCTAATTTTAGGTAGACTATGCATGTACGCCTGAGGAGGTTCAGCAGCATTTTCAATCATGTGGAACTGTAAACAGGGTGACAATATTAACTGACAAATTTGGTCAACCAAAAGGTTTTGCATACGTTGAATTTGTGGAACTTGAAGCTGTTCAGAACGCTATTCTTTTGAATGAGTCGGAGTTGCATGGTCGTCAACTCAAGGTCCCAACTATATTCATTTTATACAGTCTGTGATAATACAAAATCTGGCTTCAAATGTTCATTACTGAATTTCCAACTGTGCAGGTTGCTGCTAAGAGAACCAATGTTCCTGGGTTGAAACAATTTAGAGGGAGGCGCCCCAACCCATTTCTTGGATTCAATTCACGAAGGCCTTACTTGGGTGGTCCACCAATGTACTCTCCATATGGTTATGGGTATGTATCAGTATATCTATCCTTACCAGCTGTGTAGTTTTATTACGGTTTTAACTTTTTAGTCATCTTGTGATATAATCTATATAAGATGATTAGATGTTCCCTTCATTATAGTTATATTGTTTCAGGCACTTTTTCTATTGTATAACCAGGCCAATTAGCATTAGGTTTAAAGCTTGAAAAATGAACAAAGTAAGACTAATATAACTAACTGCAGATCAATGACATCTTGAAATCTGGATATTTCTTGCATCAGAATGAAAAAAGTTCAGCAATGATTTAAGTGATCTTAATTTAGCTATGATTAGCATTTAGCAAAGTGAAGATACTGTTCTTTACCCAAAAAATAGTGAAGATACTGTTTAGGCTCGGTCCCACTTCCTATTTGAGGCTTGAAAATATATCACACGGTTCTCATGAATACTTTACTTCGATATTGAACTTTTATGGGATTGAATACAGCACATGATTTTGAATCATCTAGCCAGTTTTATCATTTAGCTTAGTGAAGATACTGTTCTAACCTCTCCTTGTCAGCGAAATTTACCACTGTCACATTTTTTAACATTGAAAATTTTCTGTTAAGTTAGTCACGTTCCATTGTCGTAGTTAGAAATATTTTACTTCTTTGAAAATGTTTTGAGAAATCATGCGAGTTACTAGAACCTTTTAAGTCAAGCACTGTAATTTTCTTCGGCCAAAGAGAGCATATATACATCTCGTGTGTGTGTGTGTGTGTAGAGGGAGGTTCAAATGACAACCACTAAAAAGTTGAAAACCCATAGAATCACAAGATCATGGGTTAATTCACATGTGATGATGTTGAAATATTGATGAAGATGTTAATGAGAATCAATAAAACCTTGAAAACCATAAATTATGTGTCAAAACACATTTTATTTACATGTGAGCGCCATATATACACTTTTGTTGGTTATGAAAGGGTTGATTTGGTTATGTTATGTTAACGGGGTTGTTACCCAACACGGGTATCCCGCCCATCTTGCCACCTATACATGACACCATTTTGCTTGATCAGATAGTGCCACGTTCTTATCTAAAGAATGTTAAAACGAGAATTAGATAGTAAGTAGTGAATATCTACAATCATCCCGGTGCAATTGGATACGATTCAGTTGAGGTTACAGTTCATGGATCTGTTACCACAAATCAATACGTGTTCCTCAAGAATATTATATCTAAGAAAATGATTATGGGCTACATAATCATAAAAAAGATTGAGATAGAACACCCATGATGGTTGTCACTATACAAGTCCAAAGCATCAAGCAGATGAGTTTTTGAAGCCCAAATATGATGAAACTGGAGTAATTTTGGAAAATAACAAAATAACCATTTCACCCCGTATATAGGTTATCAGCTCAACTATCACAAAGTAGGGATGCATTTGAGTTGTTTGATGCTTAAACTCCCTCTGGCTCCCTACTATCATCTAGGCATTGTCTGTATCCATCTAAATCCATATTGATTACTAGATAACATAAGAGATTAGTACTGAAACAAGGGACTAGCCTATCTTTCTTAAGTTCTGTTGACTAATTAATTAATTGTTAATACCATATTACCATGTGTGTTAGGGGGATTTTCTTTGAATGTACGTTATAGTCAAAAGTTAATATCACTCTGTATTTGTAGTTAATGGCATCTTACAATTAGAAACCAACATGTTTTTGCTACTGTGCAGAAGGATTCCAAGAGCTAGGAGGCCAATGCGTTACCGACCATATTAATCAAGTCTCCGAGTTTTTCTTTAGTGGCCGAAAGAGGCAATGCTCATACCGAATCTAATAGACAGTGTCTGTAGTCTAAGATCATGTATCATTATGTACTATTGCTTGCATTGCCAAATCCTCCAACATTCTTTTTTAGCTTTCTTTTTCAAGATTTCTATTGTATGCACTTTAACATGCTTTTAAACCCAGAACTCATAGTCATCGTAGTCCAAAAAATGACCTTTAAACTATTTTGCTCTGGTTCCCATGAATATTAATATCATCTTTGAATCATAATCTAAAACATTTCTCAAAGAAAACAAATAATGCAAACGTCGAGAATAAGATATCTTTTTTTTTTTTTTTTTTTTTTTTAAATTTTGAGCTGGTGGAAGTGTAGCTTGTCAATCGGTGTAACTTCAGGTATGTCAACTTGTTTTCTCTATTCAACCTGTATCTATGATTCATGGAAGTGATGTGTGGAAACAAAACTAAACTGTTTATACCCTTTTTATTCATACAATTGCTTACAAACACAAACAAAAATTAGTTTTACATATACACACTCCCTCCTACAGTATTTTGCAACGTTTATATCCACTAAATCTTTCAACCTAATCTCGAGGTATTTTTGGAGGTGGAAGAAGCCATTTGGAACCCTCAATGTAAGAAAGGCTGAGGTAGGACTTAACTTCTTGATCTGTAAGTTTCTTCACAAATCCTTCTCTACCAACCATATCCGAACCTTGTCCTTTGTTCCTATATTCTGCAAAGAATAGGTTCCTACAAAAAAAAGATACCATTGTTAGTCTACATAAAGACAAGCTATGAGCTAGTTTTAAATATCAGAGGTGGTTGAGTTGAGTGATAGGTCAAAATGATGTGTTAAAATGGGCGAGCTTTTTAGTACATTTGAAAATGGTTCGGGTCTCTTTGGAAAGCAAACATTGTTTCTTTCACGTTTAGAAGCTTTTGTAATTACTTAATGATTATAGTCTAAAACAATATAATGACGTTCATAATCTAAATATATATATTTGAATACACAATGGAATAGCCTAATTGCTTAAGTAGTTTCACCCACATTCAAATTTTGTTAAAAAATGACTTTTGGACAATTTTGACCCATTTGATATGATCTGCCTGTTTCATCCATTCCATTTTTGGGTAAATCTGACTGTTCTGATACATTTGATCTTTCTGAATCGAACACGTCAACTGATTATGTAAACTTACTTATTAGGTGAAGGTTGATTACTAGAGCTCCACCCTTTAGGGTCAACAAGAGCGCCCAATTCTGAGTAGGCAAACACCACCTTTGAATACCCCTTCCATGCTCTTCCTAAGTACCACCCTTGCCCGACTCCAGTAACCGAGCAATGCACAAAGACATACCCTGTTTCTGATTCAGCCATTTCTCGAGCATTTGCAGTTATCCATGACTGTAATTCTCCAGAAATGCAATGAATCTCCGTGTTCTGCAAACCCCGTTAAAGATTAAGTATTAGAATAGAATCTAACAAACATTAAAATTTGAAGATTCAGTATAATCTTTGCATACCAGATAGATAGACTTTGCATTACCAAAGATGAAATCTGCAGTGCCTTCAATGTAACAATCTTTAAAGAAATGCCTACCACGATCATCACAGAAGGTATCTTGAAATCCGTAGAATCTGACATTGTAAAACGTAGCCATGTCCCCTCCAATCCTCATTGCTGCCGCTTGACTTCCTTTCATTTTGCCATCAGGTCTTGGGCTAGAATTCTGCAAGTCCCAAACACTATGTCATAAGAGGACAAAGAGCTAAAACATGCATGCATGTCAGAGGTGGACTAAATAGGATCCATTGGGTAATATGTCAAAGCGTTAGTTGGTCAAAATGAGTAAATTTTGGTCCAAGTCAAAACGGGTCAGACTTGCTTAACATAAATAACGTATTCTTCAATTACAAAAGATATAAAAATGAAATTGGTCTGTCAAATAAGATTTCAATTTGTTTCAACAGTTATCTAACTAGATATTTACTATAGGCTGTGTTTTTGATTTAGGAGGTTTATGCACTAAAACTACACTAGAATGACTTTTGACCTGTTTATTTTTCACCCTTTTTAAAGTTAATTTGGGCGTTACATGAAACATAATTTGAAACTTCTAATGGTTAACTGAATGGGTCGAAATTGTCACCTTGAATATCCATGCACGAATGCAATTTCTTGAAGAATGAGAATCTAAATTGTGCTACCTTAATATGCAAATTAGCAGCAATGAAATAATCACCATCAACTGTTAACGTTCCGCTTTCCACTGTGGTATACGTTGCTGCATTTCCATTAAAAACCAAGGTAGGCATATTTTTTGGGTCTCCAATGAACATAACGAACTTCTTATCCCTCTCCATCTTAATCTTCTCGGGGTATTCTCCTGGCCCAATATACACGATAATCCTTTTTATCATTTTTGGGAGGGATGCTTTTTACAGCTTCATTAATTGTTGTAAAATCACCACCCCCTTTCTTCATGACTCTTATGACCTGTGGCTCGGCCTCTGCAGCCTCTAGGTCAGGGTAGAGAGTCCCTCTCCGGGCTTTTAAAGGTTTTACATTTTCTTTAAACCACTTTTTAATTTGGGCTCGTTCTCGTGGGATTGGTACACTATCGTTTGAAACTGTTAAAGGAAGAATGATGAAGAGGGTGTTTAAGACAATCAGAAACAGATATCTTACCATTTCACCCCTTTTTATGATATATAAATCTTTCCTTCTTGGAATGTTTAGATAGTTCGAAATTTGAAATTTTTTCTAAACAAAACCTACATATATACATAACATGTATATATAGAGAAAGAACGGGAGGAAGAGAGAATGTTTGAAAGGTGACAAGGAGATGGTTTCCACCAATTGTATGTTGGTGGTGATTGTGGTGAATTGGCTTTTGTAATTTATATTTATTCCCTTTGATTATTGATCACACCTCCACATATTTCACTATTATCTCTCTCAATCTCTAATGAAAATAATAATAATGATAATGTTATAATATGGTGATTATAGTTAATCCTTAAGGTGGGAGTTACAAACATTTATCGGTATTTTTAAGTTATAAGGTATATCAAAGTAATAAGATATATATGCATCTGTTTTCGAAGTGATTGTTGTTAGTAACATAATCTTTTTGATTTAAGAATCATTGTAATTTTTTTAATATAGATTAACGGTAAACTGTTCCATTCTTCACGAGAATACTGAATTGTCAGTTATAACAAATGAAGTGTTGGTGATTTAGTGACACATGGAATGACATATACAGAAGACACTGAAATAAACAAGACTGGCAGAAATTAGTTGGTGATATAATGTAGGTTCATAGAGATGAGTGCCGGCCATCAACTGGAGTTAAAGCTTGCAATTGCTCGAGCTGCAACTTTTATATTTTATATATCGTGATGTCTGACCCTTGCCGACTAACTCATGAGTTTCGAGTTCACTGAAGCATATACTTGAGTAAGGAGCTCCATCAAACGGAGACTTTGTGTGGCCACACATCGGTTGTCTTTTATTCTCTATATTTTTATGTAGTAGTCAAGGTTTGAACCTTATCGAGCTGCAACTTAACTGAGGTGCACGGTGGACAACGGTTTTGCTATGACCAATAGCCTTTAGAATTGAGATTCTTTAATCCAAGAACCAAATACTGGGGTGGTAGATTAATGGAACAGAGCTTGTCCGTTCATTGTTTTGTCTATTTATCGAAGAAAAAAGCACGTACACATATTTTTTCTGAGTATGTTTTGATGTTGGTTAATAATTTGTTTAAAAGGATAAACCTGTTTGTGTTTGTTAATTACTCCTTCATTTGTTACGATGTTAAACGAAGAAACAAACATAAACAGAAAAGGAAGCAATAAATCCCAAAATCAGATTACAATCATACATTCTTTGATAGCAAAAGATCTTATAGAAGATTACTCAGGTAAAATTACACCCTAAAGATCGTATACCTTATCCAAACTTCACGACTTTGGAAAACCGCATAGAGAACCATCCAAATCTACCATGAGTTTTCTGATATGAAAACATAGAAATCGTGTACTTAACACAAGTGAGAAGAGAAAAATGTACATTGGCTGTATACGTGTCACTGTATATGTATTTATACAGTACACATGTATTCTCAAAAAAACCCATATAACACATTCTTTAACTAGGAAAAAATGACCAATCACCAATTTGGAAAAAAAGTATATATCAAAAAGGGCGGAGAGCTCATTGATTCCCATGACTCAAGACATGAGTGATTTGACCATGTAAATTGGAAACTTTGATCAATAGAAGAAGCCTTAAACCTCTCCCAATCATGCATAATCCTTTTTAAATCGTGCACTTTAGCGTTAATACTATGACAAGAATTTGCATGAACAGTTGCAACAGCCCTAACATCTACTATCTTCACAAAATCCACTGAAAACATTGTGTCCAGGAACCTAACAATTAGGCGTAACATTTTAAAAGCACCTTTCCTCATTAGTTCGAGTAGAACATCTTGTTCTTTCATTCCTGTTGAATTGTCCTTTCTTGCATACCATTCGCCGAACAATGTAATGGTTTTTGTTGTTTGATTTTATCAGTAGAAACCAGTGTTGATTAGTTGGTCCTTTTCTGACCATTGGTCGCCATTAAAATTGTCGATGCTGATTTGAAGATCTATGTTATTGTTTTCAATAAGCCTCGGGAATGGATCTCTTAGCCATATTACATCTGTTTCCTGTGATGAAACTTAACCTTAAGATGTATAAGCAACTATAAAAATCCTAATTATTATAAGGTGTGTGGTGAAGATATATGAAGAAAAGGGTGGGGTAACTTCAAACTGTAACTTACCGTGAACGTGAAGTTGCATCCATGCTTAAGAACATCCCCAAGAAAAAGTGTTCTCTGCCACATCATTTTAATGAAATCATCCGACATGTACATCTTCTCACCGAAGAAATCTACACCATCCGTCTTCAGTTAGTAACAATGTAATTTAAGAAACTCGCCTCTTTCATAAGTTGTTTGATCAACTGCAACGATCAAAAGGTGATTAACAAGTGGCCGTGTATCTTCCCTTAACCAAATCCATCCAAGAATATATCTAGCATCGTTTTATCTCCTCTACGTATGCTTAATTCACTATGGTTAAAATCACGGTTTTAAATTGTGTTGCATTTTGGCCAATATGCCTCTTTTAAATCATCAACATGCTTCCGTGCCTGCAAATATTGAGATGCAAATGTGATTTTTTGTTAATTAAATGCTCCAGATACAACAACAACAACAATAACAAAAAACTTGAATGATATGGGCAAGAGCGGAGACAGTAGGGGACAGGGGTCATCTACCCCCTCAAAAAGTTTCATAAAGTGTAGAAACTTTTTTACATTAAAAGTAATGGTATATAAATTTGCCCCCTTAAAAAGGATTTTTTGATTAATTATATCTTATTAACTAAGTTCGCCCCCTTGATTCCTCTCCTGGATATGGGTAATTTAGTAAGATCATATATATAAGCGTACCATGACCAAATTGGTGATACGAGGATCGAACTAAATGAGTTATATTGAGAATGGTTCCAAATTGGGTTTTATCTGATCCAACAAAGATGACAAAAAGTGATACAATTATTAAAATGATGAGGAGAATAGGAACTCGAGCCATTGTTCTATTTTAATTAGTTTCACGATATGATGACGTCATAGCATGAAAGGTGGTGGTGATGGTGGTTTCAGACAAGTTTTCTGGTTAAAGTTGGATGAGATTAATGGATTAACATTGTGGAAGTTAATTAGAGAGAGATTATAGATTTGATTTGTAATGATACAAGGTAATGTTAGATTTGATTTCATATGATATAGGAGTAATATTTAATTAGTTGTCATTTTGGGATGGAAGTTTTGATGCCTTTCCCTATTTCACGCAAAGTGTCATGCACTAATACAGTATTAACTTTTGATAATACTCTAATAAATTTCGTGTTATCTGTTTAATTACTCTAGCTTCATATTAATTACTGTTTGACTTAATGCTTTTAATTGATTCAACATTTGGACGTAAATAATAGTCGTCGTGCAATCTCATCCGAAGTCACTTAATCTAACACCATAGGTTTTACTTCTCTTAAGGTTTCACACTTAATATCGAGAAACAAATGTTTAATAGTGTCTGAATACAATAATAATAATAATTGATATTTTTTTAATAAAAATAATTTTTATAATAATTTTTAAATTTTTATAATTAAAAATTTAATATTGTGATAAAAAAGAAGAAAGAAGATATTTAAATATATTATGTGAAATATAATATTAATTGGATAATATATAATTAATAAGTGAAGAGATAAATAGAAAGATAAAATGATAATTTTTAATATATTTTTTAAAAAATTAAAAGAAATAAGTATTAAATGCTTACCGAGAGTTATTGATTTATAACTAAATTGTTATAATTAACTATTTAAAATAAATTCTTAATCACCAATTAAAAATAAAGAAAAGTAATAATCACAAAATTCAGTGCATTGAATAGAACGATTTACCTATTTTTCGCAAAATAAAATAAAAGAGAATAATAATAAGAAAAAAAAATCTAACAAAATAAAGTTTCCAATTTGTCTTTCAAACCGAAATCCAAAAACCCTCCCAAACCCCCTTCCAATATCTTCTTAATATCATATCCTAAAAGCTCTTTACTGCACACTGATAATGGCGTCTGTGACTCTCACTACAACCCCTTCTCATCTTACCTCACCGTTTCTTTCCTCTAAAGGTTTTCCCACCACTCACTCTTATCTGTTATAGATGACAATTGATTTACTACTTCGTATAGATAAAATTTTAGAATATCAATTGCAGAATTTTGTGGGTTGTCTCGGAGCTTTCAATTGCCCCATAAACAGGTCAGTTGTTCTAATTGTTTCTTTCAGATTCTCTACTCTAACTTCCTGCAATCCTACATGCATAAAGTTGCTTGCTTTTTAACAACGGGTTTCTGGGAAAGGTGTTCGATGAAATGTCTAAATGACATTATATCTTGTGTATTCGGAATGAGATGATTATTCATTGTCAAGTAACTAGATTTTAGCAACTAAGGTGTTTGTGCTATATTTGGCATGCCCAACTATGTATACATTTATTGCTTTTAACTAAGGTCTTTTTACAACATTTATGTGATTGTATCTATATTAATGGTGATATAGTTAAAAGGAGATTCCAATTGATCTAGAAACAGGTGAGTTTTCTGTTCTAGACTTAATCAGTTGAGGTGTAGAAAATTTCTCTTAGATGATGTTTGATTTAGAAACTGGTGAGTTTTTGGTTATAGACTTTATCAGTTGAGGCGTAGAAAATCATGTTCTCTTAGATGTTTTAAAATAAGTCCCCTTCTGTAAACGTCAAGTTTTACTCAAACTTATAAAAATGGCTCCTGAGATAAACGATTTTATTTCATAATATCATTGAGTTTTAACTGAAAATGTTAATGTAGCTCAAATACAACCATTTTGAATTTTGTACAGATTACATTGTAACCTTCTTTTTATGAGATTGTAATTGCACTGGATTTCACTCTTATTCTCATTTTTGACGGTATTACATTTATGGTAAAGAAACGGTGTTCTAAGAAATTGGTTCCTGTGAAAATATCAGCCAGCATTGATCTGAAGCCTCCTCCTTATGAATTGGTACGAGTTGTATATTCATAATTATCTTCATATACCCGAAAAGTGTAGAATAAGCTACATGATCTATATATTTTGTAACTCATATTCTTATTTCCAAGTGATAGCATGCTTTAGAACCACATATGAGCAAAGAGACATTGGAATATCATTGGGGAAAACACCACAAAGGTTATGTTAACAACCTAAACAAGCAAATTGAGGGAACTGAATTAGATGAAATGACATTGGAAAGCATAATAGCTGCTTCATACAACAAAGGTGATCTTCTTCCGGCCTTCAACAATGCTGCACAGGTTTGGAACCATGAATTTTTTTGGGAGTCTATGAAACCTGGTGGTGGTGGAAAGCCTTCTGGTGAACTTTTAGAGTTGATAAACAGAGATTTTGGTTCATTTGAAGGCCTAATAAACGAGTTTAAGGTAGCTGCCACTACTCAGTTCGCATCTGGTTGGGCTTGGCTTGTATGTAAGTATTTCTTCCAGCCAATCCTGATCCTAAAGTTGGAAATAAGATTGATCTTTTGACATTTTTCTTTGCAGATAAAGAGCATAAACTTGACATACCAAATGCTAGGAATCCACGTCCATCAGAGGAGGACAAGAAGCTTGTTGTGGTGAAGAGCTCTAATGCAATTAATCCTCTTGTGTGGGAGTACCATGTGAGTATCAATATTATTTTAGCTTTTGGCAAAACTAAAAAATTGCTATGTAATTTTTCTTTTTTTATAACCATTTAATGCTAACCTATTTTATCATTACCGAAATATGCAGTTTGTTGTATTAAATTGCAAAAGAAAAAAAGAATCTGATAAGTCTGTCGCATTGCCGTTGAATGGCTAAAAGAATGGTAATTGTGTTTGCATCAAATGATCACAAATTGCATATGTTTGCAAGAATTGTTATCATGTTTTATTAAATGGTTACAAAGAAATGTGTTGCATATATGTCAGTAAAAAGTGAATAAATTCATTGCATTTTCTTGCAGTTTGCCCCATGTCCTCTTTTCTTATCTTAGTTGTTTTGATTTGATTTGAATTCTTACTTCTGTTGTTTACTCTCGATTAACCTAAAAATGGTTTGTTTTTTCTTCTATTTTGCAGCCTCTTCTAACTTTAGATGTCTGGGAGGTATAAATATTTCCATTTCCATTTCCATTTTTATGTTTGTGACTCATCATGACATGCTAATGCAACTTTGAATCTATATATGTAATTGCAGCATGCATACTACCTTGACTTTGAGGTAAGAACTTGATTATTAGGTACTTTAAACGAATATTCAAGCAATCCCTTCAGCCCATTTTATATCATGTATAATACATCTCCATTTCATGGTTTTCATATGCACATAACGAGATAATTATGCTAATTGTTATTTATGTATTTACAGAACCGTAGGCGTGATTACATATCAACTTTCCTGAATAAGCTGGTATCATGGGAAACAGTGAGTTCCAGGCTCGAAGCAGCCAAGGTTCTAGTAGCAGAGAGGGAAAAAGAAATGGAGGAAATTGATGCAATCGATGACCTGGACACAATAGAACCGGAAGATACAGATATGTACTTTGGAAATGAGGCAGAGGATGGTGAGGATTTTCTGGATGATGAATGATAAATGATTGATATTGTGATTCTGGTTTTGTCTTGAAGATGAATTACACTTCTGTCAGCACAGGATCTACTGGACGGAGGTGTCATCGAGTTAATTGTGATGTTATTGTTGTTAGCTCATGTCAAAATATGTTTGTAATGTTTAGGATTATAAAATTAGAAAGATTAGATGGTAATGTATTTATTAGCAGCTGTTAGAGTTTAAGAAGGTTTAGAAGGAAATTATTTGATTCTACAAACTCCGGTTCTTGTTACATGGCAATAGGGATTCACAAAGGAAGAGTTGGGGACGAGAAAATTATGTTTCTGGCTTTAGATGTTCTGGCAACCTAGTAAACACCCATCTTAATAACCATAGCTGATGAAACAAATTGACCAGATCTTAACTGACTATATTCAACTTTGTCCTTGCAAGTTGCAACAAGATATCTTTAGAAGCTGTTTCTTGGTCCAATCCAGCTTGGAACCGAAGCCTAACTGATCTTACTTTTTATTGTCTGTAAGGACAACGTATGCATAGGCTACATAGTTATTCAAAAAATTTCATCAAAACCATCTCAACTATTAAAACAATTATAGAGGCCACCCAGATATCTACTTCTTGGTTATATACTAATTCCAAAACAATAAAAGTGGCTGAAATTTGCAAGATGATAAGTTGCACTTAACTTGAAAGCTTTTGTCACAGTGGTAAAACGATGAAAAATAACCTTGGATCTAATCAGAAGAATTATCTATTACATGGATCGCCAAAAATAATGAATTATACTTGTGGTAAATTTGTAAACTTAGAATCTTAATTGCGACGTATCAGTTTTCAATTTGGAACCAAAGCACCTGAAGTCTAGTGAGATTTAAATTGAAATTGCAGGGTCTCAATTGATTCATCAATTAGATTTTTGGAGTAATTACTGCACATATACACCTACTTTTGTTTGTTGCAGCCTTTTTGTTTCTGATCTGGTACCAGTTTAGTTGGTTCAGTCCTCTACTAGTCCAGTTGGTTCCAGTTTAGATCCAAGCAACTGCTAATGAGTAATGACCAATATCAGTTTCTGGTTCAGAGGTTGGTTGATCCCAATAAAAAAACACCAAAATTGAAGAACCAAACCGACTACACTTGTCTTGACTTCTAAAGTCAGTTCTTTGTCTAATCCAGTTGGTAACCAAAACTAAGCTTCATTTCCTACTTTTTGTTCTTTTCCAATTTACTTTAGAAGTCCAAACTAAAACCTAAAACTCATTTTTGGTTCAAGGTCCAGTTTGAACCAAAACAGGTCAACTACAGGTTCATGGATACAGGACAGACATGCAACAAACAAAATCATCATCCTGTACATGAATGATGAAACATGTCCAATGAAATTGAAACTAGTGGTCCATAAAATTATTGGATCAACAAAAATGTCTAATATAAGACCAGGTTATTTTCTATGTTACAGAAAACAAAAATAACCGCCAGGAACAACCCTCTAACTCAACAATAAATACATAGTTTAATCGAGGAACAAGAGCTCATTTCCAAGATGACTTGGGTTCTTTAGCGATATAATCGTTGATCCATTTTTTAACTCCTTTAACGATAAAGAAGTACTGTTAAAAAGATGCAACATATGTACAACAATCAAATTAAGGAACTACAAAGCAGAGGTGACAAATTTGACACATTAACTTATGCATTGAATCAAGTTATCATTTATCTCTTGGGTGGAACTAAAACAAAACAGCTACAACAGATGTGCTTTCACTCAAAGTATTTTTTAACACAAGATGGGTCCCAACTCAATTTGTACAATAATAGTTACAACTTATAATTATGATTTTAGTAAATCATATTTGACACACTAATTATTTTACGGAGTTACAACATTGGACAAAGTGTTTCAAGTTAACCTAACCAGTTTGACCAGTACCAAAAAAAATCCATCGTTCTTGTTACTCATCCCACCCATATGGCCATGTCTACTGAAAATCTTCAACAAAGCAGTTGTATAGCTTACTTGCAATGCTAAAATGAGAGGGATGAACGCTTTCCTTCTTGCATTAGCATCCGGACCATCAACCAACTTTTGGTCAACCAAAATGCTTCTACTTTCATTGGTAGCAACTTTTGTTTTCGTATCGAGTAATCAACTACATTGGGGATCCAAGCAATTCCATTTGGAGGAATCTAACACAAGAAAAAAATCATGTAAGTTTAAGATAAAAGTGTTGCCCTAGCAAAACATGACAACAAAAACGACTAACCTTTTCTTCACTGTCATTTTTATTACACCTGCTGCTGTTCCAAACCAAGACAGCAGGAACATAATGAGCGTGCAACAAGCAGCAACAACATTAAGAATGCACAACAGATCATGCTTTTAGTCTCCTTTGTACATCTTATTAAATGGGTCGACTTGTGTTGTTTTTGTCTCAAAAGGGTCAAATCAGAAAATCAACTAAAAGGGGAATGTGTCAAGTCACACAAATGGGTAAAAAAAGGTGTTACCCAAAGTCTAGTTTTAATGTATACGACCTACTAGAATAAATATTTAGATTCAGATTTACAAAAGTAAGTATTTTGTTTTCTTAATCAAAATTAACACATTAAGTCATTAACTATATATAGTAAACTGCTTTAAAATGGACTACGAGAAGTATTAGAGGGTCAACCAACACATTCCGTCCAGTAACCAAAAAACAAAGACTGACCGCCCAGCTAGCCACCTCTATATTTTATACAAAAATCCCATGTAATATATTTAACAACGTTGAAAATTAGATCACTACTCACTTTTTAATAATTCAGAGGTATGCATTACACACGCACAGAGAGAATAGATAAACGAGACAGAATTATTAAGGAATAATACCAAAGTTTCAAGTCTCTTGAAGCGAGCTCCAGAGTCCAAAACTTTAAGGAGAGCCTCTCATCGTTTGCAAAGAAGTCCTCATAGCTAAGAGAATCTGGTGGTGTAAGTTGAGCATGTGTTAGCACTACCACTCCTTTACGCCATATTTCTTTACCAAAACTCTCAGTTATTACCTTGACTATCTGCTTATCCAAGTTATCCCCTCCATATGAATCCAGCCGGTCCACATATAGCAAAACATCTATTTTTTCGTTTAAAAGAAACCTGCTCACTTGAAATCACATATCTTATTAAGAGCCTAGAGGTGTCAATTTCAACCTATTTACTTATGAAAGCATCAAATAAATTTCTGCTTAACTTTAACGGGTAGCATAATAAAAAATAAATGACTAAAAAGAGATCAAATGGGTCCAGGGTCAAAAGTTGAAAGTGGCCCAAAGGGCAATTTTAATGCATAAAACCTCCTAAGACATTTTATGATAAATTTGAGATTATTATATAAATAATATCCTTTTTGCAATCAAAGCTGTAATAAAACTCTACAGCTTTAGAACAATAATGTGCCTGCTAAACCCAATCCTCGTCCATTTCGACGCGTACCACAAAAAACACCCATTTCGACCCATTACAGAGCGATTCTCCCCCGCCCATTTTTCGAACTCTAAAATAGCTACGAAATGCTATTCTGATATTAAAACATATGTAAGTAGAAAAAGTAAGTATAGACCTTTTGATGAGTTCCAGGGCCTGACTGTTGACATATCCTCCTTCAACAATCCCAGGTGTCTCAATGATGGTCAAAGTGAACCCTGACCGCTCATGTGAAACCATCACTGGTCGTGGCACATCTGACGGCAAAAGCAAATAAATAAATAGAAATTCGTAAATTGAGGGCATAATCCCTAAAGGTGGCCAGAGAGGAAAGTCACCGCGTTGGTTAGAGGTCTAAAAGATCAAATCAGGTTAGGTTTGAAACAAGTAAAATCTCAGCGAGGGTGAGTCAGGTAAGGTCAGGTTGGGTTGGCCAGTATTCACTTTCTTAGACTTCTATAAATAATTTGAGAACTTTATGCGGAGGGCGTGAACTTCTAGTTAAACTGGAAAGATAAGGAGCAAGATTCTGACTGAATTCTCTATTCAAATGAATGAATTTTTAAGAAGTAATGATACATACCCATAGAAGGAGCAGTAGATGTACTGCAGCGTATCAATGAACTATCATGGAGCACTTGAAGCCATAATGCACCTAGTAACATTACAGGTATCACTTCATGTAGTTTATCATTAGATGTTTGGAGACAGTCCCCGCCAGAGCTTCATATGTTTCAAGCCAAGATTTCATATACACTTGAATTTTCTTCACCAATAACCTTTGCAGGAGCAGTATCCGTTCTTAAAATGATGGAAGCGACTAGAATCCCTCAATATTACCTCATGTTCAATTATCTTGGATATGTACATGATGGCAACGTGACAATCGCCACAAACACGCAGGTTTTTTGTGATCCTAATCGGTACACCAGGAGCCGTTGTTAAAATCCCATATGCAAGTGCCAACTTTTCACTGTGTTCCACAAGAAGATCACCTTTCTCCTCGTCGTCTACATCATGGAGAGCAAAACTCATATCAGGAACATAACCAAGGGCTTTAATTTGATGCATTAGGTCACCAAGAAGATTATATATCTCTTGAGAAAGTGGGTGAGTTTTATCGCCGACATAAAACGTTGCAGTGCCCGTTTTTCCCTGAACCCAACTACACCCAGGTCTCTTCCTAATCCCTGTATCTTTCATCAAAAACCTAATTTTAGCTACATCTTTCCACCGCCTAGCATTGGCGTATATGTTGGAAAGAAGTGTATATGTTCCATCGTTTTCACACCCTAGTGCTAATAGCTTATTGGAAGCATATTCCCCTAATTCTACATTTGTATGAACCCTACACGAACCAAGTAATGCCACCCACACTACTGGGCTAGCTTCCATAGGCATCTCTTTAATCACTTCCATAGCTTTCTCTAATTGACCAGCCCGACCCAAAAGATCGACCATGCACGCATAATGTTCGACCCCAGGTACAATCCCAAATTCCCGTGTCATAATGTCGAAATACTCCAACCCCTTTTCAACTAAACCAGAGTGACTACAAGCATAGAGCAGAACAATAAATGTTACACCATCAATTGGGAGACCTGCATTTCTCATTTTATTAAAGAGCTCGAGGGTTTCTGAACCACGACCATGCATTCCATACCCAGTCAATAGAGATGTCCAAGATACAACATTTGTTTGGTTCATGTTATTAAATACAACACGGGCCACATCAACATCACCCGATTTAACATACATGTCAATAAGACAGTTGTCAACAAATAACACATCAGATTTTTCATATCTGTTACGGATCACATAAGCATGAATTTGCTTACCAAGTCTTAGAGCAGCAAGACGAGCACAGGCCATTAAAGCACATGATATTGTAAAAGCATTTGGTTTTGTGGGCTTATTTTGTTTAAGCATATCTGAGAAAAGTTCTAATGCATCGTTGGCCTCACCATGCTGAGAATATCCACCAATCATGGCTGTCCAAGTCACTACATTTCTATCAAAAGGAGCAACAGAATCAAAACACTTATGTGCAAGATCACCAGCCTTGCACTTGGCATACATGTCAATCAGAGAATTAATCACCATTTGTTCATCTCCACGATCGTTCTTGTTTATGTTTAGAATCTTTTTGATGGCATAACTGTGAATCTCCTTTCCATGAAGCAATGTCCCTATGCATGCACAGCCCGATAGTAGTGAAACAAGGGTCACAACATTGGGTTCGGAACCAGAAACAATCATCTGCCTGAAAACATCAAGGGCTTCGTAGCCATGACCTCTCTGAGCATAACCAGCGATCACGGCACTCCATGTAACCACATTCAATTCAATGTTTTCCTCTCGAATCTTCTCAAATAAACCAAGAGCATCTTCAAATCTACCTATCTGTGAGTACCCTGTAACCATTGCATTCCAAGAAACTACATCTTTCACTTCCATCCGCTCAAAAACTTTGTCTGCATCATCCATCAACTCACATTTGGCATACATGTCAACTATTGCGTTACCAACAAATAGATCCTCAACGAGGCGCGTTTTCAATGCGTAAGCATGAGCCTCCTTGCCTTGCATAGATGCACGAACAGAAGCAAACGCAGGAAAAATATTAACAAGACTAACAGCATCAGCACAAATCCGATTACATGTCATATGATAAAACATCTGAATGGCTTTTTTTGAATCACCATTCTGCATATAAGCAGCAACAATTGAGTTCCAGGAAATAACATCCGCAATCTTCCTACAAAGAATTTCATCAAACACTTGGCGTGCACTACCCAAATCACCACAACGACCGTACACTGCCACCAAAGCATTACCAACAAACACATTATCCTCATACCCAAGAACACAAACAACTCCATGCAACGAAACACCAACCCGATACGACGAGAGCTCTCCACAAGCCTTAAAAACAAAAGGAAACGTGTAACCATCAGGACGCCAACCAAGCAAGTGCATATTATGAAACAAGTCAAGAGCATGATGGAGTAATCGAAAACGAACAGCACGTCGAATCAAAGAGTTCCAGTAGAAGACAGATGAGGGTGAAGGAGGGAGACGAGTGAGGATAGCAAGGGCTTGTGATGGGGCGTCGCAGGAGATGTACATATCTACGAGTTGTTGTAATTGTAGGCCATTGACTATGAGTCGTTGGTGATGAAGTTTGACTTTGGTTAATGAGGAGTTGCATTGTTGAGTAGGTGATATGGTGGTGAAGAACGAAAACAGAAAGTGTTTGAAATGAGGTTGTTGTGGTGGTGAGAATGAGATTGAGAAATTAAAAAGGTGACGGAACATATTATTTAATCGGCGGTGGTTGTTTCCTCATGGAATGGAAGTTAAAGATACAATCGATGACCTGGACACAATAGAACCTGAAGATACATATATGTACTTTGGAAGTGAGGCAGAAGATGGTGACGATTTTCTGGATGACGAATGATAAATTTTGTGGCTATTGTGATTCCGGTTCTGAATAGAAGATGAATGACAACACTTAGATGGTGATGGTGTTAGAAGTTTGAAAGGGTTTGGAAAAAAATTAGTCTTAGTTCTACAAACTCCGGATTTAGCATGACACTATTTAGGGTTATAATGACTCTAAATTTGAGAATTAGGATGCACGGGATACCGAGTTTTTAGTGCTTAAAATTTTCTTTTTTCTAAATTAATATTTAATTTAACATTTGAAAAAGAGTACGGTGCGTAAATTTTTTTTTTTTTTTTCTAAATTAGTATTTAACGTTTCAAAAAAATAAAAAAAAACTCATATCACGGCGTTCCGGACCGGACACTGTTCGAAAACAATGATGGGAACGCCGTTGGGAGTGGGGGAACGTCGTCGCACGACGTTCTCGAGCCGGAACGTTGACGCTACATCAAGCCACTCCGTGTGTTTTTAAATGACAATACAAGGGTGAACCGTAGTAGGGTCAAGTAGGGGCTGTCAATTTTCGACACAACTCGAAATTCAACTCAAACCCAACCTGAAAAAAGCAAGTTTGGGTTAAGATTTTTGACCCATAACCTGTTGAACCGCCAACCCGCGAACTTAAAATTTTTTCAGGTCGAGTTTGGGTCACGCAGTAGGTTTTCGGGTTGACCCACCAATCAGAATACAATTTAGAGGTGATTTATTATTTTTAATGTTTTATTTAATTCTAGTATGTTTTGGTTGAATTTGAATTAATGATATATTACTATTAAAGTTAGATAGATGTAATAGGTAGTACGATATGTTTTGTGATTTTATAAGTATTTTTATATTTGTTAATGATTAACTATTATTATTTTCAAAATTGACCCATTTGACCTAGGTTACCGATTGACCTGATTAAAAAACGAGTTACATGAGTCGAGTCTAGGTTAACGGGTTTTGGGTTGAGTTGCAATACTCAACCCGATAATCAAATCGGGTTGGGTTCGGGTTGAACAATTCCGACCCTCCAATCCGAACCTGTCAACCCGACCTAACCTAAATTGCCACCCCCTAGGGTTGAGGACTAGAAAATATGAAATCTAGACCTGAGATCCATCATTATGGAAACGAGGCCAGGTTTTTATATATACAATCTGAAAGTTCATGTTTGTATTCTATTTTAGAGAAATGATTGAAAGATAAAATTGCATGCGCCTAAAAAGCTAACCTAGTTATATAATGCGAGTAAATGTTACGATCAATGGAAGAGATTACGAGTGAGGAAATGGTTAAGACACACGTTATTCATTGAGTGTATTAGGTCCATTTAGGTTGATGAATTAGGTTCATATATCATAACTCGTTGGATCATGACCTGGTTAGCAGGTTAGGTTCTGATTAGTTTTATATGGAAATAAAAGCTAGCAATAACACAAGGCTAGTTAGGGCATAGTATGTGAGTCACTGACTATCTATGGTCCTTATGTGAGACTACTTTAATAATATAGTCTTAAATAGTATGCTTGTATAGGTTTTTATATAGCTGCATTGCCTCAATGATTATCAATGATTAGAGTTATTTAAGTGTTGTATCTTTATTCTTCTCTCTATATGTTGAAATCTTAAAGTTTCTGCATAGCAGATTGTAGTTAAGCCAACATCAGTGTATAAAACTATCTGTACATATATATATATATATATATAGGGAAATGATCCGTAGGGAAACTTCAAATCTTGGAGAAGAAGATAAGCAAATCCTAGTCCAATCTTGGAGAAGAAGGGAAGCAAATCCTAGTCCTTGATTTTTTCATAAATAAATGTTTTTAACATTCATTTGTGATCAATGTTAAATTTTGAAATTATTTGTGATTTTTAAAATTCATTTATGATAAAATTAATGGTTGAGATTTACTTTCCTCCTTCCCTAATTTTTTTCCTTCCCTCTTGATCCCCGCCCTATATATATATACATATTATATTCATATTCATTATAGCAACTCCATCGTCACTTTGATTAAACAATTCATTCTTGATACTTATAAAACGAATCATCATCATATATTCAGGTATTACTTTCATTTGGTATCAGAGTCATGCATCTAAGATTTCTTTAGAAGTTGGTTATGGATCTAATCTAGCTTGGAACTAAAACCTACTCGATTTTACTTTGTATTTCCCTCAAGAAATTTAGTAAAATGACAAATGTCCTGAATTGAGAAGTGATAAATATATCTAATTTTTTGATGCATTCAACTTTTATGCATCTTAATGCATATTGTACGACACTACATTACATATTCTGGCATTTATCACAAAGTTTATTGTATTTATCACCGCCCTAACTTTTTATCAAAGTTGTAAAATGGAAGGAAGAAAAATCACTATGGACATACTGATAAGTATTATCTTTAGATGGATTACCAAAAATAATAGAAAATTAAGTATTTTAGAACTTAGTTGTGACATATAGATAAGTTTTCAATTTGGAACCGAAACACTTGCAATGCGTTTGGCTACATAAAACTATCTTCATTTTCATATCTATGTTGAGATGTTGAGATTGAGAAGTGTTTTGTCACTATGAAACTAAAGGATGTTCAGAAAACACGTTCAAATGTAACACATGGAGTTTTCATTCTTCATAGTAGAAAGCTCAGAAAACCATAGAAATCATATAATATGTGTTATAAAAGCGAATACAAGGATTTCTCTTAACTTACGATTATTTTTTCAGAAAACACGACATATTCTAGTTATTCAATTTTCTTAGAGAAATTCTTCGATAAACGGTATAAGTTTAGTTTTCTTTAACTATAACGCACAAAGTCTACTAGTGAATATGAAATTGCAGGGTCTCAATTACTGCATTTTAACACTGAATATATTTTTTTTCTGGTCTTTTCTTTTCTAGTCTGGGTACTAGTTTAGTCAGGTTCAGTCCAGAAATAGTTCAGTTTGGTCAAGTTTAGAACCTAGCAGCTGCTACTTAGTATGGAATGACCAATATCAGTTTCTAGTTTAGAGGTGAATTGGAACCGATAAATAACACAACAAACTTGAAGATCCAAAGCGACTACGTTATCTTGACTCTCTAAAAGTCTGTTCTTTGTCCCATCCTGTTTGTAACCAAAACCGTACTTTTTCAAATTAGAAACTCCTTTTCTATTTATTGCTTCAGATTTCCAAACTAAAACCTCAAATCGTGTCTGGTTCAAGGTCCGGTTTAGAACCCGAACAGTTCGACCAGATCCAGTATTTGCTTCTCTTAATTATTTAAACTTTAGGTTCACACATAAAGAACAGAGGTGCAACAAATAGAAATTATACCTCCTGAACATGAACAATGTAACATGCCCACTGATATTGCATACAAGTTAAACACCATATAATATCGACAAAAATGTCTAATATAATAGCACCAAGATTTTCCAGATTACAACAAACAAAAATAACCGCCACGAACAACCGTCTAACTCAACAATAAAAACATAGTTTAATCGAGGAACAAGGGCTCATTCCCAAGATGACTTGGGCTCTTTAGCGATATCATCCTTAATCCATTTTTGAACTCCCTTAACGACAAAGAAGTACTGTACAAAGATGCAGAAGATGTACAACGATCAAATTAGCAAACTAAAAAAGCAGGGGTGGCAAATTTGACACAATAATAATTTATGCATGGGTTAATTTGAGTTATCTTTAATCTCTTTAGGGGTGAAATAAAACAAAATAGGTACAAAAGACGTGGTTTAACACGAGTTTTTTTTAAGCATAAAGTATCCCAATTCAACTTGTCCAAAAATAAATACAATTTATTATCACTCCCTCTGTTCCAAATATATTGTTCACCTTTCTATTTTAGTTTGTCCCGAAACTATTGCACACTTAAAAAATAACGTAAGTTTCCCATTCAACCCAAAAAATTTTGACCCGTACCCAGAAAATATCTATCTTAACTAGATGCACATCCCACCCATATTGCCACCGCTATATAAGACTTTCAAAAAAGTAGTTTTATAGCTTACTTGGAATGCTAAGATGAGAGGGATGAACGCTTTCCCTCTTGCATTAGCATCTGGACCATCAATCAACTTCTGGTCAACCAAAATGCTTTTGCTTTCATTGGTAGCAACTTTTGTGATCGTATCGACTATATTGGGGATCCAAGCAACACCATTTGGAAGAATCTAACACAAAATACAAGAAACAAATCATGTAAATTTAAGATAAAGGTGTTGCCCGAGCAAAACATGACAACAAAAACGACTAACCTTTTCTTCACTGTCATTTTTATTACACCTACTGCTGTTCTCAACCAAGACAACAGGAACATAATGAGCCTGCAGTAAGCAGCAGCAACAACATTAAGGATGTTAGGATACAGAAGAGATCATGCTTTTTAGTCTCCTTTGTATTAGAAGGTCAGAAGGTCAACCCAACCCGACACATTCCATCTGGCAAGAAAATATGATGACCACCCAGCTTCCCACCTCCATATTTCATACAGACAAAGAATGGATAAACGAGACGGAATTATTAAGGAACTATACCAAACTCTCACGTCTCTTGAAGCGAGCTCCAGAGTCCAAAACTTTAAGGAGAGCCTCTGATCGTCTTGCAAAGAAGTCCTCATAACTAAGACAATCTGGTGGTGTAAGCTGAGCATGGGTTAGCACTACCACTCCTTTACGCCATATTTCTTTACCAAAACTCTCAGTTATTGCCTTAACAATCTGCTTATCCAAGTTATCCACTCGATAGGAATCCAGCCGGTCCACATATAGCAAAACATCTATTGTTTTGTTCAAAAGAAACCTGCTCACTCAAATCACAAATCTTTATAAGAGCCTAGAGGTGTCAAGTTCAACCCATTAACTTATGGAAGCATCAAATAAACTTCTGTTTAACTTTAACGGGTAGCATGACAGAAAAATAAATGGCTACAAAGAAAATCAAATGGGTTCAGAGATCCAAAGATGAAAGTGGCCCAAAGTGCAATTTTAATGTGTAACCTCCTAGGGCATTTTATGATAAATTTGAGACTATTGTTTAAAAAATATCCTTTTTGAAATTAAAGCTCTATTAAAACTCCAGAGCTTTACAAACAAAAACGTGCCTGCTCAAACCAATCCTGGTCCATTTCAACCCGTACCACAAAAAAGACCCATTTTGACCCATTACAGAACGTTTCTCCCCCGCCCATTTTACGAATTCTAAAATAGCTACATTAGCATAATAATATAACGAAATTGGCATTGTGGTGCTTGTCCACCCCAATAAATGCAACATCTTAACGAAATTGTTTTGAGCTTTGACTATTAGCATCTTAAATACCATCAACATACCAAAACCACTAGCGGACAATGAGGTAATTTTGATTGAAGGCTAGTATAGTCACACACACATTGCTGTTAACACGACATGCTATTCTGATTTTACATATGTAAATACAAAAAGTCAGTATAGACCTTTTGATGAGTTCCAGGGCCTGATCATTGACATATCCTCCTTCAACAATCCCAGGTGTATCAATGATGTTCAAAGTGAACCCTGACCGCTCACGTGAAACCATCACGGGTCGTGGCACATCTGACTGCAAAATCAGATAGATAAATCAAAACTTCTAAATTGAGAGCATCATCCTTAGAGGTGGCAAGATGGGAAAGTAACCGTGTTGGGTAGAGGTCTAAAAGGTCAATTCAGGTTCAGTTCGAAACAAGTAAATCTCAGCGAGGGTGGGTCAGGTCAGGTTAGGCTGGGTAGGCCAGTATTCACTTTCTTAGACTTTCACAGTAACAATCAAAAAAATTTGAATAAAGTGGTTAACAAGGTTGTATGGATTTTTATAAATAGACGTTAGGTAACCTTCTACCCATTAGACCCATTTATAAGCATACGGGTCGCAAATGACCATTCTAATCATCCTAGAACTACAAGATTATAAGAAGTACCTGGAAGGCACTGACTGCAACTGCTCGTTCCCCGAGAATAGAATTCACAGTTGAAGACTTCCCGACACCTCCCTTTCCCATTACAAGAACCGTCAAACTCTGCCTCTCCTGTGACATTACATAACATCATTCAATTAAAGAAGAGATAAACTTCAATCAAGTTATCCACTTTTTTATCACTAGCAATTCCTTTTTCAACTTTCACTAACTTACATTCTTGTGATAATACTGAAACAGCATCATAATTGAAGGCAAGCAAACAGTTGACTTAAACAAACAAACTTAGTTGCAAAAAGAGCCTCCTTTATAAGAAAAACTCAAGAATTCAATCGAATCTATATAAGTCCAAAAACTAGTTTACATAATGACATTAACCAAACGTAAATAGAACAATTAGGGATTAATTTATACCTTCTCCTTAAATTCTCCCAGTAGCTCCAGCAACTTGGTCTGGGTAGCAAGAGGAAACTGCTGAATCCCACTCCATTCACGCGCCATCGAACCTGAAAATATCGGGAAAACATCAAAAAGTAAAATGCCAGAGCCATAGCCCCACAAGCACTATTCTCGCCATATAAATAACATGGAAAACAATGTAATTTCCACGAAACAGAAACCTATAATCATATTTTTGAGTAAAAGAGAGTAATTGTATACAACTGTTAATCCACGAAACAGAAACCTATCCACAAAACGTGAATATTTTTTCTTAATATTAAACTCTTAAATTCAAGTTTACACTAAATTCCAAGATAAATTTTTTTTTGATTAAAAGAGAGTAATTGTATACAACTGTTAATCCAAAAGCAATTAAACTACAAATTAACCAAAACAAGAGCCTGAATTTTGGAGCTTACCTTATTTTTAGTAACAATTTGAAATTTGGAACTTCAAATTGTGTGTAACAGGACAAAGTGTTACGAATTTTGGGACGTACAGAGAAACCCTAAATTCTCTCGTAGCGATTGCAATTGCAATGGCAATAGAGATTTTATCAACAACAGGGTTTTTGCAGTTTAATGAAGCTATTGAGATGGTCCCTTAATTATCTATAAAATATCATTTTCAGTCCTTAAACTTTTACAAAGTGATACTTTCAGTCCTTAAAAGCTTTATGACTCGAATTTATTAGCTTATGATACTATCAGAAGGTTTACAATGCTTATATTTAAGCTTTGTTTGTATCTATAAGGTATTACTAGTTTTTAACTTATATGAAAAGCTTGTGAAATTAGTTTTTAAAAAGAGCTGAAACTTTTTGTATAACAAAATCTGTTTACCGTGACAATATTGAGGTATTTCTTTGAGCAAATATCAAGGTGTTTGTCATCTGATTTTTATATTTTGTCCTTATACATAAGTTTACATATTTTTAAGCTATAACTAATCTGTTGGACATTTGTACGAAAAGAAAAGTTACGATTACTACCGTCAAATAAAATTTTATCTAACAAATAACTTTCATCTACAGCTACAGACTACCTTTTTAGTGTTGAAATGGCATCATTAATAACTTGTTTTGTGTGAAAGATAAATGCATTCGATAGAGATTATTACTCCGTATCATTTTGTTAATACATATAAATTTTGGAGAAAAGTTTCATACGTTTTAAAGCTATTAGCCCGTTGTTGTCATTATCATATTCACTCAAGAGACGATGTTATGATTAAAATCTGTTACCCTTTTATTTTTCTGTCATTCAAAAATATTTTCTAAACTTAACAAGTTAACAAAACATCAAATAGTATGACCATTGTTATAAATTTCATGAACTGCTTTGCGAACATAAGAAAGTCTTAAATTTACATCATTTGTTGACATGTATTAAACTTGTTGTTGAACTCATTACTCAAAACTTTGTGGCTTTTCACTTTCATAACTTAACAAATAAAAATTTAATATCTTTATTCTTTATATATTATATTATATATGCAATTAAAAGATGATACAACTGAGGAATTTGAGTCTTTCATTATTTTTCATCATTTACAATGTACCGATCTTTATTTCTTTCGTATAATTACACTTTTGACCCCTTAAATATTTGATGTATTTATTTAAATTAAAAAATTAGACCAAATATTTTATTCATTTATAAAAATTAAAGAGTTTATAAATTATACAAGAAAATCGGCCACAATATTTTATTCATTTTATTAAAATTAAATTTGTCTCACATTATAGCGGGTCTATAAACTATATAAATAAATCGACCAAATAAAAAATTAAATTCAACCCGCGTCATCGCGGTCTATAAACTATATAAATAAATCGATCACAATTTTTATATTCATTTATAAAAATTAAATTCGTCTGACGTTATCGCAAGTCTCTAGGCTGTTTAAAAAAATCGACCAAATATTTTATTCATTTATAAAAATTAAATTCGTCCGACGTTATCGCAGGTCTCTAGGCTATTTAAAAAATCAACCAAATATTTTATTCATTTATAAAAATTAAATTTGACTGGCGTTATCGCAAATCTATAAACTATATAAAATATCAACATTTTATTCATTTATAAAAGTTAAATTCGTCGCGCCTTATCGCGGGTCTATAGATTATATAAAAAATCGACTAAATAAAATTAAATTGAACCCGCGTTATCACTGGTTTATAACCCAGTAATACTTAAATACCATCACAACAATAAACAATTACTTCCTCCGTCTTATAACAAGTGTTCACAATTAGATTACACAAAGTTTAAAAAAATGCATAATTAGTACATTGTGTAAGAGATAAATAACATTATTACTCTTACATTTTACATAGTCTTCTATGAATCAGTTTTGTAAAAAAGTGACTTATGGGTAAATTGATAAAGTTAGTATAATATGTTTGGAAGTTGATATTTATTTTAGAACAAACCAAAATAGAAAGGTAGATACTTATTTTAGAACAGAGGGAGTACATTATTTTGATCTGAATTAAAGTTATTCAAGCAAGTAATTTAGCTTTAGATAACCTTAAAAATATGCAAAAAATAATTTAATTGGCAATTACTACAAGTAAAAATGTATAAACGGATAAGGTTATTCTTGATGAGGTTACTTGGGAAGGGCAACTGGTTTTTTTTTTGTTGTTGACTAAGATGTGCACAAGGTAACTCGGGTATCTCCTTACCATTTTCGACCCTTCCCTGACCACCCGCAAAGTATTTATTCAAAGAGATTAAAAACTGAAACCTGTCGTGAAAATACCAAGATGCAAGATGCCTTAACATTAGGCCTCATTGATGAAGGTTCGGTGACTACAAGAAGTATGCAAGTAAAATAATCACACATGCTACACCGTATCTAAGCAAAAAAGGAACTGTATCACTGTATGTAGTATAAAACATGCCAGCAAATAAACAAAAAGGTCAACAGGCTAAATTTCTAGCTTCTACCTGACTCAATACTCAATCGACTAGCTTTCTAACATACCCATTCTAGTAAGGATATTTGTAGCAAATATGAGCACAATTTACATGTAACAATCTAGAAATCAAAGAGCAATCAAAGAAAGCTTAGCCAGTCTACCGAAATTCAGCCATATATGGCAGGTTGTATGTATATCTTAAATGCTCCCTGGTGTTAAGAAAGCTTGCTCTCATTGGTCTTGCTGCCCCTAAATTTTGAAATAGAGAATAATGATGACCTTGTTGCTGAAAAAGAGAAATAGCACAAAATTATTAAAATTGCTAAAGCTATGAGTTTAATAAATAGCAACAAAAATGTAAATACTGCCATTGTGAGAGTTCTCTTGTATGGTATATGAATTTTATATTTGAGGTATATTGCATGATGAATATTTATTGCGGAGCCCCTTGTGGGTTGTGTGTGGGTGAGTGGAATTCTTATAAATATTGTTTGGAATATGTTTTTGCTTGCATTTTCAAAAGTATAAGAAAACTAGCTAGCACAATTTACTAAGAAACTTTACCTTTTGTTGCATTCATGGAAGCAGAGACCTCTGGTACCTTTGGATGATTCTGGGATGTAAATTCACTATTATTTGCTTGACCTGCATGGATAATACTGGTTACAAGCATAAGGAATAATTTTAATTCTTTTCAGATAGAAGTGACTATTTCAAACCACTTGGTTACAATTGGATCGATTTGGGTTATGTTTGATCTCTAACGGGACATACATTCTATAGAAATAGGTTGAAAGTGGCCAAAATGTATTTTTATAATACGTAAAACCTCCTAAACTACTTTATTAGAATATTTTATTTCTTTAACAAAAATAGCGTAAAAAACTGTATCATATTTGACGCACTAATTAATTTTTCTTACAAAGTTTAGACAAAAGTATTTCAGGGAAACCCGACCCAGCCCGTTTCAACCTGTACCGAGTGCTAACCCGCCCTGCCCACCCACTTTACCACCTCTAATAAGCACTTTCTTATTACCTTTAAATACGTCACCATCATCTCCTTCCAAAAATACTGATGCGCTAGACCACCTAGTTGGATGGAAATTGGGTTTAGTTTTTCGAGCAAACTTCAAGAGTTTTTTAAGCCCCTTTGGTGAATCTTTTTGGTAAATCAAGGCTGGCAGGTGCTCAGCATTTCCCCACTCACCAATATCAGCTTCTTCACTGCTATCCTCTAGAAGCATTTGAGACAAAGAGCGACGAACTCGTGGACTCGAAGTTCCTGCAGGTGCAATAACTTTGACTGGAGACACAATCTGCACTGGGATTTCTTTTTCCTTCCACAGAATAACTTCTTCCTCATGATTATCTGATTGATCTTCTATTTCCACTTCCACCCATGCCGTTGGAGAAATCGTCAATTCTTCTTCTGTCTCGGTGTTAATTTCTGGTTTAAGACTGTCATTGCAACTGGTATTTGTTAATTCCTTGCATTTGGCGGGGCAAACCACTTTAGATTCCGTCGCTTCACATTCCTCAAGATCTTCACTTATTTCAGTAGTCATGACAACCTCATTCTCCTCAGTTTGGGTCAGTGTTTCAGAAATTCTAGAAGTTTCCTCAGGTTGACCAAATACTTCTGTCTTGATAATAACTTGTCCAACACCAGGTCTGATCCCGGAACCCTTACGAAGAAAAGGCTTTGTTTCTAGCGGAACCACACTACTTTTCTTAGTAACCTTGTTACAGAAACTAGGCTTAGCAGCAGCATTGACTTCAGGGGATCGTATTTTTGCTTTAGTTGTCTTTGTGATTTTTGTCACTGTTGACTGGTTCTTCTCAGTGATCGTTTTAAGAATCCTGTTAGCATCTGGTGGTGTTGCCTTCAGAGTCTTGGTTCGCGGCTGTGACTTCTCACTTTTTGTGGTTGACCGAACAGCTGATGAAGCAGACTTGGCCTTTCGACTTGTTGGTGTGGTACTAGCTGGAGTAGGACCAGTTCGATTGCTAGCAGGTGATGCCCCTGTAGGTCTTGGTGATGGTGTCGATGACCATGACTTGCGAGCAGCAAGCAAAGGCGATGTTTTAGATGTAGCTTTCTTTATAACAGAAGGTTTTGAAGCTTCCCTTCTGGAGTTTGACAACGGATTTGACTTCTTTTGAATTTTCTGTTTTCTATTAGCATCACTCACATTAGTGGAAACCATCTCAATGTTTCTCTCGTCAACGGATCGCTGCATCACTTTAAATTGTTCCACTTTCTCGGCTCTCTTTCCAACAGTTTCCCTGTGGAGCTTTTCATAACTTGTTTGCTTTGAAACGTTCTTACCATTGCTAACTGGTTTATTTGCCATCATTTCCATTAACAGCTGGTTCAATTCTGCTTCCCTTTGTTGACTCCATTCAATGGAGGCTGGATGCTTTTCAAAGCATTCTTCTCTTTCAGGTTCGAGAGTGTCCACGTTCACACCTAACGGCTCAAGTGTTCTTCTTTCAGGTGAGTAGTATGGTTTGATGTTGTCTTCAGTCTCAGCAGAAACCTGACTTTTAAATATTGTAGTATCAGACTCGAGTTCCGGTGCTACATTTTTGGGACATATTGGAGAAGTCTCGGGCTTAGTATCAGGATTTTGGGTAGCAATTTCACCCATTCCTGAACTCCATCTTCTCAATACAGTTTTCTTTGCACCAATGGTTTTATTCAATAATGTTTCTGTTTTGGGAACATCCATCTTTTGGTCTTTTTGTTTGCTTTCAAACAGACTGATTTTATCTTGCACACTCATTCTTAACACACTTTGCTTCGCGGGTTTCTCTGGGCCATCCTCGTCACTGCTGTTACTAGCTTGATCTCTTGGAAACAATAGTTTTTCCCTAACGGGAAAATGATTGAGACTTTTAATGGTTAGTGCAGCTGCCTTACGTGATCCTGACCGTCCAATTTGAATTCGCCGAATAGGAGATGCTGATCTTCTGGGTGTTGATGATCTTGTTGGAGCCCGACTTCTTTCAACAGATGGTTGGTCCTCCTTACTCACGAAAGAAGAAATTTCATCATCTGGTGAGTCTTGTAGTTCACTTTGAACAAATATTGCAGGGGACACGATATCCTTTATGGACGGATCCGACTGTGAAGTCTTAGGAGCAGTATCATTTCTCTCGCTATTATTGATGTCTTCAACTGTTGCAAAAAGGCTCATTTCTACAAGCTTCTGTAATGAATCCCTGAAAAATATATGGTAATAGTAGGTGACGATCTTGCCTATAGGTAGCAAATTGCGTCTGGCATGTTGGGTAACAGATTTGTTTGGTTGACCCGAAATACTATCAAAATTTTATATCGTATGCAAAGTTGCAAAATAATTTTTATTTCATAGATAATCAACTTTGATGAATAAAAATTACACTTTGGGCAACTTGACCCTTCAGTGACCATTTATTAATTTGATCTTTGACCTATTACAGATAAAATTTAATCCCGTCAACCCATTCATACATAAATGTGTCGAAATTGTCACCTCTAATCTTGTCACTATACAGGAAGCAAGGAAAGATTAGAAGGATACATGCATGCCCAAAAGAAAAGATTGGGAGAGTTGCTGGTCCGCATATTTGTATTTGAACTATCCTACCTCCTATTTCCAAAGCCAGAACTCAGTTACTTGATTCATATTATGATTTCTTACAAAAGTGAACAGCACGGCAGCACATATGGAGAATTTATGAATCATGTACCTTAGATCTTTGGCTCCAAAATGATGCGCAAAATTTTCCAAGTTAGAGATGTCCTTAATTGAGCATCTGCCACTAGTAGCCTGGTCATATGTAGCAACTAATTCGTCTTTCAATGCCGTGAGCCTTAAATTAACGGCTCTCAATAGTTCATTCCTATCATAAGCCACAACATGTGTTCATAGAGTCATTGAGAAAATAAAATGAGATTTAAGTTACCAAATGGTAGATAATTAAAAGAACACATACTTCGAATCGACTGACGATGTTATATTAACCTCAGCCTTCCCAGACAATGAAAGTTGGAACTTTCTAGTCTCCTCTAGCTGAGTGATCTCATTTCCTATACCAAGGATGTCTTGCGAACCAATAATATGCAGAAATCTGACAAATTATAATAAATTTGAAAAAAAAAATTAATAACCAGAAAGAGACCAATGGCCTATTAAATCCAACCAAAGAGAAAATAGAATGAAGATGCACAATGATATGGACCTTGTGAATGTGGCTGTTGTAAACCACTCATCATCATTGAAATTATCAGGTGGCAAAATCTTGAAATTTGTATTCGACCCTTTAGAGAACATGTCTTTTACTTGAGGTGAATGCAACAATAACCATTCTAACGCTCCAGACGCTACCTTTTCTGCCCTTTTGTTACTACATACAAATGCCTCATACCTACAAAACGATATATGAAAACATACTCAAATTGGAAACTAAATTATTCATTATACATTATCTCAATGCTGCAAGTGACACCAGCTAAAAATTTCATATAGTTCATACAAATAACAAGTGAACATATACAATTAAACCAATGTCAGAATATTATTTGTGGTTTCAGACTTCAGACACTTAGCCAAACAAACCAAAATTATGAAACTTAAAGACTAAAAAGTAAACAAAAATTCATTAATAGATAGATATAGAGATATATATATATAGACATAAGGACCTGTTCTGGCTTGGAAATATCTGAAGTTCAACATAATCAAGTGGAGCATCAGGATCAATTCTTCCTATCATTGTCATCAACCTAAATCAATAAACCGTAAAAACCCTAATTTACACTTCATTACAAAAGAAAAAAGAATCAAGTTTTTAAGTAAAGCACAGAAAAAGTAAAAGCATTGCGAATTTTAAATATCTTCAACAGCAATTAAAAGTAAGTATTACTAGAAGAACCAAACGCTGATGAACAAAGCTGAACAGATGTGTGTTGTTTCTGTCCGATTAGTGGCGGAGGTGGACGGTGGTTGACGGTGGCGCGTTTGAAAGTGTTTTTAAAGAGTAGAAACTAGAAAGGACAAAGTGGAGAGTTTGAAATTGTAGTGAAATGGCGCGTGGTTTCACTTTCTTTGTTTTGAATGAATGAAAACAAAGTGGGGATTTTAAATTATTTTATTTTAGTTTGAATGTTTGAGTGAATAAAAGCGTGAACATTGGTTTTTGAAAGTGTTACTATAAAATATTGTTTGGATTGATTGGATTGAAGTATGTTTCGGATTATTAAATGCGGAAACCATTAATATATTTTAAGTTACTTAATTTGTATAACGTAGATTTTTGTTGTAAATGTGTGTTTAATTTTGAAGGTACAACATATGAGGATGAGTTAATGAAAATGAGAGTGAGAATGAGAATGATAGAAATTGTTTTTGTTTTAAGAATGTGTATCAAATTTGAGTGTCAACCTCTTTATATAATGGATTTCTTAAACCCATAAAATATGGTGGGTTTGAACATAAATTATCATTCCCATAATTTACTCGATGAAAGTCATATTTAAAATGAAATATTGAAACCTAAATGGTAACTAAATGTCTTCCAAAATAATGAAAAACTAGTTTGGTTTAAATAATTTTGGAGAATGTACTTTTGATATAAAACATAAATAATAAATAACAACAATAATATATATATATATATAATGTTGCAATGCTAAAATGCAACTATATGTGTTGTCAGGGTAAAAAGAGAGTCTAATGTAAAAATACTAAAATTAGATGGATAAAATGTGTATATTTTTATAAAAATTACACTAAATAGCATCTAAATTTGTTTTGTTAACAATATATATATAGTGATTAATTATTGTAAAATAAATTATAATATAAAACAAATAAGGAAAAACCTAAATCGTTGGATGATAATCTGATCAAATCAGTTTTTCATAAAGTCAAAGGCTCATTAAACATGCTTCAAGGGTAAAATAGACATTACACACCTATTCAAAAATGTAACTTTAATTTTTTCTAATGCACGTTCATTATCTTTTAATTTATTGGGATGCACAACATTGTCAACTAACAAAATGTAAGCAACAATATAAGTGTAATCGCATTTGATACATGACGTATCTCATAAACAATCTAACATAAACTAATTCACAGAAAAACAAAAACATCATAAATTGATGCACGTACACTAGTTAATTGATTCACAGTTACATTGATTCACAATAAATCTCAATTGATATATTTTTTTTCTTTCTCATACACAACACAACAATCCCTTATCTTCTTCTTGACGCGAACCTAATAAACAACATGAGAAGCCCTAGTGCACAACACGAGCAACCCTGGTGCACACACGAGACATGGTGCACATAGACTCAGTCGTCAGAAAACAACCCAGTTGACATTGGAAAAATGTTTGACAAGGGTAAAGGAGGATATCCATGGCAATTAGGTCATTCTAATAAGATCGTTCAGGAAAAAAAGATGGCGACAAGGGGATTGAGTCAGAATCCTCGCGCAAAAACACAACCCACTGGAAAAAGAAAATAACTTGTTGCCTTTGCTGCTCATCGGCCATCAAAAAATCCTCTATGGTTGTTGTAGTCTGGCGGCTTTTGTATGTGGTTATATCAAAAACAAAGGGGAGGTTTGATATTGCTCGATTTATATAGATTCATCTAATGCAATATCCCTTTATTTATTTGTAGTTTTAATTCGTTTTATGAACTTTTGATACTTATAATGTTAAAATATTGATTTTTAGGTATTCTAAGTATTTTGGTTGGAGATTGGGCGATTTGACGAAAAAAGGTTGAAAAATGCTGAAAATAGGGAAGTACCCGCCGGGTAGATGGAGTCCCCGCCGGGTACTACCCTTCCCGGTTCATTGTTGCTGATTTCATCCGGGTAAAGTGTCACAGAGATTTTGGAGAGATAAGTACCCGCCGGGTAGATCAAGTTCCCGCCGGGAACTCATCTATTCCCGGTTAGCTTCCAGCCGGGTACCAAAGGGCCTTCCGGGTGGGAGATTGACAGTACCCGTCGGGTACTCTTCTTCCCCGCCGGGTACTCTGTCTGCACAGCTGAATTCAACTCCTTTTGTAGTTGGAAACCCTAATGAATTCACAAAAAAACTTTTAACTACACTCTAGCCGACTTTTTGGGGATTTTTGGAGAACATTGAATGCTTCTCACCATTGATCATCTACTTTGCTACAAGCTTAAGGAATCAACTTTGTAAAACATTGGTACAATCTAGTTTACATTTATTCATTTAAATTGAATGTTTACTTGCAATCTCACCATGTTCATTGTTGTTCTTAGTTTAGTTATGAGCTAAGTTATTTAACATTCATTTAGATGATGTAAACTCTTGGTTAGGGGTGTAAATCTTTGGTGTTTATCATTATTTAACTAATGTTTAATTAAAAACCCAATTGTGATTAAGTTTCATTTAGCTTAGTTTATCTATTAATGAATCTTTGAATGTTCTAGTGACTACTAGTGCATTATTTTGGTTTATTGTAATTGTTTGTCCATGAATGATTACCTAATCTACGCGAACGCAAGATTTGTATGGATTGATTAATTTAACTTGATTGTAGTTGTATCAAACTTGAGAAGAGAACTCGTCTTAGGTTAAATATACTTGCGAACGCAAGTTTAGAAGATTAAATCATTAGTTATTGAATTAAATTGAAGCTAGTTTAGTAGAAACCCATAGTGAACACGAAAGGGTAATTCTATTCAATCCTTTGGAAGAAGTTAACACAAATTCCATTCTCGATTTAGTTTAATGAACAATAACGCATAAACCAGTTTTAACAAACACCCCGAAACCATTAGTAAGCTAGTCTAGATGAATGTTCATCTTTATATCTGATACTTCAGTATCCACTTGCCTGTTATTTATTTTATTTACATTTAGCGATAATTGCAAAGCAACAATTCGGTTGCAAAACCCCCACGTTTACTTACTTGTTTTAGATTAACTAAATTCGCTAAACACTCTTAATTGCACGGTCCTCTTGGTTCGACTCGGACTTACCCATCCTATACTACTACTCGACAGGGTTCACTGCCCGGTTGTGTAATAGTCAATTTGCGGTATTTCTTAGTATAAATTAATAACTAGATTTTACACATCAAGGTTCAATCTAGAAATTGGCAGCCATATTAGGGTGAGAGGGATATTGATTGAGAGAAATTGGATATTTAGGTTTTTGAGGAGGGGGGAGATGACGATTGAGACTAAAAGAGGGAGGTTTTTTTTTCTTTTACTAAACGAGAATAAATTCATGAAAGTCAAATACCCAAAATAATATTTAACTAATTTTAAATCTGAAGGACACATGATATCACCAACATCTATTATATTTATTTTATCTTAACATTTATCTCCTATGAACCAAATCTTACGTATATAATTTAATTTAATCGATTATCCGCTCGCTTGAGATGGCCTTTTTATGTAGAAGTACTCTAATGGTTTCACTTGATGTAAAAATGAACATTCATTTTTTAATACTAAAATAATACGGAGTATATTTATTATATGAAATATTCTTTTAAGCGTAGTAAATCATTCAAACGTGTCAGGTTGTTTTTATTGTCGTTAAAAAGCATTTAAAGACAGTAATTAAACATATTGTTAAATGCTTCGGTATTTGATTATAGAAAGATAATTGAAATATTAAATGACATTATGATTTTGAGAAGATCGAGAGAAAACATAATGTAATAGAAAAAATGGATATTGGAGATTGGAGTCTATATTCAAAGAAGTCTTTTAGTACTTGGAGTTGATATTACATAAGACGGGAAGAATAGACGAAAATGCAACCCACCGTATAAGAGAAAGTTGGTTGAAGTTGAGAGCGGCAAAACGAGTCTTTTATGATAAGAAAATCTCATTGAAGCTGAAAGGAATATTTTATAAGGTCACAATTAATCTAGCTATATTATACGAGTCAGAGTTGTGGCCAATGACAAAGGCCCAAGCGATTAGGATGGAAGTGACAAAAATGAGGATGCTAAGGTGGAATTGTGATAGAACCCTTTTAGACATGATACCGAACGGAGTCTATAGAGAGAAGCTATAAGTGGTGCCTATTTCCAACAAGCTTAGAGAATGACGACTAAGATGGTTTGGACATGTAAAGAGGAGACCAACGACATCGCCAATTAGGAGAGTTGAGGCCATCACAGTCGATGGACGGAGGAGGAGGGGTAAACCTAAACTTAGGTGCGATGGTATGTTGAATCTCAACCTGAAGGAGCTTCTCTTGTCCGAGGGCATGACCTCTGATAGGAACTTGAGGAGGCTTAGAATTAGGGTAACTGAGTATAGGGATTATGCGGCCTAAGATTTTTTATGTTATATAATAAATGCACCTATCTATTTATAGCTATTTACTTTTATATTAAATTTATATTCATATATTATACATGTATCTATATTATAATCATACCCCTTTCTATATTTATACTTAGTTACACCTATATACCACACATCCTATATATTCTATACATTATATATAATTATACCTTTATTTATATTAATAAATACGTATATTAACTTACTTTTTTGCTTATCTATACTTATTTTTACTCTTATGTATTTATTATGTTGGAGGTCCTCCTGAAAATAGTCTTCCTAATCTCGGATATGAGTATAAACGTCTACATCCTACTTTCTCATACCCTGCCAATAGGGAAATTGAATATTGTTGTTGTTATTGTTGTTGTTATTGTTGTATTACAACTTAAATCATTTTTATGATATCAAATTAATTTATTTAAATGAAAATGATCATATTAAAAGAATACGTAATTAAACTTTCGTAGCAATGGTACAACTCATGAAAAAACACATGCAAGTGGTAAATAGGTCTGTAATGTTAGAAGCTAAAAAAGAAAACGATTTACAGTTTAAACATCAACTTTCTTACATAGAAATAAATGATCTTCTTTTACAATGTTAACATTATTTTCCCTACACTGAAATATAATTTTTTTCCCTATAAAAATAACCATCTAGTGCCCAAATTACACATCAAATGAGCGATAAACACCGATTGAGGTTATAGATGTTATTAAATCTTGTCAATCCGAATTCAATATATAAAGTTACAAATATAGTAGTTTTGCGTTATTTGGAGATTAATAAACAAGACGGGATCTGGACCTTAAGCTTTTGCGTGTTGTCGCTGCTCTTATATTTGCTAGACAAGTACTTACTTGAATGAGGGCGAATGAAAATCAATTTTTTTTATTCATGTTTTCTTCTATATTTTTTAATATCGTAAAATGTTTCATTCGCAAAACATGAAACATAAACTAAGAATTACACCAACATATATTATGCAATTTGCACTTCGAAACTAACATTATGTTTGTTTTGAAGTATAGTTTTTAAACTTGATTAGACATGGTAGAAAGAAAGTGGAATCCAAAAGTTTTGCAGTAGATGTGACAATGGCTAGTGATTGCGTGGTGTTCGGCCGGTTGGTAGAGGACCACCACAACCGCCACCCTATGCCACCATCATATTTGGCTAGACACTTTGTAAACTCATGTTAGTTGCATCACTAAAGAAATGAAACATGCACAACTTTTGTTATCACAAAGAAGTAAAGCTACTCCACATTCACCTTTATTTTGCTTACCTTACAAGGCAATCACCATTCACCACACATATACCAATTTATTTGTGGTGTAAAGGTTTGGATCTAACTATTGGATGGATGTTAAGCTTATAAAATCGTTCTTAAAGCAAGTAATCTTTCTCATCATCTATACTAATAAATAAAGCATTTTGGTATTTTATATATAGAAACTCTTAAAAATAAGATTCAACATTTCTAAATATAACTTATGTAATTTTTATTTAATATTAATTTTATAATACTCATAAGACTCGCCACCGTATCTTGAATCCTTAACTGTAAATATGAGTAACTACCATTATTGGGTCACCTTATAGATAATAGATAATCCGTGAAGAACAAAAATAATATACGACTATCGTAGAGGCACAATTTATAACAAAACATTGTATTTCGCTAAAAAGTTGCAATAGATCAAACATCTTCTACTACTAATAATACATTTAGCTCTTTTGTATTACAATCTTATTAAGGTTTAAGAAATCTCTATTCTACCCTTGCCATCATCTCCTATTATGAGTAAAGAAATAAATTTCATTAACTTACCATTATTAGGGGTGCAACAAAACGCCTGAAAGTTTTACTCAACTACATCTTAACTTAGTAACACTATTTCAATGGAAAAAGTATTCGGTGAACCAACACGTGAATGAATAGAAAATCAATTACATCTCAACTTGGTAACACACTATTTCCAATAGAAAAGATAGTAATTGTAATTTATTACTACTAATAATACATTTAGCTCTTTTGTCTTATAATTTTATTAAAATTTAGAAAAGGAAAATTAACCAAAATACTCTAAAAAGCTCCCCAATTTAATATTATATCCTCTCAAAAAACAATTACAAAAAACTACCCTCCAGACGTAAAACACAATTTGCGTCTTGCATGTGGATCTTTACGTTTTGCGTGCACAGGGTCGTGGAACCCGTGCACTGGATCGTAACAGGTCATGGTTGGGATCTTAATTTTTTTTTTTTTTTGTAAATTGGCTTACTTTTATCCATTTTCGGTATGATTTTTTGATATTTTTGGCACTTCTAAAATTTCTACAATAATATGACCCTAAGATAATATGATTATCAGGGGTGTGTGTTACTGTGGATAATTTTCCAAATAAAATAACTGATTTCAAAAGTATGGTTTAGATAAAATTTTAATCTTGATTAACAGATTATTGATTACAACAACTAAAACATTTATTAGATATAGATTTAAAAACATTACAAGAACAATACCACATAATAACATCATAAAACTACATGTGTGAAATGTTTAAAATGTGTTCACCGATGGGATTAAAGGAATGTGTGTATGAAGGATCGTTGTCAAAGGAGAAACGATGAAATAATTTAGTGAGAAACATGCCATAGGGCAAGGGATTATCGATGTAGGTCACAATATGTTGCATTATTGATGTTATAAAAAAACCAACATGAAACTCAATATAAACCATGAGGGCTTCCATGACATAGTCAAGATGGGGCTCTGTGGATCGACAAGAGATATTATGACGATCAATATCAAATATTGTTCTCATTTTTGGTTTAAGATCAAAGGACACAACCTACATCTACTATTTCGAAAGTAAATGTCATCAACAATTTGATAAAGATGAATGATTCAAAGGTTAATGTATCATATCTCTTTTTTCGGGCAATAGTATTGAATTCCTCGTTGAGAAAGTTCAAAGCAGCAAGTGAAAGTCGAAAAATCAAATTAAATGGGTTGACCGTACATCTTGAAATCAACGATTTTGAAACGATGGTCAAAACAGTAGTGTTTATGAAATTCATGAACACGGTTTGGAAAGATTTTTTTAAGAAGGTTGAATAAGTTACCCAATGAGCTTTCCTCGAATCAATGAATAACAAAAGTTGAAATGATATTGGAGTGATCGATGACTCTTCCTTCTTCAATTTCTCTTTTGAATGTTTGAATTTTATTCTAAATTAGGCTTGAGATGTATCTGTTGATCATCTTATACAAGTGAACTTTGAACTGGAAAATGAGAGAAAAGGAGAATAAGTTTTAGTGATGAAAGAGATGATGAAGTTTATGTGAATATGCAGATGGTTTAAAGATCCTTTAAAAACTAATAAAACCTTATCCAACAAATTTTAAAAAATCTAATAAAATCTTATCTGAATTGGATTTCGTAGATAAGGGGGCACGCAAAACACAACCAATGACCCGCATATCCAAAGGGGACACGCAAAACACAACTAAGATCCTGCAATTTTGCGTTTTGCATGTCCGTGTGGATAAAAGTCCTCATCTACGAAATCCAATTCGGATAAGATTTTACTAGATTTTATGGATTTTTTCGGATATAATCTTTTCTTTTAAAATCAATTCATTTCATCAGCATTATCATTGAAACCCTCTCATGTACTGAAATTGTTGCTTATTTTGCTGTAATCATGATTTTGTTGAAGATCTTCAAGGTACGAAACTAATTCAATTTTGTTGTTGTATTATTTATCTTGATTTCTTAAGGAAAAATGAGTCAGGTAAATGATAAGTTTAGGGTTTATGTTTGATCTGGAGGTCATTTGAATCTATTAACGACATGCCAATGTATATGCCAATAGATTGTACAAGAGTTATTTTAAAACTTCCCATAGCACAAGAATAGCCAATTTCATATAATGCTTTGTTAAAAGAAGTTTTAAGAAAATCATGATTACCACTTGATAGTGATATACATATGAAATATAAGGTGGATCAGTTTGTCATAGATATAACTGATGACGTTGATGATCCTGAGGAATTATGGACTTATGCGATTAATAATGCTCTCGTAGAATTATACCTTGTTAATACTGTAAGAAACGGTTTTGGTATGGCTAACAATCAACCTAACAGTAGTGGTAGTGGTGGTTTTGAACAACAATTTTAACAACTACAAACCCATGAATTCAACCAACCACCTCAAAATCCTCAATATCAAATTCCGTTTCCTTTTCTACCACCATGTTTTCCATCATATCCACAATATCATTATCATGCCGCTCAACAATACCCACATCAAAACAACCAAGACACACATTTTAGGGTAGAAGAAGTAACTGAGGATGTTGGTTGCGACTTATCATTTTCACAGGCCACCTCTGATGATCATGATTATTCGGCTTATCATGATGAGGATCCAAATTTTGAACATTATGGGGAAGAAAAGTCAATTCAGAAAAGGCATTTGACCATCCGTTTGAAAATGATATTGTTTCTAACGACGAGCAAGAGACAGATGAGGAGGGAGAAGAAACTGGCAACTCACTACCACAACCAAAAAACGTATAAGATAAATTCTAGAATATGCCACCACTTTTATCGGAAAATGTTAAGGACAATATAAAACGGTCGGTTACTATGTATAAACCCTCTTATAGGATAAAAATTAGACAAGTTTTTTGAAAGTAAGAAGGACTTAAAGCTTCAGTTGGAAACCAAGTGTCTTGAAGAGGGTTTTGCAATTAGGCTACAACATTCAGAAAAGGTTCGGTATGTTGTAAAATGTGTCTTGGCTAATTGTGATAGGAAATTATGTGCAAGAAAAATTATCATACCGAGAATTTCCAAGTTAGGGAGCTTATTGATGTTCACACATGTTCTCAATCTCAGCTTCAAGCAAATAACCGTCATGCAAACAAGAGAGTCATTGGTCACATATTAAAAGAGTTGATGACCAAGGACGGACGCGTATACAAAGGCAGTGACAAACAACTTGACATGACTGCACGTTTCTGCATCAATCTTACATACTACCAAGCATGAAGGGCAAAGTGTTATGCCATAGAGTTGTTTAGAGGTACTCCCCAAGAATCATTTCAACTTTTTCCCTTTTATTTGTACAACCTGAAGCTGACAAACCCTGAGAGCATTATAAATGTGCTCACAAATGAGGAAGATATATTTATAATGTGTTACATGTCTATTGGCGCAGCGCTAAGTAACTATGTTTTAACTTACAAATGAGGTGGTTATTAACTTGTATTTTTATTATAAGGATAATCGATTTCTTTGTTTTCACAAATTATGTCTAACCATGTAAAAAATGTACTATTCTTTTCTTTATCAAGTATATCTAGTTTTCAATCAATTTGATGTATAATTCTTTCTTCTTCACTAAAGTTATTATAATACCAAATGTAATTTTTCATTATTGTAACTATTATACATTTCTTCATCTAAGTATTTGTTGATATTTTCGTTTTATATATAGGTTCTCTTTCTAACAAATTATTCTTGATATTTTTCTTGCAACCATGTCTTTTTCATGTTTTCTTCTTTTATTAAATTTTTAAATGTGTTTCATAGTCATATACATCATTTCTATATGTAGATTTCTCTTCAAACTTTCTTAGGTCGTCTAAATTTTTGTCAAGTATTTCTAATCTATGAAAACATAATTTAATTTTTATCCAAAATTTACTTGACCAGTTTTGAACTTGTAGTTTACTATCACTCATTGTTGATCTCTATAATTTTTTATTTCAGATTTAGTTAGTTGATAAATATCACTAAATTCATCACTTTTATTTTCATCTTCATATAAAGGCTTAGGTATATTACTATTAAATCCACTCTTCTTAATTTCATAAACTGAACTCTTCTCAAATTTTTGCAATCATTTGCTATTGTTTTAGTAGATACTACATAATGCCTAATAGATTCAGAAAATAGATTATTGAAACTACGTATCCATCTGTATGTTCTGTAACATTTGAAATTTAATCATTTATTTCTATTGGTTTTGGTGGTTAATATCTTGTAAATTCCATGTTAAAGATTGAGCTTGTGTAGTATTTGCGTGTGGTTTTGGTGGTTCATCACTTCTATTGGTTTTGGTGGTTAATCTTTTTGGAGTTCTTATTTTAGCGTGTGTAGTATTTGCTTCAATATAATCGTTTCATTCCTAGGTGATGATAATCTAGTCTTAGGCTCTATAGTAGTAGTCATTGTATTATAATATACTCTATAAATTATAACAACAACTCTATTTTTTTATTTAAATTCTAAGTTTTTTTTGTCTTTACTTGTTAATGTTAACGTATCCATAATATTAGGATCGAATTATCCTACAGTAAAATTAGGATAACAGTTAAATTGTATGGGACCATTAGGTATATTAGATTTAGCCCTAGCTACTAATGAATTATCAAAATTAGTATGTCTAGCATCTCTTAATAATAATAGAATATGTGCATCCATTCCTAATCTAAACATCGGTTTTATAGCAACTTGAATTAAGCCTATATGTAAAAACTTATATGTTTTTATGTGTTCTCTTAACACGTTTAAAGATAATAATTAAATGCTTTGATATTCTCTATTAAGAGGCATTGTTTGTTTAGTTATTTTTATTGAATAACCTGGTAGTAAATCAAAAGTTCCAATTTTATATATAGTTTTTACATCTTGTTTAGGTATACTCCAATTTTGTAAATCATTTTCAATATTAGAAATGCTAACTTCTACAGAATTCATATTAAAATGATCTTGTTCTTCTTCTGAAGTAGAACCATGATTTGTTTCTTTATAACAATTTTGAAAACTTATTGATCATAAAGACTTTATTATTTTCTTTCTTTTATTTAAGGCATGGTTATTTTTATAACTAGTCGGGTAGATGTACTGTGGGAGCACCAACAATAATGTTGTGGTACGGCTGGTCGTCTTACTCTAATGCGACATTTATGCTAATCTAACGAACAAGACTTGCCAACACAATCATATTCCAACACCCCTTTATAAATTAACATTTCTTAAAGTAGAGATAGAGTTAAATAAAATCGTTTTCATTAAGAATAGTTTTCAATTAAATATATCAAGACTGAGATGATGGCTCTGGTACCAAAGTGACAAGATCATTTTATATCATACAATACAATACAATATAATGGTTTGTAAGTAGAAAAATGCAAGCATAATTAAGAAAATTGAATTAAGATTATAGTATAGATTAAAATATCTGAGGTTTTATTATGAGAATTGTTTTGACAATTACAAGGAGTAATGTCTTGACAATATTTACAAATAGAAGGAGAAAATATAATTTGAAAATCTAAGGTTTTTGAACATCGGGTGGTTGAGAGTACAAGTTTGGAGGGTTTGTGAGGTTTCATACATTTAGAATTTTTCTAAGTGTTTTTTGCTAGAAATTTTTTCCCCTTCCTTCTTTCTTTAACATCTTCTTTTATAAGCTTGAAAGAATCTTGATTTGATATCACTATCCTTGTTGCCCGACATCTTCATTCTTCTTTTTGGTAATTTTAAGTGATTCTTGAAATAATCTTTCAACATATCATTCTTCCCTTTGAAAAGTCTATTGTTATCTTCTTGAAAGTGGAAATAATGTGGCTTGTCTTTAGTTGAATGGTAGAAATGATGGAGGTCTTGAATGGATGGCGTCCTCAACACTTTCTTTTGATAATTGCAATTTTGATAATTGATGTAGAAAATGTATATTATATATTATATATATATACATGTAAAGGAATTATTATTTTGATAATAAACTATCAATAAACACTTTTACATTTTAGATTAATTAAGACTTAAAATAAAATCATCGTAAGAGTCTTGATAAGGATCTTGAGCATCTTGAAGTTGATCTTTATCATTGTTTAAACTTCCTAAAGTAGAACTTTTTTATCTCATTTATTATCCTTTGAATTTCTACTGTAGATGAACATGCTGCTTGAATTCTTAAGACAATATATGAACTTTCAATTTTTATAGTTTAATGAATAGGTGACTGAATAGGTGATTGATAGCATAACTTATAATACTCATCTACTGCTTGAGTCCCTACCTTATCTATAGGAAATTTGTTTCACCATTTTACACGATAATGTGTATATAATGCTGGTGGAGATGTTGGAGTCATCTGAGCTTCTTGATAAATGTATGTCCGGACATGATCCATGACAATCTTAAAACACGCATAAACTGAAGAGTGTTTTCAAAAATTAGGGTTCCTTCATCCTCAAAATATTTTTTAAATTTATTGAATGCCTCTAAAACAAATTTTGGAAATGCTTCTGGACATATGCCCACATATTGGAACCATTTGACAAACCATAACGGATAATTATTTGAAAAATCATTGTCAAAGTAGATAAACCATGAATAGCTGTAATTTCTTAATAAGAACATTTTGTACCATGCTTCTTGATAGTCATAATAATTATAATATCGGTATATATAAAGTAAATGTTAAAAAGTTGTATGCTTTAAGAATACACTTTAAGAAACTTTTGGCCCGTTTCCTAAATGACCCAACTGATTTAACCATCAGACCTATTAAACATCAAACATCATAAGTAAGTAAATGGGTCAAGATTGTCATGTGTACCTTCATTTTATTACAAAGTGTTACATTTTTGCAGGTTCAATATATACATACTCAACAGGGTATTCAACACTTGTATATAAATGATCCAGAGTTAGTTAAGGAAATGAATCAGTCTGTCACACTTGGATTGAGAAAACCATCTTACATTACTAAAAGACACTCACCTTTACTCGGCAATGGTATCTTGAGATCAAATGGTCATTTTTGGGTCCACCAGAGGAAGATTATTGATCCTGAATTCTTCATGGATAACGTTAAGGTATATCAATACTTTTCACTATCCAACTAACCAAACAAACAAACCCATGTATTTTATATCTTGAAACATAAGACTTTCAGTAACACAACATGTAGGGCTCACTGAATGGACTTGCTATCAATGCACATGTATGATTGTACGTGCATGAACTGGCATGTACCGCCTGCTCGATGGACTAACTGAGGTTGTGCTTATTGGGTCAGATCTGTTTGAACAAAATATCTGTAGGATATAACTCGAAATAGAATTCTTAATTAAAGGACCGTATCAAAAGGGGTGTTTAGATTTGTGTTCTGGAACTACTTAAATATTTTGATTAATGTCAGTTAGCTCGTAATAATCATTATTAGTGTTTGGATAAGGTGATTATGCTTCTGATAACGGGTCAAATGATCAGTTCCATACTTGTGAAGTTGACAACAAAACTTATCATCAAATTGATAAATAAATTTACCTATTTACGGTCACTTAACCCATATGATTAGGGGTAGAGCTACAAACTTTATTATCAAGGGGGAGAAATTAGACAGTCAAATTACTTTATTCTAAAAATTATTTTAGGGGGGGGGGGGGGGGGGGGGAGGGGTCGTTATTATTGTTAATATATAAGTCTTTTACACACAAAGAAATTTTTATGATAAATTTATAACCTCATTTCACAAGATGCCTTTCTTGTTCATCATGAGAGTGTCATTTTTGGTTATTTTATCTATCAATAAATTCGACTTAAAGTATCAAAATTTGTCAAATAGTCGAACAATTTATTATCTGATCGTTGCATCATATACAAACACAATTATCTACGGGGTATGGTGGGGCTAATGTCAGAATCGGCTGCACCACTTTTGAAGAAATGGGAAGCCTGCATTGAAGCTAAAGGTGACCAAATAGCCGACGTAAGAGTTGATGATGATCTGAGAGCGGTTTCTGCAGATGTGATTTCACACGCTTGTTTTGGAAGCTCTTATACCAAAGGCAAAGAGTTATTCTCCAAACTTAGAACCCTTCAAAAAAGCATCTCCTCCAAAGCCATGCTTTTTGGCCTTCCTATTTTCTGGTAAGCTGCATATATTTCCATCTCTTTATTATATATATTTTTAAGTTAACATACAAAAATACACCATAAAAGCCAAAGAGTAACAAGTTTATATAATACAGGGAAGGGAAAGCCATGGACAATTTTGCAAGTAAAGACGAAAGCAAGAATTTACAACTGCAAGAATATTTACTTTGCAGGACATGAATACACAAGTGTGGCTGCATCATGGTGCTTGATTGCTATTAGCAGTGTATCCACAATGGCAAACTCACATCCGCAATGAAATGTTTGAAGCTTGTCCCAACGGTTCACTTGATGTTGATTCACCCAACTTCCTAAGTTGAAATCGGTACAATCTATACCCGTTATTCATGCATTAACTGGATTTTTTGGATTTAAATTTGAAACTAATCATCTAATACTTTTTTCATCTAATTTTTCAGAAGTAGCTAAGTTCCATTAAGCTAATTTGAAATACTTTTGCTCCCATTTTGAAATTTATCACATCTTTTAACAACACTAGAACATACAAACCCCAATCGGCCCGCAACCCATTCTACTACAGTTGACTTTCTTTTATTTTTTTATTTTTTTATTTCTGATTAATCAAAATCTTATATGCAGGTAATGACGGTGATTCAAGAAGCAATGAGGTTGTTTCTACCAGCAGCATTTGTGTAGATGTACCTAAAGGAGTATGAATATGGAGGTTGATCCCAACTTTGCATCGTGACCCTGATATATGGGGACTCGATGCCCACATATTTCGACCCGAGACGTTCGCCAATGGTGTAACCAAAGCCTGAAAATTCCCACAAGCATATGTTCCATTTGGAGTTGGTGCTCGGTCTTGCTTAGGCCGCAACTTTGCTATGGTGCCGTTGAGAGTAGTCGTCTCACTGATCACTTCCAACTTCACCTATTCGTTGTCTCCAAATTATCAAGATTCTCCTGCTTATAGAATGGTTGTACAACCAAATTATTAACATTTTCCTGCTTATAGAATGGTTGTACAACCTGGGCATGGTGTCAACATCCTCATTCAAAAATTCCAAAAACAGTAGTTTATATCGCCATTTTATGTGAACTGTATGCACTGGAGCATATAACATATTTTAAATAATAATTCAGTTCCTACATTACATCTTTCATATGCTAAATTTCTTTTGAAGTGTTTCTTGAACACATGTTGGATGAAGGTCATAGCCACAAACATGACAAGAAAATGCCCAAAAGGCCCCTCGTTTCTTGCAGAAATCACACATATATGCTTTTGCCATGTCCAGTTTAAGAATGTGTTCATGCTTATAGTCCATTACTTGTTGTGGCAATCCATCCTTTTCTTTTATTAAAGATTTTTCTATCTCAGTGATCTTTGCTTCAGTAAACGGGAAACCTAGAGCACCATATAACGAAACAAGTTCTCGCCCATTTGTGCTAATCGATTTCCCATTTGGTCCTAGAATTATCAAAGTGGGGATCCATTTGACTTCAAATATTCTACAGAGGTCTTGCCTTGTTCTATTGTTAAAAGGGATAGCTACCCATGGCATTTTGCTTATGCTGAGTTCAAACTCTTTATTGTCTCTATCGGTTGAGATAAATATGACTTCAAATTCTTGGTCTTTATTGGTAATGATATCATTGTATGCTTCAACTAGTTGGCCTGTGAAGTCACGACAGGGTGGACACCAATGTGCACCAAAGTACAGGCCAATCGTCTTCCCAACAAGTTCGGATGCGCCAATCTACAATCAAGACAGCGAAGAATTTAAAATTTTCATTATTGATTTCTTCATTTGTTTCAAGGGGTTTTTGGATTGCCTTTTACAAGTGATTACGGTGATGTTAAATAGTTTCAACTAATTAAGTTGTATTAAATTAGAGTGACTCGATTCGCTTCTCCAGTTCGAAAATAAAATAATCAGATGTTTGTGTTTGAAACATTCTGAATTTTAAATTAATATATAAAACACCAAAAAGGCATATTGTGAAATGGAAAAAAAAAAAGTTTATCAATTAGGTTAGAAGAATAGGTAACTGCATACCTATAGTCTATCTTTAAAAAGACCAAATGTGTTTATCCAAAAACCGAAAAGGTGATAAATGTGATTATTATATAATCAGTTTCAATAATTAAATAAACAAGAATGGCTAACCTTTTCATCTTTACTCGAGACAAACGAGTCTTCAATGCCAGTTGAAAAAAGTTCATCCAATTTCCCTCCTTCGCGTTTCGCTTCATCTAACGCCTTCAACTCATCTTGCCGTTTCTTAGTGAAGGGATACGCATCAGCACCATAATCCTTTATCATCCCGACTGCGTCTTTTGCAAGGAATTTTGTGCCAATATCCAATGTTATAAATGATGGGATCTGATTAACTTTGTACATGTTACCAAGTATCTTGTGTAAATTGACATTAAATGGAACCACAAGCCATGGCATGCACTTCATGTGTTCTTTGAATCCATTTTCATCTCGATCAAATGACACAAATATAATCTCCAGATCATGGCCAGTATCATTTAGGTCGTTGTACGCTTGAACCAGTTGTGGTATAAAAGCCTTACAAGGCCTACTCCAGTTTGCAGAGAATAATAAGCAAAGTTTCTTCTCTTTACTTGATGGTAATGATACCTAGCCTCAAAAACAAAGAACATAGGTTTCGTGATCAATTTCATGAAATAAGAGTCAAAAGAGTAATTGTTGTATAGGTCAAAAGGCACCGGGTTGACCCAAAATACTTTTTGTCAAATTTTCATAGAAAACTGAAGTAAATATGATTATAATCTTTTATCATAGTATAACAATCTATTTTTTGAAGCATAATGATTTAGCTGGCTGTATGGATTAACAATATGCTTTGGACGACTTTCGACTCATTTGTTCCGTTTCCATTTTAGCTAAATATTATGATTGAACTATTAGAAATGATATCATAACTAGGGTAGACCCATTAATAAAGAAAAGTGGGTCAAAAATGCCAACTAACACAAATAAAGTTATTTACTTCTACAAGCTCCTCAACGGAAAGCGCATTAGGATTTAACAATAGAAGATAAACACTTGTATCAATATTCAATAAGTCTCACTTATGACCCAAGTTATTACATAGATCAAAGGAACAACATAGATTTCATGATACTGGAACTCATCCAATATCAGAAACCAGTGACAGCGCAAACGGCTAATAGGCGTAATACCAAAAAGTGTTTGAAAGTCTTGGTATAATTATACAGTATAATTTTATACTTTTCAACCAAAATATTGTCATAATTTTGTGAGTATCGGTCCTTCCTAGTTTAGTTTCTGGCACTGCGAACAACCATGGTATCTAGTGGATTCAATTCATATGCATGAAAGTATGAAACCAAATCAACGAAAAGAGAGTATATATCAATAACAGTTCACCAGAAATGTTACTTTTTTACTTTGAGTTTTTACATACCTTCTGTTCACCAGATAAAAGATGGTGAATTCCTTCTTGTTCCATGATAGACTTGAAGTTATGAGTGCAAACATCATCAGCAGATTCACAACCAGTTCCTCCCATAGGACCTTGAAAGCAGGAGATGATGTTTGCTTGTGGTTCACTATCTGTGGTATCAAGTACTCTATCCATCTTCTTGGAATTTATACCTTTTATGATTTTGATAATATCATCATGGAATTTCAGCATATTCTGTTATACTAGTTTAAAAATCAATGTTGCATCAGTTCTGGAAACTTGGTAGTCTTTAGTTTTTGTCTTTACAACTTGCACAAGTAAACTGGGTAAATTACCAATTTACCCCTAAACTAAAATTTTACAACTGATTAAAGTTTGTACCATGATAGCGATGCCAAATACCTTTAGGGGTGTTTAGGATTGCTTATATAGCAACTCATGAACTTATTGTACTTTGATTTACCTACTAAATATTTTTTAAGCCTTATAATCTACTGTAAATTTTTAAAGATCTAACCCTTTATATTTCTATTACCTGAAATTGTCAAATACTCGAAAACAACTTATTAGCTCATCATGTTTCGATATAAGGTATGTTTGGCAAAATTAGCTAGTAGCTGTTAGTTTAAGCTGAAGTTGGTAGCTGTAGCTGCAAGCTGGAGTTTTATTTGTAAACTGTGTTTGGTAAAGTAGCTGTAATATTAAAGTGTAAAATGATTAAAAAGCTCCTAAAAGCCAGTTGTAGTAGCTTTTAAATTAGGAGTTTAATCTTCAAACTAAAAGCTTTAAGCTTGTGTATCCAAGCAAAGCTTATTTTTCAGAGGAGCTTAATTTCCAAAACAAAAAGTTTTAAGCTTCAAAAAGCTATGTGCCAAACAGGCCCATAGTGTAAGCAAATCAAAACATATCACATGCAACCCTAATAACTATACATGAGAGGTAATCAAACTCACCTAGTAGTCCATTCAGATAATGCCTCAACCTACTAATCAATCCATTACCAAAACTTTTTTCCTTCTCATAAATCACGTTCTTCTTCGACTCAAACATCAATTGAGTCGAAATGCTTGCTAAATGCCCCATCTCTAGAACCAATTAAAATACGCACCAAAAGCATAATTAGCTGTAAACTGATAACCACAAAATTTTCAATCTGATAGACAAGTGTGATTGCCAATCGCCAAAGATCCATGCTTGGCATCTCATCAAACAGATAGAGCAAACACACCAGATCACTTTCATCATCATTTCTTAAAAAAATGATTAGTATTCGTAGCAACATACCATATAAGTATAGCCAAAATAATAACTGATACGGTCCCCCCTATTGACCCTACTTCTATCTTCTTATCTTGATCAGCAAACGTGTCTATCTACATATTCCGATCGATTGAGACCCCTTCTTCTTATTTTATATATTTCATTAAAAAAGTAAATATTACAAGCACAAAAATATACTATTAATTAATTGACTGACTGATTTGGAGATATGGTCATGGCGGTCATAACATTCCAGACCCTATCGCCGGCCAAAATATTCAACAACCACAAACCATCACTCCACAACCGCAACCGCCGGCCACCAACGCCACCAATTTTCATATCAACGAATATATCTGATATAAATCCGATTCATTTACGAGATCTCTACAGCTCCTGCAATCATTCGTGCCATCGTTTCCCCAATTTGTTGTCGGACGGACGTGTGGAGCCGGTCGACGTTGATAAACTTCGTATCGCTGTATCGAACAGCTCCGTTGTAGTTTCCGTATTCACTAGACCGGAAGTTGTAACGGCATTAACGGAGAATTTGGATAGAAGTGGTGGTGGTGATTGGTACCGGAGAATGATTCCGTTAACGCCGTTAAGTGGACAGTTAGTTGGATTTGGTAGAGCTGTTTCTGATCATGGATTAACTGCTTCTATTTATGACGTCATGGTAATTAAAAAACTTAATGAAACCTTAAAAATGCTAGTTATTATTTTTCTTATTAAATTAAATTTTTAAACATAGTGGTAGTAGTTTGGTTATTCAATTTTAGCTCAATTTAGACCGAAATACTCGTTCTTTAAGTTGAATTTATGTGATCATGCCGATTTTTGGTTTATAAATGTTTATGTAATTTTGTATTAGCAATTTGGTAGGTTATTCCTTCGTTACAAGGTCGAGGAATTGGGCGAATGATTCTTCAAAGGATTATACGGTTCGTAAACAATATTCAATTATAGCTGCAACTTTTTGCACATATCTTTTATAGTAATTTCCATCTCTTTTAAGTTAGACATATACTCCGTAACATATAATCTGACCAAAGCAATTTCCGGCATTTGCTGTTACTTGGTCCATCTATACATATAGAGATGGTAAAATAGACAGGTTGGGTAACGTCTTCAGGTCAAAGTTAGTCATTTTGATGTGGGTCAAAACGGATTGGGTTGACCTGAAACGATATTTTATAACCATTGTGCAAACGGGCCGAACTTGCCGCTTATGTATACAAGCTTCGTGAGTATAGCTTATGAAAGGATCATCTTGGTTGCAGATTGCTTACAAATAAAGGCATATATGACATAGCAGCTCTTTGTTCTGATCAAGAAATGTAAGTCACTACAATAGTTTTTGAAGTGATGTTCATGGGTTGGGTAAATCAGTATGAATACTTTCAAAGTTTGTCCATACAAAATTTATTAAGGTTTGTTTGGAACTATTACCAAATGAGAGGTTGAATATGTTAATTTAATTTTAAGATTCGGGAAAATGCAACAAGTATGCTAAGTTGCTAACTAGAGTGCGAATTGTCCTCAGGGATTTCTTCAAGGCATGTGGATTTGGAGATGACATACTTAGATCAACAACAATGATGTATACCAGAACTGGTAATCATAAAGTTAAAAGTGCTGGTAGGAAATTACTAGTGGTTCCACCACTTAAAAGATCCTAATATTGATTCAATTAAAAAAAAATCTATTGACATTTGAGTAAATTAATCTTTACAGTAATATTCAGCGTTTTATATCAGAATGTCAATATGACATTTAAATCTTGTTTCACATAGGACGATACGAGGATGATTTTATAAACCTCTGTTCTTATTGGAGCAAGATGTAAGTTATTATAGCTCAAATGCTTGTATCTGTGCTATGTTCGTCACTCCGCGATGTATATTCTTGTTAAAAAATATACCTCATACAAATTTGTAATTTCTTAATGTGCTTTCGTTTCTTTGTCACTGTATACTTAGTTGTGTCATTCTGAGTTCATTATTTGCTATCATGTTGCAATAATACACTGCACCTGATGGTTTGGAAAATAGAACCATCCGAGACGTTCTAATAAATAAGTCCATATTTTATATTCGATAATGCAAACCCCATTCAAATACCCTTTTTTCTGTTAAAAAGTCTTAACGCCTCTATTATTCTGCTCTAAACTTTTCGACTCTTTTATATTCTTGTCTTCTGTAAATGCATTGATGATGCTTTTTCTTGATACCAACAAAAAGGTTGATTCTTTAAACCCCAAGAAGACCAATTCCAAGACTTTCTTGACAATAAAGTAAAGCACCCTTCTGAAATGATGGAAAGTGCCTTACTTTAATCCATATTTTATGCTAAATAATCAAACTTCACATACCCTTTTTCTTGATCAATTTCAAAGACTCCAAAAATGGGCAAAATTTGGGTTGAAATATGCTTGATTTCTGCTAGAGGGCTCACCAGAACTTCATCATTATGGAAGCTCCAATGGTTTGCTGTTGGGTGGATTGATCCCAACAACAAGTATTGCACAAAAATTGATGCTTCTGGGAATGCAAATCCCATATGGAAAACCAAGTTTTCTGCTTTGATAGATAACTTGGAATCAAAGTTTGATGATTTGGCCCTCAATGTTGAAGTTTATAGCAGAGATCCTGTGTTTTTAAAAGAGAGACTTCAGGGGACTGCAAGTGTTGGGTTGAAAGAATTTCTTGATAAGCATAAGAACAGTTCTGAAACTCTGAGGCATGTTGAAGAAGTTGGGAGTTTTCAGTTGAGAAAGAAGAATTCGAATAAACCACAAGGATTTGTTGATGTTTCCTTTCGAATTTCTCAAGAGACAAACGAGGATAGTACATATGAAGGTAAGTATGTGAATTATAACATCAGATCTTTGATTTACAAACTTTTGCTTTAGATCATATGGACACACGTGCCTAAGGTATTTTTATACTTATTTATACTTTTGGACTTACAAATGTATTTAGGTCGGGTTTCAAAGGGTGTTCATGAAACAAAATTTTAGCTCAAAAACGGACAACACTAGTTCTTGATATATGACACTAATTGGTTTTGGATTGTATGAATAATGGGGTTGTGACTCGTGACAATTTTGGGAATTTAACTAGTAATTTTTTCAATATGTACAGGTGATGACGTTGGGATCAAGCTAAGGATTCGTGACCCTGGTGTGAACTTGCCATCACAAATTGGTCATTCAGAAAACCATCTGCAAACAAATAACGCAAACCCGTTGCCACCGGGACCAAGCTACAACCAACCTCGACCTCCAATGCCATCGAATATTCCGTTAACAGCAGGATCCAACTATCAACCACCACCTGTGGTAGGACCAAGTTACCACCAACAACTAGCTCAACAACCACCACAACCTTATAATGTCGGCTATATGCCTACATCATCAATAGACAACTTACGACAGAATTACATCAACATGCCAGGAGCAAGACCTGAAGCAAGGGCTGGACCTGGTTTTGCAATGGGGTTTGGTGCTGGAGCATTGGCAGCTGGTGCAGCTATCTTTGGAGACGATTTCGTTTCAGGGTTTGATCTTCCTACCGGTTTTACAATATCAAGGGATCCTCCTTACTGATGAGTGAAGCTTGTGCCAAGTTGTTATTTTGATATAGAATAAAAACTGACATGTTTAATGTGTAGCAATAGTCTTCTAACTTAGTATGCATGACGTATTGTATTGCGAACCTAATTCAAATTCAAACAAAGATTTGTAACGAGTTGTTAGCTCAACCCAGAACACAGTTCTCCGAAAGATTGGTGATCAAAGAACAAACGGTGAAACATCCTCTGTTGTCCAATGTCAATGCCCATTTATCAGGCCCATTCACTAGCAAACATTGCTCATCAGGCCCATTCACTGGTATAAATATTTTTGAAGTAGATAGTCGAAAATAAAAAAGCTTAATTTTATTTTGAAAAAAAAAACCTTTCTTTACTTGGATTATATATTTCTCTTTGCTAAAGCTAACATTAGAGTTTAGACCCCATCTACACAATTGACGTTATCATTGTTGTGCTAACCAAGAAAACACGTACAATTCCTGTTTTTTTTTTTTTTTTTCTTTCTTTCTTTCCAAGAAACTAACTGCCAAAGTTTGGTTACCAAAATCACCATTCATAACCATCTCTAAGAAACTTGTTTACTTAGATGAATAATGGCTTCATGGAAGCATCTTGCTTCAAAGCTCCACACCAGATCAGTAGCCGAGAAGCTTCTTATTTCTAACTTGTTAACCAGAACCATCCCCCAGTTTCGTCCAGCGTTTGCAGCTTCTCGTTTCTTTAACACCAACTCTGGCCGTGATGATCATCGTGGTCCTGCTGCAGAATCTATTAATGGTAAGTGTCATTCTTATTATATGTTAAAGAATATACCTTTTTCCGCAATGTGCTTCTATTCTTTCAAATGTTGAAGTACATTTATTTGTTTCGAGTAATTTATTTATAGATAACTTTTCACGTGTCACAAAATTGGTTAATCACACGGAAAGGTAACTTAGGGTGGGGAATTGGAATTCATCAAAAGAATTAGAATTTTAACAAATGTGAATGACTGAATTCCTTTATTCACTTCATTTTTTTCACAGAACACCCTTATCGAATGGCATTGAGATTTCAATTCCATCTAATTTCATGAGATTCTGCGCGCCTTAGAGTTTTCTTTCTTGACATAACATTAGTTTTTGACGTGGAGGGTTAATGTTATCTTGCCTAGAACAAAAGAAAACTCATTTTTCTTAGGTGCCGTAACGAAAACGTTAAGAAAAACAACTTTTTGGTGCAATAAACCATAATGAAATAGTGTTTGATTATCATGATAGCAGAAGTGTATGATGAATTATCAACTAGGAGGCTAAACCGTCTATTAAAGACCCCTTACACTACAAGAGTGATTGAGCCATCTAGTACTGTCGAAAAACCTGAATGCCTCAACTTATTCGTAAACATGTCCGGAGTGAAAGAGGAGGATGTGAAGATTTCCGTTGAAGACAACACCGTGTTCATCGAAGTAGAAGGGGATGAGGATTTTAAGGAGACACGTGACTTTGACAAGTATAATTGTTGGATTGATTTGCCGGATAATACCTACAAAATCAATGATATTAAGGCAGATATGAGGAAGAATTTAGGAGAGTTAAAACTAACTGTTCCTAAGTTGAAAGAGGAAGAAAAGTTGAAAGAAGAGCAATTTGTGTATAACATTGAAGTTAATGTTAAAAAGTAGTGGTGGGTAAATGTATTAATTTTCTGTCTCAATGCATTTGGTTTTGGAGTAAAAGTTTAGAAGATAAATTCTTATGTTTATGATATTAAAATTTCTAATTACACGCTATATTTGATCTGCTCCGATGTTTGCATTCATAATTCATCCATTGTTTGTAGGTATAATACAAACAATAAAAAAGAAATTAGCATGATTGATCCGCAAGTAGATTCATATTATTAGTTTTTAGGGTTAATCGTTTCTTTTTTAACTTCACATTTTTTATTATTGTATGTAACTACTTTTATCGAACATTACAATTTCGTATATTGTATGTAACGGGTGACCGAATGATTGGAAATCACCATTTTCGATACATACAATAGACATTTTTACATAGTTCGATACATACAATAGACATTTTTTACAAAATTCGATACATACAATAGACATTTTTTCAAGAGGAAAAACCGGGTACCTGCTCATCTGGTTACGCATTACATACAATATACAAAATTGTAAAGTTCAATACATACAATACACTTTTAAAATGTGGTTACATACAATAGTAAAAAATATAAAGTTATATGCATAACGAAATAATTAATCCTAATTTTTATATCAATATTTGTAGACTTTTGTAAATACAAGACTTTTTTTTATAGAAATGGTGGAGGCATATTCTCATTGATTCTTTGTTCAACCAACTAGGGATTAGACGAGTCGAACTACTCGAGACTCGTTTAAAGCAAAATCCAATCATAGTTTAAACAAATTATAACATACATTTAAGCTCGCTGAATATACAAATTCGAGCTCAAGTTACAAACTCTTTGAAAATTAATTAATGTAACTAGAACATGACTCGAGTTATTTACATGCGTACAACCAACAATCGCTATTTAGAGCACTCATACTCGAATGGTGGCAGGCTCATCGTTGAGCTCACAATGAGCAGCCACAAGTAGGACCACCTTCTGGCCGAGAATGAGCATATCATACTCAATGGTGCAAGGTAGCGGCCACGATTTTATTTTTGAACACAAAACCAAAGATGAACACAAACTTCGAATATAAATACACGAATGGAGAACAAAGAGTATGAAGGAAGGACATGTGTTAATGTTTTTATTGGAATATTCAAATTCTTAATAGGTATTAAAAATATATTAAGTCAATAATTTAAAACTTAATAAAAAATGTGTTTCTAAATTTTTATTGATGCTTATTTTTTTAATGTCATGTGTTTTCAGTTAATTTAGGAATTGGTTCAAATAAGAAAATGGTTTTTTGTAGGAAAATTAAGAAGCCAATAACAAAGTGACAAGTGTCCTTTTATTTCTCTCTCATTTCTCCTTCCTTCTCATTTCTCCACCCTCCATTTCTCCTCTCTCCTCATTTCTCCACCCCCCATTTTCCATCTCCTCCTTCATTTCCCCATCTTTTTTTCTATATTATAATTTAAATTTCGTTTTTTTAAATTACTTTTTTTTTTATTTTACGTTTTTACGTTATTTTACGTTTTTCTTCGATTTTAACAGTTTTTTACGTTTTTCTTCGCTTTTATATGATTTACTTCGTTTTTAACGATTTTTTTCGTTTTCTTCGTTTTTACGCGTTTTTCGTTATCCTTCGTTTTTTTGTTTTTAAATGTTTTCTAACATTTTTCATCGTTTTTTACGTTTTTCTTCGTTCTTTTATCTTTTTCTTCGTTTTCATCGTTTTTACGCGTTTTTTCGTTTTTCTTCATTTTTTTTTTCTTTTTTAAATGTCTTTTTTACATTTTTCTTCATTTTTTACTTTTTTCTTTGTTTTTTTACGTTTTTCTTCTTTCTTTTTCTTCGTTTTTCCTTCGTTTTTCTTCGTTTTTTTACGTTTTTCAACGTTTTTTTAAAGTTTTTCTTCGTTTTTTACATTTTTCTTCGTTTTTATCATTTTTAAATGTCTTTTTTTTACGTTTTTCATCATTTTTCTTCGTTTTTGTTACGTTTTTCTTCGTTTTGCTTTGTTTTCTTCATTTTTTACGTTTGTCTTTGTTTTTTCAATTTTTTTCGTTTGTCTTCGTTTTTTTTGTTTTTTTTCATTTTTTTTTTACGTTTTTCTTCTTTTCTTTAGTTTTTTTTTTTTGTTTACGTTTGTATTTGCGTTTTTCAATTCAGTTTTTAAGAACTTAATTTTTTATTTGATTTTATTTTTATAATATACGTTGTATATGTACCCAATGTAACTACGATGCATCGTGAAATATGCATTATATTATATAAACATGATGCACTCAGACTTATATGATAATAATGCACCATATCATATAAATATGATGCACTGAATCTTAAAACTTACAATACCATGATGCACCCTATCTTATAAATATGATGCACTGAGTTTTCATAACTTACATTACCATGATGCACCCTATCTTATAAATATGATGCACTGAGTTTTCATAACTTACATTACCATGATGCACCCTATCTTATAAATATGATGCACTGAGTTTTCATAACTTACATTACCATGATGCACCATATCTTATAAATATGATGCACTAAGTTTTCATAACTTACATTACCATGATTCACCATATCTTATAAATACGATGCACTGAACTTTCACAACTTACAGTACAATGATGCACCATATCTTATAAATATGATGCACTGAATTTTAAAAATTTACAGTATCATATTTTATAACTATGATGCACCTAAACTTATATGATTACAATGTTTATCGTCTATCTAGAAATTAGAGTGTCATATTTTTATAATCATGATGCACCATATCTTATAATATGATGCATGACTATTTTATTTAATAACTATACTTTATTGTGTATTATTAAATAATTAGTGCATCATATTCAAGTTCGGATGCATCATAGTTATTAACGAAAAAAAATGAAAAAAACGAAAACGTTAAAAAGAACCAAAAAAGGAGAAAAAAATGTAAATAAACAAAAAAAAAATGTATAAATGGTAATAAAAACGTAAAACTAACAAAAACGAAAAAAAATGAAGAAAAACTTAAAAAAACTGAAGTAAAACGAAAAAAAAGAAGAAAAATGAGGAAAAACGTAAAAAAAACAAAAATCGAAGAAAGACGTAAAAAAACGAAGAAAAACAAAGAAAGACGTAAAAAACGTAGAAAACTAGAAAAAACGTAAAAAAAAAAAAAAAAAAAAACGTAAAAAAAAGGAGAAGAAAAACGAAAATTACGTAAATAAACGATGAAAAACGTAAAAAGAATGAACAAAAACGTAAAAAAGCGAAGAAAAACGAAGAAAAACGTTAAAAACGAAGAAGAACGTAACCAAAGGAAGAAAAACGTACAAAATGAAGAAATACGTTAAAAAACGAAGAAGAACGTAACCAAAGGAAGAAAAACGTACAAAATGAAGAAATACGTTAAAAAACGAAGAAGAACGTAAAAAACGAAGAAGAACGTAAACAAACGAAGGAAAACGTAAAAAAAACGAAGAACAACGTAAAAAGAACGAAGAAAAAATTAAACAAACGAAGAAAAACGTAAAAAACGAAGAAAAACGAAAAAAACGTAATAAAAAAAGGAAGAAAAAACAAAAAAACGTAAAAAACGAAAAAAACGAAAAAAACGAAAAAAAACGAAGAAAAAACGAAGAAAAAGAGAGAAAAACGATAAAAAAAAAAAACGTAAAAGGTTTTTTTTTTTTAAAAAAAAACGAAATTTTAAAAAAATAATTAAAAAATGAATTTCAAATATATTAAAAAAAGGTGGGGAAATGAGAATAAAGGAGAAATGGAAAGGAAATTAGGAGAGAATGAGGAGGACACTTGTCACCTCCTCATTGGCTTCTTAGTCTTCTTACAAATTTAGCCTTCTCTCTAGAACCACATCCGTTAATTTAATATAACTTTTATTTCATAAATATTATGTATTATTTACGATATATAAATTAAAAACATGTGGGGCTATAATTAGTTGTCTTACAAATAGAGCATTAGACTATTTATACTTGTGGTAATACGTTGTCCTATGACTACGAGTCATGTCAATCACAACTACATGTTATCTCACGATTACTTGTAGTGCTAAGTGTCACGATTATAATCTGGATCTACTATTTTATTTAAAACATTAAAAAATAATAAAAGAAAAAAAAAACATTATATATTGAAAGGGGCCCACGATTTTTCTTGTGCTCATCCCATCAAATTCTTGACGACAACGGGTTACAACTAGTTCATTACGAGCATTTTTCCATCGTCACACCATCACGGAGCCCGTGATGACTCCAATGCAAGTGATCTTATTTATTACTTCTTTTGTCTCATCTAAAATGTCTATCTTAAATAAAACACATACTTTCTAAAGGGTGTAGTTTATTATTCAATAAAATGTATTTTTACTACTTAAAAAGCTTCTTTTTTTAATCAATTACACAAATAAATGATTCTACAAACCCCCATTTGGTCCTTCTGATTTGTTAGATAACATATGTCACTAATTCTTGAAAAACATAACAATGAATTACTTCTAATATATGGTGAAATTATCATTAGAAACAGAAGTAAGGATTTGGGTGAGATCAAGATTTGATGTATCACGTTTATTAGTTTTACGAAGATAAAGACTTGGGTAATAAAGTTACAAGCAATCGTAGGTCTTAAGAGGAAGAATGAAGGGCATGTGGGTGGTTAAGGGAAAGAAGAAGTAAAAATGATTTATATATTCTTATAGGGAAAGATCTATAGGGAAGCAAAAAAATTTGGAGAAGGAGGGAAGTAAATTTTAGCCTTTAATTTTTTTATTAAAAACGTTTTTAACATTCATTAATGATGAATGTTAAATTTTGAAATTTTTTGTAATTTTTAAAATTCATTTATGATGAAATCAATAGTTGATATTTGATTCCTTCATTCCCTAATTTTGTTGCTTCCACATTGATCCCCACCCTATTCTTATACGTGCGTTTCATGTGATTAAAGTTAATGAACATTTTTAACGTCCGTTAGCGACATCAACAATCACCATGCAACTTTTAATTATTCAGGACGAACGGTGTAATTTAAAAAAAAAAAAAAAGATAAATCAATATAGATTTTATGTAAAGCACATTTAAAGCATAAGACGATCCACATTATTTACTGTAAAAATTAAAAATAGTATAACATCGACATTTAATTCGGACCTAGGAATTAGAAGGATATACGAGGTAATTTTTCTGTTCGTCTTTAAAATAAGATACTCCGTGCATAAGAAATAAATAGAAGTCATGTAATTATAGGTGTCCTTTTTTTTTTTTTTTTTCAGCTATAAATATCCTTATCTTTGAACCTGTAAAATCATACAGAAAAAGAAATAGAAAAATAAATAAAAAATGGAAGCTTTGGTATGCAGAAACCTCGGTGATCCAACAACACGACCGGATTCAACCCAAACCACCGCCCTTACTATCTCAACAACTCACCCAATCCCCAAACTTAATTCACCAACTTCAATCAGAGTTCAAATCAAATCCACCAGCTTAAATTACGCCAATTACCTTCAAGTTCTTGGTAAATATCAAGAGAAATTCGAATTACCTTATATTCCAGGTTCCGATTACTCCGGGATAGTTGAATCCATTGGTCCAAATGTCACTAAATTCAAAGTCGGTGATCGTGTTTGTTCTGTTTCTAACGTTGGTTCTTTTGCTCAGTTTATTGTTGCTGAAGAGAAGGATTTGTAAATAATTTTAATTTATTTCTCTAATTTAAAGTTTGATTAAACTTTTCCCTAATTTTGAGTTTGGTGTAAATTAAATAATAATAATTTTGAATTGAAGGTATGGAGTACCAGAAGGGTGTGATCTGGTGGCTGCTGGTGCACTGCCAGTTGCGTATGGAACTTCTCATGTGGCGTTGCTTCATAGGGCCTATCTCAAGTCTGGTCAGGTATTGCTAATTAAGTTTATAAAAAATGATTTAGTTTACCTTTTTCATTGATATCGTTTTAATATAATTAGTATTTTGAATCGTTGTAAATTAGCTAAAAAATATTACATATGATGGTTAAATAGTGGAAAAACACTTTGCTTTGTAATTCAAGTGTTGTGCTCCATATTTGTGATAATTGGTGATTTTGTAGTCTTCTTGAATGGATGATTCTTGAAAGAAAGTTCCGTGTTCAAATCCTCAGTCATTTTGTTGCTCTGATCCATGAAAGTGTGTAGTTTCACTTTCAATTAGGCAATTTTTTGGAGAACAATTTTCTGTAGTTATTTTTTTGAAAAAAGAAACAACTTGCTTATTTGTTGGACTTCATACATGTAATGGAAATTGAAAAACTCATTGTATGTCCAATTTTACCTAATTGCTCTGTAATCACCACAAAATCTTTTTGACGTTAATTTTCGGCCACAAGCTTTGTCGTGTAAACGACATTATAGGTACTAGATTATTTGTCCAAGACTCTGCTAAACTACATTCAAAGTCAAACAGTTGTAATTTTTTGTTTTGTTTGGGATACATGTTATGAAATCTGGAGATGATATATGACTTCATGTGAAGTGACCAACAAAACTTCTATTAGTTGCTAGTCACTAAAAACGTATTCGTGCTAAATTTTGACATTTAGAACCAAGATTTGAACTCAAGTCTAAGTAATTGTCATTTTTAGCTGTTATGATTTCATACTGCAGGTGTTACTAGTTCTTGGTGCAGCTGGAGGTGTTGGTCTTGCAGCTGTTCAAATTGGAAAAGTTTGTGGTGCCATTGTCATTGCAGTTGCTAGGTGCGTGATTCATCTATGTGGATTCTATACTGCTCATAAGTTTAAACGAATTGTGCATTGACTCTGTTTCAAATCCTAGAGGAACTGAGAAAGTAGATTTCTTAAAGCGAATGGGTGTTGACCATGTTGTTGACTTGAGCAAAGGAGGTGTTATTGAAAGTGTGAAGGCATTCTTGAAAACAAGAAAGCTCAAAGGGGTTGATGTTTTGTATGATCCTGTTGGAGGCAAGCTTACAAAAGAAAGCATGAAGTTGTTGAATTGGGGGGCACAAATTTTAGTTATAGGGTTTGCGAGTGGTGAGGTCCCTGTTATTCCAGCCAATATTGCTTTGGTGAAGGTAAAGCAATTGCATTTTGTGGTCATGTTGACATTAGATAAATGGGAATTATTATCACATGTTCATTTCGTATCAAATGAGATCTACTACATAAAGATATTAAAGAAGCAATTTTTTTTATTTTTTTTTATGGACGTTAGAGCATCTTCAATGAGCACTTTTTAGAGTTTTTTAAAAAGTTTTAAAAAAACCTATTGCTCCAACAAAGAAAAGCTTTTCAAGATTTGAATATCATATAAAATGGATGAAAGAGGGTGTAATGACTTGAGATTTCTCAAGTCTTTGCAATAGTTATTGTATTGTATTATATTGTTGAAAGGCTTTTCTTTGATTTTTCTAAAGCTTTTTAAGAAAAGCTTTGGAGAAAAAACTTTACAGGTGATAAAGGGGGATGCTCTTAGACTAATGGTGATGAAGACCACAAATTAGATGTTTTCTATAGTGATTGTTTCTGTACATTATGAGTATAAACTTAGTAAGCTTAGGATTTTTTGTATTAAATTAAGTATGGCCCACAAAATGGTGAAAACAGCTCGAAATAACTGATATCGTTTCTTCTTTTTCTTTTAGAATTGGACAATACATGGGCTGTACTGGGGGAGTTATAAAGTGAATAATCCAAGTGTACTTGAAGACTCTTTAAAGGAGCTGTTATCTTGGTTGGCAAGAGGTTTAATTACCATCTACATTTCTCATTCATACAAAGTCCAAGAGGTATGAAAAGTTCAGTTTCGAAGTTAATCAATGAGCCATATTCGTGTTACTCCCAATTATTTCTCTCATAAATAATTATGAACTGTAACATGTTACATATTTTGTTTGACAATTAGTTGGATGTTCACAATGTCCTTTGATCATTCCAAAGTAAGAGCATATAATTGGATCTAAATAAACATCATCTCTAAGTTGTGATCGCATTAATGAACTACTAATTTTTAATTTCCATTAATATTCCCTTTACTATTATTAGTGTACAATAAGAGAACCTCATGGATCTAAATCAAGTATACAAGGCTATCACTAGTTTGTAATTGTGAAAATAGATACTTATGTTTAAATTCTTTCAGTGACAAACATTGCAATTTACGGAAACCACATAAAATGAAAACTATTGTTATGCTCACATGGTAAATGTTGTTGGCAGGCCAATCTTGCATTTCTGGATATCAGAGACCGAAAAGTAATTGGGAAGGTGATGATTACTTTTGATGATCCTAAAACAACAACTTCATCTAAGCTCTAGACCAGTACTCTGTATCAATGAGTAAAGTATGATGATGGAATCAGTAAGTGCCAAAACGTATACCAATTTTACAGAAAATAACGATGACAAAAGAATAACATCTACTGTCTTAGCGTCATAACACTCGCAAATGAGGTTGTTGGAGATGATATTAACGTTGTTCTGTTGTGTATTTAAATTTGTGGAGAATGAAATGAGTTTAGTCTATTTTGGTTTGTTGTTTCATGCAATGAAAAGTGGGTTTCCTTGTTCATGGTCTTACAAAGCATTTGGAAACCGTTTTCTTTCTCTTATAATTTATTCATTTGAGAGCCAACATATATTTGAAAATACCTATCATGCCTTCACATATGTTGTGTATGAAAAGAAATTATTTTGGTGGAATCAATAATCTTTTGTTTGTATAATTTGTTCTCATGGGTAGCCGATAAGTTTATACATGTAATTGAATTCTGGGTGTGTGTTTGAGGTTTGAATCCCTTGAATTGTTGGGTTAATCGGGTTTCGTTCACGGGTTACGGGTCGGCCAAGGAGTCACGTTACATGGTGACTGATTAATGCTCCATATTGGTTTTAATGCACATGCATATTTTTATTTAATGGCTTATTATTTTGTCAAAGTTTTGGTTGATAAGTCAAGGCCATATTTGCCAGTAGCTCATGATATTTTTTATCAGTTGAGGTAGTGGAAGATAATTCCTGCTTTCATACTTTCCTAGGTTAAATAGACGTACTTGCATCTTTATTTATTGTAGCTTTTATTTACTGAATAATATAAGCCAGAAAATTGCCCCATATCTTGGTTTCTCTCAAAACTCCATCTCGAACTCACAGGCATCACATGTTCCAGAGTTTGATTCCATTCAACACTTGGTATCAGAGCGGCATTCGATTGAAAAGGGTGTGACTCGTTGAAACATCTCAATAGCAGCCCCAATTTCTCTTGATCTGGTTTGTTCTAGCGATGGCGAGAGACTAACCAGAGGTGCGTGATAAACGGACAGGGAGACATCAAAGCAGGTGGCTTTGATTTGGTTCAGTTTTGCAGGTGACAGAAGACAGTAAAGGTGGTTGTGACCTTGTTTTCTTGATCGGTGGAAGAGTGCTCTCGGAACAAGCTTTATTAAAGAGGGTGGGGCTGTCAAAAGGGAGAATAGAATGGTGATGGTACCAGTTAAAGAAGGAGGTTTGATGTCGTATCAAGTTCCGGTTTTGACCCCGACGAATTATCCGATGTGGGCTGTCAACGTCAAGCCAATTATGGATGCACAGGGCATATGAGAGACGGTCGAACCGAGGGCGTTTGGTGAAGAATCGGATCCAAAGAAGAAGAAACAAACCCTTGCTTTCTTGTTTCAAGCTACACCCGAAGATATGGTTTTGTAAATGGCGAGTTACATCGACCCAAAGCAAGTGTGGGATGGGCTAAAAACACGGTATTTGGGAGTAGATCGGGTGGGAACGGCTCGGCTTGCAACCTTAAAGAGAGAACTTGAAGGTTTTCGCATGAAGGAGGGTGAAATGGTTGATGACTTTGCGACCAAATTGACCGGTTTAGCCTCAAAGGCAAGGAGCCTTGGATATGAGCTTGAAGTAGTGGATTTGGTGAAAAAAATTACTTGATTCGATGCCCAAGTCCTTTCTCCAAATCGTGGCTTCAATAGAGCAATGTTTCATATTGGTTTTAATGCCCATGCATATTTTGAGTTTGATTCCATTCAACATGGATAAGAGAGGAAATTTGTACAAAATTATAGGCTACAAGTATTTATGTTGGTATAACAATGGTACCCGCCATCTGATGTTTAAGTTTTAGTTGGTGGTTGGTACTTGGTATTTGGTGACTGGCGCACCAAGTAACTTTGGTGGTCAGGGGGGACGTGCATACCAATGTAGAAAGCAAGAAGTACAAAGTAACACCATAACGAATGCAAACGAACCATTGATGCAAATAAATATCTTTAACACCGAAGGGTTAGTATATCCACTTTCTGTTGCTAATGGGTTCACGACAAAAGCTCTCCTTAAAAAAATTGTAAGAAGTATATCCACCAGGGTGTGCACAAAACTGGAAAACCCAACAATTCAAATCTGAACAACCGAACCCAAGCAACCAAACCATGCCAATGGCTTATGTTCGAGAGATAGTCAATTCATGTTCTGGTTTGGTTAAACCCAAATTTCACCACCATTTCATCGTTTAGTTATGACAGTTTTTGTCATGTGTTGTGAGTTTCATTGCAAGGTCAAGTGCACCAAAGTGTATCAAAGTGTCAGGATTTTCGGTATGTGTAGTCAACTATAACAATTTATGTTGTGTGTATAAAAAATATCAAATAATGTTATTTGTATCTAATTTTTTGATGAGACAATTTATATGGATGTCACGTGGTAGCTTATATATATAACAAGACAATAAAGTTACATACAAATAGCAAAGGATACATAAAATATAAGTTTTGAAAATTCAATATACACAACAGATTTTCGCCGGTTATAATTTGTTACATTTTGGTGCACTTAACCCTTCATTGAAGTTCCTTGTTAGTTCAATCTTCAATTCGGTTCTTCACATTGTTTGGTAATCGAAAACATGATATAAGATTTGCCTTTTGTGAAATGTTTCTTGTGATTTTGAGTTGTATTTCTTTATTGGTTAATACAGCTTCTTTTCATTGATATGTAATAAAAAGATTAAAACGGATTGTGTTTTATGATATGTAAAGGCCGGGTGTTTTGTTTGTTTTTATGTATAATCTTTATTTCTTTTCATTGTTTTGTAATAAAAGGAGATTATATTTATTATATATATTTTTGTAATAATTCTGTTGCATGTGATACGTAAATGGTGTTATAAGTTTTCATAATAGTTGCCTGTTAGTTCAAAATTTGGTTCTTTAGATTTTTATATATATATGTATAACAAAGATTAGAACATTTCTTTTAGTTTTGCTATATGTGTGATATGGTATTTGCTGTTGCTTGTTATTTGATGTTTAGATGATGAGAAAACAAAGGAACGTAGCTTCACGTCTTCAAACCGTGAAGTGAAAGTTAGTAGCCAGAACACTATTTGTGAACAGGTTCGATACTTTGGTCAAGGCATTCATGTTTACAAATTTTAGCTTGTGTCTGGTTACCACATGTGGTTTCAATTAATGAATCCTTAATTAGCACTAGTTTGATGAATATCATTGGATAACTTGTTAGGCTCAATCAACTCAAACGCTTTGACCCAGTACAGTCGAGATCAAATGTTCTTGCAAAAGGTTGATAACGGGGTAATGTTGACCAGTTCACATGTCCGGCCCCTATGACAATATGTAGAAGGCAACAACCCAAACTGGCTCGACGAACTGCTAAAGAGAGTTCGAAGCTCACCTGTTAAAGTATCAAGTGAGACATAAATGTGTTCAAAAGTGTACCATAAATATTACTAATTGTGGTTCAAAAATATAGTATTATTTTTCATTCTCCATGTTATTATCAAGTTATTAACATTTGTTTTGTTTTCTTTTTTAATGGGAATAATGGATATTAATTACAATATTTCATTAAAACTCTCTTTCGAGAAACAACCAGAATACTCTACACTGTTCTTAATTTCTCTTATAAATGTGTGTTAAATTTGTGTCTCTGATGATGGTTGTGTCACCTCCCTCCATGGGCAACCTCCGTCTCTAGCCGTTCTAACCCAGTCAAATCTATCTTCTCTAATATCTCTCTACTTCCCCATCTTTCTACGATTTTCCGGCAAAACCTTAACCGCTTTTATCTACAATTCTCAATACAAAAAAAGGAATAAAAAAATAAAAAAAATTGTACGCTTTTCATTCAGATCTTATACGATCTGAGTTTATGCTCGAATCATTATCTCTCTACGGTCAACCACCATCGCTCCCTCAAACTGCTCCACCCCTCAAATCATATTCATTCTACAACATTTCAAGACTCAAGAACTTGCATCCCGTCTGCGAGATTCTATATGTTCTTTCTATCTTTTTTGATATCTCATCCATTTGCCGTTACTTTCGGTGATTTTTGATGTTCTTTGCCTTTTCTCCATTACAAATAGATCCAAATTGGTAGACCAATAATGGATTCTTGTCGTAATCTTGAAGAGGATTAAAATTTCCCACCAACCACTTCAATCTTTTCTTAAAATAATAATAATAATAATAATAAATTTTGTCATCAATCAAACTTTGCCTCCGCATTCTTCCTCATTAACGGCTTAAAGATATCTTTTCCCTATTATGTTTTATTTATTATTTAATATTCTTCTATCATTGTCTTAAAAAAAGGGTCACGGTTTTACTTTAGATTCACGGCTTTCTGATATCTCACACATAAAACAAGAAGGAAAAAAGAATCGCGCAAAAGATGAAAGCTACAGAGGCAGTCACGATTAAAGAAAACGGCCAGAAAGTTGGCTCTCACATATGCTTGACTTAATTTTATTATTGTTTTATAGTAATGTTGTAATTTTCCCTTTATTTTAATACGTTTACGCACCAGTTTGAGCATCCGTTTTACTCCCGTTCGAGCTGTGAAGACATATTAAAGTATTGGATCAGATTAGATTAGTATAGTCCAGCTCATTTGTGGGTTTAGGGTTTCTAGAGTTCCTATGTAACTATTATAAATACTTGATGAATAAAACTCAAACACCTCACGGTGTTCATTATTTAACATTTCTCATTCATACAAAATCCAAGAGGTATGAAGATTTCATTCTCTGAGGTTAAGCAACAATTGCCAGATTCGGCATAAGTTAACCATAAACTGTAATTTTTGGGGTTAAAGAGAATTGTGGATTCTTGGATATCAAAATTGATATCACCAACAAATTTCAATAATCACAATGAATTAATATGTAACTTAACATCAAAAAAAAAATTAAGAACGCAAGCAGATATAATATAACAGATGGATTAAGGATTACTAAAGTTTGATTAATACGTCAAAACAAAGACGTTGCCATGAATTTTATTGTGATGTTCGCATGGTAAATGTTGTTGGCAGGCCAATCTTGCATTTCTGGATATCGGGGACGGGAAAGTAATTGGGAAGGTGCTGATTACTTTCGATGGTCCTAAAACCACAACTTCTAGGCTGTAAAACGATTTAAATTAGTTATCAGTGTAAAGGCAATGCCAGTCACTGCAACATTCATACAAATTCTATTTCTACATGAAGCAGGCAAAACAAAACTATCGTATATGTAGTTACAATGAGAGACTGATCGTATTAATTATTTATTGTTTCGGTTTTACTGTTTATCCACGGGTCAAAGGTAGCCACAGAATGTGGATGTCCTTTGAGATCATGATCATACAAAACTGGCTTGTACTTGGATCGTAATTACTACATGAACACAGGTTGGACACATTTTGCTGATATGCCTTTCAATATCATCAGATGCTAATTTTCATCTTTCGTTCCTATTAAATGCTTTCAGAATGCTGATTTACTAAACTAATTGTTGGGCCAAGTTACACGAGTAATTAATCATTAAATCAACAATGCGCTAGAATAATAGAACTTCACAATTCCATGTGACACGATTTGATTTATTATGTTAGTAGTCATTTCTGGTAATAAATGACCAGCCAAGCCTTCTCGTTAAATCATATATTGAATCGTAAATCGTAATACTAAAAAAATCTTAGTATTCTAATAAATAGGATATAGTGAAATACTAAACTTCAATTGGGTGTCACTATAAGGTAGTACCAAAGTTGGTTCTCTTGTTAACTGTTAATATCAGGTTATGTAGCCACGGGTGTTGGGGTTATCACAATAAGGATATAACACAGCATAGAGACGATGAAACATCTAACAGTAAAGAAACTGACAATATGTGTATAGTCACAGGTTCTACATGCTCAGGCATAAAAAACATTCCCATTTAGCATGTATCATGTATGTAAATATGACTCAAATATGATACAAAGATTTCCACGAATCAAAATATGCAGCAAAATAAATATTTTCTTGTATGTAGCACAAGTACACGATATTCACAATTCACAAATAATAACTTGCTGAATATCAATAACCTAATTCCACCACATAACAAAAGACATGTTTGACCCACTGCCTTTGGCTATATAGTTAATAGTAATATATTTTTTGGAAGATTTACCGCAAACTAATTATGTCAGATAACAGGTTGGAACCTGAAATCCTTATTTAGAAGGCAAGTGAGCAATATTCACATGTTAACGGAGTCCAGAACTTTAAGGAAGAATGTTGTTATCTAGGCTTCAGTTCGGTTTTCAGGAAACGTACATACTCATGCTGCACCATCTCCCCTCCATTCACAGGATCAAATATGCACCTGTAGAAACTGATCAGATCACAACTAATCAGTATCAGAACATATTAAGGGTGAAACAATTAACGGGCCAGCCTAGTTGTCCAACTTTTTGAACAAAACACTTTTTCTCCAACTTTTGAACATTTTGTAAACATATATAGAAATAATATATCATTACAATAATAATGTTTTTGTTTTATATGGCAGTTTAGCATGTCGTGTGCATTAACAGTACACTTTGAAAAGCTTTCAGCCCACTTGACTCCGTTTTTTTAAATAAATTTCTTTGATTATACGGTTTTACTCATTTACATACACATGGGTTGGCATTGCCACCTCCTGGACAGACGCATCTACAAAATAATGTGAAACTTCGTTCAACTAGTGATATACCTTCCATCCATGCCAACAATAATGACTGTGTTCTGTGATCCAAATGCTGACATGTAGTGGGTGCATTCAGGCAAGTGAAACCGAGCAAATGACCATTCTGAGCTAAAATATTTTGGCAAAACGCCTACAGATATCCCAAGAACATGAGCATTTGAAAACAGATTATTAGTGTAAACAAATAATTTTGAAGAGGTAGAAATCAAGTAATTGAATTTTCAAGTCCCATCCATATACCCCACGGATAATGCTTTCAGAATGAAAGCATTAATGGTTCTTGATTTTTATCTTCTCCTGATGCAAAGATAGTAGATACTACCAAAGGGCCTTTGGCCTAGCAGTATGTGAGGAGCCCAACAACCAAGAGGTTGTGGGTTCAAGCCTCGTGGGAGGCATGTATATATATATGTGTGTGTGTGTGTGTGAGAGAGAGAGAGAGAGAGAGAGAGAGATGTACATATTATGTGGGTTAGGTTAGTGTGAGGGACTGTCTTTCTATAAAAAAGATAGTTGATACTCTTGCCTTCCCACAAAATTGCAAAGCTTTCACATAAAAGTTTTGAAGTTTAAATTGACATTCTGCTTCCCACTAAATCTATGGTATTACTTGAGACCACACAATTACACAACTTAGCCTTTATGGACGAGCATTTTAAACATTTGATCATTAGTCTAGACTTCCCTTAAACTACATGTCATGTAAAGCATAGCATTTCACATTGAAGGGCATTTTCGACATATGCTGTATCCATCCTTGCTTACATTAAGACTAACTAGCTAATCTGATACTACTATGGTTTCTACAAGTTAATGACTTGCTACTTGAGCTGTGGACTCATGGGTACTTCAGAAATTAGAAACTCAAACAAATTCTATGTGTATTGCTACATCTTCTTACGATATGCCACACAAATTATATTATTTCCTTTTTTTCCAGCTTATTTTTATGTCTGACCACCTAATTGCCAAATAAGATCTTATAAAAATAATTTGATGTTATTGATTTGGATTATTCCTTTATTTTATCTTGGAGGATACGTTTAGGTAACTAATACATAGTCACACTTCCTAATTTCTTTAAACTTCGTGCAAGTGATAGTTTTGAATTCCTTGTTTTAATGGGGGCACTTTTAAGCCCAAAATCATCCTCCAAATCCAAAAAAGAGCGAGATAAATTATATTGAAATTCTCAATATTATAAAGATATACAGATTAAAGGTTTTTAATATTACCTTTCATGAAAGATAGTGAAGAACCAGGATTGGCACCAGCGGCACTTGGTGAAATGAGGGCATCAAGAGAAGATGAAGAATTCTGTTGTGATAGTGCTGGAGAATGGCTAACTGTAGACTGAGCCAATCGATCCTCACTGACCACCCGCACTCTGAGACTAAATATATGTACAGTACCTTTGTCGCTTGACACAGCCAACCATTGCACATTTGGTGAAAGGGAAATGCCGTATATATCAGCTCTATCCACTCCTCTGCGTACCTACAAGGACGTATAGTTACTTAGTGAAAGGAATGAGTTCAGCGTTATGCCTCGTTTTTTACCTTCATGGTATCTGACATAAAATCTTTTTCAATTAATAATGGGTTGATTTGGGTCGACTTTTTATCTCAAAGGAACGATTTCGTAATCATAACTAACAGTGAATTTTTATGAATAAGTTTTAAAGTGGACATAGAAACAATGTTTAAGAGTCAGCATAACCCTCCTGACCGTCCATCTTTTCACCTCAAATACAAACACAGAGTTGAAAGAACAAAACACAGAATACCTCTTGTAATTGAGTCCCGTCCATTGTGTTAAAAATTCTTATCAATGTGCCCTTAGTGCTGGCAGTGGCGAGAAGAAGCCCGTCCATTGTCATAGTTAAGCATGCTATCCGAGAATCATGAGCATTTATCAACTTGGTCATATTTAGTCCAAAATGTTCCACCCTGACTTGTCCTCGTCGTAGACCTGGGCATGCCAATACGGATGTATTCACCTGGTGGGATAGACAACAAAGTCCTCTAGGATTTGAGAGGGTCTCTATCTGATGTAGAAGCCTCAGCTCCACAAAATTATAAACATATATCTTGTGCTCAAGAACAACAACGATACGGTCACGTCTTAATTTTACTGCCCTAACATCTGACCTAAATGAAAATTCACCAATGCATCGGCTTTGATGATCATCCCAAATTATTACTTTATTTGGAGGATACTGGGTATTAGCTTTACCACCAACAAGCGCTATAATGTTGCTTTTGAAAAGCATCTCAATTATCCCAAATCCTCCACTTTTGAGATCACGCCTAAAGGTCTCTTGAAAAGGATCGCAGTTGTAAATACGAAAACCATGGTTTGTACCAGCAGCAAAACAACTATAATCCTGGTTCCAATACACTGATAGTAGATCTATTTCACTCTCATCAATCTCCAGATTTGAATTGTCAGATGGATCATAGATAGCATCCATAGGGGGCTCAAATGATGCAAACTCTGATTGTTGAAATCCTCCTTGTGATGTTGAAACAGCCAGGCTCATAGGGAAAGAAACAGCGGTCACTAAAGCAACCTAAAGCTGTAAATAGTTTGATAAACATAATTCACATTTAGTACAAGGATAACCATTTTTTATCATCTCCATACAAAACAACTTTCCATTGCTTCCCACTTTCCAGGAATTAATCAAGTTGAAACAACTATAGCACGCTGCAATAGGTATCAAGAGGATTGCATATGAAACATATATTAAAATAATAAGATAGTCGTAAAACAAGCTAGTAATAGTAATATAGTGTGCTTCAAGGAATTTGCTACAAGTTGTGTCAAACAACGATTCTCAAGTTTCTACTATCTGAAAGACAACTGATTACATTCTCCACACGTGGACATAATGTCATGGACGAATATGACACTTATACACAAGAATATACACGTGCTACGCATGTATAATATTGAGAACCTAAGTCTTTCTTTTAGGAAATATAAATAGATAATATATTATAAAAACCTATGTACATCTCTTGTTAAGTAAGCATTCTTTGTTTTGTTTTCACCAGTTATAGCAAGTCAATTACTGCTAGATAGGGTTACAAATGAGGTAACCAGATACACCAATGCAATTAAGCATATGATACCATTAATCTAACGAATCTGAGCATAGCTAAAACAATGCAGACCCATATATCTTTTCAAATAAGAATAATAGAGCCCAGTTTCATAATTCCATTAATTTGCTAGCGATAGCATTCACCCTAAATTCGTATTCAAAATATACTTACTCAATCATTTCATTTGTCATAAATATATAATCAAAATACTAATATCACGAGCGCTTTAACAAACCCTAAACTCTTACCTAACCTATAAACAAAAACCATAAAAACTTACAATTTCATAACTCGATTCGCAGAATCCTGTAAACAACTACCGTCTACGTTTACCTGCAAAGTTCACATTATATAATCCGTAACGTGAAACTGAAGCAAAGCTACGAATCTAAACGATATTAACAAATATCAAAGCCCTAGAAATAACAATTTGACATAATTGTAAGCAACTGACCTTGAATGATAAGTTAATAAAGTTGAACCACGGTCGAATTCTGTACTGTCGGTCAATTGGTCAAACTTGAGCGCGATTGTGGATGAAATTGATTGAAACCTTAACAACGATTGATTCTTGTTGTTGTGCAGAAGTAAAATAGAGATCAGATCACAGACGTTGAAGATATATATAGTAAATATATATTTAATATATATAATTATAAAAATGTAGAGTTTTTTTTTTATAATTTGTTCGTGTTTACGATGCGTGCAATTCGTGATTGGAGAATGAAGACGACCTATTACAAATTTTGGTTAATTTTTGAGACGCTTTTTTACAAAGGTCATGAGAGGAAGAAAAATTAATTTAATTAGATGAAATTAAAGCGAAAACAATATTTGTAATCTAATGGAGTTTTGTTAACAAACCGATTTTGATCATTATCGTTATGTTTAAATTTAAAAATTAATTTTTTATTTAAAATTTATATTTATATGTTTTTTTTTAATTTATATTTACAATTTTTATATACAATTTTAATAATCTAAAATATAAAGTGGAGTGCTGCAAAGTATAGTAGTTTTATGATGATAAACATGCGGTGTTTGTTTCGCAGAATTTTTTTAAATTCTCTGAAATTAGAATTTGAATTCCATCATTTTCTTGTTTGGTTAAACAATACAAAGGAATTGGAATTTGTCAAATTCCTTTACCTAATGGAATTCAACATTCCATCCATACATGGAAGGAAAGTTTGAAATTCGAAAGGAATGTTTCATTTTAACCAAAAAAATCCTCCAAACACAACATAAATGATTTTTTTAATTATGAACTTTATAAAAATATAATCGTGTTTCGAAAAAGTTTTTATAAAAATGACAAATTTATAAAAGTTAATAATTTTATAGATAATTCTATAAAAATGAAAAATTTATAAAAGTTAATAATTTTATAAATAATTCTATAAAAATGAAAAATTTATAAAAGTTAATAATTTTATAAAAGATTCTATAAAAATGAAAAATTTATAAAAGTTAATAATTTTATAAAAGATTATATAAAAATGACAAATTTATCAAAGTTAATAATTTTATAAAAGATTCTATAAAAATGAAAAATTTATAAAAAGTATGTAAAATATTATAAGGGTAATTTTGTCATCATTATTATTTAGATTTCAATTCCATTCATAAATTTCTGTCAACCAAACACAATACAAATTCCTTCAAATTCCAATTCCTCCATATTCTAATTCCTTCAAATTCCATTTCCTTTGATAAATTTCAATTCCATCAAAAACATTATGTTATACAAACGAGTGTCCATATAATTAAGGTTTATTATCATGAAACTATTAATTAATTAATTAATTAATTAAGTAATTTTATCATCATTTTTCTATCGTAGCAATGTATGTCATAATTACGTAAGTCTATATTCTTAATGATTTGATAGGTAAGCTAAATATTCGGAATTATCTACTATTATTTTTATAATAATTTAATATGTTGAACCGTGTATCAAGTAATGCATCACATTTAGTTTGAGAAAGTAGTCACTTTTGTTTAAGAACCTAAAATATCTCCGATAAATAAGTAATTTTTGTTGTCATTTATCAACAATCTTATAAATAATTATAAGCATATTTCATCTTGACTAGAATGGATTATTCGAATCAATCCTTCAAGTGTAAATAGACAACAAGATGATCATAGAAATGCAGTGATTTGATGCTCCTGCCAGCTCATAAATTGGTTTTTCTAAGAATATGAACCTCATCAATAAATAAATAAATAAAATCATTTGTCAAATTCATCTATAATTCTATTTGATTCAAACTCAAAACTATTACATTAACTACTGCTACGAAGTTTGAAGTATTTGGACCACAACTTAATATTGTTGTTAATATTAGTGTATATGTCAAATGGCACGTAGCTCAGTTGGTAAAGGATGGAAAAGTCCTTAACACAAAAAGTATAAAATTAAGAGTTCAAGCCTTAACACTTTATAGTCACAATTGTTGAGTGAGCCGGATATGCCCCAACAATATAGATAGGCAATCGATTATAACATTTGCCCACCAAAATATCAATATATATATTTTCCTACGAAAAAAATGTATAACAAAAATAGAAGGGAAAAAGAAACATTCATTCTCATTGCACATGTTTAGGCCACACGGACCTATCCACTTAGGCTTGTGTCAAGGCAAACCTCATTGCACATGTTTAGGCCACACGGACCTATCCACTTTGGCTTGTGTCAAGGTATACAATGGCAAGGAGTGCTTACGTTACGTTATTATCATTGTTATGCAGCATCTAACAAAGCGACAAAAATCAGAAAAGGATCAACTTTGTAGTTTTGTTAGACATGCAAACAATTTATAACGATTCCAAGTTTGAGTAATCATCTTTGCAATATATCGAAACATAGGTAAATTGCTCGCCACAAAATTACTTCATACATGAAATTGAACAACTTCTACAAAACATTGTACAAATATGTTGAAGTGGTGCATTTTACGTACCTAGTACTTTTGTGATATATCAAGCAATTGGAGAAAAGAGACGGAGGGAGAAATATATAGGAACCACCACATGCAACGAGTGCCAAACACGCAAACCTTAAAAGCACATTTTTTTATATAATACAATTAACTTTCTTAGACCAAAACTTGTGTCATAGTTTACACCCTCCATCAAGCATATATCTAGAAGTGTGTTATTCCCCGCATTAAAATATCAACAGAATTCATGAAGATGGTATCTCATTTACAATGTGTATAGAAGACATTTATATAAGGCTCAGTTAAAACTCAAGACTATAACTTTAGGGGAAAAGAATGCTCAGGACTCTGTTGTTTACTGTGATCCTGGTTATAAGTTGGGAATTTGATGAATGAGGCAAGGATTAGAACCGAAACAAATAGAAAACCACATGAAGAGTGTCAAGGAAACACCATTTTCATTGTGAAGTCTTCATATTTAGAACAACTGGAAGAAGAGGCTTGTAGATCCGTCACTAAATGAGCGTATATCTGCTGGTTTCACCACAGCTCTGCATAAAGGGCATGTTCTTTCTCTTTCGAACCTGAAAAGAAAAAGTGGTTCCGATAAGTCAAACACTAATCAAGTCACTGATATCATTAAAGTGTCAATTAAGACTCTTTATATATGGGTTGGTTTGGTTATGTTTTATCCAATAGGGGTCAGATATCAATACAGTAGCTAAAAAACACTTATCTGGCCAAACCCCTTCTCCCGTTACACGGCCCCCTTATCTTGCCACCTCTACATATAATTTCATTATAAGTAAGCAGCTTCAAATGTAAATTAGAATTTGTTATTTGCTCATTATTTTCGTTGTAAATAAGTTTAATACCATTACAAGTCTACACAACCTCATGTTTTGTCTTTATTAGAGATAATTCTAGGCATTTGACGGATACAAATTCCTTATACCATATGAAAAAAATTGTGATTTGTAAATTAGATCAATATGGCCATGTTAGCATGCATTGATATGTCATAATGTCTAATACGACTTATATTGGGTTAGCATAGGCATACAACAAACATAATAACATCAGATCTACAGATTGTGGTGTTTGAAGTCATCTAACCATTCTGAAACACAATCTTCACAGAATATGTGTTTACATCGCAAAAAAACTGGAGCTTGCATCTTTTCTTGGCAAATAGCGCATAAGTCTCCTGCTTCAATTACCTGCTAGTAAAACGTGATTAAATTACAAGGACAAGAAGAAAAAACAAATAACCAATAGGCCTTCGGTCTAATGGTAGCAAGTTAGCCCATCAACTAACCGGTGATGGTTTCAAGTCCAAAGAAGAGGGTGTGTGATTTATTTGACGTTGAAAAAAGAAGAAAACCCAATAAAGAAAGAAGCAAAAACTAATACTCCCTCAATCACTCAATAAATGTTTGTCTAGGCATGTAGTATAATGAAAACATATAACTATTAATTAAATATCTAAAATGCCCCAATAAACAATGCTAAAATAGGAGGGTCTTGAAGAAATTACAATCTTGAAAATTTGCCCCAGGGGGAAATGTAGCATCAATCTTTAGCATATGTGGTCGTTTCATCCCAAATATTATACATCGGTCAATTTGTGTTATGCTTGATCTCAAACAGGTAAATTGCGTAAATTAAAAAATTGGTTAACAAGAAAATGGGTCGAAAGCCACCCAAGGTGTATTTAAAAAGATTTGATCACTATTGTAAGAATACAGATTATCATGATATTTAAAATAGTAATCATTTATGTCAACCCAAGCATTAAGACCCATACAAAAAATCACCAGCTTTAACTCCAAAGCCAACCCCGAAAAACCAAATTTGTCACCTCTAATCTCTAGACTCCAAAAAATGAGCATCTCTCTAGATTATGCTTTTTAGGCGATTGTGAGTTCATCACAACGAAATGAGATAGGATCCAAAATATGGATAAACAAGTATCACATTTACAGTATTTGAAGTAACACATTACATCATTATACCTGTTCTGGTGTTGCATATATTCCATAATGGACATCCTTTCGTGACAATGCCTTCAATGCAGTCCACAGAGATCCAACCTGTGAGCAAGAGGACATACACGAGTTAAATCCCAATCATATTAAAATTCAAAAGATACATAGGCGCATAGCTTATAAAACGGTTAATACCTTCTCAACTATTGATGTAAGCTTGAAAGTTAGATATAATCCTGTAGTCAAAGATGAAAAGAGGCTCCCGTACTCTTTGTTTAGAAAAAAACGGTACCAGACTGGAGCAGGCAAGAATGCACGGTATAACAGCATCGCATACTCAACCAGGGTCAACATCTGACCCTAAAATATCAAAAGTTCCTGTCAGAATGTACTGAAGATATGTTTGTAACTCAAACATCACAAAGCATTAGAGGTGGCAAATGAGCAAGTGTGATTATGGTAAAATATAGTTTTGGGTCAGAATGGGTATTTTTGGTAAAACTTCACAAGTCAATCGAGTTAGGTTGGCCCAATAAGAGCTTTTTCCTATAGATAATGTTTTTCTCTAAGAAAACATAAAAAAATAGTGCGTTAGATATATTAATAATCAAAGTTCTCGAGCAAACTGATCTAAGCAACAATATTACATTTTAGTTGTCTATCCATCCATACATCCTATTTTCTTTTGAGCTGGACCTTTTGAACTTAGTTATTTTACCCATCATACATAAAACATGGTTCATTAACTTATAGGATCATTTACCAAAATACATGTATCATGTATGCTATCAAAACATTCGCCAGTTTGATAAATAATAATTGCAGTAACCAACTTGCCAAATAAGTGTTTCAAATTATACTAAAAAGATTGGTGGGCCGAGTATGTTTGCTTAAATTGCCATATGTTTACTTGTATTATTTAACACATCCCTATTCGGGACAAATTTGTTACACTAATTAGAAAATGAAAGAGAATATATTCGTCAAATTCACTGAAATTTAATAACACTAGTAAATGAGGTCATAATGTGTTGTATATTTGTGGTTTTCGGAATATGTCACATACCTGCCTACGGAAATTATGGCCCTTGCCATTCCTATAATACATAAGCAATACCAGCTTAAAAGCCATTGCTGCCTGCCGCACCATTGAATCTGCACGTAATATAACTTGTAAACTCATAGTGACATGCAATGTGGTTGACAGTGGATTCCAGACAATGTACATTTATATATAATAATTTCCATGGATATAACATGGTAGACATTGATGCATATTGATCTAAAAAACTTTCCATGTAGAACTCAACTTTTCGTAGATTAATACAAAGCAATAAGAATAATAAAAGGTGTGATTGCTTTCTCGAAATGTAATACATGGCTTCTCTTTACAAATTTACAGTCATTTTTTTGTGAAAATGCCACAAAGACTGCAAAATATGCAAGAATGAGTGGATTTAAAGACAGTGTGGAAAAAAATGGCCCTTTTGTCAAAAGAATGCCCATTCTTGCAAAGTCTAGTTTTGTTTAGCAATTTGCCTTTCTGCCAATAAGGATGTTCCGTTATCAGCTAGAGGTAGCAATTTTGACTCATAATCTAATGAATAGGTGGAAGCAGTTTGTGTATCGTTTCTAATGGGCCAAATGAGTAAACTAAAAAACTAGCTTAAAATGGATAAAAACTGGCCTAAAGAGTATTTTTAATGCATGCAACACAACAACAACAACAAAAACAACAATAGCCAATCCCGTACATGAGGCTCTATTCTTTCTAAATGAAATAATATAAGTTTATGTACTAATATATGACAATAAATAAAACAAATGGCATTTTGAGTCGACGCAAGTACCCAACCCCACCCGCGTACACCTCTATCTTCAACTAAAAGCAAATGAGTCGGTTTGAAATATAATCAGTCAAACAAAATTCATACCATTGACAATGATGGTGAATATAGCATGCCAGAATGGTGGTATTGCTCTTGGCGGAACCATAAACAACGGATAACAAAGATCCTCATTTTGGTACCACCAGTACACTCCAATCACATGAAGCACAAAAACTATATAATAACCAGCAAGAACAGACAGTTTTCTCTCCCCCTGCAATATACATTGATCATTAAGCTGATATGAAGATGATTATTGGAGTACTGGGATTTAGTCATTTAGACATGTTATCAGTGGCAACATTATGTAGTAGAAGTGTCATTATACCTTTAAAGCTGTCTGCTTTCGAAGAATATCATTAGATTTGTACATGAAAGCAGTCACATAAATCGTGACAAAGAAACCTACAAGTGAAAATAAAGTAAAGCAATTAATCCAAATCTTCACAGACAAATATATGCAAAGGGTAAAGAACTAAGATATCAGGATCAACAATCGTGCATACAGAATAACGATAATAGTAAATGGGACTACTAATTTGATCTAGAAGAGTTCTTAGGTTTGTATTTGTTGACTCATCAGAGCTCTTCTTGACATTTGATAAATAGCCAAAATATCCATTGAATAAGCCTACTCCAAAACCAATCCTCTAAGATCGAATTTTGAGGCATAAATTCTCTAACTACGGTCATAAACTAGCAATGGATTGCATTGTCAATTGTATACTACTCACTTTAAGTTCATAACTGCAACCCAAATATCATCAACACAAAAAAGGTTATTACATCCACCAATTATATATTCCAACGAAAAGGGTCAACTCTTGAATACCTTGCAAATGCTGCCGAATGAACACAATCAACAACAGTAACGAAAACGGAAGAATCTGCTCAACCCACCTCGAAACCTGTTGCATATCATACCGTTGTTGATATGAAGAATCACTATGACTCCCACTCTCACCATTCCCACCATCTACATCACTAGAATCAGCCATCTCTCTACCACCATCTCCACTGCTGACCGCCACCGGTTCACCGCCCTCCACATCATGTTCTCCTTCCTCAGGATCTGCAGCACCAATTATCCTAATAGAAACCTCTCTATTTTCACCACCATTAGTACTTGTAACCATATCTGAATCGCTCGAACCATTGTGATTCTGACGATGATCATGAATCAAACTCTCTGATTCAAGATACTCGTTATTCGACCTAGGTCGAAGAAGTCCAGAATATTCTAATACAGTAGTTACAGGTGCTTGTAAAAACCGAATAACTGGAAACCGTGAAGACGACGCCGTTCTACTACTCGTAATCCTAGGGTTTGATTGAACTAAATTAGCTAGATTATCACTTACAAATGCATCAGACTCCGTTGTATCAATACTCACACCCGTTGTTTCCATTACTTGATGAACAAAACACACACAATTGGAACAATTAACAAAATTCAGACAAAAACCCTAAAAAGAAGACAGTTAAGGCAAGAGAAAAATTAAAGTCAAAGAGCGATATATACGTAGGTGTGTATGTATATGTAAATTAGTGAAAGGAGATGTTGTGAACAGGAATTGGGGAAGAATTATAGGGCTTGTGGTGGAAGAAAGTTGAATAATTCAATTGAATTAATAATTTATTGAATTTGTTTGGAAGGATTGAATTGAATTAAAAACGAAGAAACGTGTAATGGCTGCAAAGTGGAGTGGGGAAAGGTTAATTAAAAAATGGTGTGGATCTAGTCTTGAAGACCTTCGGTGGGCGTAAGAGATGACCGTGCTTGTACCAAGAAACACTTCAATTCAACTATAACGATGTTACGGGTTGTTAGAATATATCTACTTTTTTAAATAATTCTTTTTAAGCCAATAATTAATTTGAAATATTAAAATAGGCAAATGATGTAGTAATAAAATAAAATGTCTACTTAGGAATTATATTTACGTTCTCCTTTTCACTTAATTATTTCTATCATTCTTACATACTATACTTTTTTATCCCTACTCTATTATCAAACTTCTATCATACGTAAAAAGTTGATACAACATGTGATTCAAATAATACAAAAATTTAAAATAATAATTTATTATGTTTTCCTAACTATTATATATTTAATTATTTTATTTAATAGCTAGATCAAATATCTATAAGTTAATTTTTCATTCTTATGATTACAAAGTTTATAATTAAGAGTGAAAATTTAGTTGGGTCAAATTAGCAGGTTCAAATTTGTAAAAGTTTTCAACTTTAATTATAATTGTTTTGATAAACAAATTGACGGGTCAAAAACAATCTGTTTATCAAAACAATTAAACTGACATCACATGTATAATTCGTTCAAGAAAACATGTCAAACGTATTGATGGTTGATGGATTGAAATTTATAAAAAAGAAAAACTAAAAAAAGTTTGGTATTGACTGATTCACTTTTTAAACTTTAATCCTACTCGAAAAATTAAATGGTTAGGTGTTAGTTATGATTCGGGTTGTGTCAGAAATTATCATCCCTAATTATAATATTTTAAAATTAAAATATAAATTATAAAATAAAGTAATTAGTTAGTATACTATTATTTGTTCATTTTTCAGTTTCATTTAAGTGTAAAATATTATCCACTAATATCATTTTGCAAATATATGTTTTATCTACGTCGCATAGAGCAAATAACATCCTAGAAATTAATTTATTCGTATAAAATAGTTGAATAAAACAGATTTGAGTTGAAATTAATAGTATTTATTTATCTTATATATAATTATAATAAGTGTATTACTCGTAGTAAATAACGCTTATTGCATGAAATATAATTAACTTTATTAGAAAGATTACTGTATATAATGAATTTTTAACTAACCAAAAATCGTTAAGTTAGTAACTGGTCACCCGTTTTTGTCATATTGAATTTTAAATTTTAGTTTATTTTTTTTATTAATATTAAATTAATTACTAACAAAAAGTAAACACATGTTTTTAAATGTTAGATTTTACGATGTAGTTTTTTCAGGTAAATTATAATTAACATTGTATTTGTATTTTATTCTTATTTTAAGTGATAATTAGTATTAACAAATCACAATAAACTTAAACTAAATAAAATAAAAAAACAATATTCAATATGGCAAAAGACGTTATCACGTTAAAAGTTAACGATTTTCGATTAACTTTTAGGACATGCTTGGTTGGGGGTAATAGACTCTAAGAAATAGGTATGATAGTAATAGAAGTTGCCTGGTGGTTTATAATGAGATTCACCATTACCCTAAAGCAGTTAATGGATCATTAACCATCATTAACCACTAAAATGGGGGGAGTGCATTCCACTGCACGCTAATTTCCCCACCAAATCTTCTCTGCCCACGTTCTCTACATTTTCCCTCTTTTTTAGTTCCTCTCACCATGTACAACTTCATCAATTCATCAAAGAAGTTCTAGAATCCTTCTGAAATGTTTCTCTCATCTCTATATGATACCTAAACTACTATTTACATAACTAGAACGGTGACAAGACTAAGCTACAATTGGAAATTGGACTAGCCAAAGCAATTCATTCACGGTATTAATTTATATCTCTTTATTGTATGATCTTTTTTGCTGCTCTCTGTGTGTTTGTTTTAAATTTCATAAAAATACTAATTAGAGCATCATTTTGTGATTTAGGGATGTTTATAGTATTTAAAATTCATCTAATTTCTTTGTAATAATGGTATAATTGTTTAACAAGATGATTATGATTTTCTGATTTGATTTATGTGTTTAATTGACTATTGGTTTTTGTTTTGCCATTTGTATGTTTATATATAATTTTGTGTTCCGTAATTTCAAAAATCATCACTAATCGAGTTTATGTTTAACAAATTTGGTTGACCAATTTTTTTATATTAAGCTATTTTGAGATGAACACATTTGATGACTAATATAGTATAATATGATATATGTATTTCTAATTTACGGGTGGACCGGCAGTTTCAAGATGTATAACAAGTTACACATTGGCCATGCGATATGTTTTCTTTTTTCTGTTCTTTTTTTTCTTATATTGTGATTTGTTAGTTTCGTGTTCTTATCTTATTAGTTGACATATGCATTTTAGATCAGAATGGCCCGCCCTCCCATTAAGAAAAGATAACACAAACTGAAGAAACTTGTGTTGCTTCAACAAATAGCAACTACCATGTTGGTCATGATATGCACTTTCTACTATTTTATTATCTGTTTATCCTATCGTTATAAGATGCGTGAAATCATGACAAAAGAAGAAAAAAGGAAGAAACATATGAAATGGATGTTTGGATTGACCATGGCAAGTGATGAAGTTTGTATTAGTGAGCTTCGTATGAATAGAGCCACCTTCCGGGTGTTATGTGATATGGTAACTGACATTGGAGGTTTAAAACCTACTAAGAACACTTCTATAGAAGAGATAGTAGCAGGGTTCTTGTACACTTTGGCCCACCATAATAAAAGCATGACAATTAGTTTACTCTTTTTTCGTAGTAGAGAAACGGTGAGTCGGCAATTCCATCAAGTTCTTTTAGCAATATTGAGATTGCATCATATTTTGTTAAAGAAGCTAGAGCCTATTACCCAGAATTGTTAAGATGATAGATGGAAACATTTTCAGGTACAATGTGTATATAGCTCTATTGGTGTCACCATCCATGAACTGAGATAAAGTTAAGAAATAACAACTAATATATGTTAACTTGTAGGGTTGCTTAGGAGCTTTGGATGGCACCTTAATTAAAGTTACACCTCCTAGAGATGAGAAGCCTAGATATCGCACAAGAAAGGGTTGTATTTCAACTAATGTTTTAGGTGTTTGCTGTCCGAACATGCAATTTATATATGTGTTACCTGGTTGGGAAGGTTCAGCACACGACGGTCGGGTGCTTCGTGATGCAGTCTCAAGGCCTCAAGGACTAAAAGTCCCTCGTGGTAACTATTACTTGGTTGATGCTGGGTATTGCAATGCGAATGGTTTTCTTGCCCCGTATTGAGGACAACGATATCACCTAAAAGAGTTTGATATTTATACACTAGAGACTGCTGAGGAGTGCTTCAACCATAAACTTGCAAAAGCAAGGAATGTGATTGAGAGATGTTTTGGGCTATTAAAAGGAAGATGGAAGATCATTGCATCCCCTTCATATTTTTCAATTCAAACTCAAGTTCGAGTTATAATGGCATGTTGCCTTCTACATAACTTAATTCGAAATTTTATGAATCGTGATCCTCAAGAATCTGAATATGAAGATGAAGAAGACAGAGAAGAAGAGAGTGGGGATGAAAGTAACGAAGTAGAATATGTTACCACTATTAGTCCAACTGATGAATGGCTAGCATTTAGAAATAATATGGCAGCTACTGTATTCGATTCATAGATCAGTAGATAGATTTTCTTGTTTAGATGTCTATGTTTAGATTGTACTTAATTATTTAACAACTTATTTTAATTGATATTTCTAGATTTTTAGATTGTACCTTTCAATTCAAACATCAGTAGTTACTACTTTATATGTATTGATGTTTTCTTAATACAATCTCAAGCTAATGATTTTTATATGCATTTTTATAATTTCAGTAACAAATGGCGACATCTTTATCCGAGCGTGGGAGGGGAAAAAACAAACAATATTGGAAAGATGAGGAAGCAAACACATTGGTTGATGTTTTACAAGAACTTGCTGGCGATCCTTTATGGAAGGTAGATGGTGGTTTTAAAAACAATTATATGGTTGAAGTACGCAAGAGGATGATAAAAAAGATTCCAAGTTTCGATAAGGATGTTAACCCACATATAGACTCTAGGAGCAAATATCTCAAAAACAAGTATAATCCAATTTCTGAGATGCTAATGCAAAGTGGATGTCAATGGGATGATGTTGAACACAAAATTAATTGTGAAAAACAATGGTATGAAGATTGGTGTAAGGTAAGTAGAATCTAATCTAATTAGTATATTTCTTCTCTTTATTTCTTTCTACTTTTACAGTATTTCTTTCATTATATTGCTTTTAATTTTGTAGAACCATAAGAATGCAGTTGGATTATGGAACTTTAGATTCCCTTATCTGAAAAAACAGGACTTGGTATGGGGTCATGATAGAGCTACAGGACTTAAAGTTGAAGATGTATCACAAGCATGTGAGGATGCCAATAACAATAATAATGAATTTGTATGTTACTCCTCTGAAAGTGAAGATGAAGTTGTCATGGTCTCCAATGGACAAAACATCACTTACTTCCTCGAACATTGATACTTTGAAGAAGAAACGTAAAAAGGTCTCACAAAAGCCACAAAATTCTCACAAGAAGAAGAAACCAGTGACAACTCGGGAAACTTTAGATGCAAAGTTAGATAACTTTGCTTCTGATTTTAAGTCTCTCTGTGGTGCAATGGTTTCACAAATTAGTGTTGGTACTGGTGCTTTGACAGATGTTAATAAATCAGACTCTTTGAGTGATGAGAAGATGCAAGAGGTCTTGAGTGAACTTCTAAATATGGGCATACCTCAAACACATGTTGGAAAGGTTATCAAGGCTTGCTACAATGATCATAACAAAGTTAAGACTTTCTTTACTTTACCGGTTTTTATGAGAAGATCTTATGTGGCGGTTTCTTATATCCACCGCAAGTATAATTTATTAATCATGTTTCTTAGCATATTTCATATTTGTTTAGTTTGATATGTAGAACTCTTTTAAGCAATATTAGAGTATTGTTAGGATGGTTATCTGGAACATTGTTATGTATTGACAAGTGCTATCTGTTATGATTATGAATTTGGTGGTTAATTTGAGTCATAGTGATTAGCAGGTGATATTATTGATCTTTAATGTGTAATTTTTTTTTGGTTAATTTGAGTTATTTTTACCAATCATGTGGTACCAAGTGCATTTGATTTTTTCCATGCCTTCTATTTCTTATAGAAGCCATTTGGTTCTTTTAGATTTTTAAGCTTTATAAGGTTTTGGTGGTGCTTTGAAGTGTTTGAAAGTGGTGCTTTAGTTGTGATCAAATAAAAATTGCATTTTTATTTGCATGTGTATATCGAATTATGAATATATCTAAGGATATATTGTAATTGTGATGATCAAATTAATATCATTACCAAGCAGCAACAATGCAATGGGAATGCTCATTGTATTCCCTAACATTACCATTACCATTACCATTACCATTACCATTCCTTTTCCCATTTCCATTCCTATTGCCCCTCTCAAACCAAGCACATCTTTAGTTATAAAATGAAAGTTTATTATGTTATATGGTGAGGAAAGTTAATTACTATCTACAATAATCATCTTGACAAAATTCATTATATTCTCATGCAATAAACTTTAACAAATACTAATAGTTTTTGTAGCTCTGGATATAATATAGCTTCGGTTAGTAAATGAAATGGTTAGTTGAGAAATTTAGTTACATTTTCATAAAAGATAAAGCATTATAACCAACAAGCCAACAATTATGGAGTATCGATTATAAAAAAAGTCTAGATGTGACTCCTTAACTTGTATGGTCTAAATTCTAGAGCATAAATTATATGTCAGCGTTCAAACTATATAAGATAAACTTTATACCAAGTAGTGTGTATGTAAGTTTCTTAAGCTAAGCAGTCTAAAATGTTACAAGCAAGTATAGATCCAGATAATATTTACATTCAATCATAAATATGATCAATTCAAACAAAAATCTAATTTTAGTTGTTTATTTAATTTTTTTGTTTATATATATATAAAGCGGAGATCAAGAGGAAAGCAAAAAAAATTAGGGAATGAGGAAAGCAAATCTCAACTCTTGATTTTATCATAAATGAAATTTAAAAATCACAAAATAATTTCAAAATTTAACATTCATCGTAAATGAATGTTAAAAGCATTTATTTATGAACAAATCAAGGGCTAAGATTTGTTTCCCTCCTTCCCTAAGATTTGGAGTTTCCCTATAGATCCTTTCTATATATATATATAAAAACATAATATTACGAGTAATTGTTTTATTTGCAACAATTATTTTTTCGGAATAATAAAGCAAAGTAAACCTTTTCTTAGCTCTTAATCCTTAACATAACATGTTCTCCAAATTTTCCATGTTATATTCGATTTATTGGAGAGGTGAGCTTGATTAGTTAATTGAATTATTTAAAACTAGCAAATGACGAGACATTACATATATAATCAATCATTAGAGCCAACCGTTTCTTTTCCCCTGATGATCAGTTACATTTAATCCAACATTTGACTTCAAGTCCTATGAAGATACTTTGATAACTATGTATGTTTTCTATTACTACACTTGTACATAAAATCAAAATGAGTTTTAAGCTCAATAAAAATTAGCTTCAAACATTAGATTTTCAAACATATATCCTTTTTTGCTAGTTGGTCACAACACAAGGGAACCTAACAAAGAAGAAAGCCAGTAGAAGCATATTTGACCCCTTCCAATCTACCTCAAGGAAGGTATCATCATACCTAAAATCAAATATCTCTAGGGCTAATATAGTCATTTCAATTGGTTTTCACTAGATTAAATAAAATATGATATTTGATGGTGGTATAATACTCAAATTAATAACGGCCCTTGTTTAGACCACAGGATGTTTAACTCAATTGATTATGTCATGTCAAAATCTTATTAAGGACTATCTATCTATTTTGAAGATTGGAAGGTTTGATACATAGGAATGATAAGGGAAATGAAAAACTATAATACAAGGTGTTTAGTTTAAGTAGATAGATTTCTAAATTCAAAAATATAAACCTCAAAGTAAGGGTTTGATTCCACTCGTACCTATAATAATTTCCTTACTCAAACCAAACACGCCCTTAACTATAAATAGATAAAGTAATAAATTAATAATGGCAAACATTGTCAAAAAACTTGTTTATTATATACATCAACTTGGTCTATTAACTTAATCAGTTGTTTATTTGCTACTTAATCTGACTGTCCACTTGGGTTGCTAATACTTATTTATTTTTTAACATGGTTCACTAATGAATTGACCCTTCCCATTAGGCTGCTCATTTGGGCTGGTCATTTGGCATGCTCAACTTTTACACATTAATCATCAACATTAATAGATTTTATACAAGTTTAACTAGTGCTTGAATTTTAATTTATATTATTAACTTCTAAGTTTATATACCTTGTATATGAATAAGTGTTTTACTATTTTAAGCACTGGGTTTATACGTTTGAAAAGATAAAGAACATGTGTTATTCTACTTTGAAATAATGACCCTGATTCACACACCACAATCACTGATCAACACTAACAATAAAAGTTTATATTCTGTCGCAAAGCTTAGGCAGTCTGCTTAAAAATCTAAACCAAATGCTTATTCATAGTGCTCTATAACATCCCTTGTCCAGGGACATAGCCCTTCACAAATAGGTTAAGCGCCAAAGGTTACGACCCATTGAAGTGTTATTGATTGAATAAAACGTCTTCTAACAAACAAGCCTCCAAAAATAATTCCATCTTTGTACTATCAAATATTTATTGCGGACACACAATCAAAACAAATATACAACAGCCATGTTTATAAATTATCTAGTTACAAATGAAGAGAATAACACAGAACACCTATTTGTGCCTCAAATTTGTTCTCAAGGAACTGTAGTAATGGTCAGCGCAAATTTCTCAAACACCCTCTCTTCTATCCTGATTGATAATCATAGGCAACTAGTAGTTCAAGTAATCTTGAAAATTCTCTACAGTGCAAACAATGTGCCAAAACTTCATTGAAAAGGACAACCTACAACTGCCAAATTATCATCAAATTAATTACTTTACTAATGGATCAAATGACCATAGTATATTTTAGAAAAAAATCAATAATCACGTCAAATGGGGTCATAAGTACTAAAATACGACAATGAGCTGGTGATGAATATTAAACCAAATTACCTAGAAGAAATAGTTTTGGTAAATAGTCTACAACAGAGGGATTTTTTCAGTTATGCTTATAATCATCAGTATCAAATAAAATAGAGTTAGCGGGCATCTTAATAGGGTTGGTCTATCGTCGACCATGTTCTTAACTAAGCAATATCAAGGTGGCTCAACAATCAAGACTGCGAGTTCAAGTCCCTCAATTGGGAAAAGGTTGTATCAAAGTTATGTGATGGGTGTGTGTATCTTCAAAAGTAGATTGTTATCTAGTAGATAGAGGTGACAATATCCATCCAATTACTTATGAATGGGTCAATTGGGGTTAGGTTTTATCTATGATACGTCAAACAGGTGAAATAAAATATATTAGCTACAAATGAAACATGTCTAAACTCAATCAAAGTGTAATCCTAATGCATAAAAGTATAAAAACACCTAACTCATTTACTTCAAAAAGTAGCTTATCATTGAAATAATATAAAGTCCGAAACCATATTTGACACACTATCCATAAAATATTAGAGAACTGTTGACAAAGTTTTTCGGGTAAACGAACCCAAACTGTAACCAAAAAAGCATGTGTTTTGAGTCTTTTGACCCAAAAAAACCTTGTTCATTATCATTTTTGTTGCTAATGTCTAATTCGCTGTTTTATTTCACATATTTTCTGTCATGGTCTTATCATAAAACTACCACGGAGGAAATAATGATTATAACATTGTTAATACACGTTTAAATTAAATGTTAAAGATGACAACTGATAATAGCCAATGGGTTTACCACCATTTTTTTTTCTTTTTAGACGAGTTGAAGCATGCAATTAACTCTGGATAACAAGAAATCATACCTTAATAGTCTGCAATTATGTGGTGGACATTGCTTTATAGCCTTCTTTCTCAAGAATACTAGCTATAGAGATGTCGCCAGTCTTTGAAATTCTACCCCCGTCCTACAAATAAAATTATAATAAATGATCAGCCACATTAGATCAACAATGTATGGTTTTAAAATGACAGACAAATTGTGGGAAGCTGAGAAAATAACTTGGAATGGGTCTCATATGGACCTATATTTCACTCAAAGTAATCGAAAGTACCACCTTAAAAGTCACAATGCAAGAGAATACTTTGGCAATCGAATAGATAGCAAGTGTATATTACTAGATTTACGAGCACATAAGCCAAAGTAATGTAACACATTGCAGCTACAACACATACATTGGACCTCAACATAAACATTAAATATTGGATGTTTATAATAAACTAGCTTCAAAAAGATCCCATTAACTTTAGAGTTCATGTTGTATATAGGACTTGTAGATGTGTGTAGAGCTTACCAAAGGTGGGGAGATGGGCAGGTCATGTGGGCTGGGTAATGAATCAAAGTGGATTCTGGTTGAAAAAGATCATTCTTACTTTCTTCTTTGCAATCAAGTTACTTTCTTAGTATGGGCCAAAACAGGCTGAATCAGGTTGAGTTGACCAACAAACAATTCTTCTCCATTTTTCAGAAAGATTATAAATACTCAATGTGTCAATTATGATGAAGGTAATAAAATTCTTGCAATAATAATCCAATCCTGTGAAAAACGACTTAAGAGGTTGTATCCATACAAAACTTAACCGTGACTTCCAAATTGTTTGTGCACTCCACTTATAACTTCTTTTTTTCTTTGAGCAGTTTGACATAAAACACAACCCACATGAATTCATTCATATGTAAACTGTCAGCCCCCTCTATAGTTCAAAACAGAGCCCTCCTAGCACACAAAGCACATGTAGGTTCATGTCAGTTGTGTGTGTGGAGGCTAATTCTGAATGATTAATCATTTTGTCAGGTATCTTAAATATTACGGCTTAGATAGATAATGTATACGCATGTGTCGGATAACTCAACTACAACTAACTCTAAATGAAAGACATGCCTATATACATATCATAGGTCATATTATCAAAAAGAGATGTAATCGTTAATCTTCCAATTCCTAAATAAAAGGACACCATTGAAAAATAAGATTCATTCATGTTGCACACACCACATGAAAAAACAAACAGATAAGTTACCATGATGTGGATATAGGTGGGCTGGATAAATTCCAGGAGCCGTCGGTAATGAGTAATCATCAAAACGGAGTTTGTGGGAGTCATTAGCGCATTAACAGCTTTTGAAACATCTCTTAGTGCATCAACGTCTAACCCGGAATCAATTTCATCCAATATTGCCAATTCCGCCCCAAGCACCTGCAATAAAATAATGTAATGGAAATTAGATCATTACAAGTAGATAGAACAATATGCACGGAAAGTTAAAAGGGAGAAAAATAGATGTTTAAATTTCCCGAAGAGCATAAATTGCATTTGATCTATCAGGTCAAGCAGAGCAAACAATTAATGATCTACAAATTGCCTAACTGTGAATACTAAATACATACCGCAAGTTGCAAGATTTCGTTTCGCTTCTTTTCACCGCCACTAAATCCTTCATTAACATTTCTATTTAGAAAGTCTGCCTTTATATTCACCATTTCCAGCTTTGGCATGATGTACCCATAAAACTGCAAAGGAATATTATTATCTTAATCAAAACCTACTCACCCAATTTAGCAGAAAAGAAGTGCAGCCAGCAAGAATATATATAATTATGACACATTCTTTATTCACACGGATTTTTAGACAAGTGAAGGAAAGGGCTTTGTATTTGCAATGCACATTGGACAATCCTCAACTATACAGTCAGATCTTTCAGAAGGAGTAAAGAGATTGCATTTGCTTTTCCAATAGTCAGCCATAACCAGCCTAATTTCTTCATAACCTTCCTAATTTCTTGAGCACTTTCGGAGAATATATAAAAGTTACAAAAAGTTTCACACGGAGAAAACTAGCTAAATTCTTTGGAGTTAACAAATATATACCTGAAGTGGATCAAGCTCTGGCTGACCAAGTTTCCTTCTTCTGGCATTGTAGGCCATCTGCAGAAAATCACTGTTGCTCACTCCTGGAATTTCGACAGGAGACTGAAAGCTTAAGAAAAGCCCAGCAAGCGATCTGTCTTCTGCTTCCATCTCAAGCAAATTCTCTCCCTTGAAAACAACTGAGCCTCCAGTAACTTCATAATCTTTGTGACCAACAAGAACCTACAGAAACATATACAGAAAAATAGCTCAGAATCAAACAAATATTGTGTATTAAACAGCCAGACATTAACGACATTGTTACCACTCAACTAATACATCACGTATATAAACTCCATAACGCATGCATACATATCTTAGTGCTGCATAACCAGAAACTTCACTTCAATAGCCATGACAAAGTATATGAATAAGTCAATGACTCTCCTCCTTACCACAAATATTGCAACTTTTAAATTCTAAGCAGACATATCATATTGGAAAAAAATGTGGTTTGTCTCAAATAGCCTTCAACAACTACAAAATGGGTCGCATATCAATACCATTAGTTCTTTGCAATGACGAAGATCAAAAGCTAAGCACTTTCACATCATAAGATCAAACACAATATGATGCAACTTCACAAAACAATAAACTAGAAAATATGCTTAATGGCTAAAAGCTTAATTATGAAGTATGGCAGCTAGCTATGAATTGAGAATAAAAAGATATACTAACCTTGGCAAAGGTACTCTTTCCAGAACCATTCTTTCCCATAATAGCATGAATCTAGTCAAATCAACAATTCAAACACCATTAAATCTTTTTAATGTCTCCTTTATACATTTAGCTAAATGATTATTATCTCCAACATATACAGTAGAATATAAACCACCATCAATATAGCTGATTACCAGCTTCTGAAACCTAACATTTTTTCCAAGTTCAGTTTTATAGACCTTAAAAGTCAAACTATGTCTTTTGCTGACGAAGTATCCATTATTACTACCAAAAATAGCACCATTCTAAATTTCAAACGGATTATTTAACAATTCAATTATAATAACAGAATTATATTCAATTAAACTGAAAGTGAAATAAACCTCGCCTTCGTAGATTGAAAGATTAACACCGTTAAGAATCTTCTGTCCTGATTCAGCTATAACTGCCGTTAGTTCTTTGACTTCCAATACAAGCTTCGGCGGTCCAGATACAGAACCGGCCGGCAATTCAGTGGCGAGTGTCGCCGTTACCTTTAACGACGATAATCTGTTAGGATAACGGCGGTTACGGGGAACGGCAGAGGATGTAAATAACTTGAAATCGGAGGTTGATTGTTTGAATGAAAGAGTAGGTGCAGAAGGTGAAGGGCAATATCCAAATCGGTTGAGCAGAGCCATTGCTGCTGGTGACCTGATGGTTTTTTGGAAAGTGGAAGAATGAAGAACAGGTGTTGGGGGTAAAATTTACCGGATTGCATGTGCATATCACGTGATATCTATTTATTTAATATATTAGTGGGTTGAACTTTAATGAAATTTTAGCCCAACTTAAAAGGCCCGGATTACACGTGTTCGGTGTTCCCAAGGGAGATTCCCAAAGCCGACCCATTGGGCTATCCCCTTCGGGTTTTATTGTTATTAGATTAGATAGTATTTGAAGCAAATTATAGAAATAAGAAAAACTATACTTGTGTAAAATTGTATCTAATCTGTTTAATAATTGACATGTGATTTGATAAAAAGGTTCTTTTTGTATTGGTATTTGAATGTGTCATGTGTTTCAATCTTCTTATTAAATATAGTTTTACTCATACATTTTAAGCGCAAATATTACTCTAGAAATGATATATTGTTAACACGATTGTTAAAATATAGGTTCCTAAGAGTGAAAGATATGCCAATGTCCAACTTTATCCCATAAGTAGGGTCAAAATTGGTTGAAGCACAAAATTTGGTAGGTAAACAAAAAATAAGAGATGAAATAAATCGTTGTAGACAGATTGCGCAGTTCTTGTCGTTCATTGATATTATTTGATGTTATCTTTCTATGTTTTGATCAATCGGGACTATATGAATTGATTTTCTTTACTCATTAGACAGTACTTTCAAAACATCATAGTTTCTAATTTGATTTCTACAAATACTGATATGAGTTCCAACACTGTAGAAAATAGCAATAAGGTACTGGGAAATTATTAACTTATCAGGATCACAACCCAAACTTTCCACTTTGACACATAAGATTGTACCAATAACATCTTAGTAAATTATTAACTTATCAGAATCAGTTTATTAAATACTACATGTGCTAAAACATACTGTAAAAAGTTACAAACTTTTCAGACTGGTGAGGAAGAATCATTCATCCTTCTGTAGAAAACGAGCAGCAGGCCTCACGTAGGTGAATCCCTTGAAAGGGTTCTCGTTACATTTGGGGCTAGCAGCCGGGGAATCCAGAACCGGGGGCATGTTGGTCCAACACTCTTCAAAATTTGCAATGCATTGCTTACCAGCAACTTGTGGAACAAAACTCGGTATAACTTCTCGATCCTCCAGTTTCTTCCAGTTTATCGATTTGAACCAACTGTGGTTCTTTATCTCATTGCTTCCACCTGATCCGCTACCAAGGCGCCTGCTTGATTCTTTCTGTAGCAACTATGGAAGAACAAAAAAACGGAGTTAGCAAGAACAAATAAATCACGTGTTTTACATAGGACTTGAGTGACAATCATTAAAATATTCGTGCAAACAACCATTTACTTAATTACTTTGTAAGAGACAACATGACTCTTGATGCGATGTGTGCCATGCAGCACTAAAGTGGTCGAGTACAATTTCAAAGGAAGACAGCAGCAGATAAGTGTTTAATGCTCCTTTAAGAGTAAATTGAGCTAATAACTAGAGCTGGCCAGAAGGGTGGGTCAGGCAGGTTGGGTGACATGTCGAAATTGGTTTCAGTTGAAGCAGCTCATGTTTAATACACGCGTCAAACCCGATCGGGTCAGACTGGGTTGCCAAAACAATAAAAAATAAATAATAGAAAATAAAAATAAAACATTATTTTTTTTTTAATCTTTTTAAAACAATAATCAATGCATTATGTATGATTAATACACTGAAATGATTGCAATGCCCAAAATATAGGGCTAAAAATGTGCTTAATTTTAATTGGTATACATGTCAAAATGATTGGTGAAAAATAATAAAGAGAACTAGTGGAATACATGTATCAAGGCTTATATTTAAGGTACAATCACAATTTAAATCTTTGAGTAAGATGTTAGGAAATTGAATGCATTTCACATACACTATGAAAGACTTTCAACCCGTTTGGCCCAGCTATTGTAATCCCCAAATGACTTTTCCAACAAACCCCCTTTCATAAGTAAATGCTTATGGGTCGAAACTACTATCTCACTAACAACTGGTAGCATTACAATGTTACATGAAGGCATAATTTATAAACTTACAAGTACACAATAGCAATGTACCTTGGAGTTATCCCAGTTTAAGCAATCAATCAATTTTCACATGCAATAGCCACATATTTTATTTTACTTACTTTAGGCAATGTACTTCCGTCATTTTCTGCCAAAGAACAATATACCTCGAACTGTTGTCCACTAATAATAATTTGGTAACTTAATTGGAACTTTTAATCAATCTTAATGGTCAAACCAGTTGCAATGAACCAAAGGCTGCTCCTAAAAGTATGAAGAGTAAAGATCTTGCCTACAAGAAAGGACATTGCCAAAAATGGATTTACCCTAACTTATGTCTTCTATCGTAAGCATTTAACCCTAAAGTATAACATCAAATGGCCAAAACATATTTGTATTTTAAGCTCCTTGTGTTTACATTGATGAGACAAGTATAGTTTAGAGCTTCTCTACTTTCCCAGAGATTAAATTTGTTAAGCACACAATAATTTACAAGATCACAAGCATGTATCTATGAGAGAAGTGTATTACCCCTTTCAAAAGAGAATGTGCTTCGTTTGACAAGAAAGCTGGAAGCTTGATCTTATCCTTAACTATCTTTTGCTGAATTTTCTGTCTGTTTCCGCCCCTAAATGGGGGCTGCAGAGACAATGAAAAGCAAATCAACGACATAGACAAAAGTAACAAAATTCCATACTACGATAGAGACCGTATGCTAGCAAGCATGTAATTTATTGGTAAAAGAAAACGAAACAAAATAAAAAAAAAAATACCAACCTTCCCTGTTAGCATTTCATACATTAAGATTCCAACACTCCACCAATCAGCTACCTTATCATGGCCGCGCCCTTGAACAATTTCAGGTGACATGTATTCTAGTGTTCCACACATGGAATTTGATCTTGTGCTCTCATCAAATTGTTTTGCTACACCAAAGTCAGTCAGCATAACCTGAAATAAACATAAATCCGCAAAGCAGATGTCAATAAAGCACAAGAATATAAAGACTGTTAGACATGAGCAGAAAAAAATATCTTACATGCCCTTCTGCATCCAGAAGAATATTTTCAGGTTTCAAGTCCCTGTGCATTATTCCATTAGCATGGAGATGTGAAACAGCAGAAACAATCTCAGCGGTGTAGAAACGCGCCAGATCCTCCCTGCAGAGTAAAACACGCGTTTAATTCTATTATACTTGCAACATCATGAAACACAAGTTTCTGTGTTATTCCCACCCCAATTTTTGATTTATTTTTCTGCCATATAAACGGAAAACCTACCACAACCAATTGGGTTGGTGAGTTAAAGGTAATACATACCTGAACAGTCCTTGTCGATAGAGTTGAAAGAAAAGGTGACCCCCATTTACAAAGTCAAGAACAAGGAACAATCTATATTTGGTCTGCGAACATGAAAACCAGAAAACAAACATTAGGAATTAAGATAGTAAACTCTAATAAGTTTTAATACTTGACAGGAAGCAAGTGAAATTCAGTGGTTCAACTTTGATAATACAATCTAGAGGTGACATAATGGCTGTCAGGTAGGCTGAGTGTCGGGTCAAAAGGGTAATCGTATATTCTTATGTACAAGTTGAAACAGGTTAGGTAGGGATGACTCGAAAAACTTCTACGAAATTTTTATAGTTTTTCCAAAGATTTATTGTGTCAATATGATTACAGAAGTTAAATTATTTCGATGATAGTCTAACTTCTTATATAAAATGATTTTTATTCATTTATATATTTAAATTTCAGAAAGGCAGACATACATCATACTTAGGATGTTTCACCCATTATAATAGACTTAAAGAACTTTTGACCACCCATTTGACGCATTTCCTTTGAACTACCTTCTTTTACCTGTTTGACACAAGGTAAAACATAACCCATACTGACCCATACATAAGCAAATGGGTCAAAACTGCCACTATACTCTATCATATTTTTCATTGTGGTTTTACTAACTACTAGTGTACTGTATAAAAATGGGCCACTAGGACCTTTGCGGTGTAAAAGGATTCATATAGCCAACACGCTTTGCTAATGTCCTTATCAGTACCTGGAATGAGTATTTGAGCTGCACAATGAAAGGATGATCAACTTTGGTTAGAATATCCCTTTCTGCTTTCATATACTCAGCATGATCTTTCTCAAAAATCCTATCTTTACGCATGACCTTCATCGCAAAAATTTCTGATGAACCGTGCTTTTTCACTTGGTAAACTTTTGCAAATGCCCCTTGACCAACTACTTTCAAGACTTCAAAGTCATCAAGTCCCACACTACTGTTATTCAGTGAATTGCCATCATCATCATCATCGACAACAAAAGTAGATTTTTCTAGATCTTCTAAAGCCATTGTACTGACCCCCTCAACAAGATCATATTCAGTTTCGTGTAAAGTGAACTTGCTAAGCTTCGTGGACTGACTGGTAAACGTTGTAGGACCCACCAATGAGTGGGACCGGCTGCAAATTACTTCTGGTTCATCATACACTAAGTCATCGGTATTGGGTGCAGAAGGTACTTGAGGTGCGGCACCAAAGACATCAGAGAAGTCCAACTCAAATTCAACAGGATCCACAGGAAGAGCATCAGGTGGACCCATTGGAAGAAGCACTTGGTTCTGGAAAGCCTTCTTCACAGTGTTTCCAGTAATTTGCAAACATTGAGATGCAACCATTTTCAAAATTTTAAATAATCGCTAAAGAGTTTTAAATTGATGAAGGGCAGCTCAAATAGAACACAAGTGACGAGTATAAGAGTGGAGTCCCACCAAATCTTGAGAATAGGCAAACCAAAATCCAAAAAGGGAAGTTGTTTTTGTTTCCCACTTTACAGGAAACAGCAGATGCAGCGATGTTTCTTGAAATCATGAAGAACATGCAGTCAAACTGCAGTTCAGATACATGTTGCGTTAGAACTATACCATAGAAAAAATAATAGATAGTATATGTTTTGTATGTAAGCAGAAAAAAAAGTGTAAAGCCTATAAGATCCACTAAATTGAAGATGTAATTCTTTTAACCCTCTTGGCTAAGCTTCATGCTGACTTCTAATTTTTTTTTTCAATGAATGTAAATATATAATACAATTGAAACGGTTAATTTTCAATTAGGCAATACAAGCACATACAACCCAAATTCAACGCTTAATCTTTAGGCAACCCAAACTAAACACTTACAGCCTGCACCTATCTATAATACACGAGCCTCAAATTGATAAAGTATGATACGTGTTTAACTCAAATATGCAAAAGGGCTAAAATTGAAGCATATAATGGCAAACAAACAACACATCCAAAATTAAGAACACATAATAGTTCCATAAGGAATAATTAATAAACGACACAGAATTACAAATATACAGACATTAATACCACCATCAAACCCTAAATTCAACAACAAACCGATAACAAAATTCGTCAAACAATTAAACATTGAATGACAATAATTATTATATGATTTAACATATACTTTATTAAAACAGATTTAATTACGATAAATATATACCAAATGATGAAGATCGAATTCGATTTTACCTGAGGAGATGTCGCCGAGGGGATTCAGTATTTATATAAGAAAAGTTAGTTTTTGAGGAACAAAATAAACATTTATCGGTTTGCCGCTTATAACCAACTTAAAATTAAATTAAAATTAAAATTTATGCTCGATTAAAACGGAAAATAAGGAAATAAATGACGTGGCGTGATTTGATTGGAAGGAAACGAATAACGTCCAGCTTGTGAGGTTACGTTACATTCACGCATTTTCCCTTCTTTTCTTTTTTGTGGGCCTACATCGGTGGGTTTTGTTGTGGACTTGTGGAAAGGAAGTTGTTTTGGGCACGGCGAAGCAATTAGTTTAAGCGAGTTACAAAATTAGTCCTTTGACTATTGTTAAAATACAAGAATACAAACTATTTTAATGAAAGTGATTCGTTTGATGTCTCATATCATTCGAGTTTCATAGCCTTGTTGATATTTGTAGCACGTCGGAATCTTGGTGGAGGTGGCTGGAGTGTCAATAATCGTTGGAGTCTGGCCGAAAGAAGGCTTGAAGTGACAAGAGGTAGCTCATTGATATATAGTCGGAGAATGATATTCCACATTTAATAAGAGAAAAGCTAATTTGATAAAATATATACATTTCACATGACTCATCGTTTTGTAGGAGTTTATTTGTAAAAACTTTATAAGTATAGTTTGATTGCAAAAACTTAGTAATTGTAACATGTTTACTTTTTCCAATTGAAAACTTGAATAGGTTACGTTAATTACTCATGTACTTAATTATTACATTATTATAACATATGTTATCTGAATTTTTGTCCATGACTACGTTCCAGTATACATCCTAACTTTCCGCATGGGTGACTTCAACGTAATTCCATTAGTTAACGGCAGAATTTATTTTTGAAATACGAAAAAGTTAATAAATTAGAAATCGGAGAATTAAGGAGGGAGGAATTTGCTTCTAATCAAAAAATTGTTAAAGCTGAAAATGTATATATTGCCAAAAGTCGAGGGAATTTTTGCTAATTTTTTGAAAGGTGCGGTGGGACTATGGATATGCTCTTGTTTATCCGAATCTATACATTGAACAACGTATAACAAAATACTCCGCCTTAATGTACTCTGTATTAAAATTAATTAAATAAAAGTATAAAAAGGAGGATTTTCTTGTCACTAAATTGAGTTATGATGCATACCTTTAAAAATAAAAACAAACGCTGACCAAATCCATTTAGTCTATACATTGGACAACTAGAATTCTCCCCCTGGGTCTATACATTCCAAAGTTTAACTAGACGATTTTTAAAACTGAAGACACAATATAAATCAATTCTTAAACAGTGGCAGATTCAGAATTTACAGCGACCCGTACTACTACTTTTAGAATATATTTTTTCTGGTAAAGCCTTGAAGCAACTCATAAAGTAAAGTATATTGATCCACAAATATCTGACCCAGATTACAGTTAGATAAACATTCTGCAAAAGTTAAGTCCTGTACATGAACAAATCTGTTTATACATAAACAAATGAAAGATAAGGCTTGAAATTTAATTAAGTAGCAGTGACTAATAATGCCTTCATTGATCACAAAACTCCTTGTAGGAGAAAAACCATATACATGCTACTTGTCATTTACCCATATATGACTATATGTTAAGATCCTACTGATTAAAATTCTAGCAACATTAAGATTGTTAGCTGCTGTTAAGTAGTACTTCAAATCCGTTACTAAACCTATCATAATAGAAAATATAATAACCTAGTAGAAACACACTGATAAAGTTGGATAACAACTTAACAAAAGTAAGTTACCTTATGGAAGTTGTCCATTGCATGGTCTCATTCCTTGAAAGCTATCAATCACCAATTTAGTCGGAACATCTTCAAGTGCTTCTTCTATAGCACAAATTAGAGCACCATTCATGTAATTATCACCCATTCAATTGCGCAAACTCGACATTACAAGCTTCATTTGTGAAAAGCATCTTTCAATGGTGGAGGTTGCAACAGGTAATACCAAATTTAGTTTCACAAAGGAAAAGAAAGATTTCTTTTTGTATTCACCGTCAAACGAGCTAGGTCAACAATTCCATTCGAGTTAGCAAGTCTGCCATCTTCTTGCAAGGTGTAATAGTAAAGTGTATGTTGACCAGGAAGATAATTCATTTTTGAATCATCAAAATCATGTGGATACATCTCACTAAGTTTCACTAATTTTGATACATCAAACATAGAAAATGAATCAGGGACTTAAGGCTGCCATATTTGCTAACAATCTGGTGCTTATCTCACTGAAACGGTCACATTGTTAATGGATGGCCAAAATTTATTTTATCAAAAGTTTGCTCTAAATATGTATAAGGAATATTACTCAAAGGTGTTTGAGACCATTCTCTTCCATCTCCTTCTTGCAAAGGCTAACTTTCTTAAAAGTTCATTCATATTCTGGAATTATCAATTATAATGCCAACCTCCACTAATATGAATACGCAACTTGAAGAAGCAAGCATTGACCGGAATGCCTTTGAAACTTACATGCCAGTTTCTCTAGCCAACCTTCATGTATTTCCAATTTTAATTATATAAAGGTTTAGGGAATCAACCACACTTACTAACTGTAAAGGGGTAAATGCACTTTTAAGGTAATATGATTGACATGATCGTACGGCCTACATACAAAAGTACGAAATTCCCTGCAATTTCCTTTTCGTTTCTTAACACTATTAATTTCACTTAGCAAAATATGATAATATATATATAATTGTCTATAAAATATACAGTCACAGAATATCAAGCCTAATTACCTAACCAAAATCTTCTAGGTGCAACCGATGGAAGCGGCAACCTTAACAAATAACCCAAACAATACAAAAGGACTGGAGAAGAATGGGTTGTGATCACTCTCCAAAACGTACACTTGTGAAGGCGGCCATTTTTCGACCATTTTGTCTTGTTGATCTGGTCTCACCACATTATCATACACCGTCTTAATGTAGACTCGGGGCACTTTTTCTACACTGTCATCAATTTCTTGAAATCGAGCATTTAATAATGCATAAATGGGGCCCGGTCGTAGTAGCATTGTAGCTAATGTGTAGTCCTACACAAAATACATGAAAATAAAAAAACAAATTCATGATTTAGAACTGTATGAACTTTTTAAAATTAATTGAAGGATAGTAAATAAAATGAAATTTATGGTACCTCTAGAGGGGTCATATTATATGAGATTTTACGTAGTAGCTCTTTTTTTATAAGTGCAGATGTAGGGGATTGATCCTTTCCTAATCCAAATTCCAAATCATAAGCATCACCATATCTAGATAAATCTGGCACTCCCTGCAATGTATTAAAAAATAGATTAAAGATAATATGAATTTCATGAAGGAAATGATCTCAAAATAGGCACATGAAATAGATAAATTTGTAACTAGTATACTACATAGAGTTACATAAATAATGCTCCAGCTAATATATCGATTAAAAGTAAATGAGATACAGTTATAAACTTGAGCAAGTTTATAAAAGATGAAAGATGACTTTAAGGGAAAACATTTGTGTAGCAACCTGCATCATCAAAGACAAAAGGAGTGAACAATATCGTAAATATCAGTAAAATTGAAAGACTGAAACTGTAAACTCTTTTTAATTGCACGTATGTTATCCCACGTAATGCCTGTTTATATATATCTTATTGGGCTGAGGTGAACACATTGGGCTGTTTACTTGGGAATTAATAATTGAGCCCATCTTACTAACGAGCTTATTCAATCATCTCTAACTTCACATTCGTGAATTTTTTTAGCGGAAAGGAACATAAGGAAAACAAAGTCATTCTCGAGTTTTTTGGTAGGAAGGAAAGGAAAGAAATGTGTTTTTAGTTATAAATATTTTCCTTTCAATTTTAAGGTGATTGTAAAGGAAACAATACATCCAACTATTTTCCTTTCCTTTTCTTCCGTCTCGAGAATACATTTTGAGGTAATTGTGAACGAAACAATAAATCTAACTATTTTTCTTTCCTTTCCTTCCGACTCAACAATATGAGTTATTTTATACTGTATTCTTTTTAATCATTTTCTCTTTTCTTTTTCATTTCATTCTTTCCATTTAAAAAAGGTTCGACAATACAGTGTAGAGTGCAAATGTTCTGTACTCCGTATCTAGCCATCCTACTTCCAATGTTACCCTTCTCTCTTTTGTTTTATTACCTGCATTTTTCATGAAAAAAAGAAGAAAAGAAACCCTTTATTTTCTCATCTCAAAACCGATTTCAAAAGCCACCACAAACTGTTGCTGCTCCGACGAACTTTGTACATCGACGACGGCCGTCATCCCATGCTCGTCCACCGCCGTCACTTGCTTGTCTACCGTCGTCACCTACTTCTTATCGGTACTGATCGCGTTTTTTGGTGGTTTGGTGAAAGGAATTGACGTAATTGTTGCTTTCCTTATGAGATACATTTTGATCATGTGTTTTAGGGTTTAGTTTCATTTGTTGATTTCACCTTGATGTTGGCGAGGAAGAAGTCAGAAATGATTGGGTTTTTTGTTTGATATTAAAATTAGAACTATGGATGTCGGTCACAAATGATAAAATTTGCGTAAACACTATTGCAGATTTATTTTTTGTTGATTTATTCTAGATTTATTTATATGATAAAATAAGGTGTATAGGGTTAATATTAATAAGGTGTATTGGGTTAATATTAATGAGTTGTTGTTTAATAAAAACTGTTCTAAAGTATTTTTAAAATGCTATTAATAATTTAAAGCAAATTAGTTGATATCTATATAATTTGATGAGTTATACTATTAGGTTTCTCATTCAATAAAAAACAAACAATTATATAATTTAAGGTAAAATAGTTATTTTTATCATTTAAACTGTTTATTTAACACAAACGGTAAATAATATTATTCATTTACTAATTATTAAACATATTCATTTTATCTTCGTACTGAAATCTATATTTATATGGGACTTAATGAAGAAAAAGAAGTGAACAACCCCTTACAAAACTAAGTAATTGATTATTCACTAAATATGAAATATAAGAAATTGTACCAAAATTTAGATGCTTTTAAGAATAAAAAGATTAATGAGATATTCTTTTTCACTTCGTAAAGTTTTGAACTTCTATTTAATATATTGACTTTTACAAGTCAACCCCATATTTGTTACCTTTTAATTCATTAAAATATGATATGATATGATATGCCAATGCTATTAGAAAACAAAATCTTACGTAGATTTGACTTTATTTACAGTTACACTAAACAAACGAATTAATTATGTGCAAGTTAAAAATCAAAGTATACATAACTTTTTAAAGTTACAGTTTTTAAGGTTTTTATAAATTTGTTACAATTGGAGTTGCTCCAATGGATCAAATCGAGATACATATACATGTCCTTTGTTTCCCAAAAGTTGACCCAAAAGGAAGAGGACAAGCTTTTCAATTAGCTAACACTTGGCCCCAACAATATGCATAGTATTCAGCTCCCACTCGTTATCTACACGTCATCAGAACCCACTAGTATGCCCAAGTGCCGTACAGTTATAATCCAACCAGACTCTAATCTTCCTTTTACCTTTTTTTATTTACAAATATATATAAATAAATAATAATTTTTACTATGTCTAACCGTATCGAAGATTGCGTGCTGTTATCCGCAGTCTGACGGCAACGTATGTATATACTTTTCACATAAAATACTATTTGTCGTAAAATATGAAGCCTAAAAATAGGAAAGCATCTTAAGGTCGCACGTGACATGTTTAAACAAAGTCGTCGTTACGATGGTCATATTAACACTATGGATAAAACAACTTAGTTGTCGCATGAAATCAAGATCTTTTGTAAATAAATAAATAGTTAAACTTACATCTTTGATGTCTTCAAGTGTGGTAAGTCCATTTTTAAGCATGGTGGCTGCAACATATATTGCACAACTCACCTTATTCGGATACTTATGAGTCGCTAGCGTTATGCTTAGTCCTCCGGCACTATGTCCCACCAAAATCACCTACAATTAATTAATAACCATATTCCATTTGGTTATTATGTAATTTCCATTTGGTTATATTTGATTTTTGTAATAAATATGTCAACTTATGATATCTTCCTTATAACAAATGTTATTCATTGAGGTTTGAAATAAATGTATCATAAATAAATAACATTTACTGATCATAGTTTTTTCTATTCATGTATTGATTAGAAAAATGTTGTACATAGTGCATAAGGAATTGTACCTTTTGATTAGCCGGCAAGGAAGACAAGAAATAAAAAAGAGGTTGATTGTATTCATCAAAAGAGAGAATTGTATTCGGATCAGAAGGATGTATGCCAGATGCTTTGAGGTCTATGCAAGTGACCATGTAACCGGAGTTGCACATCATGCTTTTGAGCTTGTACCAACACCAACTTCCTCCACTTATGCCATGAATAAGCACAAAGTGTGGCTTCAATGGACTAGTAGTAGTAGTACTCTCTTCTTTCACACTCTGATCTCTTTCTCCCATTATTTCTCTCTCTTCACTGCTTGCCAATATTTCTTTAGCTAGCTTGCTCTTTTTATGGGTATCTATATTAATTGTTTTTTCATTGGTTTTTGTTTTTGGTGAATTTTATGTGTCAAGTGGTTGGAATAAACACATCATGGGACATGTCTTATATAATTTGTCATCTATAATTAAATATAAATACGTTTTGATGTGGTATGATCCTTAAAACTGTGAAACGACACATACGAAGCATTTAAGACGTAACGACTTCGTTAGAGAAATATGTTGTAGACGTATATTCGTTGGAATTATATGCATTGTACAACGATTTATAATTATACGGGAACTTATAGGATTAGATACAAAAAATATTTAGATATCAATTGATAATATATATATATAGTATATACTTGCTTGTAAACCTATGTATACATACGAGTCGTTTATGCCAATAAGATAAAATGATATTAATAAATTATATCTTTTGACAAAAAAAAACTCTATAATTATAATAAATTAACTTAATTTTATCAATCAATTGTTGTATTATTCTTTTATTACGATAACAGTTACAAACCACACTATTATCTTTGTCCCTATAGTTATCTCAATTCTCAAATCGACTTTTATCAGTAAGATAATTGGTAGTCTTTTTAGTACATTTGGTTAATTAAGAATTGGGCATGGTAAATGTAATTAAAAATGGTATTGACGTTTTTAAATTTGAAATTCAACTTGTAGCACCATCTCTCTTTCTTACTTCATACACTTTTTAAATTTCAAAGACCCACTTATTATCTACTTAGTTTATGGGAAATCAAAACTATAATAAAAATAACAATAAAAGAATGTACATGGTTTATAAAACTGTGTAAAATACATTAATATGATTAGTTTAAAGTTGGTTTGATTAATATAAAAGGAATATGATTGGTTATAAGTAGTTTTCTTATATAATTATTCGTCTTACTAGTAATGTATACCATTACTTAAATCATAAAGTACAAAAATATATAATTTTATTTTTTGATACTTAACGAATAATATATATAAGTCATATAGTATGTACGGTGATGAATAACAATTGAATTTATAATTTAAGTCGAATGATTTTATATGTTTAACATAATTATTAAAGCAAAAGTAAAACTCGAAATATCAATGTGCATTGACATATATTTAAAAAGAATGTAATAAGTATTTTAGTATAATAGTTTATTAAGAAATATAAATACGAAATAAAGTAATATAGAACCCATTAATTACTTACTAAATGTTATTTAACGAAAAGAGAGAAAAAAAAAAGAAGAAAAAAAATAATAAATTGATCTTATTAATTGACTACCAAAAGCTCATTTAGAAAATATAACTATAATATCAATAAGAATGATTATTATGAATGAGAGTCGATCTACACTGATGACCAAATAAAAATAAATATAAATAAATAAAATAAATGTATGAATATAATTATAATAAAACTAATTATGAGTTATATTTTATTAATTAAGATTGATTGATAGTTTTAATAGTTTAAACTAAAAAGACGATAACCTATTATTAAATTTAATATAGATAAAAGATAATTAAAGATAATGTGTAATTAAATTTTTTATAAATTGAACGAAACATGCATACACATGTGTTAGGGTATTATTAAATTTAATATAGATAAAAATATAAAATTGATATATATTAGAAATCATGAAATTGAAATTGCCTAATTAAAATTAAAAAATAGAGAAATTAGATTAAATTAGATTAAATTAATTAACTTAATAAAAAATATATTATAATTAAATTATATATTCTGATTGGTTAATTAGATTTCAAATTAGGATGATGATATTATAAGTATGATTCTTATATATTATTTATATTATATATATAAGATTATTCAAGTAATAAAATAAATAAAAATTTATAAATTAAATCTATAAAGAATTAATTTGATCAAATTTTAGTTAATTAATAATTTAACTGAATCCTTAACTTACATATACGGTTGAAAATAATATAAAACCACAAAAAGGAGCTTTTGGGTAAAACTTGTTTATTGCGTATGCCGAGAACTAAAAGGAAACTATTTTTATTTTTTCCACCGACTTTCACAATGAGAAAGAATATATATATATATATATATATATAATATTTTGTTTCTTAGTTCCGTTTGCTATCTCTGTTTTTGCGGCTCCGAACGAAACAAATAAAAGGAAACCATACTTTTCTTTGGTTAGTTTTTTATCCAATCAAACGTAGGATCGTATTAGAAAATAAAATAGACAAATCAGTCGCGCAAATATTTAAATTTGTAAAATAATCTATATACATGCATATAAGTTAAAAGTGGTTTTAACAAATATTGTAACGAATTATTGGATACACGTAATTATTCGTGACACAAACCTTTTTGTAAAATATTGATTATACAAAAGTACACCCTCTATAAAGTTAAGTCATAGCATCCAATCGTTAGAACACTTGTTCATCGTAATCTTTGGGTAATACTAAGAGTCAGTCGTATTACAACTCCAAGATGATATATTTTGCGTCATGGTTAGACCTAAGCCAAATTATCATAGTTCTAACTTGGACGACTTAGTCGACGCCTTATTTAGACCTAAGCTTGACGCAATGATGGGACTAAACATGACATTCAAGACAACCGTTTTCCTGAGTCCCATAAAAGATCTAAGAGTTGTACTTGTAATGCAATTGGTACCCGCTACCTACCAATTTAACTTATTATTGTAAGTATGATCAAGCACTTTTGATGATAAAGTTTCAATGTGGATCTTAGCCTTTATAGAATTAATGTTTTATTTTTTAAAAAAGGGTAGTTAATATATAAAGGATCAATATTGAATATACTAAAATGAACCTTACATTGTTTTGTAAATAGAAACCAATGCAACTCAATCCGTAAAATAAACCATTGTACCTTTCAATGATCAGAGAGGAAAATTTCAACTCGCAAATGGGCAAGGGCAAAAACAAAGGTGTTTCCTTAAATATTATGCCTTAACCCAATAACCTCACTAAAGGTGCTACTTACCAAGGTGGTGAAGTAGACTAATTGAAAGGGAACTATTGGGCCCATTTAACCGAGCTAAATAATGGCAAATGTGGAAAAACGACTAAGGCTATTTTCACTGGTCACGGTAAGAGAGCCAATGATCTATTAGGACTCATACATACCGATGTATTTGGACCTTTTAGAACTATGTCAAGAGATGGTAAGAAATACTTCATCACATGTACTGATGATTTCAGTAGATATGGTTATGTCTACTTGCTTAGACATAAACTTGAAGCTTTTGACATTTTCAATACGAAGAAAACCAAACGCATCAATCGTGTTGTTTGATGTTTCTTGATTCAAGAATGAAAAAATATATACAAAAGAATAGAAGTGCATGAAAATAACATTTGAACATACTTTTTAAATTTTCATCACTTTTTTAGGGAATGAAAACTCTTCTCATTTTTTAGAAAATTCAAAATGAAAATTATAAAAAAATTATCCACAACTAAATACACTCAAAAATTTTATATGTGTTTATACTTTAATGACTATTGGGTCAGAGACCCCACTAATGTAATTTATAGATAATAAATTCACTAAGTGTTTTTAAAGTTCACTGCATCTGTTAGCAGTGAACAGTAGAGTAGATAATAAAAGCTTTTACTGATCAAACTGATCAGTGAACTATTCTATACTTAAAATATTCTTTAGTCTACTCCGATCACTGCATATGCTAGCAGTGATCCTCCTATAACTCGAAAGAAAAATGAAGTGATCATTACTCGCTGATGAGCACTTAATCCTCATAAGTTACTCTGGATGTTGTCGACAATAACATGAAGCATCTGTTGAAGTTGAAGACTGAAGACAGAGACAGAGAGCAGTTCACTGATGTGGAAATCAACTATGCTCTATTAACCAGCGGTTCATGCCTTTATCCTGAAAAGTACATTAGGTCTGACAAATACCTAATGTACAATAGAAGGTCAACTTATGTAGCACACAAGAAAGCGTGCATATCTTTTCCAAGATATGTACGATCACTTATTGAACAATTGCATTTAATTCCTTGTACCTTCTTTTGTAACCTAGGATTAAAGTAAAATATAAACTTTATTCCTAGGATGTAATGTCACATCCAAACTTTGAAAGTTGCATTACTGTTGCAACAAATATGGTGGTGACACGTGTTGGTTTTTTATCTTTCATTGTGTGAGAGTATAAATACCACACTCGACTACCATATTAAATGTTCAAAATTTTGTATTCGCGATCAATCTGTGATTAAAGCACGTTCCTGCTAATCAGAGAACCAAGTGCCCTCACTTATCTGTTAAGTGTTGATCACTGAGCATTATAAGCGAAGCTGTTCGCTGATAATCTGTTGAGACCAAATTTGTCACAAGTTTGTTTACTTATACTTGTTTGTCTTGTCTATTTACGCAAGTAAACTCTCTAAAGTATTCAATTGATTCAAATCAATAAAAGAAAACTTTAAACTTGAATTTGTTGTCTATTTACATTTGTTATTAGTAGTTAAACGTTTTTATTAACAAACCGGGACCAACAATGACTGTTAAAGAAAACATTTGAAAAAGATGTGTCATTTTTTTTTAACGACATAATTATATTAAAAATTAGTTGCTAGTAAGGCACTAGAGGCCAAAGAGAACAAATACAAAACTAGAAAAAGATGTGCCATTTAGTTAGGGTTAGGAAAAAAGGATTTTTTATTTGTTGAAGAATAAGTCGTATGATTATTTGGAAACTAGAAAGAAAGTGTATCACGTGGAAGAATTATACTAAGGGCATGTTTGTTTCAGAGCTTTTAGGAGCTTAAAACTTTTTGTTTTGAAAATTAAATTCCTTTAATAAATAAAGTTTTGTTTGGATACATAAGCTTAAAGTTTTTAGTTTGAAGATTAAGCTCCTAATTTAAAAGCTACTCCAACTAGCTTTTATGACTTTTTTCTGATCATTTTACACTTTGATATTACAGCTACAGTTACTATACCAAAAACAGTTATATATAAAGCTCCAGCTTGCATCTGTAGCTATCAACTTAAACTTACAGCTAACAGATATAATTAACAGCTAATTTTATCAAACATACCATAACTATCCAGTTGTAATTTGATATTATCATTATAATTAACGTTTTTGATATTATGATTGTTGATTAATATTCCATTACAACTACAATTTTAATTGATGTTCACTATTTATTAAATAACTCAATTTTATTCTTATTATTATACTTTTTTTTATCAATTCTAATATTAGTGATATATATCACAAGATCATTTAAATATTAATCTATTCAAAAAATTTGATTTGACCGAGTTAACTTTTTCTATTTAAATAAATTATCATATTATTTCTCAATTAGCAACTTTTGCTACGGTCAACCAACGTTAAAACATGTTGTAACGCAGAAAATACAATGAAAAATAAATTCAACTTAAATAAGAATAAAAAACGTATGTTTTTAGTCCTATTGCGATGCGCGGGAAAGAAATTCCATGTTTTCTATGATTCAAATCGAATATTTATTTTTATATATTTATTTGAAAGAAAATCAAAACTTGAAAATTTATATATAATGGTAACTACTTTTTAAAATTAAAGAAAATTTAAGATAAAAATAATAAAATATATATATATACAAAATGTATACAATTCCCATGTTTCTAAAAATCTATTAACATTGTATTCAAAGGCCGACAAGTATTGTCAATGTCTTAGTTCCATGTATTGTAAATATGTATTTTTAACATCACATTCAAACCATGTTTCGGTTTCTGGGCCCAATAGTATCGTCTTGTACGTTTCAAATAAAATGGGATACGGCGTCTTTCGTTTTCAAATGTGGGGTATCACCAACACAAACGGCTGGATATCAAATACTTGCAATGTGTGTTTATTATTTAACATTATCTATTACTTCCCATATACGAAATTATATTATTATTGTAGTTATTTAATTTAATTTGTGTTGGAAACATGGCTCATATAGTTGCTAAAGAAAAGTATCATATAAACGGTTTTCACCTATTTGATATCTTGCGATTCTTCTAGTTTTGAAACTAAGGAGAACAACAGGGGGCGTTAGGGCATATAAGTAAGAGTAAATTATATTTTCACTCTTTATATATCACTCGTTTTACTCTCTGAATTTTTAGTTTGAGGTTTTTGAGGTTTAGACCGTTGATCTGAAATTTTATTTTACTCATGATCTTTCGTCCACATAAAAAGGTTAAAGAAAAGACTATTTTACCTTTATCTTAATCAAAATAGAGACCAACAAAACCCGAATTAAAAGACTTAATCACGAAAATTCGAACCAAAGACCGAGAATGAAACAAATTGACATATCACATAGACCAGAAATCAAAGTAACAATAATTCAAAGGGATTTTGCTAACATATACTTCTCAATAGTATATGAATCAAATCGTTATGATAAAGTTACTTAACACAAGTTTATGTTGCTCATATATTTTTTATGGGAAATTGGTCTGAAAATATATCGAAATATTTCAAAAGTTCTATTATATGTAGTCAACTTTTAAAAACTCTATTATATGTATCGAACGTATTAATCATTCCTATTGTATGTATTCATTAACACTAATACCTTTTTTGCCATGTCAACCTCCAAGTAGGAGACACACAAGAGTTGGTAATGTATTTAACTTACATAAAATCTATCAAACTTATATATATCCCCTAACTTATTTAATTTTCAAAAAGCATCATATTCAACCCCATCAAAGATAACATGCATTCGTCATCTTTGAGATCGCCTTTCAACAATTGGGCTCGCTTTTGTGATTAAGATGGTGCAAATTGGTTGTAGTGATGTTGCCGGAAAAAATCGTAGAGATGGTGGTGATGCCGAATATGGTAATGTTTTCGAGATGACGGCAAGGTGGAGATGATAGTGGTGGGTGGTTAGGGAGGTGTAAATTGGTTGTGGTGGTGTCACCAAAAAACGCTTCATACTGCAGCTACCCCTGTGTTATCCTGAAGCGGAGGTGGAAGGAACGAGGGCAGTTGTGTCTTTTATCACAATTCCAAGTGTCACACTAGGAACCGCCACCTTCACATCGGCTCTAGAGCAAGTGTCGGTCTTCTCCTTCTCAACCTCCTCTAGGCAAAAGCGAACATACTTCGCCCCGACAAGGCTAGGTGCCTTCAAATTCGCATTCAAATCCATCTCTGCAAAATATAAGAATTGGTTAGGAACATATATATGGTAAAGGCAAGTAAGACAAATTGAAATATAAGTCCATCTCCCATGTACCGTGGCCCACAATCAAAACCTTGGGCGATCTATCCACGTGAGGCCAATACGAGCTCACTCACACGAGCACGTAGTTGTGATACTCTCTCCTGGGCAGTTGCGCGCCCTTACACAATTCATGCAAGTGCTCATCTTCTATCGATAGCTTCGAAGTCTTCCCAAGTTTGGCAGGGCGGCTATACTGCCATACCAGATTCTCGACATGCTGAGCGGGCACCACCATTTGAGCATGCAGCGACGAATCTTTCTTACCCACAAAATTGGTTTTCTTATGACAAGTGTACTAACTTTTTTCGGACACTGACATCCGGAAGTTGGCTCAAAGATATTTAATAGTACTTTTAGTGATGTGTCATCTATGTAAGGTGACACGTGACATCCATACAAGTTGTTACATCATCAAAAATAGTACATGATGTATAAAATATTGATACTTGAAAATTTGATACACACAATATAAAAATGAAGTTGAATATATATTATAAAATTTTATTTAAAGTAAAGTGTTTTCCCACACACTAATTTCTAAATATAAATTTTAATATTTACAAAAGTTTTAGATTCATTATATATAACTTACTTTGTATTTATTATTCAAATATTCTTTATCAATGTATCTGATATATCATCTTCAAACGCATTTTTTATACGTATACATCAAGTAAATTCGGTGCAAAATCACCTCTTAACAAATTAAGACAAAGGAGTTTATCTCAATTTTGATTTTCTTTAACATAAAGATGGATATTACTAATTAAAACATGATTGCATTATGATTAAATGATGTAAAAGTGGAAAAAGGTGATTGGAGTTTTGTTCGTGTGTGTTCAAAACTTCAAATGGTGTGATGATTGAGGTACAAGAACAACTGTAAAGGGTATACAAAAAAAAAGCATATCTCCCCAACTGTAGGCAACCATAAACCAAATCATTGCCACATCATTTCATTATTTAATAAGTAAATCTTACTTTCCCTATGATTAAAATATAAACCCCTTTAAATTGGGCTGTATTTTCTAGCTTCAAAGTGAAAGTGATAATCTTGGGCCAAATAGGTCCACAATTATCCAATTATTCCTAAATTGTTTAATAAGAGGTCAATTTATAATGTTTTTTATTAAACAAACGAACAGAAACAAAGATCTGATTGATCTATGTTTGTGAACATTTGATTAATTATCCGCTTATATTCGTTCATTTAATTTAGATTAGATTAGATGCGTTTAAGTTCGTTTATTAAATTTATCAAGTAAAACATTTAAAGGGTTTTTTTTAAAATAAATACTCATTAATTGGTGTATTTGAATTTGAAGAGGTGCTTTGTGGGTGACGATTATTTCACAAAATCAAGTGTTTTCCCGGTGATATGTGAATGATTGCTATAATTGTCATCGGAACACTTTATTGAGTTTTAATAACTTTACCTTTTTATTTGTTGGTAATAATACAAGATATGCATAATTTTTCTTACTTTGGTTTATCTAATGGAACATTAATTATTTTAATAGAAACTTTATTAAACTTTTATTTCTCCAGTACTTTACTTTTGGGTTTTATTCACGCTTTATTTTAAGTATATTTGACTATTTGACTATGACTAAGAGCATTTCTTAAAAGCTTTTTATTATTAGTGATGCTCTAAAATTCAAGTATTGAAAAACTTCTAATAGTATACCAACTAGGCAGAACTTCCACGAGCTCTGCCATTGCCACACTGACCTCTACCCAGAGGTTATGAAAAGCTCGCAACATAATAATAATAATAATAATAATAATAATAATAATGATAATAATAATAATAAATCCTTCAACCCAACATCAAAAACCCAAATATACTGACCGTGACCTGACCTAGTTGTATATGCTATAAAAAAGCATGGCTTGGGTGTCATTATAGTTGGTATTCGGCCCAAGTTCAACTTTAATTGGTATAGTATACATGGCCTATTGGTCTATAACCAAACAAACCGGGACCAAAGGCAAAAGTATACGGTGTAAACTTGGAATATAAACCAAAAAGTTACTTGTTGCCAAAATAAGTACCACGTAGCAAAGATTAGAACGGTATTGTGAAAGGGTACGATTCCTTCAATTCCAAATTGACCATAAAACTGTAAAGCAAACACCCTGAAAGACCTTGACAATTTCTTTACAGTCTGGAGGAACAAAAATGCAAACAATAATGTCTTCAACAGATAACGAATGATCTTGTGAAAGATGAATCTTCCACCAACTCCATAATTTCAACTAAATATGATTTATTTTGCGACAACCTACTAAGCAGTGTTCAAGATTTTCAGTTTCATTCCTACATAGAACATAAATGTTTTCAGGATTTCAGCCCGCCAATTTTACACTACTAAGCAGTGTACAAATCACTTTTCAGGATTCTTACGATGCCTCGTTGACCTTGGCTATAAATGTGGTTATGAAAGAATACGTGACATAATTCTGTGACTTCTTTCGCGTCATTCCTTAATACAATTTAGTCATAGATCAAAATATATCATCAATTATAATATGATTAGTTTATGAATAATACTCATATTAAATAGATCTAAGAAACAGACTTACGAATTTTATGTAAAAAGGTAAGATTTCAACCCGGATATACTCTAGAATCGTGTTGAAGATCACTTTCCAAAAGTGATACTTCGACCTTATTGATGCTTAAGTTTACGGAATTCACTTTGTAATAAGACTAGAGATCAAATTTGTTTTTGGCACACAAAATCAAATTCCAAATGTTTATGTGTTCTTCATTATGTTTAAAACTATGCAATTAAAAACGAAGATGCCACTAATTAGACGGTCTAAAACAATTTTGGAAATAAATTATTTTTCGGGTTCGTTGAATTTGATCTTTTTCGCATTTTTGAACCTTGGATCCCACAAAGGGCAATGCACCTAGGACCCTTCAAGGGGACGTCGGGCGCAACCCCCTTGATCCCCACGATATTGGTTGAGCCTAAAATATACTAATAACTTAGTCGGATATAAAGTCCGCATCATCTAACCCGTGCTCAATAATCTGTCAATGCACTAATATATACAATAACAAATATATTACTTTACCCATGGATATATACTGCTCCCTATGTTTTCTTTATCGTTTACATAAGGGGTGACGATTCGAGTTGGGTCGGGTTGGTGGGTTCGAGTTCGCAGGTCAATACTTGTCGATCTGAACCAACCCGATTTTATAATCGAGTTGAGTATTTCAACCTAACTCAAAATCCGCTAACTCGGACCTGACCCGACCAACCTAACTCAAAACCCATTATTTAGACGCGGTCAGTTTCGCGTTCGAGTGTCAAGTTCGGGTCAAATGGGTAATTTTTTAAGCATAGAAATCCTTATAAAATCCCCAAAATAATCATAATATTTATTTTATACATTTAAATTTTAATACTAAAACATCATTAATTCAATTTCTACCAAAAGATAAAGGTATCAAATATTTTTAAATTAAAATTTAACAATTCAAATGCATTATACAAAATAAAAAGGTTCAAAACTTTTGTCATGTATAAATTAGGGGGAATTAAAAAAATTTCCTTAATAAAAATAAATAGAAAATTTGCCCCCCCAAAAAAAGTTTATGAAATTTTTTCCACCCGGGCGCAAGACGCAAGTGCGACTTGTGTCTGTGCAGTGCGACTTGCGTCGAGGTCCTTGTGACCCCGTGTCTTGCGACCCTGTGCCTTACGTATGGGTTACGCTAAATATTTGATCCATTTTTGATAAGATTTTCTGTGGTATGCGGAATTTTCAAACTTGATGTATGATATTGTTCGATTTATGCATCCTCACACTTAGAAATACATCACATTTAATCGTTTAAGTCTGTTAATTTATGTGGACTTTCGATACTTAAAGGGATTAAATTATGTTTCCAGGTTTAGGAGTTGATTGGGAGAAGAATTACGGAAAATGCAGCGAAACAGAAGAAAAACTGGAAAAAGGACAATCTCCCGTCGGGATCACTAACCTCCCGCCGGGAGGATAAACTGAAACTGGATACTTGGTCTCAAATGGGAGATTGTCAACAGAAGTTCTGGAAGTATATCCTCCCGTCGGGATCATACATCCTCACGCCGGGAGACCTGCAAACTGGAACTGGAAGTATTGGCTTAAACGGGAGAATGTGATCAGAAGTTTAATGTGTTATCATCTCCCGTCGGGAAATCCATCCTCCCGCCGGGTAGGCATCTCTTGCAGTTCCAGTTATGGAAACGGGAGAATAAGGCCAAACGGGGGGGATTTGTTAGATCCCGCCGGGAAGCCTTGTCTCCCGCCGGGAGGGTCTGCAATATGTGTTTTAAACCCTAATTAATGCCATATCTCATATCAGCTACACTCTAGCCGACTTTTGGGGGATTTTTGGAGAACATTGAATGCTTCTCATCATTTATCATCTATTTTTGCTACAAGATTAAGGAATCAACTATGTAAGACATTGGTACAATTTAGTTTACATTTATTCATTTAAATTGAATGTTTACTTACAATTTCACCATGTTCATTGTTGTTCTTAGTCTAACTATGAGCTAAGTTATTTAACATTCATTTAGATGATGCAAACTCTTGGTTAGGGGTGTTAACTCTTTGGTGTTTATTATTGTTTAACTAATGTTTAATTGAAAATCCAATTGTGATTAAGTTTCATTTAGCTTAGTTTATCTATTAATGAAGCTTTGAATGTTCTAGTGAATACTAGTACATTATTTTGGTTTGTTGTAATTATTTGTCCATGAATGATTATCTAATCTACGCGAACGCAAGATTTGAATGGATTGATTAATTTAACTTGATTGTGGTTGTATCAAACCTAAGAAGAGAACTCGCCTTAGGTTTAATATGCTTGCGAATGTAAGTTTACAAGATTAAATCATTAGTTATTGAATTGAATTGAGGCTAGTTTAGTAGAAACCCATAGTGAACACGAAAGGGTAGTTTTATTTAATCTTTTGGAAGAAGTGAATACGAATTCCATACTCGATTTAGTTTAATGAACAATACATATAAACCGGTTTTAACAAACACCCCGAAACCATTAGTGAACTAGTCTAGATGAATGTTTCTCTTTATTCCTGATACTTCAGTATCCACTTGCCTGTTATTTATTTTATTTACATTAGCGATAATTGCAAAGCAACAATTCGGTTGCAAAACCCCCACGTTTACTTACTTGTTTTAGATTAACTAAATTCGCTAAACACTCTTAATTGCACGGTCTTCTTGATTCGACTCGGACTTACCCATCCTATACTACTACGCGACAGAGTTCACTGCCCGATTGTGTAATAGTCAATTTGCGGTATTTCTTAGTATAAATTTATAACTAGATATTATGCAACAATGTATTTAATGTGACCCTCACATAAGATTATTTTCATTTTATGTCACAAATTTATTTAAAACTACTATCATTTTTGTTGCCTAAAAATAAAAATAAAAAACACATTCTGACATTTCTTGGATTTTCCAGATTTTTACAAATAAGATGCCTTATCTCCAAATTTGGAAAAGATTTTCTGCAACTTTCTAGATTTCTGGGGATAAAATTTAACCTTTAAAACAATGAATTTTATTTTAAATCACAAAACACTTTTAAATTATTTGTAACCGATTTACCATTATTTTAACATTTTTGTGAAGATCTTAAAGGTATGATGTAAAACTTTTTCTTCGCGATTATTTATTTTATTTTAAAAAGCAATATGAGACAACGAATTGATAAGTTTAAGGTTTATGTTTGTTTTGTGGGTTATTTTGAATATATTATCAACATGCCAATGTATTTGTCAGTAGATTGCTATAGAGTGCCTTTAAAACTCTTCATTGCACCAAAAAATCATTTGACATAATTTAAAAAAAAAACTATTTTAAATAAAGTAAGTCTACCACTTGATACACCAATTCATATGAAATACTAGCAGAATACCCGCGCAATGCAGCGGGAAAAGTTTATTAGTTTCACATTATATATAACATTATGTTTTATGAAATATTTTAAAAATCAAAAAACTATATGACAATACACGAAGAATATTGTTTTGTAAGTTTGAAAATCACTTTTGAGAATTTTCAACTATGAAATATGGACAAATCGCCTTTTGCAGTTTACTAACGTTATTGTATTGTACCAACCTTTTCGTTCATAATAGGCACGTTCCATACGAAACTTCTAAGCGTCTTGTATTTTTAGTTAAAATAAAATGTCATATATTAATTGATTTATGGTTTAATAACGTTTGTATTAATAAGAATTCAATAATTGGGTTATGTTAGTTATTTCTATTGATTTTTAAAAAATCTCTTAGTAATTGTATGTGTAAAATAGTAATTTCTATTTTTTTAAGAATTTCTCAAATGCATCATCTAATAACATATAGATATATAGAATTTTAAGTTAAAATTAAATGTCATATATTAATTAGTTTATGGTTTAATAATGTTCGTATTAATGACAATTTAATAATTATGGGTGTGTTACTCATTTCTATGGATTTCTAAAACAGCTCTTAATATTTGTTTGGGTAAAATAATCATTTTTATCTGAAAAAAACATCTCAAATGCATTATATAATAGTGTAGATAAGGTGGATCAATTTGTTATAGATAGTACAGATATGAAGATGATATTGGGGAGTTTTTGTGCCATGCAATTAATAACAATCTTAATAATGTTTCAATAGAATTTTACATTGTTGACACTATAAGAAATGTTTCGGGCATGGGTAGTAATCACCTTAGCAGTAGCAGTAGTGACTTTCTGCAACTACAAAACACATGAGTATAACCAACCACCTCAAAATCAACTGTACCAAATGCATTCTCAATATCAAACATTTCCACAATTTTCATTTCCTTTTCAACCACAACCACCATATGTTCGATCATTTCCATAATATCATTATCATGCTGCTCCACAATTCCCAACATATAACACATATCCAACACAAACCAACCAAGACACACAATTTAAGGTAGTTGAACTAACCCGAGATGATTGTAACTATCCCCAATATCATGAGGATGTTCATCATGATCACGATAATTCCTAATATCATGTGGATGTTCCTAATGATCATCATCTTGATTATACTCTTGCCATTTGCCTATGGAAATGGTGTAGGGGAGACAACCGATCATTGGACGTGGTTCTTGACAAATTTACCTGACGCCCTGATATTGCTCAATTTATACATATTCTTTTGTAGCAATATCCCTCATTATATCGTTAATTCCGGTTAATTTAGTAAACTTTTGGTACTTCAAAGAATGAAATTACGTTTTCAGGTATTACGAGTCGAGTGTGAGGAGAAACAAGCAAAAAAGTTGAAGAGAATTGAAGTTTTGAAGCTGACGGATAGAGTACCACCGGGAAGGCTTGTACTTGCCAGGTAGTCCTTAACCAAACTGGTCAGTTGTGTTCAAACTGGTAATTTGCAACAGAAGTTTTGAAGTGAAAAGTATCCGCCGGGAAGGGTAGTAACCGTCGGGTAGTCATCATACCCGTTGAAGCAAAAGCTGGGAACAAGAGATGGATCCAGGTGGCAATTCATAGTACCCGCCAGGTACTCTCTTACCCGCTAGGTAACCATGTCAGCTACGGGATTTTCACTTTAATCCCATTGAAGCCCTTATAAAATTAGTATCTTTAAACCTAACTTATTTATTTGGTTCCTTTGGGCGATAGAAGACGATTTTGAAGGTTTAAATCACCATTTTTCCATCATTATTGTTCCTCAATTGAAGATTCAACATTTTTAGACGTTCTAACGATTCGGTTTACATCTTTTCTCTTGAATACAATGTTTACTTGCAATTTAATTATGTCTATTGTTGTTTCTAGCTTGATTATGAGCTAAATTTCATTTACATTCACTTAGATGATGTGATTTAATGATTAAGGAAGTTTATCCTTTGACGTTTATAATTGTTTAATTTATGTTTAATTGAAGACTAATTGTGGTTGAGTTTTGACTGTTAATTTGTCTTATTGGTAAATCATTTGATGTTTATAGTGAACGCTTTTACATTTTAAACGGTTCATTACAATTATTTGTCTATGAATAATTGTTGATTGATTGTGAGCGCAAGATTGAAATATGACACGTTAGTTAAACTCAATTGTGTTTGAATTGAACTTAACTAGAGATATCAAATTAAGTTTAGTAATCTTATGAGAGGAGGTTACAAGATTAAATCATGAATTGATGAATTAGATTAGATTTAGTTTGGTTAGAGACCTGGTGTAACACCCGTTTTTTTTTTTTTACACTGTATTCAACAACGTAAACAACACTTTTATATATACATAAACATTTCATTATTTACAAACTTTACAAACGCAAGTTTTTCTTGTTCAAAATACTCCCTCAATATCCGAGCATGATTCTATGGGAGTAAACACTTACTACCAGTAGTAGCAAGCACACCACTATCCGCGCTGCGGCTCTTTCCCAAGACCCTCCTTTACCTTACTCGACCCACCTGTATTATCAGCAATAACAGAAATGGGTAAGCACATTGGCTTAGTAAGTAACAGAATCATAACAACAATATAAGATAGAAATCTTATAAACACAGTAATCACATATGCCACTTTGTTCATTTAGAACTCACAATCATACCACTGAGTCACTTATGATCACTCAGCATAAAGAGGGCTCACATTCACACTGTTATGCCATTTATGTTCACTCAGCATAAAGAGGGCTCACATTCACACTATTATACCATTGCTTAATCAACATGATACACACAATTACTCCTACCGGGCAATTACAGTACACTCAAGTACTCCTGCTGAATAAACACAGTACACTCGAGTACTCTTGCTGAATAAATACAGTACACTCAAGTACTCCTGCTATTCTGGATATTCTCATTCAATCAATTAATATACTTCTATTACTTACCTGGATAATCGTGAAATTCAGTAAGCTTCCAACCTCGCACAGCAGAACACTGGTCTGTACACAAACAGACATAATTAAACTCTTTTATAAACCTAGCGACACTAGCATTGTGTCGCACCACATACTCCTGCGACACTACCATTGTGTCGCATCACATAGTCCTGCGACACCATATTGTGTCGCAATACCCATTATTGCCGCCTTTAGAGACACAGTCATTTGTGTCGCAGAATTCATGCGACACAACATGCAACACAACCAGCGACACAACCTCTGTGTCGCAATGAAGAACAGACCAGACCCCAGATTCGAAATTCTCGAATTCAAACATGTAATACTCAAATTAACTCGTTCCAGTCCGTTCAAATCATTCAAGAATACTTATAACACATAATAATCAAAGTCTTACCTTGATTTCACGATTCAATTGCTCAATATTTACTTCCAAACTTGATTTTATCACTTTCTCTCTTTTCTCTATTTTCTCTATTTTAAAACTAGTTTAGAAGTAATGGAAATGATCTGGAAGTGTTTGGGCGGCGTTAAATATGTATATATACTTCAAATTACACTTAAGCTCCTTGATTAATTTCTATCAGATGCGTTTTGCGACACAGTCCTGCGACACAACCATTGTGTCGCATATTCATCACCTGCGACACTAACCTTGTGTCGCAGAAGACTAAAACTTTAAAAATTTGGGATGTTACACCTGGAGTGAAAGCGAAAGATCATTTCTAACCATTCGATCGGAGGAGTGAAAGCGAATCCTTTTCTGAATTCAATATGATAAACAATGGTAGATAAACATGGTTTAACAAACGCCCCGAAGTCATTAGTGAACTAATCCAAGTGAATGTTGCTTTACTCATTTGATCACACTTTTAATGTGATTTCTTCATAAATTCAAGTGCCATTTTGTTTGCTTTTACTTTTAAATTAGTGACAATTGGATCACAACAATTCGGTTGCAACCCCCCCTCCCCCATTTACTTACTTGTATATTAACATAATCTATTAAACACTCTTAATTGCACGGTCCTCTTAGTTCGACTCGGACTTACCATTGGTATACTACTACTTGATAGGGTACACTGTCCGGTTGTGTGATAGTTATTTGCAGTATTTCCGTTCTTAAATTTTATAACTAGATTTAGCACATCAAGTTATCCACTAATGGTATTGACAACCTGACTATCATTTTCGATAGGGACGCTTCATTCGCAGCTGCTATTTCAGAAGTCTTTCTAGAGACATTTCATGCCTCATGTTGTCGTCATTTGTTAATGAACTTGAGACATAAATTTTCCAAAGTCAAGTACTTTGAATGACATTACTATAAAATGTGTAACTGATACCAGGAGTCAGATTTTGATCTCCATTTTGATGTGATTTCTAGACGTTTACCAACCTCAGCTAGGGTTCTTATAGAGGTTGGGAAAAAATATGGTCAAGACATCATGCTACACTTACACGATATGCTTACATGACATCTAACAGCGCGAAGTCTATTAATGCGTTAACCAAACATGCAAGAAGGCTCCCTGTCACAATGTTATTAGAGTATTTTCGAGCTTCAGCACAACAGTGGTACTACAAACATTGTCACACTAGAGAAGGACTTACAATGATTGTTACACCATATGTTGAGCGCAAGATCGAGAAGAGGACCGGGAAATTCAGAAAATGGAATGTGAATCCATCCACAAATTTGATTTTGGAGGTGCAACTGGAGGAAAGAATGGGACAATCAACTTGGAAACAAGAACATGGAGTTGCATGCAATGGTAGTTGTCCGGTTTACCTTGTGGACACGTTATCACAGTGGCCCGTCACTTCAATCAGTACAAAGTAACTTGCTATGCGGAGAGGTATTTGACGTTAGAGACGTATCGAGTGGCCTACGTAGTGGCCCAATGGGTCATCCTTCAAAATGGGTGGATCCAAGTGATCTGAAGACTATGTTACCGCCCATCCTTGTAAAGAGGCAATCCGGTCGGCCACCTGGCTGTGCTCGTATTCCTTCGCAAGGAGAGAAGAAGGGGAAACAACAATCAGAACAAAAATGTAGTCGTTGCAAGGAAATCGGTCATAGTCGATCTGGTTGCAGATATCTTTTGGTTGGAATAGACGAGCCAAGCCAATCAAAATCATGATCCACATCAAAATCAAAATCAAACGTAAAGACGGAAGCATCTCAGTCGACTCAATGTTTTAGAACTGCAAGTTTTGGGTTCCCCTTGAAATTATTGTAATGCCATTTACTACAAAACTTACGTTATGTAAAAGAAAACTTAGAATGTGTTGTCAATTAATGTCATGTACTTTTTAAATTAATGTAATTGATGCTCTTATATGATGTAATTTATATAATGTATCGTTTTATTTAATTATGTAATGTTTCTTTTTCCATAAAACACACACTTTAATTATAAAAACGGATCAAATATCAAGCCAAAATTGTAAACCAGACGCAAGACGCAAGGACCCAGACGCACGTTTGTGACCTGCGTACTCGGCGAGATGCAAGTCGCATTGTCGAGACACAAGTTGTACTTGCATCTTGCGCCCGGGTGGGGCAAATTTTCGTAAACTTTTTTTTGACATTAAATTATTTATTTATGTTTTTAAAACTTTAATTTTCCTAAATTAAGATAGAGTTGAAACTAGTTAAACAAATTTCAAGTTGCCGGGTTAACCCAAATACTTGTTGGGTGACCTAAATCTGACTTAAGAAAACATCATGTTGTTTGATTATGAGTTGAAGGGTTCGCGAGTCGAAAACTTCAACCTAAATCTGCTTATTTTCGAGTCGGTTTTATATTGAATTTCGGGTCGTGAATTGATAAATTTATAGTACCAAATTTGTATTCTTGCATATATATTTGGAAAGGAGAATATAATTATAATTATAATTATAATATTATAATATATAATATAATAATATATAACATAACTAACAAAATGAAAAATACCTTACCTGAGAAATAATAAACGCCGTTGTGCAGTAACGGAGCACTCATTAAACTTCATCTTCTTCATACATTTTTTAGAAAAAGAGAGAATATCATTTTTCAGATGCGATTTAATAGCTTAATAGAAAAATGAGATTAAAACCTTATGCTTTAGGGATTCTAATTCTGTTTTTGTATTTATCGATAATAATAAATGTAGTAAAATGTTCGATCCATGAATATAAGAATGAAAGATTCATACCTAGGTTTAATTCTTTCTTTTCTCATGGAGGTAGTGAAGGAATGTATGCTTCTAAGGTTCATCTCAATGCATCATCTACCGAAGATAATAAACTCATTAATGGCAAATCATTTATCAGGTATAACACTTTTTTTTTTTTTTTTAAATGTTTTTTTATTTGTTTAAATTTATTTATGATCTACATTTTGGTTGTAATTGTGTATTTCTGATGTGGTTGAGCTTGTTGTTGCTTTTAAAATTTTGGCTGATTATTAGTAACAAATATGTACTTCATTTTGAAATTGGATTATTGGATATATATGTATAATGTTGTTAACTTTTAAGTTATAGAGATACTTAGGTTGAGCTCAATAATTAAAATGTCTCTTCACTGTAAAATAAGTCTCTCTCTATATATATATGCATATCTTATGTAATCTTAACGCTAACGTCGAAAACAATAAAATAATTTTTAACTTAGTTGCTTGGTTTCAATCCTTGTTGGATACTTGGATGGTGAATTAATGAGTTTGGACTTTGAAGTGTAGTGCATATATATCTGATAATATTGTATATGTCGTCTTCTTTTTATATGATTGATAAATCAAAGTTGAAATGTTGGTCAAATGAAGCAACTGCATAAATCCAATTTAAACTTTCTGCCTTTTGTGTTGTAACCTGTTTGTGCGTCTAGGTTTGAGTCAATCATATTTAGAAGACCAAAGGAAATTGCTGCTAAACAGAATGAGATGCAACAAAGTACTGGTTTGGTTGAGGCTATAATTGTTGAAGTGAAAAACCGAGATAAGATTGGGGGTGCATATTTAAACTCTAATGCAATTTGTTGTACACCCGAACTTGCAAGTGATGGTTTCTGCAAGGTAGGAGAAGTCATCATTCGTCAAGACCCTGATAACCCTGGCTGGCCTAAACGGATTCAAACTCCCTTTGAGGGCAAAAGTGAAGAAGCAAAGATGTTGCTGCAAACCATTGAGATCAATAGAACGGGAATGTATTATCTTTACTTTATGTATTGTGATCCACAACTTAAAGGCACAATAATGAGTGGAAGAACTGTTTGGAGAAATCCAGATGGTTATCTACCGGGGAAGATGACACCGTTTATGCCATTTTATGGATTTATGTCTTTAGCTTACCTTATTCTTGGTCTTTTATGGTTTCTTCGATTTTTGCAACATTGGAAGGATGTAATACAGTTGCATTACCACATAACTGTTGTTATTGGTCTGGGAATGTGTGAGATGGCTCTTTGGTATTTTGAGTATGCAAATTTTAATGTTACGGGAAGCAGACCGATCGGGTTTACTCTTTGGGCAGTCACGTTTAGTGCTTTTAAAAGGACGTTTTCTCGTCTTCTTCTTCTAGTTGTATCAATGGGTTTTGGTGTCGTGCGACCTACGTTAGGAGGTGTAACTTTGAAAGTGTTGCTTCTTGGTGTGATATACTTTGTGGCTTCGGAAGCTCTTGAACTTGTTGAAAATCTTGGAAATATAAATGATTTTTCTGGGAAAGCGAGAGTTTTTCTGGTGCTACCTGTTGCTCTACTGGATTCATGCTTCATTCTTTGGATCTTTTCATCATTGTCTAAAACTTTGGAAAAGCTTCAGGTACATTCACTGCTAATTCGGTTTGCTTAATTGCCATCTTAGTAATCTGCATTCTTTGTTTGATAGTAAATAACACGTACATATGTATGTCATGACTGTTACGTAGTATTTGCTATCAGGTAAAGTCATTTAATGAGAATGGATGGGTATTGATTGGGCCAGTATTCTAAAATAGAGGTGGCAAGCTTGTGGGTGGGGCAGGTCAATATGGGTTAGTTTCTGTGGGAGGGGTTGGCTTGACGCAGAACAGTTTTCTCATTAGTATTACTACATTTGTGTAACTAACGTGTCAAATATGATTACAAAAGTTATATTAGTCGCGTGATAGTGTAATTTTTTAGATGATATGATTTAGAAGGTTGTATAAAATAAATTGCACGTTGTTTTGGACCCATTTCCTATCAAGGTATAAATTTTAGTTAACCTTAGTGATAACATAATCCGAATAGACCTATTTATACATAAATGAGTTGAAATTGCACATATGTTTTGAAGTATGAAATTCAATTTATCCTTTGTAAGGTGAAATGTGCATGTTTTCTTTTTCTGTATACAATAGTTGAGGCATGCTATATGCATTTACCATGTTGCCCATATACCGTTGCTTTAGATAACATAGCAAATTTACAATATTTTCTGTATTTACAAAATGAAAGTTTGAATTTGTTGACTTCTTTGTTTTAGATACCGTATTAATTAATCTGTCATATTTTAATGCCCCTCAACCAATTCTTATATGACTTCCATAAAGTGGGCACTTTATTTTATTCATGTGGTATATTACTCAAGGAGTGCTCAGCTTATTGTGAAATAGCTGCCAACTGTGAAAATGCAGCTTCTTCATTCAAGTGATGAAGAATTTATGTATACTCAATTACTCAATGATTTCATACCAATTATTGACTTATTCTGACCATAGTTGAATGTATGTAATTGGTTTCCTTTTTGATATTTGCTTATGATGGAAAGCTAGCAATTCGCATCGAGTGCTGAATTTAAATGGATGGGTTTAGCTTTTTACTCATGCACTACAACATGTTATATGCTCAATTTTGATGAATTTTGACTTAATTATGTTCTTCTGACTATGTTGACTCAGTTACGGAGAAGTATGGGCAAGCTTGAACTATATAGAAAGTTCACTAATGCTTTAGCTGTCTCTGTCTTCGTTTCTGTTGCTTGGATTGGCTACGAGGTACTCTGCTCTTCATCCTTAATCATGACTATTTTATTTTGTATCTGCACATTTTGTATGTGTTTCGCCTTTGCACACGTAACTATAGGTTGCAGAATGGGCGGGTTTGATAATATATAGCTCCAAACTCAGAATGGGTTCAAATTAACGGGCTGGGTAGGTTTGACCCGTCTATTTTTGAATTTTTATAATTTTATAAATGATTAATATATTTTTGAAAAGCAAATTTTAAGACCCTATACCTACTCTACACCTTTGTACCGAGTTGGACTTGAACCCTCAACCACTTGGTTAGAGAGCGCCTAAGATACACAATGGATATCTCTAGGCCAAAGGCTTGTTGATAATAAGAACTATATTATTAGCATAATTATCTGATTTTTTAAATAAAGCGATATTTGAGGTTATTAGCATTTGAAAACACTTTGGGTGACTTTCAACCAATTTGACCTGTTGGAGAATAAATTACAACCCAATTTATTGGTATGTGTCGGTATTTCCATATCTATACTACTTTATAGAGAGAATTTGGTCAACATCTAAAAGTCGGTCATACTCATAAACTCTTACCCCATAAAATCAAACATCAGATTTCTATCTCTTACTATATAAACAGACACTCCACAGAAAACACATGTTACACACTTTTAAAACACACACACTTTCATCCATTACTCTTTTACATAATCGCCACAACCCTGCCGCATCACACGGGTATGATGCTAGTCTAACTTTATTGTATAGCTAAATTTTTCAAGCTACATTTTTTTAATGATCCTTGATAATAGTGCTATGTTGATTTGAAGTACTATAATGTCTAGTTGTTGACAGTTCGGCTTCATCCACACACAAGTTATTGTATTTATGGGCTTATGGCAACTGCAATTCTTTCTTTTGTGTTTTTCTAGTCTTTTGAATCATCGATTCTCAATTATTATGCTTTTTATTTCAGTTGTACTTTAATGCAAGTGATCCCTTGAGTGAGTTATGGCGACGAGCTTGGATCATCCAAGCTTTCTGGGCTATGGTGGCATATATACTTTTGGTTATCATATGCATTCTTTGGTCTCCTTCTCATAACCCTACTAGGTAGCTTCTGAGTTTGTTTCAGACTATCTTCAATTTTAATTCTCATATGAACACTCTCGAAAATTACATCAAGATGAGTGCAAGCTAACTTTGGCTCTTTGAAATGAAATAGAGGGGTAATATTTTTCAGATACTCATATATTGTTGTGCAAATATGCAGATATTCATACTCGGAGGTTGATGATATAGAAGAAGAAGGTATCTCTTTGACCAGCAGTGGAGTCAAAGTTGTGGGAGAGTTATTGGAGAGGAAACCGGCAATTATTGCAGATCATGTGTTTGAGGTTATTGAGGAAGACAAAAGAGAATGATGCTCCCACTATTCTCCTGGTACTACTCCTTCCTATCATGACTTCATACAAGCACTGGAGTTTACAAATGGGGGGTGTTTGATATGCGTTCTGTAATCTGATTATTGTGACTTCAAGTCGCGATAGTCACTTTTAATGTTCGGATAAACAGAATCTACTTCTGATTATCTAATTTTTTGAGGGTCAAATGATGAGTGGACGAGTAGTGTATATTAATTAGTTAATACCAGGTGCAAGAAGTAGATAGAATTAGAAGCAGAATCTGTTCACCCATGGGTAGTTATTTAAGGTAATAACAGATAAAATTACTTATATACTGGTTTATCGTACCTGATTTGACATACATTAACTTCCATTTTATATAACATTTCTCATTTCCCCTCCTAAGAACGCTCTTTTTTGTTATTTTATCTTTCAACTTCAGACAGTAGATTCACGTCCAAACACCACCATCTCTTAATTTTGCTTCTAATCATACTGTGATACTGATAATTTGCAGAAACTGCAACCAAATGTTCAAACAACAGTATCATTCTCTTGTAGCCGGGAAATCATTAACCTTCTGCAAGAAGTAGTTTAGTACAGCAGTTGGAGCTGGCATACTGTCACTGTGACCTGATTGACTCTGTGAAGTCAACAAAATCAACTGATCAAGATGAAGCTATAGAGTAAGTTTTAACCATTTTATGTGGATTGCAAGTATATTATGAAACTGGTATTCAGTTCCTTGAGTTTATTTATTAGCTTCCAGCTTCAATTATCCCTCCCCCTTATGATAGACAAAATCTTTGGTAGATTTACCCGAAATCTTTGTGCGAGGAGGACCATACTTCTGTGTAACAGGTTTACATTTGATTTGTTGTGACCATTTACTCGGGTCATATTTATATGGTGACACAAATTTTTTTTTTTTTTATGTTTGATGTATTTATTAGGATTGATCCTTGTATAATTATCTCGAAGACTTGAGAGGAAAACATGTTGCTTTCAATACAGTACACGAGTTTATGTGATACACAAACTTGAAACAAATACTCGAAAAAGGCATTGCTAGTCCATCTGTCCATGACCTAAACTGCGTATCGAATCTGCAGTCCAAGTATGCTTGGTGAAAGAGTTGAACTCGGCTGAGAAAGCATAATAACAACGCCATATGGACTAGTTTTCTGCGTTAGAGAATTTCTTTTCGAAGTCATTTTATTCTCTTATGGTTCGCAATAAAAAGTACTTGATCAGTTTTACCATAAAAAGGTTAACCTTTCAACATACAAGTATTAATATTAATATTAATTATTGCAGGCCTACATTTTTTGCATATGTATAGACATAACTATTATTATTACGCATTCATACACCTTATTATCTATACAACATCCTTCTCTCTTTAGAAGTGACAATTGATGAAGGAGTTAAATTCATAAAGTTAATAAAATACGAAATAGGCCGAATGAACAAAATGCATGAAGTTTACGAAGATGTTGAAACCTTCTACATTGTATAAGTTTAGTAAACGATATTGTTATCATGCTTAAAATACGAACATTACGGCATTTAATTTAACGTTCAGGAATAAATCTTGAAACGTGGCAAAATTCATCGAATTCTGAGAAAAACTAATCTAAATTTTGAATTTGAAACCCACAAACATACGCTTCCATCTTTATTTCTGTATTACGGAGTATATATATATTATATTATATGTATATATATATTTAATGGAATATAGAAATGGAAGTATATAATCTCTCACACACAGTAGAGTGTGAGTGTGAATCTATACACGTGATTGCTTTGCTTTTGCATTTTCTTGACAAGATTTGTAACTCTTAAACAATAAAAAAACCGCGCTTTTTTATTTTGCAATTTCAAACCAATTTTTTTTTTCTTCTTATACATTTGTTCATCTTAACGTCAAACCCTAACCCTAATTGGAACTGATTTATGCTCTCTTTCATCTTACAACTTCAATTTGCGATAATTTGAGCATAGTGATGGATAACGGTGATGGTGTGAGATCTGAATTTAAGGTTTGTCAATTTCGAAGAATTAGGTTAAAAATTTGGTGAAAAAAACATTTTCTTTGGGTATTTGCTTGAATTGATGTAATTTGGTTGATGCAGAAGGTGAAGTATGGAGAATTTGAAGAACAAAGATCCAAACTTTGCGATTTTCGATCGGTGTTTCGGGCCAAAGGTATACTTTTGAATTTTTGTTGATGATATATACAAGTAATTAACTTTTTGGATTGTTTGGGATTTGTTTACCAAATACTTGTGAATATGCAAGACAATGATACAAACAATATTTTTTAGATGTGTAAAATTACGATATAATGTTGTACTTGTATCAGTTTTGTTTTGAATACTATAAACCTATTGACATTTTCAATCTTGTCGATCCATAGAATCATGTACATTCACTTGTCTACATGTAAATAATAATTACAAGTTATGCCACTTTTTTTTTCAAATAAAGAATTTCTTGAAATATGATTTCCGTGTAGATTGATACAGCCATTTGACAACACATTTATGATTGGCTTTCCGAACCATTCTACTTAGATTTTGGTTGCAAAATAACCTCTGTTCTGGCTAGAAAGCTTAACGAGAGACTCATTTCATTAGAATAAGGGACTTCTCAGTATGTTTCTTTTGCATCTGCTTTTGCAGAATTTATCCAAAGTCTAATTTATATAAAGTGTAGTATTTTGTTAGGACAATGGTTTCCTTATGATAGAGAAAACCAAATACACCAGATGGAAAAGTTAATTACTTCAATCAGAAATTTGAACTTAGTAAACCTTGGAAACTAGTAATCTGATATAATAAATTCCTTGTGAATAGGGGAGTCGACAAAGAACATTCTTTCAACACTTGACCTCACTACTAAATTAGACCATTTACCCTACAATGACGCTCCATCATGTGGTGAAGACATGAGAAAACCATCACAAGAGATTGCATCGACGCAAATTTGTGGGAAACGAAAAACTTTTGGTCTTGATCTCAATGCCGAAGATGTTTCAAGTTCTTTTAATAAAGAGCCTTTTCATCTCTACAAAAACCATGAAAATGTAGAATCTCGAGATACTTTGTCTGAGTGTGGAAGTACTTGTGGCTCAATGATAGAGAAAGACTCGATGAGAATTTGGAAACAAATGAAACAAAATGGGTTCCTCTCAACTTCCCATGGCAGTGTATTGGTCCCACCAATGCCAAAGCCCCGTGGGAGGAAACAAGGAAATGAATCAGTGATCAAGAAAAAGATAGAGATGGCGAAGAGAGAACAAGTTGATAAATTTGCAAAAGTAGCTGCTCCAAGTGGGCTTCTGAATGAACTGAATCCTGGTATTATAAACCATGTAAGAAACAGGAAACAAGTTCATTCTATAATTGAGAATCTTGTCAGATCTGCAAGAACAAAAAACAAAAATAGTGAACGCAAGCAGGATGATGGGACTCTAAATCTTCTGTACACCAACAAAGAATGTGAAGATGATGTACTTAGGCTGAAGCTTTCATCCACTTCAACTATGGCATCAGAGAATATGAGTACGTTGTCAAATGATGAGTCTGCAACTATCTCTACTGTCGATTCGCTTTCTGTTAAAGGTTGGTCTTTTATGTTCTTGTTCTATGATCAAATGTATCTTCTTTATGGTCATATGAAAAGTGTGACAGTTTTATGTTTGGGAATCTCATATAAATCATTACTTCTTTTGGGGATGTTTCAAGATTGACATTACTAACTTGATCGTTATCATCATTCAAAATAAATGTATGTCATGGGGTCTACAAGCGTTTTCTGTTCTGTCTTACTAAAGGATATTTCAGATATTTGTCAAATAATCAAACACTCCCCTTTGTCAAGTCAAATGCTTTAATTTGTCTGATATTCATGCTGGTATGCTGCAAAATGAGATTGTTAATGTTAAAAATTGGAGAGAAGGGTCATGCATTATTTTCAGGCAATATATATTATCAATATGTGATATTGAGTTGTGGGAAACTATTGTTCTTTTCAGCTGCAAATGTAGCTTCTCAGTGGTTGGAACTTCTTCATCAGGACATCGAAGGCCGTCTAGCGGGTAATGTTGCTTTTCATCCATGCAAGAATTTATGTTAAAACTTTAAAACGATGCTGAATCTAAGCTAATGAACACTTGTTACTGCTGTTATTACAGCCTTAAGGCGTAGCAAGAAACGAGTTCAATCTGTAATCCAAACAGAGCTTCCTTCCTTGATATCGAGTTACTTATCTTTTAATCAAGAAAATGAACCTTCGGTTGTCCATCTAACAAATAAAGCAAATAACGAGATGCATAAACTCAGATGGACTGCCCTTTTTGATCAGATGGATAAATCACTTTCTGAAGAAGAGAAAAATCTGGTGAGTCCTGCATTCAAAAAGGTGTTTGTCATTATAGATTGGTATATCTCTTATTATTACCAACTTTTTTGACATTCCCTATTATCAATACTATACCTACCAGGAGAACTCGTTGAATCAAGTGAGGGAAATGTTGATGCGTTGTGAACATGGCCTCTTTCAATTTCCTCCAGGAAATGGTTCGCAACAGCAGGGTACTTCGCAAACTAACTACATGTAAGTTTTTAGATCTATATATTGTGTCCATATAACATTTATTGTTTAACGAACCTATATATCCTCAAGAGAAGAGAACTTGATTTATCTCTGTTGACATGTAGATATCTGAAAGCAGAACCAGCCCTAGACAAGGATTTAGCTGTACGGGCTGCTGCTGCTGCTATTTATTCAACATCCAATTTTCTGCAATCGGTAGAAAATCAACCCTGTTTCTGATCATTTTTAGACTTAGGGTAGTCTTCTGTAACAAGTTTAATTTAATTATACTTACATTTTCATTCATACTTGGGCTGATGTTGTATTTAGTTTGAATTTGGTTTCTTTGTTACAGTTAGAAGTTGAATTGTCTCTATGTATTACCTTTTATTATTCAATTTCTTTTGCCGATTTGTAGCAAAGAAACTGAGTTCTGGTAACAACTGGAGTTTGGAATAATAGCAAAACATTTTCTTGTACTTCTTCTTATATGGTTGCATGTCATTGTGATTCTAGATTTGTTTTACACAGAGCTTAATAGATGAACCGACTTTTGAAGGGTCTATCTGGTTTGCTGAGACCAGCCCGACCCGTTCTTCCTTGTAATCTCCAGTTTGGTGTTGTTGGTAAAAGGACCCTATCTGGGACACACGAGGATAACCCATAATCTAAAGTGGACATATATAGAGACGATGAACCAACCCAGTGTAAAAGCTGAAGAGCCAACCAGTCCTTTTTTACAACCATTATGTTCAAACACTTCCGTGTCCAATTTTGATGGATTATGATATAAAAAATGGACTGCAAATTTCACACTTTGTGCTTACTGTTGGTGACAGTGTGAACATATATATATATATACATACATACATACATAATAACAATAAGGTTAATTTAAGTTATAGTTTATCTCCAACGGGTCAATCTGGTTCATTTGAAAGCCTAAAAGATCCAACTGCAAAGGAAACGGGTTGGTTAGGTCAAACACAGGATATTCATCCAAAATGTATTTGATGCATAAGATCTGACTAGTTTTCGGGTTCAAATACAAAATTGAGCTCCAAATCGGGTTCAATTACAAAGAGCATCTTAAGAAGCTCACGTGCTTCACGCATATCACCATTCTTGCAATGCCAAGATAGAAGAGTGCTGAAAGTAACAAGATTAGGAGAAATACGGCATTGAAGCATATCTAGAAATTTTTTCATTGCTTTATCAATAATACCTGTCTTGCAAAAGCTGTTGATTATCATGTTATAAGATATCACATTTGTTAAAAGCCCCTTTTCAAAAATCTGATTTACATACCAATTTCCCTCCATTGATCTTCCATTCTTGTATAAAGACTCGGCAAGAAGAAGATACGTATTGAATTCACATTTCACACTTCCAACCAAACCATTAACAATATCACATGTTTCCGTGAGATCCTTAACTAAACAAGTTATAGTCATGTTAAACGTATTAGTATCAGGTATATAACCTCTCTATGACTTTCTTCAAGAAAAAAACGGTTTCATTAGGTAAAGAATTGCTCGATAGACTATGTAAAATAGCTTAGTAGGCTGGTACAGGCAAGAGTTGCTCGTTTTCCACAAAATAGGATAATGATTTAAAAGTCTCGACTGGACGAGCATTATGAAATACACCATTAACTAATGATCTAAAGGTAGCATCATTAGGCTTCACATTACTCTCTCTCATCCTCTCCAAAACCTTAAAGGCTTCTTCCATTGTTTTTGCATTACGATACCCATCGATAAGTATTGTATATGTATATACATTCGGCAAATATCCCATTTCTTGCAAATTGTTTCAACAACTATGTAGATTCATTTAACTTATGTATACCACTATACCTCCGTGATACAAACTTGGCTCGGTGGGTTGTTCCTTGAAGCTAAACTTGAAAATAAGTTTGGTCATTGAAGGCCATGTTTGATGTTGAAATCTATAATGTGAACTTAATCTTTCTGTTCGACTGATCTTATCAGAATCATGTTTGATTTGAAATGAATGAATCTGGGAACCGGGTTGCTTGATTCAAGAGGCGCAAAGCAGTTCCATTTTCTTCTTCTATCTGATTAAGCTCCCGACGTGTTGCGATTTGGAAAATGTTGGGCCAAATCCTTGAAATTCTCAGAGCTAAAGCTTCTGTGTAATATGAAGCAAGCTGAGTGATTGAAGAATCACCTCTAAGAGATGCCAATTCGCCTAGTTTAGATATGAATTGATTAATTGCGGGTATGTTCTTCATGCTAATAGCTTCCAAACAAGCTAAACGTAAACTTATAAGCTTGAATCCAACTTCTTCATCATGGGTTTAGTTCCCATCTGCTAAAAGATCCAAACTTTGATTTGGGTTTGGTGCGCCTACTCAATTTGATCCGCGCGTTTGTGGATCAAGATCCAAACTTTGATGACTTTCTGGTATGAACTGCTACTTGAACCCGACCTAGATCACGTGTCCTTCGTGACCCATTCCCTGTGACTAGCTGAAGCAAATCCCTTTCTCCTAGATCAGCTAATTCATTCACAAAACACCATGGACTGGTTCTTAGATAGGGTGAAATCACATTGCTTGGAGCTAATGACTACGGAAGTGAAGTAATAGGATACCAAAGTTAAATTCCCACTTCCTCAGGTGGACTAAACTCGAATCTCTTCATTTCAAAAATTCTTCAACTTTACTGCAACCCCTTTTCGTCTTGGCCTTAAATGACTCATCTTTTTGTTCATCTGCAAAAAGTCTCACTTCTTTTCTATACCACATTCTACTTAAGTAAACAGCTGCTGCTCGTTCAGGCTTTTATCGGGTTGTTGTCGACTGATAAGCTGCTAACAGGCTGTGATCGGGTAGTCTTTTCTTGGGAAGTCATGACAATTCCGAATACAAAATTGAGCTCCAAATCCGAACTCGATTGCTATCCTGCTTATTGAGTTCTACATATCAATGTATTACAGTAATATTCATGTTAACTCCATATCAAACTACTTGCCATATTGCACATTGTTTTACTTCTAGACATCTTCATGAGTTATTCTAACATTTATCCTGTTGAGTTATTGATTTGAGTTTAGTGTAACATAATCATACAAATGAGCTGAGCTCGACTCTAATCAGTTTGGTTTAACTTTATTATACAATCGATCAAACTGAGCTCGGCCCAAATTGTAAGTGACCCACGTTAAAACAGGATGCTAATTGTTCAAATTTTGGTTGTTTAATCATTATGAAATACCAGAAGATTTTAACAAGCACAACCAACTTTCATCTATATTCAAATTAAAAAATAACAATAACAATAACAATAAATCAATCACATTTATTCTTATCACAATTTCATACCCTCAATTCCTCTTCAGTTTTGTCATGCTGGTAAGAACGCGGAACCTAAAACTTCTTTCGTCACAGAACTGGTGTAAGGCCTGAAGAATCAACCAGTCTTTTTGTACAACCATTGTGTTTAAACACTTTCATGTTCAATTCTGATGAATTATGATATAGAAAGGGCTGCAAGTAGTGGTTTAAAAAAAACAAACCAACCCACACCTGATCCAAACCCCATTAAGCCTATTAGGGTTGGGTTTATTAGGGTTTTTAGGCTTAATCAGGTGAACCAGAATGCTTATTAGGGTAGGGGTTATAGAATATTGTGTTCATGCTTAATGGGGTACGACCGTACGAGTTTGACCCGAATAACCCGATTTGGCCTAGGTCCAATGTTAATTTTCATACTTAATTTAGCCCACATTGTTAGTTGAATTTGTGCTGTTTTTGTATATAATACTGTAATTATGTGAATCTATGATCATGAAATGTGATTTGCCACCTTTTAGAATCAATTGTTTTGCGTGTGAATAAAATAAAAGCATATGACATTGGTCTAAACTCTAAACAATGTATATACAGACATAGTTTTCATCATTTGGGTCGCATGACTATGTCAACCCCATTAGTTATTGTTGTACTTACTTTCCTTGTCCTCCCATTACTGCTGTCATCACTCATCAATCACACTTTTCTAGTTTTCTGTAGCATTCATACAATATTGACTGGTTCAACTAACCAATGCTGCTATATATAGCCATTTAGGCTTGGTTTTGGTTTGGTACTTAGAAATGGTTTAACCAAACTGAATTGGCTACACTTACATATCTCTTAAAGTATTGAAAAAAATAAGAACATTTTTAATGATGTTAGCCCGTACCCGAAAGCTTGAATGCTTAGGGTTGGTTTAGGGTGAGTTTTAATTATTTTTAAAACCGACTAATCCGACCCGAATAACTCATATTAGAGTCGGTTTGACGCGATTAACACCCCTAACTACAAGTAATCAATCAAGCATCACATATATAGTGCTTACTATGTATGACCATGTGAACCTATTCAAACATAATTAGGTTGATTAGAGTTATGGTTTATATCTAATGGGTCAAATTGGTTCGTCTATAAACCTAAAAGATCCAATCGCAGAGATAATAGGTTGGGGCTTGATAGTCATCCAAAGTGCATCTAATTCATAAGATCTTAGTACTTTTAATCAAAAAAATAAAAAGTTTCACTGCTATTATGTATTTAACAAATAGTAGAAAGTAGATCAATATATGAGTTTGTCGTAAATGTTGACAATTAAAAAGAAAAAAGTAAAATGATACAATATAGTTTTCTCTTAATTTTGACGATGCTAATGTGTAATACAACTAGTTTGGATTTATAATGAGTTGAGTTTGCAAGAAAAACCGAGCAACATTTTGTCAAATTTGGGGCCGAATGCAAAATGAGCTCCAAATCTGAACTCGAATGCTATCCTGCTTCGAGCTCTACATATCAATGTATTACAGAAATATTTTCATGTCAACTCCATATCAAACTAGTTGCCTTACTGCACATTGTTTACTAGACATCTTCATGAGTTATTCGAACAGCTTATATCATGTTGAGTTGTAGCTTTTAGTTTTGTGTAACATCATCGTACGATTGATCAAACTGAGCTCCACCCTAATATCAAGTGACCCAGGTTTAAAAGGATGCTGTTCAAATTTTGGTTGTTCATTCACTGATACATACCAGAAAATTTTAACAAGTACAACCAATGTCCATCTATCTATATTCAAATCAAACAATAACAACAGAAATAATCAAATTTATTCATTTAACAAATCAATTCCCTCAATTGAGTGATCATCTTAATCAAATAAATTCATGATCACAATGTACAATATACACTTAAAACACCACCTATATACCAATGAAACTTAAACACCAATAAAGTTTCATTGTAACAACCAACAATCGTTAAACTGTGAATTAACACTATTGCTGAAACTATGAACTTTCATCAAACAAAAATGTGTGCAAAATAATCCCATTCCTCCATTCACTCTACACGTTTTCAACAAATAACACGCCGACGATTTAATTCGATCTCTTCCTTTAAATCTTCCTTGAATCAATACACCAAACGCTTTTGTTCCATCCTCTCCGTCACCGGAATCTTCTAAAATCTTCTCTCGGAGCTCTTCCACCAGTATAATTCCGTCCGGTGACGACGGTGTCCGTTTCACCACATCCGGCCAGTCCTCCGCCGTCACCGCCGTCTCCGTCTTCACTACGCCGCCGTCGGCGTATATCTGAACTAACAACGGCGCTTGTTTTATATTCTTCACGATTTCCGTTACCGAATTCCTCATCCATTCGTCGAATTTCTCCGTCCGGTCGTAATCTGAAACGGATACGGCGGCCGGAGTACCGGTCGCCGACGTGGAGATTCTAGAAATCGGCGATTTACCGGCGAGATTTGGAATTGAGAGAGAATGCAGGCGGTTAGATCCGGAAGTTGGACCGGACTGGTTGTCGAGAAAACCGGTTGCCGGTTTGCAAATTAAACGATGTCCGGCTCCGTCGTAACGAACTCCTAAACAGGTCATCTTTAACAACCGTGTATGATGGTGGAGATAAAATTGACCATTAAATGCTTATGTTTTTGCCTTTTATTTTAGAGGAAGAAATTGGGAGGGAATTGAATTGGACTGTGGTGGACGAATACTGGCCGTTGGATGGAGATGGTGGATTACTTAAGTTTGCCGCGGGTTGGCGCGTGCCAATTTTCAACTACCATGTGTTAACCGCTGTTTTGCTGGCATGGCATTTCCTACGTGGAATGCTTTTTACTTTTTCATGTTCATTTTTATCGAACAATTCAATAGGCGTGTTGAATATTTGATTTGCAATAGTTTAACCTGAATACCGAATTAAAATTAATTTTAAAAAATTGAATTTGAGAAATAATTTTTAAATGGATTAAAACCAAAATTGAAGTTAATATTCAGTTATCGGTTTATTTTGAAATTTTAGAATTGAATTAAATAGAAAATCAAATCCAATTTAATAAATATACATTATTACTAATATATATACATTTACATTTACATATATGTATATATAATAATATGTATATGTAATATAATAATCGGATAAAAAAGAATGAGATATTATAAAATACTAAAAAAAATATTTTTTACCAATCATTTTAAATTACGATAAATAAGGCAAGATGGATATTTTGCTTTTTGTTAAAATGAAGTTTCCTAATCAGTAGCTAATATTAACATTCTGTTCTAGAGTTTTATTTACGAGGGAAGAGAAAGTAATTGAAAAGAAAATAAGAAATGATTTGTGTTCCCTAATTTTTTAGGAAGGAAGAAAAAAGAAAATAAATGATTATTTTTGCCTAATTTTCCTTCTTATCTTTTTTCTCAAATTGGGAAGCTTTGAATTCATTTATTTTCTTCCCCTTCATTTATCTTCTTTTCTTTCCTTACCAAACTCGGGAACAAGATGTAAATGACAACTTTTGTTCCCTTTTTACGTTAAATCAGGACGCAGATTTCTCAAATCCCAATCCTTTTCTCTCTGAATAATCGAGCACCGTTTATATTGCTTGAATAAATTATTAATTTTTATTATCATTCTTTACAAATTATTATTATTATTATTATTATTATTTAGATATGCAAGATCCTTGGTTCTAATTTTACAGTTTTAGATATACTAGGTTATAAACCCGCGATTACACGGGTTGAATTTAATTCTAACTTGGTCGATTTTTTTATATAGTTTATAGAGTGCGATAAGGCGCGACGAATTTAACTTTTATAAATGAATAAAATATGTAGTCAATTTTTTAATATTGTTGCCAACTTTTTTACTTTAAAAAAATACATCAAATATTTAAGGGCCGAAAGTGTAACAAATTTAATTTTTATAAATGAATAAAATATTTGGTCGATTTTTATAGACAGTCTATAGACCTGTGATAATGCCGAACGAATTTTGATTTTTATAAATGAATAAAATATTGTGATCGATTTTTTAATATAGTTTATAGACCCGCTATAGTGCAGATAAATTTAATTTTAATAAAATATTAGGGCCAAAATATTTGGTTAAATTTTTTATACAGTCTATAGACCTGTGAAAAAGCCGGACGAATTTAATTTTTATAAATGAATGAAATATTGTGACCAATTTTTTTTATATAGTTTATAGACTCGCTATGATGCGTGACAAATTTAATTTTAATAAAATATTAGAACTAATTTTCTTATATAATTTATAGACTTTTTAATTTTTATAAATGAATAAAATATTTGGTCTAACTTTTTAATTTAAATAAATAGATCAAATAGTTAAGGGGCTAAAAATGTAATTATATGAAATAAATTAAGATCGTTAGATCGTAAATTGTAAAAAGTTTTGAATGACTCAAATTCCTCCGTCGTACCATCTTTTAATTATATATAAAGAAAAGATTATTCACAAATAAATACTATATTAGTTTTAGTTAATTTCATGAATACTCAACTTCATGATATATAATTTATTTTAATTTAAAATTATAATATAATTTACATAATAAATACATTAATTTACACAAAATTTTAATTATAATTCACAAAATGTATACACAATTAAATAACTATTATTCAAAAAGTATAAACTTATTGTGATGTTTTATCAAATATATAAATAATTAAAACTCGATTATATTTATGTCGAAGATAAAATATGATCCACCCAATTACACTATGATTCATTCATAAATAGTTAATAATTGGTGGTCACGTTGATTTCATAAATAGACAACACATCATTCATATCTTATTTGTTTTTATCATCGTTCTCTATTTCTACAAACTGGATTTCAAATGCAGTTATTTTTGTAGGATGATAATACTTTTTAGGAAAGATAACTCTTTTCCTTCAATTTAATGTTGTACGACGGTTTTGATTTTTAACAATAGAAATGTCAATTTACATATGTGTCACTTTTCCTTTAATACACATATGACATTAGCATTCACAAATTTTACAATTATACCATAAGTTGTGAACCATTGATTAAAAAGATTAAGGTGTAGATTTTTCTCTCTTTAATCTCCTTCCTATCTGAGCTCTATGTATATATATGCGCGTAATTTTTCGAATTCGGTTGAAAATTTGAAAATTTTAGTGTTTTGAAAACTTAAAAATACTTAGATATTATGTATTTGTAAAAAAACTAAATGTTTTGTTTGAACTTTAAAGTTCACATACATTGATATTTTAATGTTTTGTGAACTCGAATTTGATTAAGAAGTAACGCTAATTAATGGTTAAATTTATGTATTTGTATGGTATAATCGTACATATTCCGTAGTTTGTATGTTGAACAATTTTTTTGATTAAAGGTTAATTTTGTTGGTTTTTCAGTTTTAACTTAAAGCGAACTGAATTTAAGTTCAGTTTAAACATATGAATTTGATTTTTAATTTTATTTTTAAAAATTTCAAAATCAAATAACCCAAACCAATTAAACCTAGAAAACAGTAAATCAAACTGACAAATACCCCCACAACAAACCGCCCTTGTTAACATCTAAATTGAGTTTTGATTGAATGATATCAACAGTTATAAATATTGAGAGAGAGTAACTGTGAATATAATGAAGGGGAAAACATATATTTAACATGTTGACCAATCACAAATATAATATTATTTTATACATTTTAACCCTCAGCTTCTTGATAAATGCACATCTTATATATCTTTAAGCATTATAATATATAATATTTATTATAATTGTATGCGGTGGCGTAGATGTAAAGGACACAGGAAGGGCCACGACCCACCCCATAACTTCTTTTGCTACTAGTACCACACATATATATAATTTAGTAATACTATTCTCAATGAAAATAATAGTGGCCCACCCTGAAGTTTAGTTTCAAAACAGTTAGCCCTTCTAGTTGAACTTTATTATTTTATACAGGATGTTTTAAACTATAAATATTGAAAATTAGGTTAGGATTAGGAATAGGATCCTTAATAGATCAAAATCCTTAAAACATTCCTTACGTACCTCTTACATAATTAACTCATGATAACTATAACTATTAGCCTATTAAGAGTTTGGACCCTTAAAATTTTAAAATACTCCAAAAAGTTATTGTCATATAGAAACTACGTGATTAACTTATCGAGTAAAAGGATAGATTAGGTAATAGAATGAGTGATGACTTCTTTTAGATATTTAGATCTTATTTTCAAAGAAATTTACGAGACTTTTTATTTAGATTATATTTTAATTTAAATGATTTTAACGATGTAAAAGAGCGCTCTTTAAAACTGAAGTAAAAATTATCTTTAAATCTTTTACACTTTATTATTATGTTAGTTTTGAGCATTTTTAGTATTTATTTTGATTTGGCCCATCTTAAGTGAAAATCCTGACTACACTACTGATTGCATATAAGAATAACGATTAAGCATCAAGAGTCCCATATTAACTTATAACTTAAAATATATCTAACAATGTTAAAAATGAATTTAACGGCTGTTATCGTTTTCCTTAGAATTAATATGTTAGTCTCACTACCTACGAGTAAGTAGGAATTTTTTGTCATTTCCCCATAATATGTCCATGCTCGTATGTATGGCGTATGCTACCCAACCAATATGGCAATACATAAAACATAGTCTTCAAAACTCTTATAGCATTTTGAGTTTGGGAGATGACATAAGAAACACCGGTACCTTAATTAGCACATTTTGTTCAAAAGTTGGACACCGTTGTTACGTATTCTTAATTTGTCGAGGTTTACACAAAACAGTATTCAATTCAAAAGAAACAACAAGTACGTATGATATTTCATCATTCAAAAAACTAGTTTAATAACAATGAAATTTGTTGGGTCCACGCGTGATGAAATGAAGCACACGATATAAAACCATGCAATTAGGTGAAGCGAACGGAGGATATTTGATGACGTGTCTCGATATCAACTCCTAATTTAACCAACCTTCTCAGCAGTACATATTGGACATTTGGACGGAGAAGTTATTGTACGCGGTGCATAAAACTTCTACATATTATGCAATATGAAATATGAAGTGTATACAATATTATTTTTTTAACGTCCATTACTTCAATATATTTGTCCAACATTTAATGTATATGATTAGTACTATAACACATTTTTGTTACAACACCAGTATTAAATTAGGTTGATTTCTAATGTTTTATTACTTCACAATACGAACAAAAAGACGTTGATGTAGCGTATCGAAATGGTCTTACTATCATGAGATTGTGGGTTTTAAATTCTGTAACTGAAATCAATGTATATAATGTATATGTTCGTAAGAGTTGTGTGTTTTGTACTTCCTCTTTTTTTATAAACGTCGAGTTTTATTGGATAGATTATAAGTCAATTCATGTGTTTTGCCGTCTGTTTTCAATGGTACAAAGACCGAAGTATAATTACAAACAAATTTGAACTACTTGCCTGAAAAGGATTTTGAAATCGTTATTTTTAAGTGAACCAAACGTTTGCTACTAGGCTGACCCAAATCCATCGGTCCTAGGCTAACTAGAACGAAATGTAAGCTAAATATTTTTTTTGTTGTTGTTGTGGTAACTAGAACCAAATGTGTTAATTGATCATTATTACAAATCGTTCCAAGTTTTCAACACATCACTTTCAACTTAATCAACTATTTTCCAACAAAAAGAACGGGTTTAAGGCTAGTGAAATGAGCTTTGCATGTGAACTTAAACTTGTAATACACACACAATCTTCTTGTGACGATATTTATTTTTCCTATTATAATCACTAATTTTGTGATATAATATAACCAACAAGAATAAGAATGATAGTGTACATGATATGACTATACAGTACATTTAACACATGGACTACTATTTGGAAGCCCATATACATACACATATTTATACTGTGGATTCAGATATCCACTCACATGAAAGGTATCCACCAAAGAATTTTAAAGTGTCTATGAAACCCTTAAATATTTATAACGTAAGTATTAATCTGCTTATTTAATATTTGTTGTTACTACAAAACTATCTCAAAATTTCTCAATGGAAATGAAGTAAAAGAATAGCATGATACTTGCCCCTCTAAATAACAGAGATAATTATGTTTATATTATTTTTTTATACAATTATAAGTATAAGTATAGTAATATAAATGATTTTTAATTTTGAAATTATGACTTAAAAATATGAGCTTTATTAGAGTCACGCTCAAGTCTACCTACCGAATGGTTGATGACTGGTGGTTGCTAAATATGAATGCAGTTGGCTTATTTAAACGTCCATCTAAGTTTTGACATTTTGTGACATCATTTTCTCTATACCAAAGAGTAAGATTTCTCTCTTTAATTTCATTTTTATCAAAAGACTAGGCAAACTATTAACTTAATGAATTTTATTTTATTTTATTTTTATTTGTATGATTTTGTATTGTGTAGTGGGCACAGAAATGGTGATTCTTGATGACATTTCTTTTCCTCCACAGATCACAACAACAAAGCCTCTGTCTTTGCTTGGACATGGTAGTTATTTATATTCATCAATTGTTAAAAACTCATTAATCCATGAAAATCGATCGATATTGAACTTTATGTTGGCAAAACAGGAATTACCGACATCGAGATACATTTTTTGCAAATCAAGTTCACTGCCATTGGAGTTTATATTGATCCTGAGATCGTGACTCATTTGCACAAATGGAAGGGAAAATCTGGAACTGAGTTAGCCATAGATGATGAGTTCTTTGATAGTGTCATTTCAGGTAAATAGTTTTGAACTTTTTTTGTTTTAGACTTTAGTTGGTACGTTTGCTTATACTTTTTTGGTCATTATTGTGATTGTGAATTTATGCAGCACCCGTCGATAAATACTTGAGAATTGTGGTGATCAAGGAGATTAAGGGATCACAATATGGAGTACAACTTGAGAGTTCTGTGAGGGACCGATTGGCAGCCGATGACAAGTATGAGGAGGAAGAGGAGACAGCACTCGAACAAATTGTTGAGTTTTTTCAATCAAAATACTTCAAAAAGGATTCGGTACTTACGTTTAGTTTTCCTGTGACATCAAACATCGCCGAGGTAAATTATTAATTATGTATCTTAAAGTTTTTATAAAGAATTGCTGTTTGATACACAAAAGTATGAAACCACTTTCTTTAATAAGGACGAAGCTAGGTAGTGCTGAATAGAGTCAGTTGAAACTTATAGACAAGACTAATGTGAAGTTGAGGGTGGTTCCAAAAGCTAAAATAGGCATATGTCATGAGATTTTTTTTTTCTTTTTTTCCTTTTGTCATGAAGTTTATCTAAACTCAGTGTAATTAACATTTTTTTATCTGTTTATACAAGTTAATTCATCGGTGACCCACGATTATCAGATTTGAGTAACATATTAGAAGTAGATTTTTAATGTTCGTTTTGATCAAAATGGCCAGATTGGGTTTTCGAGTGATGGAAAAGAAGAAGCAAAGACGATGAAAGTGGAGAACGCGAATGTGGTAGAGATGATAAAGAAATGGTACTTAGGTGGCACCTCGGCTTACTCTCCTTCAACCATTTCATCTTTGGCAAATACTTTTGCTTTGGAGTTGTCTAAATGAGTTTGAATCGAATCATCCTCCTTTGTGTGTAACCAAATTTGGGATTTGTAAGTTTGTGTCTTGATGATCCAAAATAATAATCCAGTTTCGAAATCAAGGTTGATCTAGCTACTTATCGCGCGCTTGGAAAATTTAACGTTTATGTGATCCTATAATTATAAATGTAATTGTAATATAATCTATTAGACCTATGTGAAACAGAGAACGAGCAAGTTTGTTAGACAAATATCAACTCATTGAGCCCTATATATATCACACAATTGAAATCTACTAACATATAAATGAACGTGTTTAAAATAAATGAAGCAACTGATAAATGAAGAAAAGGCTTGAATTATAGTCCTCAATTTCAACTTTAACCTTGAATTGAAGTTGAACCACTTCAAATCTTTCGATCATAAAATCACATCTCCTTGAAGTGTCCTCTAACACTTAAAATGGCTCTTCTATCCAAATATGACCTCCAAAAGTTTAGTTTCGACAAACCTTTGATTGTGCACTCTTACAAATCTAAAAAGTCAATTTGATCTCTAATTAAGACACCAACTTTCACTGGCTTGTCATAGGCTCATAGCTAGAGGTAAATTCAACATTCATAGAAACTAAGCAAAAATGGATGTTAGTACATGATTTGAGCGACTAGGTGTTTCCCTGTCCTGAACTACGAAGTTTGTAGCACACTACTCTCAACTTGGGTAACTAGATCTTATACTACCTTAAATTCATTTCGAGTCACTCGTAACTTTTTAAGTTTGAATGTTAATCTATGGCTTAAGTGCATTAAATTGTAATTATTTATGCTCTAACACTCATTTTTTTTTTTTTTTTTTTAAAAGTACTCATAATATATAATATTAAAAGCGATATTAACAAGATCATCCTTGTATCCACAAAAAGTGGCAATTACAGGGGCACCACCGAGGAAAAATTTACAGAGGGTTCATACGACACCAAGCTAATAACAAACCGTACAACAATCTTGTAACAGTGAAAATGACCCAGATAAATGAACTTTTTTTCATTTTAGAAAGACAATGAAATCACGTACCTCACCACAAATATATACATTTTTCCATGAATATATACATATGTCCATCTCTGGACTTGAATCCACAATCTCATAGTTGGAGGGTTACCTGAATATTGCTAGGCCAATGGCCCTTTAGTCCCAAATAAATGTTACGATCTCGAGTCTTAAACTTCACAGCTATAGTTACCATGATGTCTCTGGCTCCATGCACCAACGTTTCCACGATTTTTTGAATTTATCTCTAAGTTTCATCTAAAGTAAGTTAACACTTGTACCTCGGGACATAGATCTATTGTACTTGCCTTCTTGTCGTCATATATGACGTTATTTCGGGTACCCCAAATGACGTATGAAGTACTCCACACAACCGCTTGCCAAGTTAAACCTTTCTCTTTTCTTCTTCCCGTCTCTGTACTCTGCCTCTATCCTCTTTATCTCTTCCTCATAGTAGCAACTTCCAAGAAAGTGAATCATTAGGACTCCACTTGTGCTTTTAAGGAATCCAGCTCTTTAGCTCGCTTAAAAACCAACTTGATGGTATGATAGATTTTTTTTCACCTTGCTCACTATGATTCCACTAAATTATGGTGTTTACATGTTGATGAAATGTTTTGAAAAAGGTCAGATGAGCTTTTAGGGGTAACAGTAATTAAAAGCTTAGCTAGCGCATGAATAAAAAGTTTACTATACACAATATAAGCTCAAAAGTTCAATACACAGCATTAGTGTCAAATCATAAATTATTATACTTATATGTACTTAAAACGATCTATAAGCCACCTATTTCTCTTCTATTTATTAACTTGAATTTAGTGGTTAACTGAAAATAGTAGTAAGGTTACTAAATGATACCGTTTAGTCAAAGTTAACTTTGACATGCATTTATCTTGTTTATCAAAGTAGATTTTTATTCTATAATCATTTAACCATTATTTTATGATTAGTATGGTACTCTATATAAGAATCAATAAATATATATATATACACACACATACACATACACATACACATACACACGTTTGTGATCAATATGAAATCATTTAATTATTATTATTTTGTGGCTAGTCTTATTAATTTGTAAAATTTTCATTATACAGGCAGAATAGATACACACATAGATGTTTACATTGTGTTTGTTAACAAACTAGCTAGAAAAAAAGTTTGTGACTACAACCATAGATTATGACTGGGGATTTTAGTGGTTGAGATTCTTATCAGAAACTACTTGAAAAGGCTTATATCTTAGGGATTGTAGATGATTCTTTTTTCAATGTACCTATTTTTTTATGCTACCAAATAGAGTTTATAATTTATAAGTGCTAAAAGTTATTAAAACTAGAATTACAATCCCCTATAAAATTAGAATCTCAATTCCCTATGGTTTTATGTATTCAATTCACATTTTTTTTGGGCTTTTCAATACATATTACTTTTACAGTATTTGAACTTTTTAAATAGTGTAACTATCTTGTATAATATGCCATATTTTGAGTGTGTTTGGTACAAAGATTTTAAAAGATTCTAATATATTGAGCTTTCAGTTTTAATAATTTCGATCCTTTCAGTATTGTTTTGACAATAAAAATACTGTAAGAATTATTGAAAAAAAAAATTCTCAAAAGTTCCTTATAATCTATTTTTAAATTTAAGTAGCTTGAAAAAAAAAATTAAACTCCTACTTCAGTCATAATCTTCGACCCTAACTCCATCTATCTAATCTAATTATTAAAGTATAGACTTACATATTTTGCTAAACAATACATGTTGTTAAGTTAATAATTAATCCGGCATTATATTTAAAAATATAAAAATAAAAATTGAACTTTTAGAAGTGAAACAGTATTATTTGACTTTCTTTAGCTTCTCGTTAACGTAGAACTCAACTTCACTCGCACACGCAACTGAACAAAGAATGCAAGATCCAAACACCAAACCGCCAAACACGGCGTCCTCATTTCCGTTCCGGCCGTCACACCACCGGCGTGCACACTCGGAAGTCAACTTCCGGTTACCGGAAGACCTAAATTTGGTATCAGATTCCATCGATGCACCTTCTGGAAGCTTCGAAGATATTGGATCTGAAGACGATCTGTTTTCTACTTACATGGACATTGAAAAGCTCGGATCCAATTTGAATCAAACTCCGGAAACAGGCCGGATCAACAATGCTGCTAATGCTGGTGGGGAAAATGGAGCTTCCGACGATAATTACGCCGGCGGTGGTGGTGGCGACGGTAGCGGTGATGGTGAAAAGACTAGTATGAAACCTAGACATCGATATAGTAATTCGGTAGATGGATCGAGTTTTTTCGGGGAAAGTATTGAAACTAAGAAAGCAATGGCGCCTGATAAACTTGCTGAACTTTGGGCCGTTGATCCCAAACGAGCTAAGAGGTACTTCTATTTTTATTATTGTGTTAATTATTTGTGATATGAGAATATGAAGTTTGTTGTATTAGTAAAGAAGTTAGATATGGATGGTTTGTGAATTGGAAATCTAGTAATGATAAAAATTGATCTAGTTTAGTTAAAGAGGTGATGGAATAGTTTTGTCGAGTACAAACTTTTAGGAGGTGATGATGATATAGTACTAATAGACGGAGATTGGAGTAAGGTTTATAATGATTGTTTATGGGACTAAAAGAAGAATTTCATTGGAGATAGTTCGAGGAAAAATAGAACAAAAAACGAAATACTATTATCCAGCATTGACCTTTATCCGACTTAAGCAGATCTCTGGAAAGAGACATTATTGTGTTTCAACTTTGTGTTTCTTGTGGCATTGTGCAAGTTGATGATGAGTGCATAGTCAGTAAATTACAGATTTATAATCTGAGTTGGCTATTTTTTACTGAAGTTCACCTGTTGGGATTGTCTTCTTGTCGTTTGTCCTTGACTCCTTGAGAATGGACTAGTAATATTAGCTGTAGAAGTTATACTACGTTTGACATGGAAGTCATATTATCTTACCAATATGGCAATTAATGATCTTAAACAGATGGTATTAGGAAAATTAGGTGCTTTATGAACAATATAGATAAGATGGTCAAATGTTACATGAATAGAACACATATAAATGGTGAAGGTGAAGTATATGCCTAACTTTGAAAGAAAAAGCTACTATGCTTGTTCTGTTTGAAACTTTATCTCTTTGGGCCATTTCGTGTTCAAGTTATACCAAAAATGTCAATTTGAAGGATTTTAACAGAATAATTAGGATGACATAGCATTCCTGTGGACTTATTTTGTATTTTAGCCAAAAGTGCCAAGTTATACCAAAAGTGTAAACTTGAAGGATTTTAGCTGAATAGTTAGGATGATATAGCATATGCTGTGGACCAATTTTGTACTTTAGCTGAAGTGGAAGATTAATTGCATATATGGAGGAATTGTTGGGAAAGCTGATTGATGCAATTCGACTTATTTGGATCCTCACCTTGAGGGCAAGTGCTTTTAGGAGAGTAGAACGGGATAGTTTTTATGCTCAATCTATTACAGTCAATATAATTGAAAATCTTGCTAGAGAAGCTATCTGTTAAAAGTGGGTAAATTTCGATTCTTTTTTTGTTTAATCAACAAAATACGAATTACCCTTATAAGAGCAACTGGGCTTATAAGATTAAGAAGCAAATAAAGTTGTGACTAAAATTATTTACTAGGACTTTCTTAGTTGATCATCGCTTCTGGGAGTGCTGAATCATCTTGTGCTTTTGTACTACACAGGATTATGGCAAATCGACAATCTGCTGCTCGTTCAAAGGAGAGGAAAGCCCGCTATATAACCGAGCTTGAGAGAAAAGTTCAGACTCTACAAACGGAAGCGACAACCCTTTCTGCACAATTGGCTCTCTTTCAGGTCATTATCAATATACTTTGGTGTTTGTATGAGTTTTTTTTTTTATTTTGTTTGTTTTTTCAATCTCAGGTAAATCAGAATCACAGAAATGTGTTCAAAATTTGTTAAATGATGATGGTAGCTCTTAATTAGATATGTTTTAATAGACTTAAGATCATTTCATGTTCTTTTTCTTCATACAGAGGGATACAACTGGTCTTTCTTCTGAAAACACGGAGCTTAAGCTCCGATTACAGGCTATGGAACAACAAGCGCAGTTACGTGATGGTAAGTTTCCATTCAATCATGTACATTTGAGGGGTTTTTTGTTTTTTTTTTTACTATTAGGGATTGGTATGAAAGAAAAGCCCAACCTGGCCATTTTTTGACCCAGACCGAAAAATTATCTGTTCCTACCCATGCCCAATTTTGCCCTCTCTGATCTTTTTCTGATTGATAATACAGCTTTGAACGAGGCGCTGAAGCAGGAAGCGGAAAGGCTGAGAGTAGCAACTGGGGAAATAGCAAACTCTTCAGATGGTTACAATCTGGACATGCACCATCTTCAATATAATCAACCAAACTTCTTCAGAAACCAGAAACAAACAGAGCCACCACAATACCATACCGGCCACCACCCCAACATGTTAAACAACCATCGACATCTTCTTGCAGCCACCAATGCCCACCAAGATCCTCTTGGCCGTTTCCAGGGGCTTGATATCAGTAACAGAGGTGGTGGTTCTCATCTTATCAAGTCAGAAGGTGTTTCAATCTCAGCCAGTGAAAGCAGTGGTACCTTTTGATTATAAACGCTCTCCTTATGTCGTTCACCAGTTATAATTGTTCATAGACTGACACCTCGTTAGTAGCTAGAAGTATTGTCTTCTTCTAAATTTAATTGATTTATTTATTTTTACAAAACTAGCTTAGTGGTTTTTAACAAGTCCGTCGATCGTATGTAATGTTGTCGTTTGTCGGGGTGATGGTGGTTTTGTTGTGTTTCGCTTGTAACTTTATTAATTTGTGTAGTATTATGAATTCTGAATGTGTTATTTGTTTACTGAACTCAGATAAATGGTATTCTTGTGTTTTGTCTTCTTTTACTTCATCTTTTATACTTGCCTTAGGTAATTTTGAAGAAATATATCTGTATATTATGATATATAACCGTGCTTTGTTGAATTTTTATCACACTATCAACTCTTTTGATGCACATTGTCTTCGTAATTAGATGACAACATATGTTCCTTAATGTGCCAACGTTATTAGTTTGAATAACGACCCAAACCTATATAAAGCCCGCGCACGTATAGTATTCGACTTTGATTCATCCAATTTAGGTTCGTATATGAACTGTACAAACATGAATGAATGTCTTTCATGTATGTTTATTTAACTTTAATCACACAAACGGATGGTTCATGAACAACTACCCTGATGGCCTAACGTCAAAATCAAATTAAAATTAGTTAAAAAAAAATTCTTCCTAAAAAGGTAAAAATCCATTTTCTTTCAAAAATGTGCTCCCTCTTTATCCCGCCCTTCACATCTCCATTTCTTCATTCTCTCTCTAATCCTTCCCTAAACCCTAAATTCATCTCCAAATACACACCGCCAATATCTCAATTCAGCATCTTTGTTAATCTTCATCGTACATCTCGATCAGTTTCATTCAGCAGTAGAGCTAGGGTTTCATCAAATATGTCTACTAATGGAGGTAACGCTGTAGCTCAATTCGATCTATCTCCAACCACTGTCCTTAAAATTCAAAAAGGAGATATCACCCGTTGGTTCATTGATAGCTCTTCCGATGCCATTGTACGTGTATATATATGCACATATTTGAATAATTAATTAATTAATTATTATGTTGTCATGGTGATTTTATTGTTGTTATGCACAGGTTAATCCAGCAAATGAGCAGATGCTTGGTGGTGGTGGTGCTGATGGAGGTTATTAATAATTCATTATCTCTGTTTACAATACAAACTATTTGTATACATTATCTTTCTACTGTATTATATTGTTGATAAAATGTTGTCTAATTAATAATTTAGCTTATAACACCAACAATATATAATTTTTTTATGTGACATATTCATTATGGATCAACAGATTAAACAAATATATCATCATTGAATATACAGTGAAAAGTGAAATACTTATCAATGAACATATATGGAGATATCACGGAATTTCTGTTTCCAAAAAAAAAGAAAGTAAAACTCGCTTCCTTCTGTTCCTGTATAAATAAATGTGGCATTGTTAATAAATGTACGTAATTATGATAGCTATACACCGAGCTGCGGGACCTGAATTGCGAACAGCATGTTATGATGTTCCTGAAGTTCGTCCTGGAGTTCGTTGTCCAAATGGAGAAGCTAGAATTACTCTGTATGTTTGTTAGATTGAAATTCAATTGTTATTGTTTGTGCTTGTTCCGTTATGGGACTTATTTATTCAAGAATTTATGCAGAGGGTTTAAATTGCCTGCATCTCATGTGATTCACACTGTTGGACCTGTTTATGATGATGATATCAATGCTCCAGCCACATTGAGTAATGCTTACAGGTATTCTTTTTGATAAAAAAAAGTTTATAGCTTTGATACACGTGTTTCTTTTGCATATGATATAATGTTAGTAACTTAATGATAAAATCTCACATAAGGTTCTATTGATTTTTGTTGTAAAAATCTAATTTTTTTTTTGTTTCTCTTGGCTCTGCTTCAGGAATAGTCTGCGTGTTGCTAGAGAGAAGAATATTCAGTATGTTGCATTTCCGGCCATATCTTGTGGTATCTATGGGTGAGTTGATAAATTTAACATCTGAATAATATATATTAAAAAATTGAATTGTTTTCGCAATCATTTTTGAATTCCAAAAGCTAGGTGGTAAATATGTATTAGTTATTGAAGTCAAATAACCTGAAATGTAGCAATGAACAACAAATGTATATTAATCTTTACAGAAGAATTAAAGCTATTCTTTTAATATTCCCTTAGACCTGTTGTAAAAGATGACGTAAATTGATCCACCTTATAAAGTAAATGAGTCGAGGTTCCCAGCTCTGGTACTTACATATGTATATCTCAATCCCTTATGGATAAGAGTTCTTCTAGTTATAATTGTAACGGAGTGTGTCACTACCATTTCAGATATCCTTTTGATGAGGCTGCATCTGTGGCCATATCTACAATAAAGGAGCACTCCAATGATATTAAAGAGGTAATAATGCCCTCTAGAGTATACAAAACTTTTTATATCAGTTAAGTTGTTAAACGATTAACACATGTGAACCGCATGGGTATGTCCTATTTGCAGGTTCACTTTGTGCTTTTTTCGGATGATATATTCGACGTTTGGTTGAAAAAGGCTGAAGAGTTACTCCCATAGTAGCATATGCGTTGACATTAAATATACCATTGTTGAAATCACATAATGTTATTGTAGGTTGCTCTCCCAAACGTCTGTATTTCTGATTTATGCCTTCAATTTCCTGCTTTCTTAGTTGTTAATGTAGGTTTTAGGGCCACTTTTATTTCTGAACTTGAAAATTACAATGTTGGTACTAGCTTCTTATCGCCTGTTATAATTTCTCAGCTATGGTGTGGTATTCATGATTATTTAGATGCTTTGTTACCACCTGTTTCACCCAGAGTATGTTGTCTGTCTCTTTAATTTTTGTCGACTTGATTTGAATATGCTAAGAGGGTATTTATGCAATAACATAAGCACAATACAGTTTAACGCGATTAGTGCAGGGGAATGTATTCGGTTATGTGACGATGTCTATTGTGTATACTTAATTTCATTTTGGTCTATTGTATGTATTGAACTTTCAACAATGACTATTGTATGCATCCAACTTTTTATTACTTGTAATTGCTGATGTAGCGATAACATTTCAAATAATGTGACAACTTATAAGGCAAACAAATAAAGTTCAATACATACAATAGATCAAATCGAAGTTGAATATAAACGATAGATATCGTGTCATAGTTGAATACATTTTTCTTGCACTAATCCCTTTTCTTAATATTATTATTGTTACATCATGTCTTATCCATTGAAGATTGATATTACTAAATAAAAACTCAGGCTTACGAAATCATAATAAGAAATCTTGATTGATTATTTGATTTAGCAGTATTAATAAATTCGAATGATAATTGGAAGATTTCAAAGTACGTTTAACATAATCAATAAGAGATTAATTAACCCTACAAACATGCATCTACTACAATTACAATCCAATCGAGCTTAATTTGACAACTCTTTTTATGAAGTGATACAGTGACATTCCTAAAGAAACACAGCATTATATTTTGAGCTAGCCATCCAAAAAGTATGCATATGTCATCTACTCCACGAATCCAATGGAAAGAAAAACTCTTACAATTACTTAAATTACAACATTAAGAAGATTAAAAAATAGATTCAGTATCACTTTGTCTTATGATTACAAACAATATTAGTAACACATAAAACAATACTTTTATTATCAAGAATAAAATCCATTTATACCATATCTTAGGATTTGAATAACCAAGCAATATACATTTGAACTTGTCAAAACTAGATACAAAACACAAGCATCCAAAGTCCCCTAAAGTAAAGACACATTCATCTCACATATTGAAAAGGAGTTCCATAACAACTTCTATATTACTTAATAAAGCATTTGGCACATTAGCATGTCTTACAAAAAGAGTAGTAGTAAAAGACTATGTTACCCTTCTAATCATATTTATTAGTTTTTTAATAACTAAAGTTAATGCAATTAAATACCCCTTTAACCATCTTTATTAGTTTTTTAATAATTAAATTTAATGCAATTAAATACCCTTCTAACTATCTTTATTAGTATTTTAATTATTAAAATTAATGCAATTGTAACTATTGATATAATTATTGATGAAATTGAATATTATATACAAATTGTAGCTATCTTCTATATTAATATATAAAAAGTTTGAAATATTCATAAAAAATCTTACAAAAGAGATACTCTAAATTTTTTATTTATACTATTATGTAAACGAGTTATATTGAAAGTCTTAAATCACTTAAAAATGGGACATAACATTTAATGAACAAAGTATAATCACTTAAATAATTAATTATTATTTCTTTGTAACCGTCGTCTATTCAATTTTCTCATTTAATGTCTTTATGAAATATTTGTAACTTAATTTGTACAACTTTCAATTCTTATAAAATTATGAGACACCATTAAACTTAATTTAATTTAGCAAGGTTCTATTTAGCGGGTCAAAATTTAATTCTCAACCCGAACTCAAACTCTTTTTATAAATGAATTGGTAGTGTGAAAATAATTAGTTAGGACAGGACCCGCATAACCCACTTATATTAACAGGTTGAACCGTTTGGGGTTGATTTTAAGTTAGCCGGTAGATTTCGTGTCAAGTGGGTTAAAATTTAATTCTCAACCCGAACTCAAACTCTTTTTATAAATGAATTGGTAGTGTGAAAGTAATTAGTTAGGACAGGACACCATTTAGTATCTATATTAAATATTTGTAACCTAATTTTAAAACTTTCAATTCTTAAAATTAGGGGACACCATTTGAGTCGGATCAGTAAACAAGTTTTGGTAGCGGTTCAAAAGTTAATTCTCAATTCTTATAAATGAGTTGGCATGACAAAAATAATCAATCTGAACATGACCCACGTAACCCACTTATGTAAACAAGTTGACGGGTTTGGTTTAATTTCAAGTTAGCCGGTTTATTTCGGGTCAAGTGGGTTAAAATTTAACATTTGAATCTTGATCCGATCTTAACTTGAAATTAAAAGCATTGCAGGACTTCAACTTAAAATTTGATGGGTAACAAATCATAAGCTTAACCATACCCAGTTTTAGGGATGGTAATTCGGGTTGGGTCGAGTCGATGGTGTACGTTGGCGGGATGGTGGGTTAGAAATGGTCAACCCAAACCCAACCTAATTTTTAAATCGGGTTGAGAATTTCATCCCAACTCAAAACCCATTAACCTAGACTCGACCCAGGTAACTCAAGTTTTATTCTACTCAAAAGGTTTTCGAGTCATTTTCGGATTAATAGGTCAGTTCGGTCAAATGGGTCACGTCAGTCAATATTTTCAAACATAATACGTAATAATTAATAAGCATAAAAATGCTTTTTAAATTCTAAAATAACCATAAAAATTTTATTTATTAAATTAAAGAAGTTTAAAATGTTTTATTTACTAAATTAAAAATAAAATTTTAAAATTAAATTACTTTTTTTTTCAGGTCAATGACCCGATGACCCAACAGGTGACCCGAACCCGACCTGAAAAAATATCAAGTTGTCGAGTTTCGGGTTGGCGGCTCAAAAACGTCTATCCAAACATGCTAATTTTTGAGTCAGTCTCGGGTCGTGTCAAAAATTGCCAGCCATACCAATTTTCTTTTCGTGTAATTTAGGACATGTTATTGACCGAACAAATTAACGCATATAAAACTTTTAGAGGCCGCTACATCGTGCGGGTAAAACGCTAGTAATTTCTTAATCAGCCCAAGTTATTAGTATAAGGTGACTTGTACAACACATAACAAATGACTAAAATTGTGAGTTACCTATTTCTAATCACTAGAATAACAACTCGAAACCATCAGTACTTTCTACTAATTAGTATGTAGATGAGTAGTTACTTTTAACACCAGATTAAAAAGACTAGCACCTTCTTCTTTCAAGGTGGAAATGCACTACTTAATCAGGTAATCAACTCACATCCTCTTTTACAGGTCATAACCTAATACTATAAGCATTACATTACATAATTAGATATAAAATTAGAGTTTCTTACTTTACATATTAAAGGAAGTCTTAAAAATTAACCATATGATTACATACTTTATATAACATAACAAAAGTAACCAACAAAATAATCTTGACATGTTTAGGAGATTTCATAGCGTCATCTAACGTTATTTGATTCCATGCAACTTTAATTCCTTGAACTTCATCAAACCTTTTATAAACGGATTTAAACGCTCATTTTCCTAGAATTTCATTATACCAAACATAACGATCATGTGGACATCTTGCCACAACACCATCATCATTATCATCCTCGACAAACTTAACTTCATAACCCATTATTAAATCACCAACAACGATTACAAGTTCACGGAAAACATCAAAACCACAAGGGATCAAGAAACGAAATAAACCCCGTGTCCGGAAAAGGCTTCACATACAATGGAGAAAGAACCGATCATTGATGATCATATTCTAAACTAATTTTCAGCAAAGTTCATACGGAATGATTTGAGTTCGTACGTAATATTTCCGAAAGAATCCTAATGGAGAAAATAAGTAGTATTTAATGGATGTGTGTAGTGTGTAGATTGTTAAACACGCTTTAATAGATTGCTTTCTTAGTTACTACATAAAATAGTTTATCACAAATATATTATTCTCGGGCTTCTAGTAGTGATAAAATATATATATTTATATATATATATATAATATTAAATTAAAAAATATATTATTAAAATCTATTTTATCGTGTGAGTAATGAAAACGTTTATTATAGATTTATAAATACACGAAACTACATGATGTTTATATAAGTTAGGTCACTAAATTTTGAAAGTCCATTGTATGTTTATCGGTTGGGTCACTTTGTTTCTAGGCCCATATTTAAATGAACTCCAGTTTTAATATTTAGGTTTTTGATGATTTCATGTAAAGTCCATTTTTTTAATACAAAAGAAAATATATAACAATAATTGTAAACTAAAGATTGCTGTGTCTTCCCCCCCCCCCCCCCCCCCCCCCTAATTAATGAATACCGCATGTTCAAAAGAGGAGCCCAGAGCGTGAAAAACAAAGTAAACTCTTTGCGTGGTGTTTTATGACTTTATCAGCTACATCAAGTGTACTTTCCCTGGTGCTAAGCACGACCCGAGAATAAACAACAAATTAAAATGTGTAGTATAATATAACAACAAATCCATTAACGGCACGTTAGAGAGAAATTAAGCGAAATTGAACGTAGAGAAATAAAGTCGACTGAGAAATGAAATTGATGACATCGTTTAATAACAATAGAATCCGAGAAATTAGCAAAAACTCCATTCTTTCGTTTGGTACGTGAAAATTAAAAAATGAAATGATTAATAATAATAATCAAATGATCTTTTTTAACAAAACGAACAATAACATAGTATAACATATTAAAAACAATACAAATCAACACAATAAAATATATAAGGCAATAATAAATAAAACATAAAAAGTTTGTTGCACAATTTGTAAAGACTAGGGAGTAGCCTCTTGAACCGTTTACAATCAACTATATATGAATTATATTACAAGAATGTATACTTCTTTTAACACTTTTGAACACGCTCATACATATCTCAACAAGGTATATTATAATAACATAGCGACTATCGACATTGTAAAATCATCGGATACTCAATGTGCGGAGACAAAAGGACATAGATCTTTTGTTTCTCTCAATGTCCTGTTGATATCCTAATACGTAACTCTTATATTTATGTGCAATCTCATAACATGTCCATCAAATAACTTGTTACCTAAAACTACTTGGTTTACTAGTAATTCAAATATAATCCTAACAATTTATAGACTCATACGTATGTCGTATGTTTATTATGTATTGTTTTTCTGTTAATAAACATTAAGATAAACCAGTTATGAGATCATAGAGCCTGTCGTGCTTCCTCGTTTATTTTTGGATAGAAATTATATTCAACCAACGGGTTGTCCATTATAATGATAAGATACCATAAGACTATTTTTATAAGACGTTCATTATAAGTAATGCTGATCAATTTACATTTATGCTACGAGGATAACATTTGAAGATAATGTTAATTGAATAAAAAGATGTGATCATAAATTATTTATTTTAAATAATAATTGAGCTACTTGTGAACCTCTAACTTGAACCAAATATCAGTAGATAAAAAAGTTATAATTACTGAATTATGGATATTTACGTTGTTAGTCTATTGGGCTATTTTGAGTTTGAATCTTATGTAAACTCTTTTAGCCGATTAAATTACACATATTTAGTCATTCGCTTTCATTGTATATTGTAAGTTTTGTTTGATTTATCACAATAAAACCCTAACCTCTTTTTATCATCCATTATTTTATTAGTTCACATATATAACAACCTGATATATGCACAAGCACAATGTTAGCGAGTCAAATTTTGATTTATCATTTTAAATCATCAATAATCAATCGATACACTAACTCAGTTAGGATGAGATCTCTAATAAGTATTTTTAGTGAATATTAAGGTGAGAAAAAAGAACTAACCTTATACCTAAAGGACTTCAATGTAAATAATAAAGCTCTTCATTTCGAAGAACACGACGTTTTTCTGTTCCCAATTAATTTCCAGAACTAAAATGGCTTTACGAACCCTAGCGACTCGTAAAACCCTCACGAGATTTCACCAACAGGCGCGTGGATTGCAAACATTCACACTTCCAGATCTCCCGTACGATTATGGAGCACTGGAACCGGCGATTAGCGGTGAAATCATGCAGCTCCATCACCAAAAACACCATCAGACTTACGTAACTAACTACAATAAAGCTATCGAACAGCTTGATGGCGCAATCGCTAACGGTGATGCTTCAACTGCTGTCAAATTACAGAGTGCAATTAAGTTCAATGGCGGAGGTTAATTACTTCAATTCTTCCTACAGTTTTCTAGCTTTAATTGTTGCACATACGAATATTTTTATTCGACTTCAGTGTTATTGATTGATTGAATACATTCTTTATTTAAGTTAAATTTGCTTAGTACATTGAATGCTTGAAAATGATGCTTAATTTGGATTAACTTTATTATAAATTATAAATTATAAAAGTAATAGGATTGAAGGGGGAAAACCTACTGTAGCTGTAGGTAGTATATGTATAATATAGCAGATAGGAAAATTTTGATAATGAAAATCTAGTCATATTTCATATTGTATTAGAATTTTTGAAGTAGCTCATTTTGCTTGTTGAAGTTGTAGACATGGACTCTGATTTGGTATGAAAGGAATGATTAATCTAGATCCGGTGGTTTGAAATGATTGTAACTTTGTATGGCAAGAGATGGTCATCTCATAACTCTTGAATGTGGCTTTGTCTGCTGAAAAGAGAATTTTCGTTTGACTTTTAGGACCACAAGTAATGACTAATGATATATGTCTTTGATAAATGATGTATTTTTTTATTACGTTATCAGGAAATTAGTTACATGGGGGAATATTACTGTAATGGTTGTAGTGCTGAAAAACTTTGCTTATCATATCCATTATCGTGAACATCATATATACTATGTTCTTATGCGTGCATACAATACGTTTGAATATGATCCTCAGATACTCATCATTACTGTGTAGTTCTTTTTTGTTTGTTTGCTTTTTTTTTTCTTCTCATTAATCTTGTTATTGCATTTAGTCCTACTTTGTCTCTATGACTGTATATGTTAAGTTGTATTGTTAGTGTTCTTGTTCTATAGTTGTGAGGTTGTCTTAGGTTCTGACCGCCAATCTCCCTTTATGCTTCTGAGCAGGTCATGTGAATCACTCAATTTTCTGGAAGAATCTTGCTCCCACCAAGGTAAGTTTGTTTCCAGGACTTCACTGATCATTCTGGGCATCCTAATTTGACTACAACTGAAAGTCAGCCAATTTCAGGAAGGGGGTGGTGAGCCACCACATGGCTCTTTGGGCTGGGCTATTGACAACAACTATGGTTCTCTGGAAAAGTTGATTGCTAAGATGAACACAGAAGGTGCGGCTGTACAGGGTTCTGGATGGGTGGTATGCATTTTGTTTTCCTTTATCTTCGGATACAATCCTTAAATTTTTTCTTGAAGTTTATTATTTACCTTTAAATTGTTGTTTTTTTTTTTACAGTGGCTTGCATTGGACAAAGAGTTTAAGAGGCTTGTGGTTGAAACTACAGCAAACCAGGTTTGTTTTTGTTTACTATATGCACTCGATTCTTGTCAAGCTTCCATAGCATTTTCTGAATTTTTTCTGTTTCTGTGTATTCATGAGATTAAGAACCTTAAGTGGCAAAATCTTTTGCTATACTTTTTTAGTCTATTTACACGTGATTCAAAAACAACTTTAATCGTACCAACATTTCACAAATTGAATTATCTAATATGATTTTCTGTGGCAGGACCCACTGGTTACGAAAGGTGCAAGTTTGGTTCCGTTGATAGGCATAGATGTTTGGGAGCATGCTTACTACTTACAGGTGATCGACTAAGTTCATGGTCTCTTTTTTGAATGTTGAATAGAGTTGAACAGTTCTAGCCCTTTACTTGATGAATGGGTTGATTTGGGTTATGATTTATCTTTTGCATAAAAAAAGTTAGCTAAAAAGGAAATGGATCTTCAAACAAATTGAAACTTGCCAAAAGCTGATTTGTAATGTGTACAACTTCTGTTGTTTAAATAATATTGAGTTTGTAACAGTATTTTCGTGTGATTGTGATTAATGCATGAACAAATTATATAAAATTCAAAAGGATGCACAAAAATGGACATGTTAACTAGAAAAGAATAGGTTTCTATCCTAACCTGTTTTGACCTATTACATTACCTACCTTCTTGTCACCTTGAATATTGAGTTTGGTCTTATTTTTGATTTGAGAGAGGTCTCCGATTTACTTATCTACGTATGATTATGTGTTCCTGATCATTCTGACTTCTTTTACTAACACATGTATGGTTTTGTGTACAATTTGCAGTACAAAAATGTTAGGCCAGATTACTTGAAGAGCATCTGGAAGGTGATTAACTGGAAATATGCCAGTGAAATATATGATAAAGAGTGTCCTTAAGAGGTGTGGTTCTGTTAATAGTACAGAGATGAATAATGAACTATGCACGGGATATGTTCTTACTATGTAAGATAAATTCTGATGAAACCAGTATCTGTTAGAATAATAGTTTCATAGTGGTTCAACAATATGTTTATTTCTCATGAGTTCGATATGTACACAAACGTGTTTTGCGCGAATATTTTCAAATTCTTCATGTGGTTCTGTGAGAGTTTTTGTATTTTTATTCGTATTGTTGGTTAAATTCATGATATACAGTGGAACTTTTACCTGTTAAAATGCCGATGTAAAGTATTTAAGATGTTTCATACATGTTCAAGGAACCGTAAATGACATTTGTATGCTTGTAATGCTATAGTTGTGTGTATAGTTTCATATATTCTTCGAAGTTTTATATGCATATCAGCATATGTTGAGTTTTTTTGTTACCTACACTAATTGTGTCCAATGATTTTTGGTTGCAACTCTATTGGAAACTTCATTGTTTACATTAATAATATACAATCTTTCATTGATCACTTGTATATATGATAAGTGAGCATATAATTTGTATTTTCGATAAGTTATCATATTCGTATTTTCTTTTATCTAGGTTTGAAGTTAACTGATCATTAGATAAGGCATCTATATGTTTATTTAAGTGGACATCAAAGAAGGATTATGTTTTAACACTCAATGTAATGTGTCATTCAAAACAAAATATTTCAAGCTACTCGTAATTTTTTCGAATTCAACTTGTTAAGAGTTCGATCCGAGTTAAGTTTATAAAGTATCTCACGAGCCAAAACTGAGTCTTTAAAATATGGCGTCAAACGAGACCTCAAACTCAGCTTAGCCTATCTTGACATAGCTCGTTTAGATCCGTGAAGCTCGAATTTAAAAGACAAAAAACAAATAATAAAAGAGTATATATAAATTCCCGGGCCATGTTTAGGTTGTGCAGATATAACAGCAGAGATTCCCGTTATTTGTTCGCCACTCACCCCCACTCCCCTCAACCTACACTTTATTACACACAAACTACTCATCAAGATCTTTAATGCCGGATCCAATTTATCTATTTTATATATTATATAATATATTTAATTAATAAATTAATAAATATATATTCTATCACAAGTCTTGTACATTTCTTCATTCGGACGAGATAAGATATCTAGATAACTAGAGTTATCTATCAGCAGTAAAAAGCCCCATCAGTTTCTGCAAATTTTAGTGATTCAATTTAAAAGCTTTTATCACTGCATTAATGGGGTCGAAATGCCCGTTCTGTTTTCTACCTTAAGTTCATTCCTCTTTGCGTTCTTTTCCAACTTTCTTCCTTCTTTTTTTTAACATCTTCATCAGGTATGATTTTCATTATTTATGTTATATTTCCTTTTATTTATTCTTTCCCTTCTTTTGCAAACTGCAAATTAGAAGAAGTTACTGATTAACAATGTTGTACTACTACGCTGTTTGGGATTAGTGCTCCTTAAAAAATTGTTTAGTTACTTATTCAAAATAGTTGATTTCAAAAGGCAATAAGCAGCACAATTCGTTTGAAATACCAAGTTTTACAAGTTCTTCAAAAACATAAAAAGTATATTACGTGGAAATGTGAAAGGTCTGTGAAACCTTTTAGTGGGTTGGTTTGTTTTAATTCCACTCAAAATGGTTAATGACCTTTTGCTTTACCAACGGTCGTTGTTTGGGATACCTAGAAAATGACTACTATAAATCAATTTTATAAAAGGACCACTGCTACCAACCCAAGTTATTTTCTTCCACATACCTTTTCACGAAATTTGTATGTAAGTTTTAGTGTCCTTGTTGTATCTTAATTAAAACTTGATCAGTTCATGATACAAAAAGAAAAGCCTAGTACAATCTTGAAGATCCAAGAAAATGCTGCTATATAAACATTGTATAACAAGTTTGTTTGTCTTTATATAATTACAATACAAATATCATATCACTAATAATAAATAAATTTTGTGTTCTATATATGTTAAGTGACCTTAACTACATATAAAAGAGTATATTATAAGGAGTACAGAGTATTTTATATATGTTGCTAACAACACCTAAATTGAGTGTGTTACATTTTTAGCTGTTGAATTTGTTGACATATGCGTAAAAATCGTCTCCGAAAATAGAGAAGGATTTCCCCGTTTAAATTATCCAAGAAGGGCAAATATTTTTATTGAAATGCATAATATCATTTCATACTTTGTAAATGGTCGCACCTAGACTTATGTGTTGCTAACGATAGTTATTGTCTTTTCATTATATATGTTGTGAATTTACACAGTTACTATCCTATATTTTCTGTTGCTGCATACAATAATTTTGTTTTCCTGAAGTTGTTTAGCTTATTTAATTTTATTTTTTTAGTATTTTGATATTTTGAGATTTATTTCTATATATTTGTTAGAAGGGCCCATTTTCTAGATGGAAGGTGTAGTTTCATTGTAATAAGATCTGGTTTAGTTTTTGGATATATCTTCTCTCCTAATTTAATATACATACACTTCCATTTACTAAAATTTGGTCACATTGGCAGGAATTTTAATTCTCAACAACCCACGTGTAGGCATATTGTGTATGTTTTTAACTTTTATTATATTATATATGTGTGTAAGATAGATAGAAGAGAGATAGGTAGATTCCAAATTTGCCCTTGAGAGTTGCATTGAACCGTGGACACAATTTAGATGCAGTGATAATGCAATTTTGCTGTTAAGTCATGTGATTTTGGTTTGCTTGTTTCTTCTTTGCCGTCTTCGAACATTCTCTTGTTTTCTTCCTACTTTGCTTCAAGTGAACTTTTATTTATTTATTATTTATATTTTTTCAAATTATTAATCACCACTTGAGTATAATCTTCCTCAATTTTTGATGTTGATTTATTAGTTGATTTGAGTGAGGTTCGTGCTCAACCTCCACATAATTTTGTATTAATTAAATTGTGATTCTTATACTATTATTTTTTTTGTCAAAAGACAATCTTTTTGATTCGATTTTGCATCATGGTGTACTTCTTCTTGATACCCTTTTAGTTTTTATTTTTATTTTTTGGTTAATGGGTATTTATTAACAATTTGGTTCATCAAGTTGTTTTCATGTTTCTTGAAATAAAAACAAGTGGGTCACTGTTTTTTGGTTGCTATTACTTGATGTTTGTTTTATTAGTCTTTTAATAATGTCATCCTCTTTTTGGTTTAAGTTTTGCCATTATTTTTAACAAAAATGCAAACTTGTATGTGTTTTGTTGCAGCTGGGATCTGCTTATAGCTTGTTTCACCACCATCAGTTTTAAGAGATTATTGATTTGTGAAAAGCATGGATCTTGAAGACAAAAAAATTTCTGGAAATTCTAAGGTTAGCTCACCAAATTTTGTTATTATTTAATGTTTTATAAAGTACGTGGCTTTTGGTTGCCATTAAACCACTCTTATGTTTTTGCATTTCCATTTCTTGCAACTGTTATAATGTCCGTTGGGAAATGTACAAAACCCATGGTAAAGATACTAGTCAAATTATGCTTCCTTAAAGAAGAATCCTGTTCAAAGTTGTGTTTTTTGTGCATAAATTAATCTTCTTTTTTCGATTCTGCCATAAAAATACAATCTTTCTGTGGTTTTCGAGTAAGTATATATATGTTTTGTTAAAATGCATTCAGAAGGATTCTTGGAGAACAACATTGGTGTTAGCGTATCAGAGTCTCGGTGTAGTCTATGGAGACCTCAGCATTTCCCCGATTTATGTCTACAAAAGCACATTTGCAGATGATATTCATCATTCAGAATCAAATGAAGAGATATTTGGTGTGCTTTCATTCGTTTTCTGGACTTTAACTCTAGTCCCTTTGTTCAAATACGTGTTCATTGTTCTTCGAGCTGACGATAATGGTGAAGGTAAACAATTTTAATATTTTAAAGTAAGCAATGTGCTATTTTTTTTATGCAAGTTTTTAAGAAAGTTGATTTTATTTTAAATATAACTTAAATTGATTATAGTTAGATAACGATTTCTTGTTAGATGCATAAACTTTGCATTAAAGAACATCAAATGAAACTTTTCAAGTAATAAGAAGTTTCCATAATTTGTAAACTGGCTTTGTTTTTTAGTAAAAACGTTTGCGGTTACAAAGCACTGTTTTAATATCTTGTTTGCATTTCCTTAGAAATGGAAACAGAAACCAAATTCAGAGGCATTGCCACACAATGCACTTGATTGTGCTTTTCTTGCTGTTTAATACAATTCTTGGAGTATATTGGTTGTTTAAAAGGTCGGTCAAGATGGCTGTGTTGGGTAATGGTCAAAAGAGGTTGTGGTTAACCCCATTAGAAAAAGGGAATGGGTTGAAATTGTCACCTCTAGTTTTTTTAATGTAGTATTTTCAACAATTTAAATTTTATCCCATTATTTATGAATCTATAGGTGGAACTTTTGCTCTGTATTCTTCCATATGCCGGCATGCTAAAGTAAGCCTTCTACCAAACCGACAAATTGCTGACGAATCACTCTCTACGTATAAACTCAAGCAACCTCCAGAGAGTGAAAATAGCTCGAAAGTAAAAATGTTGCTTGAAAAGCACAAACCGTTGCATACAGCTCTACTACTCTTGGTTCTTCTTGGCACTTGTATGGTAATTGGAGATGGACTACTCACACCAGCCATATCTGGTAAATATAGAATCCTATTTAGCTTCGTTCGTCGTCCCTTGTTTACTTTTTTCATTTTAACATAATATGTTTTTCCATTTGCAGTTTTTTCTGCAGTTTCTGGGCTTGAGTTATCAATGTCCAAAGAACACCATGAATGTGAGTTCACCGATTATTAATCATTTTTGGTCCATAAGATTTTGTTATTTGTATTTATCAAATAAGATTTTATTATTTGTTTTTATCAAATATGCTTTATATGCTTGACAACTAGATGGTATTTGGATTTGCCTTTTGAAGCTGATTATCTGGTTATGTCAATAAGTCAACTTTTTCTTATGATAACTAGCATAACTTTTGATGCTCAAACAGTCGGAGTGCATATTATAAGAATTTATGTCATTTGCAGATGCTGTGATACCGATTACCTGCTTCATATTAGTGTGCCTATTTGCGCTCCAACATTATGGCACACATCGAGTGGGTCTCTTTTTTGCTCCAGTCGTGCTGTTATGGCTGTTATGCATCAGTGGACTTGGATTATACAATATATTTTATTGGAACCCACATGTTTACAAAGCTCTTTCGCCCTATTATATGTATAAGTTTTTGAAGAAGACAAAAAAGAGAGGGTGGATGTCTTTGGGAGGCATTTTGCTGTGCATTACAGGTAAATTATTATAAATTTCTGCATTTGGTGTCTAATTAGGTACTGTTTGACGTCAAACAGATTTGTGGTGTTTGAAATAAAATGAAATCTTTGTAATGTTTATAAGATTCTTATAGGAAAATGGAGTAGAAAAGAGCTATAGAAAAATCCTCTTATATATTGAATATGATGACAGTCAAAGTTAAATGCTATGTTACAATAATGGATCAACTGCATTGTGTTTGCAGGGTCGGAAGCAATGTTTGCTGATCTTGGTCATTTCTCGTATTCTGCGATTCAGGTACATTTTGCCTGAAACCTTACATGTGGGATCACATTCAGTATTGATTACTTTTTGTGTTCATCGATGTTCTCTTATTTGGTATTACACTATTAGGGACTAGACGAGGCATTTTTGACCATTTACCTAGGAATATGTCAATCTGGATTATGTTTTATATCAAACAATTCAAATGGGTTGTTTGTATCATAAAATTTACTTAAAAAGAGAGTAGGTCAGACGGGTCGAAAGTTGCTAAAAGTGTTTTTTGTGGACGACTTTATAAATTGAGCTTTTCAAACTTTCGATTGTTATCGTTATTTAGTTTTTGAAATCATTTATAAAACAATGAACATTTGTAAAAATTTATAAAAATGGGCAAAGTTACTTTTCATCTTCTAAATTACCAGTTTTATGTAACCCATCTGCCCGACTCGCATGTGGGTACCTCTTTCATCTATGTCATATGGACCCGAGATTTATATTGTGAAGTGGCTTTTTTTGTAGATTGCTTTCACCTTCCTTGTATATCCTGCACTAATACTAGGTTACATGGGACAAGCAGCTTACTTGTCAAAACATCACCAAATGACACACGATATTAGTTATTATGTTTCCGTGCCAGGTATTCTTTTAACTTGCATTTTTGAATTTTATAAACCTAAAATCTTTGTAGAAAATGGAAATGATCAGAATGTTAAGCAGTAAATAAAACAAGGTTAAAACATATGCAGAAACTGTAAGGTGGCCGGTGCTTGTTATAGCTATTCTTGCTTCTGTTGTTGGGAGTCAAGCAATCATCAGCGGAACATTTTCTATCATTAACCAGAGTCAGTCACTTGGTTGTTTTCCGAGGGTTAAGGTTGTTCATACATCTGACAAGAAACATGGTCAGATTTACATACCCGAGATCAACTGGATACTTATGATCCTATGCATTGCTGTGACCATTGGATTCAGGGATACAAAACACATGGGAAATGCATCAGGTTGGTGAACGGATTTTCTTCTTCATAGATTGACTTGTGAGATCAAATGAACTGATCTTCTACCTCATACATTATGCTCATTTATTGAGTTTTTGAATAATCTTTGCTAACAGTTTTCCAGTAAACAAGCATAATTACAGAAGTGAAGATATTGATGCTAAATTTGTGAAAGTTATGAGTAATATGCTTGACATCAGAAGTAAGGTGTATTCCTTACATTGTGGTGTTAAGCAGCATGATATTATAACCATTAAGTAGAGGTGTCATTTTTAAGCTATTAACTTATTTATGGGTTGATTTGGGTTGTGTTTTACCTGAAACAGGTCAACTTGATTTTTTTAAAACTAAATGGTTCAAAGGGGTTGAAAGCCATTCAAAGTCCATTTCCAACGCGTGCAATCTCTTATATGGTTTTACTCAAAGAGATCGATTATTATTGTGTATTGATATTGTAAGTTGCTTTTGACAGGATTGGCTGTTATGGCGGTAATGCTTGTTACAACTTGCCTGACATCATTGGTGATTATTCTTTGTTGGCATAAACCTCCAATTCTAGCTCTTTGTTTCCTACTCTTCTTCGGGTCTATAGAATTACTCTATTTCTCAGCTTCTTTAGTCAAGTTTCGGGAAGGTGCATGGCTCCCGCTTCTCTTAGCACTATTTCTCGTTACCATAATGTTTGTTTGGCACTATGCCACTACCAAAAAGTACGAATATGACCTTCAAAATAAGGTCTCGTTAGAATGGCTACTGGCCTTAGGTCCAAGTCTAGGCATGTCTAGGGTCCCCGGGATCGGGCTTGTCTTCACAGATCTCACATCAGGAATCCCGGCCAACTTCTCACGATTCGTGACTAATCTGCCTGCATTTCACCGTATCTTGGTGTTTGTATGTGTGAAAGCCGTACCTGTCCCTTTTGTTCCTCCAGCTGAGAGATACCTTATGGGCCGTGTGGGACCTGCGAGTCTTAGATCCTATAGGTGTATTGTGCGCTATGGATATCGTGATGTACATCAGGATGTGGATTCTTTTGAGTCTGAACTTGTGAACAGGATCGCTGACTTTATACGTTATGACTGGTGCCGCCCTGAACTGACTAGTGATCCAGGTAACCTTTTTATATAACTAGTGTTCATGAGTTGAGTCACTTGACCCCTGAATGGGTCAGATATGGGTCAAATTCGTCATTTTAAAATTTGCATCCACCTTTATGGATGTTGATATTGATATACTCATCTTCTAGAATTTGGTTATAAGTTTCTTGATGAATATTGATATATAATTTTTTAAACGTTCGCAAATATTTGAATATGTGTTCATAGATCTCTAATCATGTTATTAATCGAGAAAAGCATGTTAATGATATGAAAAATGGTCTAGGGAACGGATTTTTGGATATGAATGAAAATATCAGTATGTGCATCCAGATTCAGATGCACATACTAAGGGGTTGTTTGGATTTGCTTTTTTTAACTGATTATGCAAATGTGCTTTTGATAGTTAGTTTACTGCCATTTGCAACAAAAATAAACTGATTATCTAATCTAAATATATTACTTATTTATTATTTTTTAATCTATTTTGACAGAGTTTCCCAGATTCAAACATTTAAGTATCAGATTTTTGCAATATCACATAAGTCACTTTTAAAAAGCACATTTAAACACCCTTTATACAAACATATAGATTTTTTGATACCATGTATAGACGTTCACCCCGCTTTCTCTTACATGGTCCCACCATGCAGGTAACGAGGATGACGGGCTTCCATCAAGCAGATCATCAGGGGAGTATCGGCTTGCAGTAATAGGAAACTCAGACTTTTCCACATCACGGGCTTTTGAATCGGAAGAAAGTATGCAACAAGTTAGTGTATCTGTCGGGTTTCCAACAATCGAGAGCATAACAGGCATAATCGAGAATGACCCCCAACTGAAAAGAAGGCGAGTAACATTTGCTATTGATGATCATGATGATTCGGATGATCCAAAAGACGTGCAAATGAGAGAAGAACTTCACGATTTATTAGATGCTCAGCAAAGCGGAACTGCATTCATACTTGGACATTCGCACGTGAAAGCAAAACAAGGATCATCGGTTTTTAAGAGGTTAGCGATTAATTTCGCTTATAATTTTCTCAGGCGAAATTGTAGGGGACCAGATGTAGTGTTAAAGGTGCCTCCAGCATCTTTATTAGAAGTTGGCATGGTGTATGTTGTATAAAACTTATTGCTGATATATATTGTGTAACTAGATATTGTTCATATTAATAGAAATCATCTTGCTCTATATATGATTGTACATTTCTTTGTGTATAAGAGCTTAGATTTCCAGAATGCACATTATGCTAGAATTTGTACATTATGCAATGACGTACATTCTAGCGTTTGTGGGTTTTCTTCAAGCTAATTGAACTGTTTTAAAACTACAAAAACCAGCTATTTGATATAGATGTACAACTACCACTGCACAAGGTCTTAGCTACTTTTGGAATATGTATTTGGCAAACATTTTTCATTTGGCAATCCTTGAGTGACAATAACAAAGGACAAGCAAAACTGCTCCTCTCAATTTTGGAAGTCAGCCAAAAGGCCACGTAGCATTCTGTAAACCATATATTACTAGCTGACACATGGCAACCTTCTAATGGTCCTACTCAGCAAAAACATAACCACCAAAAATTTCCACTAGTTGTTTGTTTGACAGCAGATTATAATTAGACATCCTCCATTCAAAATTAATGTACAAACTAATCCATTAATAATTGTTAAATTTAGTGTGTTATTTTAAAGACAAAATTGTGTTTACAGCCCTTAAAATTGTTTTATTTATGTAAAGACGAAAACTTTATGGTTAATAACTATTTATAATCATCATATTTAGCTGATATATGAACAAAAATGTCGAGGGGTCAAACTAAGCTGTTCTATGTCGATCCGTTCAACCCGCTCATTTTCTGAAATATTTAAACTCTAGATTAGACTTGAACCACTTGGATACAAAGTAAAGTATAAAAAGGATAGTTTATATGTGATTTTGGTATATAACTGTATATCATCAAACAAGTAGCAAGAGCATGGGAATGGGGCTAAGGGCTCTTCCATTATCACCTGCTTTTACTACTTCTAACTTCACTTTGTCCAAACAGACACTTAACATTAACACAAAAAATTCTTATTACAAATTCAAAGTATTTTCAGCGAAAACAGAAAAAGGTAACAAAGACGATGAAGAAGAAAAGCCGAAGAAAAGAAAACAGAATCTGTTTGAAAGTGTTACAGAAGCTCTAGATTTTGCTCAAGTTAGATCAGCTGAAGATGCACAGCTTATTGAAGATGCTAGGTCAGCAACCAAATCTGGAGAACAAATGAGCAGGGAACAGGTAATTGGTGGTTTTTGTCTAACTGAATTGATTTGGTTTGGTTCATTTTTCAAGAAAATAGCAAAACCACGAACCCAATATATTCAGTTATTCAGTTCTAGAATTGGGTAGCTTACCAACCAAAGTAATAAGTCATTTGGTTTGGTTCAGTTCTGGTATCTAGTTGTGTTTGGCCCAACTGAACGAGTCGATTTCAGTTTGGTTAGGTTTAGTATGGTCGGATTTCAAGAAAATGGCAAGACCATGTATTCAATATAATTTATTGGTTACTAGTTTTCCTAAACAAAGTATGTATTTCGATAAAGTTATTTAATTTGATAAACTGCACGGACATCCCTGTGTAACAGACAAATATGGTATCGAAATGGTCGAGTTGTGTAACAGGTAAAAATATCCAGTTTGAGTTCAAATGGAATGGATTAGCTTCAGCTGCCACATCAATGCTCCTAATCTTATAAGGATTTACAAAGACTATTATGTTCTTATCAGTCTTTGATTTCGAACATTACAGGTTACGAGGTTATACGCAATTTAGTACACCTTTAGATTTGAATTGTTTTCTTTTCAGCCAAATATTGTAATTTTATATGTTAGGCTAGTCAACATAAACATAACACAAAATTTTAGTATACGTTCATAAAATAAGTATTATCTTCGCAGTATGGTGCTCTTCGAAGGAAGATTGGAGGGACGTATAAAGATTTCTTCAAATCCTACGTTGAAGGTAATTTCTTAAACTAGTATATTTCAGTTAACACAATGTACAGTAACAAACTAAACAGATTCATTGAATTTGAATAAGAAGCTCTGTAATATGTACTAATTAATTTGGACCTTTTCAGTTGATGGTAAATATGTAGAAGAAGGGTGGGTTGATAAAACATGTAAAGTCTGCAAGAAAGATACGAGGGGTGAGCCAAGGCAAGTGGACAAACTTGGAAGATATGTTCATGTAGCTTGTGTGGACAAGCCTAAATCTGGGAACTTTTTTACCAAACTGTTTTCAGGTTAATGAATGTTACTGTATATACAAGCAGTTGCGTATAAATTTTTTGTGGGAAACATCAAAATACGAAATATTTGTTTTGAAGACTGTGTAACTTAGATGACTATTGACTTTAAGTAATTTAATTCCATCTGATAGTCGTTCCATTGATGCTTTTTAACACATAAGTGTTATTATTATTGGAGACTTGAAGTTGTCGTTGGACGAAACATTGTTGTGTGTTTTTCGTTGTATGCAGTAAAGATTTGTGTCTAACTGCGTATATATTCTATAATTGTAAGAGAAGGTTGAAAGATTTACTTCTACATTCTGAAGTATATTTTTTTTTATTCAGAAATACGAGTATGAAACTAACAACTGTATTAGTTCAACTCTGTTAGTTTCATACTATGTGAGCAATGATAATCTTTGTAGTCCAACCAAAATATACACAAACTACATATATATATATATATATGAAACAAGAACTATGCTCGAGCTTTGAACGGCATATTTTGAACTTTACCTTTTGGAATTTGCAAATATAAGACATTTGTTGAGATATTATTAAGCTTGTCATAAGATGATGTTGTATGATTATGATACAATACTCGTATGATAAAATGGTAAATCGATTAAGCAAAATGGGAAAACCAAACTAATTATTATCATGCTATATATACAAAACATTCAAACAACGTTTACGTTTCATGGTAAGGATATCATTGTTTCAACACAGAGCAAAAGAAGACGCTTTAAAACTTCTTAACAAGGAGCTTCCATATATTGTTGCTAAATTGAAATTCAAAACGATGGTAATCTTAGCTATAAAACTTCACAAAAATAGAGATAAATCATTAAATTACATAAGTGTTGTAATTTTTCTCCCCCTAGTCTTCTTTTAAATGTAACTTCAATTAAACATCTTAATATCATTTTCCACTAAAAAAATTAAAAAATATATATATATATATATATTATTATTTCATTTTCTTCGAAGAGAGGTGACTTTTTATTGTACACTCTTCGTATCGACAATATAATACGACGCTTGTCGCATTTCAATTATTAATATTGTTATTTTTATTTGCTTCAAAATAAGTGTTAACTTTTTATAAATAATAATAATGTTATTGAAAGGAAAATGTGATCTTTTATTAGTCTGATTAATACGTATTCTTTTAATATTATGTGCATTTTTAGATTGGGTAGTTAAAATGTGACCGACACGTATTATAATTACAATTTTTATATTTATTTTTAAAAAACAGTAGAAAACCCGTGCCTACATAATGGCTAAAATTGGCGGGAATCCACGTAACCCTAATAAATTGGCGGGAAATCAGCTTACTTAAGAACAGTTGGCGCGGGAAGCCGATGAACAAGTCTACAGAGTTCACAAATTCACGTCACACATCGACTGTGTTTCTGTGAGACATATAGAACAACTGGTATCTATCTTCATCTAATCTGGAGATGGTGGGACGTCAATACGATTGCTTGGCTAACCCGCTCGGTGCCGTCCGGTTCACTTTTGACAAAGCCGTCGCCTCCGGTTCAGACCCGGCCTCTTTTGACCGCAAAGATTGGGGCGTCGCTGATCTCTTTCGCGAGTTCCTTTTTGATAACGACGGCCTTAATCAGGTACTGTTATACCTAAAAACACATTTATAGGGTTTATGTAATTACACAGTTAAATCAGTCCCGTATATATTTGTTTTATTTGTATAAATTTTATGGATTAATGCATAAAAGGTTCTAGGGTTTATGATTTTGTATCTCTGTTTTTAGTTTGTTATATATACTCTGCATACATACAATGGACTTATATATGGTTGATTGACGAAATAATTAATTATAATGTATAGGTCCCAGTTTTAACTCCATTAACGGTTAAATTGGTTAAACCGAACTCGTTAGTTCGATACCGTGGAATGATACAAGATATGCTGGGGAATGAATTTTATGTTGGTGCTTATAAGGTATGTTAGGTCTTCTAGTTAAGCGTATGCGCAGCCCAAGTGGCGTTGTCATAGGGTTCATCCACCGGGGTTGGGACTTGGGAGGGGTTGGGTTGGGGTCATTTCATGGTTGAAATGAAACAAACCAACTTTTCATTCGGATGCCGAGCTTGTTCTTCTTTTTGTTGTTTTTCTTATTTCTGCACAAACTCCGAGCTTGACTAACGTTAATATATATATATTTTTTATGTTTTCCAACCGTCAAAAAAACGTTTGCAACTAAAACAAAAGTTGTTTCTTTTTCTTTATAAAGTTCTAGAACGGCTATAATTTTGAAAATATATATTTTTAATTTTAATTCCTCAATTTTTAGCAAAAATTACAACCTTACACATACCAATTCAAACACATCAATCCAATAGGTTTTCAACCATCTAAAAACATTAATGAAATGCATTTCTATTTAGTTTTTAATCATGTTGTATTTAAAAAGGAATTAAAAAGTAAAAAAATGGGGTTGAAACGGGCTCAATTGGGGTGAAAATGGGGTTGAAAGTGGTTGAAATAAAAAGTTAGTGTAAAGCTGATGTGGCAAATGATGTGTCTGATGGGGATGAGAGAGGTTCATTTTACCTCTGTGGATGCTCTAACCTCCTACCTAGATTTAGAACATTATTTAAAGGATTATTCTTTTTGAATATTGGTACATGTAATGAAGAATGAAGGGACATGGAATACCAATAAGTTTACAGATGTTTCTCAATTTCCCATGGGTCCTTCGCCTGATACGCGAGTATGGGAGCGTCGGCTACTCTACTGTGTTCCTGTGAGTTCTTGTAAATTATAAAAAGAAAGGGATTGTTAGAATATAATTTATGTTATCATTTACTTATAGATGTTTTTATTGAGTATATAATTGTTCGTCTTTTAGGTCCCTGGACAAAACTCATGGGCTGATTCGACTTCTGATGGTGAGATAAGTACATACACCACATTCGCTAACCGAGAGAAGCGACAGAGGGACTCCTGTTCTGTTTCTGAAGAGGTGGATATGCAAGTATGTTTCTAATCATGTTGAAATATTGAGTCTTTTTTATGTATCCAAGTAGGCATAATATAAAGTTTAAAGCTTTACATTTTGTCTGATATATATTTTCTCGATGATAGGAATCTGGTAATGAGATGCCAAGTTCGCCACGCGCTAAAAAGATGGTGAGCTGATAGTTTCTCTATTTAAGTTGTCAACCAACATAATTTTCCTATTGTAGTAATATTAAATATTGTTTGAACAGCGAGAAGGTGAATCTCTCCCAATGGAGAATATGACCGAGGAAACAGGCTGTGGTACTAGTAAGGTGCCTGATTTTGATAGAAATAATTTTCCTTGTCTAGTGAAGGTAATTTTCTTTTGTTTCTTCTTAAGCCCAATACTCACATAATTGATATAATTCAAAATTTTCTTACGAAGTGTTTATTTGTTGCAGATATATGACTCTCCAGAGTCTGACTTGAAGCTAAATGATGTGTTTGAGTTTATTGGTATCCTTACATTTGACAGTGATGTTAAAGATGATAAAAGTGGTGAAAATGAGTTCACAAATTGTTTTGACGAAGAAGAATCGGTCAACCTACCTCCTAGCAAGGTTCGACTTCTTTTATACTTAGATATTTAGTGAGTCTATTCTTTTCATTTTTTTGGTTTGATATGTTACAAATGTGTTTTCAGGTGCCACGTCTTCATTGTCTTGTGCACAGAAAGCTTTCACTCAATGATATGGTTTTTAGCTCGCCAACAATGGAGGTATGTGAAGTTGATCCGATTTGTTGGTAAATCACCGCCTTACTGTTTGTTGACAATGTTGAATATTGTTTGGTGTTTCGGATCTTACAGCCAAAACCGCATTTGGTGAAAGAAATACGTGAATCCCTGTTGCGCTATCTTACTATAGTTTTTGGTGATGACGACTTAACAGCTCATTTTATGTTATTACACCTGTTGTCAAAGGTTAGAAGCTACATCCGCAGTCTTAAAAGTGTTAGTTTTGCATTTACTTATGTATGTTCAATTTGGGTTGTGCTCTATCAGCGGGTCAAATGGATAAAATTAAAAACTTTAGCTTCAAAGGAAACAGGACAAATGAGTTGAATGTTACCCAAACTGTATTTTAATGCATATAACCTCATAACTTGTTTTATTCATTGAAATAATTTAGTTTTAAGTGACTCTTTGGACAAAGAGTTTTGAGTCAATCCAATTTGACCCATACCAAAATTTTACCTGATTTGATCTAACCCAATTTGACCTGATGCCAAACCACTGGATCTTCCCATTTTCCACCTCCACATAGTGTATGATTCTTTTGCAGACATACTTTATCCGTCCTATAACAAGAATTGTTGGTATAGGTTCATGTAAGGGTGGACTCGATTGCCGTGGGGAAGTTATCACTCAATTTAACCAGTTTTGACAAGTCAAGTATATCTGTGTTTGGTAACCGTATCAAAGATGCATTGAGCAACCTCCTACCTTTCACTCAACATATGCCCCTCACAGTGGATTATCTTAACAATGCTTCACTTGCCCCTGTAAAGGATTACGAAACAAACAGGTATACAAGTGTGATGTATATTTAATTCAGGCTATAATGGCTTATCTCTATAACGTATTAACATTTGCATTATGAGTTCTGTAGACTTGTGCATGGGGTTCTTCAGTGTGCAGAGGGCTCGCATTTTACAGTAGACGAGACAGCATTACAATCAGGGACTCTAAACAGTAATGGTGTTGAGAATACTCGATTGCTCAAGGATCTAATGGATCTCCAAAAGGTATTTTGTAGGTGAACCTTGTTTATACGGTGTGATTGAATATAATTTTGTGGTGTATTCAGTCTTGTTTTGCTTTATTCGCAGGTAGAATATGATTTTAAGTATTATCAAATGAAGATGGATGCAGATGTTCAAATACTGATTCTTTCTGAAGGAAAATCAAACATCTTACCAGCTGATCTAGTTCTCCCTTTCCACCCATCGTCTGTGGGCTCTTTGGGAATTGTAGATGAACAAACATTAAATGCATGGAGATGGTATTTGGCGACTCTTAGATCATTGCCACATTCTATTGGGACCGAAATTCAAAAGGTACATCTGAGTTGATTTCATCATTCACTTACAACTTTCTAACCGCATTGCATGCAAGTGGTTTTTCTTCCAAGAAATAAACGAGGAACATAATATCAAGATGCAAATTGTTATATTGATGCTAATTAATGTGCGCAATGCAATCCAATGACAGGTGGTAGAAGATGATATGGTTGCAGCTAGACAAGTTGATCGTAGTTTGGGGACTGAAGATTTTAACAGGTTCGTTTATGGCTGATGGTAGTCCCATTTTATTATTGTAGGTAGAGGTGGCAAAATGGGTGGATCTGGTGGGTTGGATAATGGTTTAAAATGGTTAATTATAGGATACTTTGTGTTCACAAGAAACTAGTCATATCTAAACATTGTAAATTGTTAGTGTCAAATATGACAAACAAGAATTATAGTACTTCAATAATAATCTAGGATTTCAAGTTTTCAGTTACGTTCGACCCGTTGGACTCATTTAATCCATTTTCTTGTAATCAAAATATACTAAATTGACATTCAGGTCATGCTATTGCTTACGATATATATTAATTTCTGATTTACAGATGGCTTACTATGGGTCGTTTAATGTCTTTGAGCATGGGTGAGACATGTCTATCACATGAACACTGGCAAATGGTGAAAGAATTGGAAAGGCTAAGAAAAGAGAGGCTCCAATAAGTGAACCCATGATCAATCGGTAGCTTTTGTGGTTCAGACACTGCATGGATTTGAGTTTGGTGTTCAAAGTATCTTTGCCACCCCTCATTTGAATATATGATTCCCTTCAATTCTTGGCTAGCTTGTATCCTAATATTTTATACTGTTACAATGCAACTAGATTTTATCTTAAATGAATCCGGTTAGGGGAAGGTGCACACTCAGGGCGATATAATCGCTTATGATGACAAGATGCAATTGTGACCAATATAAAGTAGGTGGAACCGTGTAAGTCATGAAAGTTGGTCCAAAATGTTATAATTGTTCTATTTGGAAAACAAAATATTATGAGACTGAAAGAAACACGTAACTAAGGCAATGTATAAATTTTATTGAAGTTGGAAAAGTTGTATCGTTCAAGGAGGTTTAAATTTTATCGTCAGATTCGTGCAACCAAGGGTTGTCAGTTCGAGTGTATTTACGTAAAAAGATAAGTTTGATAATCTGTAGTTGACATAATTCTGTGTACTTTGACAATATATAAGAGTTCGTTTATACATCTATTAATCCAATGCATCTTTTTTCATCTAAACAACTAAGATTTGTGTTATGTGGCTGTATGAACGAGAGAGTAAAATACGAGGTTGTGAATGTACACATCTTAAAAGATTGTGCAAATTATGATTAACTAATCTCGTATAAAACAACGAGCAACATTTTCCTCTCTTAAAGTTAATTCTTTCATCTCTATTATAAGATGATACTTAGAAGTTCAAATTTTGGTTTAAAAAATGTTCAATTCAACAATAACTATAGTTTGTCCAAACAATTAAAAAATAATTGACTAATATCAGTATATCACAGTTCACTGAGGGTATGTTTACTTGAGCCTTAATCGTCTTAATAGTTTAAATGTTTCATTCGGTTAGTTATATCTAAGGGTGTTAATCGGGTTAACCCGACTCTAATAAAGGTTAGTCGGGTAATTTAAAAATAAAAATTATTCGCAACCTGACTCTATTAAGCAATCGGGTGTTCGGGTTCCGGTTAAACGGGTTGTGGGTTGATCAGGTCGGTTAAAGCGGGTTTCGGGTTAACCGCTATAATTTTACAAGTAGCTAATAACTATCATAAGTAATCAACATAGTTCGAATCGACCATATTCAAGCATACTACCCTTGTTCGTATGGTTTTATTTGTTTTGTTTTTGTACGTCGCATGCAAACAAAACAAGAGGTTTTTGATTCGTACACAAGCAAAAATAAAAGAGATGGTTTTTGAATTAATTGTTATGGTTCTCCAATGTGCGCCTATTATATTTAAGATAACCAATTAAATATTCATTAGACAAAGTCGGATACCGAAAGAAGCGAACTACGGCTTTTCTTTTCTTCTTTTTTCCGTGAAGAACAAGGAATATCTATCAGTATTATTATTAATTAAAACTTATAATCAATTAATTAATAATTAAAACTTATATAGTTAATTGTTGGGTTAATCGGGTAAACCCGTACCCAATTATAATTCTATTTTTTAACCCGTAACCCGACCCTAATATATATATTTGGGTTAATCGGGTCAACCCACATAACCCGATTATGATTTTTTAATCCTATTAAATTCGACCGTATTAAGTTTAATCAGGTTCAGGTCGAGTTGGGTGCGAGTTGGCTTTTTTGACCCCCTAGTTATATCCCTTTGTTTACTTGAAACTTATTCGGTCCATTCAAAAAGATGTCTTTCCCGTACAAAAGTTTTACCTACATTTTCTTTTCCCAAAATTTCCTTCATATCTCACCAATCCAACATTTTATCTCCCTCCTTTCATTTCAATCGTTTTTACTCTCAAAATCGGTTGCCGGACCACTAGCTCCACAATCTATTATCATCGATGAGTTGCGGAATATCACCCCTATTCATCGATCCCTGTTTAAGCCTTTTAAGTGTTCCTTCATGTTTTGCTAATATATATAAATCTATATATATATATATATATGTACTTTAATAGAAACTTGCTCGAACTCGACGCCGTAACCAACATAATTGTCATTCTAAGTTTAATATTCATGATATACACGTTGCTCTGCTAAATCATGTGACTATAACTTCAACCTGGACAAGAGTCATTGATGCCATGGACAATGAGGTGTGTGTTGCTATTTGAGGTGGTAAGATGGTATGTCAATAAGGGGATGAGTTCAGGCTAAAAGAGGTCATGTTTAGTACAGGTCATAATGGGCCAGCCTGGGTTGATTCATAAGCAGTTTTTGCTCATTTCAAAAAAGTTATATGTAATTTATGTACTAGTTATAAATACAAAAACAAGCGTATTACCATGATAATGTTATCTTTGATAAAGCAATACATTATAGGAGGTTGTATGCATTAAAATAGACTTCGGGCGACTTTCAACTCATCTACACCATTCCCCTTTCAGTTATTTTTTTTATTTCACACTTATCAGATAAAACACAACCCAAATCAACCCATTCAAATGGGTTTAAGTTATCCACCTCTGGCTGGCATGCAACAAGAACGCGTATTTTCTATTCTTCTCCTGCATATTTTTATCCTTTGTGTATTCAGTCAGGTTCAAGATTGTTTGGATTTATTGGTGCTGGTGCTACATTTGGTCAGCTTTTTGGTTCGTTGTTTGCCACAGCAACGACTTGGTTGGGGCCATATAGGTGTTCCCTTGATCTTATCTGCGCACTTTGTGCACCCATGTATGATTCTTATCTTACGTTCTCTTTCTGTAACTTTTTCCCCTCTCATCTTTCCAGATCCGCTTTTAATTGCTTCCCTCTTGATGGGACTGGCTGCCCAATCATCAGAAAGAATAAACAAGGATATGTCTCATAGTTTTGAAGAAATATCTCTCCTCAGGTAGATATCATCCTTAAAAATAATAATAAGAAAAAAATAATGTCGTGTGAATATCACAGATAACAAAATGAATAACATGGCTCAGGTTCTGAATAATTTCTTCACTATAAACTTGAGTTTAGATTTAGATATTTTATATTAGCTTAATGTTTTGCTCTTAGCTGTTGAACTCACTTAACCTGTGTTCTGCTTTGTTCTAATCTGTTATGATTTTTTTCTTCCTAATTTCCTTTCCATATTTTTCCAATAATAGGAGAACTGAAATTAAACACCAGGGTGAGAAATTTGCTTACAAAGAGCACTAAGGACTGCAAGCTCAACTGCTGCTTCAACAAAGCCTTGTTTTTGGGCTTTGCTGGAAGGAATTCACCTTATATGGTCATCAACTTACTTGTTATACGTGTCATTAGTTTTGTGGCTAAGCGCAGTGACCTCTTCATTCTTCTACTTTCAGGTGAAGATATATCTTATTTGCTCTTATTATCTATTTGCTGATCAGTTGTGCTGTAAATTGTATTGATTTTTGTTCACAAGATTTCTCTTTTGTCTATAGTAAAAGGGTATTCAAGACACCAGACATTTGAGAAATAATTAAACTCATACTACTTACTTCTTTTGTGTTGATTTATTTTATGTCAATCAAATGCAGAAAGTAACCATAATTGCCTCAACTGTTGCCAGCCCTACGGGAAGAAGACAATCATTTGAACAGATCAATAGTTTTATTGCTCTTTTGCTGGTCAACTTACTTTGACGGTATGCTATATCTTTTGAATATAGTTATCAAACTATAATTAATATGTTGGAATTTATCAGAATGATAATGTGATACAGTAGATTCATTCTTCCACTAGCTGATGGAAGAATAATTTATTTCTAGTATTATGTTTTCTATTGTAGGGAAGAATTCTTACTGTCGCAGGGGTTACTACAGCTCTTTGCTCAGCACCATTTATCGCCTTCATGCATATGATCGCGATTGCTATATGGCCTACCTACATGTCAATTGCAGTCTTGGAGACCTTCTGGAAGGTTTGAATTGCTTTTTACTCATCTATTTGAAGCACGTATTCTGATCAAAATCAAGACTATATGAATTTATTATAGGTTATTGTTGTTATTATTTGACAGATATACAAAAACTATGCTGTGGTTTACTTGTACCATGTGGTCAAATTTTTGTGCATTTTGGTGTAACCATAAATTTGTTTGGTGCAAATATTATCTCCCTTATCGTTAGGTGGCACACAATATTTCATGCAATTTACATATTTGCAGATGGTAACCTATGTTGTAACCAGACCAGGAAGAGAGCTACTTTTCACTGTTGTGTCGCAGGATGAGAAATACAAAGCAAAGTTACCCCCAAGGCCCCAACACACACACACACACACACACACACACACGTCGAATAACACTTCTTTTCACAGTAGACAACCTATGCTACAGGTATGCATAGATGTTCTTGTTCAAAGGCTCGGAGATGCTACTGCAGCTGGAATGTCCAAGATGCTCTACAGTAGTCTTAATGGCAAAACCACCACTGCCTCTCTCTATGCATTGCCGGTATGTATTTTCATTCGTCGCTAATTTTGTGATTGATTAATGGATCTGAATCTTCTCTTATATGGGCTTTTCTCATCTGAATTTACGTAACGTGTGCTTATTATGGATAGTAACAGGATTCCATATAGAACGAAGACAAACACAACTTGCAAAGTCGCACAATCTCTCATCCTCCAGAAATTTTACATATTTAGAATAAAAATCTTAGCTTACAGATTACAAGTGCGGTTGGGTCCTTAAGGCAATTTTGTATGTAATCATGACATTTGGATGGACCAGAGCCATTAGAGTAGGAAACTATAATTGATCACAGGTTAACATTTATGCAGAAATCATCTGAATGTGTTCACATATGTAAACAGTGTATAAAAATTTATTAAGGGATGCACTAGTGAAATTTGTGACTGTATTTTGGACTCGGAAACCATCCAAACTACATGTTCTGAAAGACTGTTTGTTACGTAGTATTTATGTATCGACTGTATCCATCTTAAGGTTTGAATATCAGATCAGGTGATGCGGCATGTTACTTTATGTTCTTGTGAAATCATAACATGTAGTTTCAAAAAGGTATATGACTGTCAATTTTCATATTGGCCTTCTATGATACCATAAAGGTTTGAATACCAGATCAGGTGATGCAGCATTTTACTCTTTGTTCTTGTGAAATCATAACATCTAGTTTCAAAAAGGTACGACTATGTCAGTTTTCAAATTGGCCTACTATGATACCATAATATGAATTATGAAAATCATATAACACTAGTTCAAAAGAAATTGGAATCTTGTAGACTTTTGACTTTTGTAGCCTGAAAATGCAGGAAATGGGATCATAGGATGGTGAATTAAATTAAATACATAAATTTAAAGTAAATTTTCTTGCCCTTTATATCTTATCTTTTAAATTAAAAAAGGGTAACCAACCCTGTCGCGTAACCTTATTTTGTAATTAAGAAGCTAAGTAAGATGGATCGAGTACTGTGTAATTTTCTTTTTGTGAACAAAAGACAAGTTACTCGTAGCCATTGGTCTGGATCTGAGAACCACTACTTTCTAATTATATGTATGCAAGTTCTTTTATATACAAGAATTGCTATCAACATCAGAAATTGGTAACCAGATTCAACTTTTTTTACTTCACAAGAATTTACCCACCAAGAATTTCAGTAGAATCAGAAGATGGTGTCAATTGTAAGTCTCCTTCTTGGAGGTATTTTCTCTACAACTTGCTTTTGAAGTTCCATGAAGGTTGAACCCTTGTGTGCAAAAAGTCTTCGAAGATTGATCACTGACAGTTCATTAAATCCACCAACAGCAAGGTCAGCCTGCACCAAATCATACCTGTAGGTTTTGATGTCAGAAATTAATCTTCATTTACATAAATTATAAACTATCATCAAGAGATTCAGGGTTCATACGCTGGATGTGCACCGATAAGTGCCACCGCCATCATTGTGCAGTTGTGAGCAGCAGTTATACCACGAGGATCATCTTCAAACACAACACATTTGGATGGTTTTCTATCCAACTGCAAAAGAACAAAATTTATTTCTCATTGATGATCATTTCTGGAAGATCATTTTCATACTAGCTGCAACCAAAATGTATATAAAAGGGTATTATAGAATTATCCAACAACCCCTATTTCTTAACCTACTTTGCGATACTTTTATTCTCATCTCACAAGACAAACCTCATTTTTTCGCAAGATTTTATTTGTAGTAATTTAATTACTAATATGCTAAATAATCTGATTATCCGATAATTACAACTTGAATAGCAAAAGCATACACCATCTCCTACAGCCGTTATAGTATAATTGATCATCTTATTCTGACTACTAAAAATCACATAATAACTTTTAAAAGGCACATTAAAACACCTCCAAAGTAGTTTGGCAATACTATAATTTTTTTTGTTGAATCTCTGTATAACATGCGAAACTATTGAAATACATAGGGCCAATTCATGTTAGATATTGGTAAGAAAGGTTACAAAAGGGCATTGTCAAGGACATATACCTTAACTGCTGCAGAAAGTAATCTATGAGCCATGGAATCCATGCCATCCTCCTCTGTCACTATTGCCTACAAGTGAACACACACAAACATATTAGTCATGTGGATTTATCAAAGGATTCTCAAAATCCATTAGATGACTAGGCACTAGTTTAGAAATTATATTATAATTTGATGGCTAGCGGGTGACAATATCTTGGAAATACAAACCTGTTAATTGCACCCACTAACGGAGTGTTCAAATTTGTGTTGTGAAACTAATCATTCTTGAAGGTACAATAACCAGTTTTAAATGTTCTTATAATCAATTTCATACCAACTGCAGCAGAACTGATTATCACCTCTTCTTTAACCTAAATTGTGACATAGTAACTCCCATTTTCATCAGCCATGTCATCTTTTCACACAAATGTATTTTTTGCTCATTTGATCTATTAAATTCTCATATAGCCAGTAAGGCAGTAAATGTCAAATACCAACACTCTAAATTATTACAACTCCAAACGGTAGAAGCACATGCAAACACTAGTTCCTACTTCCTGTTGATTATCTCATAATGATTATTTAATAGAGAAATTTCATTAGAAGTTAAAGATAATTAGCAAAAGTTCACAGTGTAGGTAACCAAGCATCGTCTCTCACATAAAAGGATCGGAAGTTGAATTGTTTTTAAAAAGAAGGTAGCATGCGACCAGAAACAGGATTGTGAGTTCATTCTTATCACTTGTTCTTCCGGTTGCATGTTACCTTTTTGTTGATAAAATTGAACTTCCAATCCCTTTTACGTGAGAGATGATATTTGGTTACCTACATTAGGAACTTTTGATAATTCTCTTAAGTCTTACCTTTTAATGAAGTTTGCCTTTATATAATATCACACAATTACTTCCAAAGTATACATATTAGAGAGTCAACAGTAGCTCATACACACCTGAAAATACTTCATAAGCCCCAAGTTTTCCAATATTTCAACCATAATTCGCCTATCAAGGCTTGAAACAACAGCACAAGGAATGCGGGCGGTAGATACTGCATCCAACCATTCTTTTAGACCTTCCATGGGTTCTGAAAGCTGATATAGAAGAACAAAAAAACAATTCACCAATGAGTTTTTTTATAAACATAAAAGTAATCGAACAACACAAGTAATTAAGAAAAGATTACCTTGAGAAGATTGTTGCTATACAACTGCGAAAGCTTCGAACTTAATCTTTCTAATTCACATTCTTCCTTCTCCCACATCAACACCTAAAAGTTCAAACGTTCAATAAATGAAATTCCAGGTACAGTCAAACAAATTTACAAAGCTTCTTCTTAAATGTGACTACTATGGAACGGAATTTTAAATTTCAATAAGCATCAAACCTTATCCAAAACATGATCCGGAGCACCATGAAGCAAAAGCCTTAGTATATCATCATTATCAGGAATCTCTTTTCCTGCATAAATAGCACAACTCAAAGACTATTTCAAGAATTGATTCATGTATAGTTAAATTCTATTCTATATTTCTATTACAAGACTTTACAGAGCCTTGCCCTTTGTTTAAGTGGGTTTTCAATTTATGATATAAATCATATGCTGGCACAGTGACACCCTGACATTATCATAAACATATACACACATACATGTCAGCATTTAGATGAACCTAGTAATATTCATTTGTGACTGTTAACTCTAACGAATAACTGAAATTGCGTACTATCTAAATCTTTCTTTTCTCATGTATCCACGTGTGATATGCAAATTTATGCGTAAATTATTATATTTGTATCAGAATCAAAATTCAAACTGCATGCTAGAAAAAAAATGTATACATGGGAAACACGAACACATACCTTCCTCGTGTGCAAGTTCTTTCCAAGCACTCAACTTCAAAGCTTGAGTACCCGCCTGATGACCCACACACAAATACAGTTTAAAATTCGGATAAAATAGTGCTAAATCTTTTAAACCAAAGCAATAAACACTTAAAGTTCATCATTTCTATTTAGATTCAAGAAGCATAAAACTGACTTTTCATAATGAATAAAAAATGCTAAACGGAACTTACCACCACATTCTCCCATGAAAAAATTAGTCCATAAGCTTCATCAGGTTTCATAGCATATCGAATTCTTTTTAGAAAACCCTCTTGTAATCTATCATTCAAAAAATCCTGCAAGCAAAGAGATCCATATTGAGTGTTACATCAGATGGGTGAATGATCAGCTTCAGGATTCACAATCTTCATCAACAGAACTGCCAAGGGGTTGTTCGGAATTGCTTACAAAAACTGATTATGCTCTAAAATATTAGAACCAGATGACCAGCTGTAACAGAACTAAATGCAGGATATACTGTTACTGTTCAGATTTGGTTTTGTTGCATCAAAATGCAATAATCTGGTAATCAGTTGTATTAGTATTGGGCGATTTTGATTATTTAAGGGAACATAAAATAATCAGAATCGACTAATATATGACTAACCAACTTTAAAACCTGATTATTTCTTGCACAAACTATTAGATACTCATAATTAGCTTGCCTCCATCCAAAAACTCGGAACTAATTGGTGATTACAAGTTTGTAGCAAATGCAATCATCAGATAAGCAGTTTTGATAAGTTCGTAAACATGGAAATCGGTGGTACACGGATCAACTTTTCATTTACCGGCGTTTAACAAGAAATAGGTCTGAATTATAACTCAAAGTATAGCTACCACAGAAAGCTAACAGACAGTATAATACTTACAACATCAACTTTCAATGGTCCATCTGGTCTAAATGTCTCAAACCCTTCTCCATATTCAGCTCCAATTGCCTAAAAATGCAATTTAATCAAACCTCATAATCAAAAATAAATAAATAAATAAACCCAATTCACAAATTCCAGAAAACACCTATATTTCTACAAAATTAACCCAAAAAGATGCAAACTTTCCCAAAAAGATTACAAATTTTACACAAAAACTTACCTCTTCCATAAAAATCTTGGTGGGTGTGAACTGAAAGCCATCAAGAGGCCCAATTTCTTCAGACCCATAACAACTTCTAATTATGTTTTTTCTATTACGTTGTTGCTCAACGAAGCTCGAACCTTGTAAGCTCTGTCAAATAAAACACAAGAATCATCAAAACATATGTATACATAGATACATCAGCATATATATAATATCATACAAAAAGATTGAATTTTTAACTAACCGGTAATCTGAGGTTAACTGGCAGCTGGTACGGAAGAAGTGAAGTTGTAGTAGTTGGAATTAACCGGAAACCGAAAGCAGATTCCATGGTTTTGATTTACTTTGTTACAGTTATTGTTAAAGAAGATGATGAAGTAGTGTTCTATTTGGTGTGTTTTTTGTGGTTTTATTTTTGGGGATGAATTTGAGCCCGAATTATGGGGAAAAGAAATAAATGAGATTTATTAGGTTGTCAAGTGTGAAAATATCAAATACAAGTAGTATGTTTGGATCAAACGGTGTTAGTGACTCGAATCTTGTTTTTATTCGTAGATTGGATTGGATTGGATTCATAATGGATTCAATAGATTTTATAACTTTGATTTTTGGTTTTATTTCATTTTGTGTTGATTTTTCATGAGCATATATCAATTGGAATTTCTAATCCTTTTATATAAAAAATTGACAAAAGGAGTTGGAACTAAACATATTTTTGATATTGCCCTGATTTAATAGATTCGATAACAATGTTTATAATCTTTAATGTTATGTCAACCCAATTGAAAACTAAGAAGAGGACTTAAGATTATTAGATCCAAACTTATACATCTATGGTGTATCCCTCATCGACTATCCGATGCCAATATTTTTCTTTGGTGAAAGCGTTAAAACTTAGAATACTTACAGCGTTGGGGTGTGTTTGTGTGAGTGTGACGGTGACGGTGTTGTTTTTCTTTATCCCTCGTAGAGTCATAACAGAATTTAGAAAACCATTTTTCACATGTTGCATAGTTTAAATCCAAACCATTTGAACAGGTTCGAATTCCATTCTTGTTTTCAAAGGGTTGTTTTGTCAAAAATATTTCATTCATATGTGATCGTTAAAATGTATGATAGGGCATGGAAGTTGTATATATTCAATACTAATAAACTTACAAGGTACTCATGGTTTTCGCTTACAAATAACCGTTGGTGATCCAAATTTATAAAATACATTAGAAGAATGGAAATGGAAGCCAAAACATATGAAAGAAACTAATTTATAGGAGTTTTAAATTACAAACAAGAAGAATAGTTTAATGTCAAATGTATAGCAATTTGAAATTACAACCAAGAAAAAATATAAATTGTCAAACAAGTTTGATATGTACCGGATTCCATTTTTATCAGCAGCCAAGAAGAATAGAATGACTCTAAATGTCTGATAAGGACCACAATCCATTTTTTTAAAGCAGCAGCAAAATCCCTTTTTGCTTTGATAACATCCATTTATCAAACATTTGTGATTTATGTTGCTGCACAGATACATAAGCTGCTTCTTTGTTTGTCAGGTAAAGATTAGATCAAATTAATAACATTATGATACAGAAAGTCAAACCCATATACATTGAGTGAAAACACTTCATTCAATCACATAGTCCAACACTAAGATACTAATTAAAATATTTAGTCGAACCCAAAATAAATTTGTAAGTTGTATAACTAACTTGCTTCGTCGTAAACAATTCAATTGATGTGTTCCTTCTGTATTCTCTTCATGAATGTTAAAGCTTTAGCCAGCCCTGAATAAATAAGAACTGGCAGAAAGTCAAACTCCTTCGATAAGTTAAGCGAGATTGTGACTAGGTCTGCCAACTTAGCAATGTATTGACAACCGTCATATAATTTTAAATATTATTATGTTAGGAAACCATAAACTGTTTTACCAAGTAAATTATTACCTTTAAAGCCTTTATCAAAAGTCAAACAACTTAAGAGAACGCGTCAGTTATGATGACTCATCAATATCATTTATAATCAATGTTTTGAAAATCGGTCCGATCAGTCAGGTCTGAGCGATCGAACCGGATTTTGAAGGTAAACCGGCCCATAATTAACCGGTTTTTGGGCTAAGTTGACTTGGTCAACGACCGACGGCCGGACCGGAACCGGGAACCAGTTCGAACCGGTTTTTGATAGGGTTTTTTTGTTTCTTCTAAACCAAAACCACGTAGATCAACATTCTAAATTTAGTAAGCTTTGGTTTGTCTTGCCACCAATGTGGGACAAATTCAACACTAAAGGAAAATAAACACAACAAAAATGTCTACTCCATCTTTTGAACCTCTAAACTTATACTTGTTGAATGATTTGATTGCTAACTAATCTAGCCATTACTTTGTGATGTTGTTATAATTATTAATATTTTCTTACTAGATTGTAAATGGTTATTTTAATAATTTTTTAAATAGTATTTTTAATGATTATGCTGACAATTCTATACTAAGTTCATAGTCATTATATGTTTCATTTCAAAATATCATAATTTATAATTGTAGTTTTAAAAGTTTGAGGTATGAACTTTGAAATGTCATATATTTTCACTCGTAATTCGGATTAAATCACCGTTTTTTTTTTTACTAGTTTATTTTTTTCCAATATCTACTTGTTGACAAACTTTCAAATAGGGTTTGTTCTAATAAAGTTATAAAAAGTTAAGAAAACAAAACAATTATAAAAAGTCGTAAAAAGTCATAAAAAAATTGTAAAAACTCAAAAAGTCAAGAAAAGTCAAAGACCGGTCCGACCGGCCAGTTCGACTGGAACCGAAAGGTCGACCAGTCCGACTTAAAAACCGGTTTTTAAAACATTGCTCATAATCCTTACAACAAACACCTTTCAGATTCTTCATAAAGCCTAAACTCTCAAAAGTCAAAACCGCAACAAAATAATGCCAAACAATATAGTCAAGTGGTAGAAAGATTCTTGTTGCAATTATACATCTAGACGTTTGATGTGCTACATATAACTTTGAGAATAATTATACTTTAGCTTCATAACATCTCAAATGAAAGTTTAAATTTTGGCATACTTGTTGGTGTATCCAGATAACAAGTAGGAGCATCGACTAAAACATTATGAAGCTGCAAAGATAATGATAAAATGCTCAGCCGGGCCGCTTCACCCACCACAGCCGAAAGCTACAACATCTCTCTCATTCAGAAACAGTCCTTAAGTCATTTCTGTTGCCAAAAATTTTCTTAATCTTGCTGGCCTCAGTGGAAGGTTAACAACAATTTTGGCGAAAACGATGACTTTTTAGGACCGACTTCAAAGGAGTGTGATGTCGTAGCTTTTTGGTTGTGGTGAATGAAGCGGTTGAGCATCGGATATATAATCATTAGATTATAATGGTGTTCAGTAACATGGTTAGATTTTAATCAAAAAGGTTTGATATTAGAGTTGCATTGTGTTGATGATGATAATGATAATCTTTTTTTAAAGTACTTGATCTTCCAAAATAGTTGTTGGAAGTGCTTTATTTTGTTCGATTTTAGAACTACGTAAATAGAGGTCCTAATAGTGCTCAATTTAGATATATATCTATCCTTCGCAATAGCTCTCGTTTTATCCGTATTTATCAATAGTTTGATGAACTTTCGGTGCTTAATGTGCTTTATATGTGTTTATGGTTGTTGCGAGTGGATACGAGAAGAATCGGATGAAAACGTTAAAGAACAGATTGAGAAAGAAGAATTCTTGTAGATTCGGTGAGACTTCACAGTTTTGGCCATTACTTCCTCATACGGATTCCGATTGAGGTGATTCAAAACCCCAAATTCTTGGAACTCAAAGAGCTACAATTTTCAAACATACATCAAAGCTGAAAAACAAGAGTACCAGTCGGGTAACTCCAGTACCAGCCTGGTAACCGAATTACCAACCTATAGCATTCTACTCAACCGGGGAAAATGCATCAGGGATTGTCCAGGAGTGGACTACCAGCCTGGTACTGAGATTACCAGCCTACCAGCCTGGTACTGAGATTACCAGCCTGGTACTGCTCTTTCCAGCCTGGTAGTGTGTCAGTTACAAAAATTTTGACTTTTAATTCCAAATTAAACCCTAACTTTCAGAAAGCTTTTGGTGGCCATTTTCTCTAGTCTTGGGGCGATGTTGGGTGATCCTTAGAGGGTTGTTCATCATTTTCCACCCTTGTAATCCAAGAATCAAGCCTTTAACAACAATAAAACATTACACAATTCGGTTCATCATTCTTTCCTTTAAACAATGTTTATTTCCATTTCGTTTGTGTGTTTTGTTCTTGTTGGCTTGATTATGGGCTAATTGCTTTTACATTTACTTCGTTGATGTGAACTATTGATTAGGGGTGTTAATCTTTAGATGTTTACAATTGTATAATTCATGTTTAATCAAAAAACCAATTGTGGTTGAGTTTTAATTATTAATTTGTATTATTAGTAAATCATTTGATGTTTATAGTGAACACTTCTACGTTTTAAATGGTTTATTACAATTTTTTGTCTATGAATGATCATAGATTGATTGTGAACGCAAGATTGAAATAGGACACGTTAGTTAAACTCAATTGTAATTGAACTGAACTTAACTAGAGACATCGAGTTAAGTTTAGTAATCGCACAAGAGTAGGTTACAAGATTAGATCATGAACTGAGAAATTGAATTAGATTTAGTTTGATTAGGAACCTTGAGTGAAAGCGAAAGATCATTTCTAATCATTCAATCGGGAAGAGTGAAAGTGAATCACATTCTTAATTCAATTTGATTAATAATACTAAGTAAACACGTTTTAACAAACACCTAGAAGCCAATAGTGAGCTAGTTCAAGTGAATGTTACTTTAATCGTTTGATTACATTTTCAATCCGATTTCTTCATAAATCCACTTGCCATTCATTTTATTTTTTACTTTAGTTTTGTGATAATTGCATTGCAACAACTCGGTTGCAAAACCCACCACATTTACTTATTTGTCTAGATTATCATTCATTCGTTAAATACTCTTAATTGCACGGTCGTTTTGGTTTGACTCAGACTTACCAAAGGTTTACTACTACTCGACAGGGTACACTGCCCGGTCGTGAGATAGTCTATATGCAATATTTTTGGTATAAATTTTATAACTAGATTTCACACATCAAGTCCCTAACCCGAGTTTGACTCAAGCCATTCTAGAAGTGGGGCCCATGTTTCTATACCAGCTGATTTGTTTACAATTTGTTAAAGACAAAAAAGTGAAATAGCTAGGGAAAGAAAACGCATATCAGAAGATAGAAGTTCATGAAAACACGTTTTATCATTTTCTTGTTAGAAACTTAGACGTGTAAATTAATAGAAAAAGTAAGATCCTATATGCATTCCTAAAGTGGGTAAAACTTATAAAGTTTTATGAAAAAGCAGTTGGACTTTTTTCTGTGCTATATATGGATCCAGAGGTCGCCTGCGAGCACATAGCCAAGTTGACTACATAACTAACCTGAGTTTGAATCTTAATCATCTAAGGTGGACTGTCAGGGAAATAGTATAATGGTCCACTTGGTGAGCTCAAAAATCTGCCTCTCACACGTGGGTCTTCAGGCGAGATCGCATAGGTTAGTTGGGGTTTCCAGTATAACCTTTTTGCCCTATTTTATGGAGAGTCTTGGTGCTCAACTTTTTGAGATATGCATATTGTTTTTAGACTTTGAAGTTTGACTTCAAATGTCAAACAACTTAAGAGAACATGTAAATTGTGATGACTAATTAGTAACGCTCAAAATCCTTACAACAACACCTATTGGATTTCATAAGCCAAATATCTCAAATCCACAACGAAATAAAGCAATGCAATAAAAGACTAATCATTGTTTAACAAATAGTTTTGACTGCACTGTAAACCAACATAGTCAAACAAGGTTTCAAGAAAAATATGAAAAATAAAAGACTAATGATCATAAAAGAAGTTGAGATACATTACGGTGGTAGTTTAACATTGTGCACGGGGGGTAGACTTGCTCTGTTAGATCAACGTCATTAATTTGAGAAGAAAATAGCGAACAACCTCATAAGTAGATACCTGAAGTCTGAAAGGGAATTCAAGTGATTAGGCTAAAGAACAAGACATAGAAGGAAGCAACTTGTTATTCATCATTAGCTGCAAAAAGCAGTGTACCCTAATCAACACAACTGCATGCAACATAATTTACTAACAAACAATATACAAATAACTCAACAGTATTCAAGTGAAATTTACTACTGACGTTAGTATTGAGAAGTTGGGTAAAAAGCGTATCACAAATTTGATATCAGAAGATGACAGTTTTACAAACTTATTGTGAAGTTCACATCCACTTGAAAAGTTGCAAATTAATTTTAACCCACCATATAATTGTGTGTATATCAGATCAAATGTGTAGTTCATGATACATTAAGAATTAATTAAATCTGCAGTCAATCAAATCTGTATATCAGATCATATCATTTTGATTAACATATACCTTTATAGATATTGTACGTTCATGACAAATGAAAAATTTAGTTCTTACTATAGTTTTGATCTGATTAATTACATGCTCTGTTGCTTTTTTTCCTTCTTTTTATAGTAATATAACTTATTTATATATAATGTGCGACTATGTTGATATAATATTGATATTAGATGAAACTGTGTTGATAGAACATTGATGTTAGATGATCTATTATTGTAGGTGTTCTGTGTTTGTAAAGCATAACTACTGTACTTTTAATCAATTTATATAAGGGTTCCTTACGTAAATGGAGAAAGCATATGAAGAGGTCTCGGTGCATAACATTTATAGACATTCATATGGATTTTAGCTTAAAACGTTTGACTTCAAAAGTCAAACTACAAAGAACACCTAAAGTTTTGATGATTAATTATCACTCACAATCCTTGCAACAAATTTTTCATAAAACCAAAAATCTCAAATCCACAACATAATAACAATATAGTCAACTAGTAAAAAAAATTATGTACTAGAACTTTGAGGGTGTTGTACAGAAATCATAGTTTGGTTCCATAACACTTCAAATAGAAGTTAAATTTTTGGCATACTTCTTGGTGTATAGTATCCAAATAATAGCTATAGTAGGAGTATAAATTGAAACATTCTAAAACTACAAAGATTGTGATAAAATGGTTAGCACTACATAAAAACACTCTTCCTATAGTAGCTATTAATACGAATAAAATTAATGTTTGTTGTGATCAGAATTTTAAGCGGTAGGATCAGGGAAGTACACAAAGGGCTCGTTTTGGAAATCAGTAAGTCCCCATGGGATCTCAATAAATCTCGGAGGGATTGGTTATTTTTGGTTCGTTTGGCATTTTTTGGTAGTAGTTTCTTGATCTTTCATGTATTAGTGTTAGATTAAGCAACTTGTGGCTTGCCACACTCATGTACATGTAACTATTATCTTTGATTTATAAAATTTACCAGGGTAAAACCCTTTTACCCGTACTAATACGAATAAATAAAATCATGTAAAGGTATTCTGGGTCAATAACTACCAATTAAGCCTAAGGCCATGTATACAAACAATAGATTTACACATTAAGTTTTGTGCTAAGATATATATGATATATAATCAACGTATTTGGACATTAACCGAACTAAAATTAATGCTGACTACCCAGTTCATTTTAGCCTGAAAGCTCAAATTTTATCATTCTAATGCACATATAGATGTGAGCAATCTCTGTTGTGGAAAAGTTTAAAACAACTAGTTTTAACTGATGTATACTTTTTATCTAGTTTATTAGAGTAGGCCCATAATATGTACTTGGGTTAAGCACTTAAGCCCATTCTATTTTGGACTACTTCTTGATGAATCTCTAATTCATGGGGGAATATTTGGACTATTTCTTAATGATTAATGATATAATCTTTAATTCATGGAGAATATACCAATTACTATGATGGTATCATATAGCCTCTCTAATCCCTCCTTAATTAACCGGAAGATATAATTATGCGCCTACTTTAACAAACTAGATACAATATATACATGAATAGTTTTGACTATACTGTAATTAAGCTATCATAGTCAAACAAGGTTTCAAGTGTACCAACACAAGTACATGCAATAAGACATAATTTTCCAAAGATAAATAATTAACTCGGACAGTTATTTAGTGAAAATTACTATTGATGTTAGTATTGAAAACTTGAGTCAAAAGCATATGACCAATTTGATATCAGAAAAGATGACAAGTTTACAAACTTATTGTGAAGTCCACATCCACTTCAAAGTTGCTAAATATATTGAAGAAACACTTTTCAAGTTAATTTGAAGTTCATAACAAAATATCACCATCTTTAATTTAAGTCTTTGCTATTTGGACCTTAGAATCAACATTTTCAGGTTGCGATGTAGAAAATGAAAATGATAAGCTGCATGCATCTTAAAACTCATATTCATATCCGATAGGGATAAATAGATCATTGTTTCTAAAACTATTCACATTCAGCTCAAAAGATTACAAAACCACACTCAAAACATCTCTAATCATATCAAGAATACATAATTAACAAGTCCAACTGCTGAGAGAAACGATTCAATGCAAACAGTTGTAAAACATGCTCATAAATATTTTCTTGATCTCGAATCAAGCTGTTTTTGGGCTTTATGTTCATTGTGGACATGAGCTCATACTTATGAAGTTAAACAAGTTTGATGTCATTTTGTTTAAACCCAAAAGAAAGCATATAAATTATGACTAAAAATAGTAACAAATTCTTAAAGCTAAAGGATTATATCAGAGCAACTTGTGACAATTTGTTCTTACCTTCTTAATTTTATTAATCAGGACTCAACATAACAAAATTAATAATAATAATAACAATAATCAATTTTGTTAAGCACTTCAACAAAAACTAACATTTCATATAATATCACTTCTTATGAATGTAGAAAATTTCTTAATCTTAATACAAAATCAAAAAGTACATAATCAAGAAAAATAAAACTTCAACATACTCCGTAGAGTCCACACCATTTGTCTCAAATCTTCAAATTAACACCAAATATGATTAAATTTCTTAATTAGGCCTCCTGCAGTTCTTCCTGATCTCTCCACTAGATCCAGTTAAAGGCTTGTTATCACCCATCTTGATCATAGCAGCAGCAAAATCAGAGCTAAATAGACGTGGGTTGCTACTATATTGTCTGACGTTAGAGTCAGTTGAACCACCGTTAAAGAGTTGTTGATCTGAATGAAGTAATCCCTTCTGGTTCACTAAATTCTTGTAGTAGTCGTTGTTGAAGGTGGTTGGAGATTGGACATCGAGTGGTGCCAAATTGTTGTCGCCAGAGCCAGTAGCTCTAGGGCAGTTGTTACGCCTTGTTGTAGCAAATGAAGCCTCCAAATTACTAGTTTCGTTGTAGATTCGGGCTCGGAAATTAGTGCACCTTGCCTGCCCAATTGTGTGAGATCCTGTTTTAATTTTCAAAGTAAACAAATTAAATTTGCTACTTTGGGTCGGGTCGAGTTAGCTTGGTTAACGAGTTGAAATCATAAGTTTTTGATATATATAGGAAAAAGGAATTGATAATGTAAAGTTTGTCATTAAGAGCTTCAGACGTGCATAAATACTTGTATCAAAACATAAATGGTAAAGTATAATCATTCAATGGAGGTAATAAATAGGTAGAAAGTTGTTAACCTGATAGAGCCACCAGGTCTCTAGCCGAAAGGCCAGCAGCACTGAAGGAAGAAATGAGGGTACCGAGGCTCGATGTGGGCCTAGGAATGCTGTTGTTAGCAGCAGCCTGGCTCGCAGTCCTTGAGTCACGTCTTCCTAATTTCACATTCCAACTGGGTCCTCCGAGCTTCAAATAAGACAATATTTAATTAGCATTTCTATAACAATTGCAACGTCTAATTAAACCCTTATTTGAAGGTAAGCATATTAAACACTTACGATTGCAACAGAGTCTCTAGCACTAATTGCTAGTATATCAGCACACGAGACGACACCAGGACAAGCTTTTTCGACAGCCGACTTAATATTGTCCACTACTTCAAACCCTCTAGCCGATCTAAAGTTAGGAGCCGCTCTCTTTTCGCCGATGAAAGAGGATGTATCATCAAGAAGGATTGAACCATCACATCCCTGAAATTGAAATATTTTCTTAGCATATGTACATAAATTTTAGAAGAAATGACGTTTAACTTAAAATAGTAATCTTATATTTTTAGACAAAGTTGTCAAAAGACTAGATGTGACATGATTGACTTCACTTTGTCGCCATGCAACATATTAAATTGATGATGGTTTTCTGGAAAACTAGTCAATTAATATAGGTTTTTTATTGCTTGATTATTGACTCATTCTATGTGCTTTATGTTTCAAACGCTAACATATATATGCTTCATTTAAACTTAATTAGGACACGTCAGAAGAGACACCAGAGAGTCAGTTACACTTTCTAAACTTAATTAAGAACTCAACAAACAAAGTACTAGCCTTATAAGTAAACGTTAACTTGATCAAATGATATCAAAATACGTTTTGCGAGCAGACATAATTCGGTAAGTCATTAAAAGTATTAAAGTTTGAGGAAAAGAACACGAAAATTTACATTGACAAAGCAATCATGGAAGTGTAAACGAAGGAGGGAAGCGCCCATTCGGGTTTCTTTCTTGATAGCCGATTGAACGACCGATTTCACAGCTTGGAAAACATTTGGACAAGATTTCGAGTAGAAATCGTTTGAAAGTTGAGCTGAAACAACTCCCACAAAAAACATAACAAGTAAAGACTTAACAAGAATAGATGAAGAGAACCCCATTTTCAAGTAAATGATAACTATTTGATATAGAAAATTAAAGTGTGTTTAATGTTGTGCGAATTATGATTGAATGATGTAGTTTATATAGAGTGATAGAAGATGTATGGAAAGAGAGGGGCAGGTTACCTAATCCCATGAATATATGTCTATATTGCATTTGCATGGCAATTCAACGTTGTTGAATAGTAAAAAGTATCAAGTAAAGTAAAGGGATCTGGTTTATAATATTGAAAACTAACGTGTGACTAAATAATAACGAGATTAGCTACATGCTTTTGAGAATTCAATATGGGTATTTAGAATTTTATAAACAGCCATAATTCTTAAATACGTTACTTTCTTCAAGGTTATATGTAACGTGCATATTATATTAGATAGACCACTTATTGATTTTTATGTGTGATGAAGGAATTGCTGCTATAGAAGATAAGAGATTTCAGTAGCAGTAATCCATCAACATACTAACTTATTTATAAAATAGTATTGTCTATTGTTGGTTGTGTTTGGTAGCAAGCATTTGAAAGCATTTTGGAGCGACAAGCGACTAGCAGTTAGCGATTTGGTTGAAAAACTTGTTTGGCAACAAAGTAACTAGCGTTTGCATATTTTCTAACCGCTTCCTGCTAAATGCTTGATGAGGAAGCATTTCAACTAGCAACAAGCGTTTACACTTATATTTACTCCAAAATGCTTCCAAATGCTTGATACCAAACACTTTTTTAAACATACAGCTACTGCTGCTTATTGCTACTGCTACTGCTACGTGTCGCCAAACATACCCGTTATGTCTAAGCTGTTAACGGATCAAATGACCTATATCCGATCCGATCCGAGCCATTTAAATGATTCGATGGAGCAAAAAATTGATCCATTAATCTATTAAGTGATCTAACGGGTCAATCCATCTATTCAAATATTTATTTGGATCGATACAAGATCCATCCGAATCAATCTAGTTATTTATTTTTACTATTGTATTGAGATAAAAATATTTAAACAAAAGTTGGTTTGAAAAAAAAACAGTTAAAAGTAATGCGTATGTTACCATATGGTTTCCTTTAGTTATTCATGTACAGTATTGCGTTTATATGGTTCTCACCAAAGCTTCATTTTCATAACACGAGCTATATCATGCCTTGCTATGATTTTTATACAGGAAGCTTGTAAAAGCAGATAGGTTCTTTAGTATTAAAGATCATGGCTTAGTCCTAGTAATATAACGTGCTGCAGATATACTGCAACAGAGTGATTTGCCATTTACGGATGACCACTATACAGTTTTATTATTCTTACAAACTAGTGTCCACTCATTCCATCGTTGGAATTCATAAATGATATGATGTTATGTTCAAATTGTTTTTTACTATTCATATGTGTATTAAGTTGTAAATTAATGATGTAGTCCAAGTGTTCGACTATTTTTCTTAACGAACTCACTCTGATATTCTTAAAAAATAGACTTTAAATCCAATTAGGAAGAGGTTATCTTTGTAATGTTTAATACAAGTTACCAAGTGTTTCATATCTCTTTCGGTTAACATTTTATAATTCACAATTTGTCAATATTTAAAATCTTAAAAACCGAATATTATGGTTCGGTTTTGATACACACAAAAGGTGAAGCAAATAACACCACTATGTTAGTTGAAACACATGTTCGTAAAATATAAATAATGGAAAAAAGTTAGATACGTAATGTAATTAAATATCTAAAAATTTTGTTTTTAGCGAATCGATCTAGATCATGATTCATCCATTTAATTTAGTTGGATACAAATCAGATCACAATGCATCATATAATATAAATCGGATTATAATCCATTTAAATTGAATAACTAATGGAGCGGATCAAGATCAGATCCATATCCACCATTAACACCCTTAGTTATGTCCATGCCATTGTGGTCTACAACGAATTACAAGTGATACACACTATACGACTTTCAGCAGTTCTTATCAAACTTTATTCTCCGTATAAAAGAACTATAAACAAACCATGCGTAAGTACTTACACTTCATGGTTTAACAAAAAAGTTTGATTCGGTGAATGTGGAGAGAATAAAAGATTAGACATTTTGTACACCCAAAACTAATTGCTTTTTCACTGTTATTCATTTTTGTTATATAAAACAAAAAGGTTAACTTTTTTATTAGTTATGTATTAACTAATTATCAACGTTTCTTTTATCCATCTTTATTAGTTAGTTGAAGTTGATGATACATATTTTTGTCTTTTAATCTAAACCAGGGGATGTAAATTATGGTAAATTTATATTTGAACAACTAGCTACGAATTCAACTTAAAATTAAGGTTATGATATTATTTTTAGTAAGTTTCAATAATATAACTTAGCTTTATTTATGTTATCGAATATTAATATTTTACAATTTATAATTACAATAATATAATTAAATTTTTTGAAAATTACATTTAACACATGTTATTTATTAGTTAAGGAAAAATTTAATTTACTAATTAGAAATTTCTTTCATTTTAAATGATATTAATTAAATATATAGCAATATATGCTAAAGTAGCATCACGTTAGCAAAATCATATAAGAATGATATTTTTGCTTTGCTTTTTTATTTTATTAGTAAAAATATGATGTCATATGTACAAAGGGTATCAATACAAACATCCTTCTTCTTCTCACATACACACTTCCTCGTATACACATATAAAGAAAATGATTCAGAATATTCTAATGAAAAGTACAGTTAAATTTTACAGTTACCTATTACAAATGAATTTTACATACATTTAACTATTATTTTAACTATTATTTGTATGATTGCATACATATAGATTTTTGCTTTGCTTTTTAACTCTGAAAAAATATACTTTTTATTAATACTTTTCGTTTTAAAAGCATCTAAAAGCAATCATTTTTTCTCCTTTCCTTTTTCTTATGCTTTTCTTTTTGACTTTTAAAACTCAAGAGATAGCATCATTATCACTTCAAATATCATAAAATAATGTGATATGATAGTCTACGCGTTTTTTAGCAATAAAACTTTTTCTTAAGAGGTGAAAAAACAATTTATATGTATGTAGCTCTATAATTATTATTTATTAAGTTAATAAAGCAAAATGTTTAAACGTGTGCTCAAAATATAATTAGTATATATGTAAAAATGATCGGTAAATAGAAATAGATTACGTGAAATCTATATTTCAAACACCGGTATAAATGTATACTTGCGCCTATACTTTTATGGTGTGTATGGCTAGTGTTTGGAAATGAGAATATGAATGTGTAGGGGTTTGCATAAAGGGTTAAATGGAAAGAGTTTATGTTTGTAAATCCGTCAATTTTGATGGGTACGAAAAATCCTTATTTGTTGAGTTCCATTTCCATATTTAAAATTCAAACTTATAACCAAACAATTGATTCCGTACCCATTTTCATACTCTTGTTATTAAATTTACTGTCCAAACACACGGCATCTTTCGAAAGTTGTATGGTGAAATCGCATTTATAAGGATGGCCTTTATAGGAATGACAGTTTGTTAGGTAATTGATCACGGTAATGACTCTCAATCATGTCAATATAAAATAATAAAATTAGTCTTCACTGAAAAAACATAGGTAAATAAGTAGTCCAATCAATAATTGGATGATGAGTCAATCTCGATTTTTCAACATAGGTAAATAAGTAGTCCAATCAACGATCGGTTGATATGTCAAATGTATTATTTATTTTTTCTTCTTTTTTTGTCTTTGAGGTTGTTTTATATCGAGTTTATATTATTAAGTTTGTATTTCGATCAGACGCAGAGGGTAGGGGATAACTGTCACTATAAAATTTTAAATTATATATTATATAAATACTATATAAAATAGAAAAAGAAAGATTAATGGTATTAACGATATTTTATAATTTCTACTTTTTTAAAATGTAAAATTAATAAAAGAAATATTTTTGTCCTCTCAACGAATGTATCTTAGCTTCGTCTGTATACGATATCGTTGTAATATTATCACGAATAAGTTGATGATATTTATTAGTGATTAGTTTTGAAAGAATAAAAACTGAGTTACAGAAACTCCACAAGAAAAAGATCAAGGTAAATGACAAGATATTGAACAACATAAATAATAAGATCAGATTAGATTTGGAGATAATTGACTAATTGTGACTACTGTAGTCAAACCTAATCTTAGTAAGAAAAGTCAAATTGTAGTAACTAGGGAACGACTTGGACTCAATCAGCGTGTTTATCAAACATATTCAAAAGAAATCGACATTCTAACTGCTTTTTGGCCTCTAGCATCTTTTTTTTTCTTTCTAGATGGTCGGATTATGTGACACGTCGCCTCGAGATTTGACCTTTTCATGGTCGCTAGGTACTAACCAATGTCGTTGTTTTTGGTTTGTAGAATTTGATATTAGTATTCAACATCCTAGCATCTATTGATTTGTAGATCTATGTATCTTGATCGAAATGACTGAATGTGGCATACAATTAAGCATAGTGAGCATATACGTTGATGTTACATAATAGCGAGAGTTGGTGAGTAGGGTCGTTGAATGACATTTTATAGGAGGTTGACGACGTGGAATTCTCTTACGTCTAGAGGTATAAATCATAAGTTAACTTTGGTATACAACTATACATATCACCAATAGTAGAGTGAAGAAATATAATTAAAAATTGGATATTCAAACATTTTTCAGATATTAAAATCAATAAAAGGAAGTAAAAGTATTAACACTTAATCATTGAGTGTGTTGAAAAGGTAGTAATGATGGTGTTCATACGGGTTTACACATTTTCTTTAGTTTGGTAAACTACGTCGATATATGCTAACTAGAATTATTGGACAATTGGTTTCATACTGATACCATTATAAACGAAACAACAATTTTCTATATCTATATCTATACTACATTACAAAAAAAAAATCTACCTATTTTCTTGGATTTCTTAAAAGATGGAAAATTATTAGTTCCATGTCCCTCAAAATAAATATTATTATATTATACATTACATAATAAAAAGTTTCTAAATATATGTAATCGAATTTACCACCTATAGATATTATAAGTTTAGCAATACTCATTTTATATATAGTAGTTTATATTAGAGTATGTTATGTTATGTTAGGTTTGTATAGTACAACACGATTATATAAATGGATTATAGTCTATTATATTAGATGATAGTTTAAATTAGATGGCTCAAGTCTGATTATAAATGTAGAATTCGTTAAAGTTTTAAAATTATAAATAATTATCAACAATATGTTATACTAAGGCATGAACAAAAAACCAAACCCGAAACCAAACCCTAAAAAAACCTGAAACTGAAACCGAAAGAAATTGGTTTTTAGAAAAACCGGTTCGGGTTTTTCTAAAACCACTGGTTTTGAAGTTACCGTTGGCGAACCGGGTTGGAAAACCGGTTTTTAAAACCGGGTTGGAAAACCGGTTTTTAGCTGTTGCGAATATAGCCATTTTTTTTCAAAATTTGACCGTTTTTTTGTTGTTTTTTTACAATTTTGTCATCCTAAAACTAGTATAAATAGATACCTTGGGTTTGGTTTATTCACAACACTCAATCTTGCTTATTCTAGTTTTTAAACACTCAAAACGCTTACGATTTACGTACGAAACTCTCAAAAAATTCTCTACTCCTCTCAAAACGCTCTCGAAACGCTATCAAAATGACAACTCAATCTTCTTCAACTTCCGCTGGTGTTGGTTCTTCAAATGCACCAACTATTGTTCAAGTTTTCGTAACCAAACGAAATCCGGAGATTTGGTGTAATTTTGACAAAGTGTTATTGTCGAATGGTTCCACGAAGGCATTTTGTAAACTTTGCGGTAAATTTTTGAAAGCCGACTCAAACACTACTTTGAAATCACATACCAAAAAGTATTGTGATGGAGTCAAAAGTAATCCCGAGTCGGGTCAAGCAACTATGTCACGGGATGGGGGTATTTTTGCATATCAAGCGGAGCGGTGTCGAGAAGCATTTGTCGGCTTTGTGATTCAAGAAGCTTTGCCGTTCAACCACTTCGACAACCCTCGGCTTACTAAGGTCATTCAAGATACTCTTCAACCGCGATATAATCATGTAAGTCGTCTTACTCTTAGACGTGATGCTCTTAAATTGTGGAAAAATGCTAAAACTCAACTAATAATCGGTTTTGAAAACTTAAATACAAATGTATCATTAACAACCGATGTATGGTCGGCTCCTCATGGTTCGTACCTTTATGTTACCGCACATTGGGTTGATCCCTCAAGTTGGCAAATGATGAAACGTACCATTGCTTTTGAAAACTTTGACTATCCTCACACGGGTAAAAACTTATTTTACATGTTACGAGATGTAATGAAAATGTTTAAAATAGAAAAAAAAGTTTTTTCAATCTCGTTTGATAATGCAACTAATAATAAAAACGCCGTTCAAAGGTTAATACGAAAATACCAACCACCTTCGAAAGGCATTTTCTACCATAGTAGATGTGTTGCACACATCATTAACTTGGTTGTACAAGACGGACTAGCGGTTCAACAATAATGGTTGTAAAAAACGCGTATAAAACTATGTTACAAGATATATTTTGTTCGGGTAAGGATAGATACAAACATTATATGAGATTATGTAAAGAAACGGATTCCATTTTTTTAACCCCTAATTGGGACATGCCCGTAAGATGGAATTCGACTTACAACATGTTTATATGTGGTTTACGGTAACGCGACACTTTAACCGTTTTTCATGATCTACTTGTTCAAAAAGGCCTTGCAACATCATTTTCCTCCTACTATTGGGAGGTTATTCAAAAGATAACCGAATTGCTCAAAGTTTTTAAAACGGCAACTACTTTATTATCGGGTGTTTATTATCCCACGAGTCATTTGGTACTTAAGCAAATATATTTAATGAGTTCAAAACTAAGCGAATACGAATTTTGGGGTGATGTATATGTAATAATGGTGGCTCCCATGAAAGAAAAACTAAGAAAATATTTTTGAGAAATACCACCGGTAATTAGTTGTGCCGCAGCGTTAAACCCATGTTTGAACATTTCCATCGTGGAATTACTTATCGATAACATTTGTTTTAATTTGGATTTGAATGATGAGAATCCACTTTTTGCACAAAATACAAAATCATATTTTAACAAATCTTTTAAAGATTTATTTGGTCATTATTTTCAAAAATTTAGTTCAACAACAATGGTTTCTATAAATCCGGCTTCCACAATGTTTGCTTCATCTTCTTTCCAAGATCCCGAGATTAACTTATATAATAGTTTAAGACAAGAAAACCATAAACGGGCAAGGGGTGATGGTGACCAAAGTGCCACTAGCGAATATGGGAGATATACCGGAACGGATTTTTTATCCTCAATACCTACCGAAGAATTCGCAAATTTTGATATTTTGGCTTGGTGGAAAAGGAGGGAATCTCAATTTCCCATTCTAACCATCATCGCCCGAGATTTACTAACCGTCCAAGCTTCTACGGTAGGTTCGGAATCCGCTTTTTCTCTTAGTGGAAGGGTACTATCTATACGAAGAACAAAACTCACACCGGCCTCATTAGAGATGTGTATATGCTTGAAGGATCACTTAGACGCCGCGGAACGTATACAAAACGTTTCAAATCTTGAAGGTGAAATGGAATACGAAGGAGATATACACGATATCGAGGTGGAAGCGGGTATGGCAATATCACTTTCCAATGAAGAAATTGCTCTCGATGAAGCTTCGCGAGAGGCTTCCTCCGAAGAAGATTTCGACATTTGAAGACTACCCAAATTGAAGATGTTAGAAGAATTGAAGATTAATAAAAGTTGAAGATTTTTGATGATTTTGAAGATTATGAAGACTTATTTGTTTCAAGAATATTTTTATGAAGATTTAGAAGACTTTGTTTTAAGTTATTGTCAAGATATGTTTTCATTCCTAATTTACTAGCATTCTATCCAAAAAAATTTGAAGAATAAGTTAGTTTTCCCTAAAACGCTTAACGCTCGAAGAATATTGAATTATATAGAATTATTGGTTTAAATAATATTTTTATAAAGATTTAGAAGACTTTGTTTTAAGTTATTGTTAAGTTATGTTTCCATACCCAATGTACTAGCATTCTATCAAAAAAATTTTGAAGAATACATTGTTTTTACCTAAAACGCTTAACGCTCGAAAAAAAATGACATTTTATGGAAAAACCGGTTTGAACCCGGTTTTTGAACCCGAACCGGTTTCAACCCGGTCCAAACCGGTTTCACCCGGTTAGGGTTTTTGAAAGCCGGTTCCAACCCGGTTTTTGTTAAAACCAGTTTTATAGTATTAAAAAAAAACCGGTCCGGTTTTTTAACCCGGACTGATTTTCCGAGAATCCGGTTTTTGTTCATGCCTAGTTATACTCATGGAGTTTCATTAACATGGTATCAAACTCAAATTCTAACGTTTATCTTTTTCTCTTCGCGCTCTTTATATGCAATTATACAATTTTTCTATTTTAATAATCATTTATCTGCTTTCTTTGTTCATTTATATGTTATCACTATCTTTCTTTTCTTCGATTAACAATAGTCAAACAAAAACGTGGCGCATCCATGAATTGCTACAACTACTACTGCCGCAACTTTTTCTTTCTGTTATACGATCGTCAATTTATGAGTTTTCCAATCACTTTATTGCTACTCCGTTTTCTGTTTTCTTGACATCAAATGTGCCTTCAAATTGCTTTGCATTGTCTAAGCCATTAAAAATTCGTTCCCCTATTCGTGCTAGCAACGCACTGCTTTATTTCTTTATTTTTATTTTTTTTCTATTTCACATAATCAGACTCACAAAGTCACCATGTTTGACTTTTGACTTTTGTGATTAGGTATTTAATTTTTCTTATTTACCTTCCTTTTATATATTGTAGCTATTAATTGCTTGGTGAAAAAGAAAAAATCTCGTTTTTAATTGTTTTCTTTATTCATAACTTTTTATGTTTTCTTAAATCGTATCTTTACTTTCTTATAATTGTAATATCTTTTTTTCTTTAAATCTTATCTCTATTTTCTTATCATTTTTTTTTTCTTTTAAATTCTACAGAAATCTTCTCAAAACTCATCTCCTTTCTAATAAATCTAATTTATCTTTCTCTACTTCTCATACAAAAACGACCAATAAAAATAAATTGTTTACTACTGAACATCTTCATCGTCGACTGCCACCGGTGTCGTTGTTTCACCACTTTCGAAGCTCATATCATTGTCGTCATGCTTTTTACTACTTTAATTTAATTTTTGCATTTATCTTTTATATTTACACTCCAGTTTAAGCGTTGGTGGATATAATAGTTAATACTGAGTAAATATTCTAACATTACATATAACAAATTGAGATATAATACGGATTGAGTTATCCAAATATAATTTAACTTGATTCAATAAACGTGTTTATATTCATAATTAATATTCCACGTATACAAGAAGGAACATTATACATATATACTATCCTGCTTTTGCGCGGGCTAGCTACTATTTCATTGTAGAAAATATGGTTGTTTTAAAGTTTTTATAAAGGGTCACTTCACATATTATAAAACTAATTACGTGACAAGTTCAAAGTAACGAGTCTTAGGTTTTACCATTTCTTTGTAACTGGTGTTAAGGGTGAGCAGAAACCGCGCTGCAAACCGCAAAACTCGCACCACGACAAAAACTATTGGATAAGTTTAAGAAAAAAGAAAAACCACAAGTGCGGTGCGGTTTCGGTTTTACCCATAAAACCGAACCAATATACCCACACAGAACCGCAGTTGCTATAAATAATATTTAATGATAATAGTGTTTACATGTAATGATTTGCTTATAGTCTTTGAACCTTTAATCAACTATGCAACTTATCATCTTATTTATTTCAGTTTCTTATAGTTGAATGTCTGTATTATTAGTTTTAAATGAGATGGATATGGTTATAATAGTGTGTTTACATTCAGCCCAAAATTATAAGATGACTAAATCTGGTGCGGTTAAAACCGAAAAAACCACATTTTTAAACCGAAAACCAGAAAAATCGAAATTGAAAAAATCGCAAGTGCGGTTGTGGTTGTAGTTTCTACTTTTATAGAAACCGCAAATACGGTTGTTGTTCGATTTTAATAAAAAACGACATCAAACTGCACCATACTCACCTCTAATTGGTATTGTCCTTGAACCAATCATCAGGAGTTTGTAATGAAATATTAAATACCTATTTCATAATGCAATAGGTTATTTACTTCACAATATTTTAACGAAATAGTAACATATTTTAAAATGTCAATGTTCAGTTGTCAATTTATATAGTTATCAAATTGGTAATTGCTGACTTTTGGTTTAGCTAAAGGCTGACTTGTTCACTTTTATTATCCAAAAGTCATGAAAATGTAGAAACCGGCATCTCTTTTTCACACAAGATGACCCCATGTTTTATTTATAGTACATCCAAGTAAAATGGCTTTTATTCTATGGGCAAGTCTTATAGAGTTGAGATTTGACTTATTTGAGAGTTATGTTATAAATATAGGAAAAAATTAATGTTTTAAAATACGAGTCAACTATTGACCTGGTCAAATTTTCGAGTTCGGTCGGACCGTTTGGTTGGACCGGTCAGACTTTTCTTGACTTTTTGATTTTTTTAGACTTTTTTTGACTTTTTTAGTTGAAATTATATGCTCAAACTTTTAAACTACAATTATAAATTATGATATTTTAAACGAAATATATGATAGCTATTAACTTATTGTAGAATTGTCAAAATAATCATTAAAAGAAATGTTAGAAAAATTATAATAATCATTTACAAACTAGTAATAAATATTTATAAATACAAAATTATCACAAAGTGATGGCTAGATTAATTGCCAATCAACCCATCTAACAAGCATGAGATTTGAGGTTTGAAACATGGGGTAGATATTTTTATAGTGTTTTATTTTCCTTTAATATAGAAATTTTCCTACAACGGTGGTAACACAAACCACAACCTACTATAATCTCCTATATATTTCACGTCAAACACACAAGTAATTCCAACCTAACTATGGTTGATTTACTAATTTGAAAGTTGACCTATGTAGTTCCCGTCAAAAAAATAAAAAAAAATTCAAACCGGTCCGGTTCAACCGGTGAACTGGCCTGCTTGCATCGAGCCGGGTGTAGTTGGTTCGGTTCCTGGTCGGAGTGGCCGATTTAACTCGTGTTTTAAAACAGTGCAAAAAACAGAACAATATTTTTCATGTTCATACAGAAGCCGTGTTTTATACGAACTTGAACTTTTGTCAATATAGTTCCATTGTGATAATCGACCTTCAGCGTAAGATAGATTAAAATCTATAATTTCAGACCAAATATATCCTCGTCAATGTTAACCATGGCACGTTCCCTGTATATCTTCCAGAGCATTTCGATAACTATTATCGGAGTGATTATAATACTTTACGTTAATATGTCACTGAATCATTAAAAAAGCACAAAATTAAACCTTTCAATGAAAACATGAAAACAAAACAATCCAATTAGTTAGCTTTAAGCCGAAAACAAGCCAAGGGAAATACTAAACAACCACAGCAGATGATCATGAAAAATGAGAAACGTACAAAAAGAAAAGTTATTCGACTAAAAGCCATCAGATTTACACAATCTCGAACAAACTTTTCTAAAACTACTTTCTAGAGCAAAAAAGCCAATACAGTGATACACATCATTATCCTTTAGTCAAACTAATTGTGAAGTGCTTTATATTTTTTCAGAAGAGTGACTTATATACAAGAAACATAAACAGAGTTAGACAAACCTACCTAAGTAATGAAATTGTTCTTGGTCTCTAAACTTAAACTTCCTCCACTTCTAACTCAAAGTCATCAATCTCTTTGAAGTAAGCTCTCTGCAGCTCCACATATTCTTGTGGCAATGCACATTCTTCCTTTGATGAGCATCTTCCCTTCCGTAGAGCAATGCCCAGAAGGAACCTTTAATTAGTTTCTAGATTTTCGAAAAAACAATATGCATGGACAAAATAAACTCTTTCTATCCCCAAAATTGTAAGTTTGTCTAGCAGCAATAATCACTATAACATGTCCCATTGAGTTTGATCCACAAGCTTTCTCAACATATTGTGTTCACAGAAGGCACTTTGGTATTGATTATTCGTTAAACAAATCTGACTATGTTATGTGTTAACGCCAAACAATGCATTTATTGTTTGGAATGGAGTCCTATAATAGATCGATGTTAAACATACCTTTTTATGGGGAGGAGGTTCTGTTTGTGGCTTAAATTGAATTATATCTTCTGCTCCAACTGCGTCATTCCTACTCGATCAAATATCATAAGAATGTCTCAGTAAGTATAATCACACTCACAGCCACACACACACACACACACACACACATATCACATATATTAAAAGTAGATAATTAGTAAAATTCTTCCACGTAAAAAGAAAAAAAAAAATCTTAACCCTAACTAAATGGCACACCTTTTCCAAACGGTTGTTTCCCTTATGTCTTCAATGACCGTCATCAAATCATAATAAAAACATACAAATCTTTATCTTTTCTCATATAGTTAGCACACACTTATCTGTATTTCTCCCAACAACCAAAACACTTGAGTAACATAATTTAAAAAACACTTAATTCTCATATCTTTGTCAAGTTACAGACGCTTTTTAAAAACGTTCTCATAGTCATAAGTACATAATTTCCTTATTAATCAAACAATAAATATGACCAAATATATATATATATATACTAGCAGACACCCGCGCAAAGCAGCGGAATACTTATTTCATTTAGTGATTTTATAAACATGTATTTCAAATGTACACTTGTTTATTTATGGACTAAATTGTATTTAATTTAATTAATATCTATGTCGTTTCCAAAATTAAGTAAGGATATTTGTGTCATTTCCGTTCTTTAAAAATTGAACTTATTGAAGAAAAGGGTTAAACAAATTATAAGGGTGTAAGATATATACATATAGATAGACTAATCCTTGTCTCTTTCATATAATTACCCACTGGTTATGCAAAATATTTTGACTCTTACTAGACTTCGTTCAACAAAGTCACACAACTTTTGAAACTTTCTTTCCCATCACTCTAATAATTTTGATTATCATAATTTATTACCCACTTTTATTTTTAAATACATAATAATATAATTAATAAAATATAGATTCATTGTAATCTCTCCCTAATACTTAACCAAAACAATCAATTGAAACATTTTAAACACCATCATATCGTTTCAAAAATGACACAACCATTAACGCTCTTATAGTAACTGTCATTTTTCATGCGCTTCTGTCCTTTTGTATTTTTTTCCTCACTTAAATCAAACAATACGATTGCTGCATTTCATTTTCTTCATATTGATATAAGAACAGCCTCTTTCTAACTTATACATTCATCTTTGTGTTTGATTTGGTATCTAATTCTCATCTTACAAACGATGTTTATCTATCTCAATCTTAGTATTGACAATTTTCAACCATACTTCTTAAAAACCAAAAGTATATGCTCTTTATGGGGAATGAGATTTCTTTGGCTACAGAACTTAACCGAAGACTGAAGTTCTGCAATTCAACTTCGGGTCATTTGTCATACCAATAATATAGTAATGTCTACCAAGAACAATACACAAAACAAGTACAATTCAAATTGTTTTCATTTTTGAGCAGTTTTTCATCCCCTTACAAACTTATTATAATTTGATCAAGTTTTCTTATATCATATATGATCCGAAGAAATTCTAACAAATAAACTAAAGCGGTCGGTCACCACTCTTTCGATCACTTTCATCTAATTTTTTTCTATCATATATTCTTCCATTAATTACATATACACTAATCATATCTAGATGCACTATAAATGTTGTCCATTTTGGTAAATCAACCCAACAAGAACTGTGAAAGTTTGTCTACATATTTGTGAAGCTAATGCTTGATAGTAATCCTTTTTTACATTTCATTGTTTAGTTCACTAAAAAACATGACATATTTTCATGGTTATTTCCAATTTATGATAATAGAAATGAAACTTGTGAATATCTAACAATCTGATTTTCATACGTTTGCCATCTAAGTGTCTATCATCAGTGCTATTTGCAACAACTTGGATATACTTTTCCTAATATTTTGAAGCATATATTGTTGTAAATATATTTTCCAACTATTAAAACATATATTGTAAAAATATAGTCCCAAAACTAACATAACCGTGCATAGTACGGGTAATGGCACTAGTATATATATATATATATGTATAGAGAGAGAGAGAGAAACCTAATGCTTGTGGCCCTAAAAAGAGGTGGACAGCTGGTTCTTTTATCCTTCTTCTCCGGAGTACGATAATTGATAGGTGTAGCAACCGCCTTCCCTTCATCTTTTTTAACAGGATCAACACAACTAGAACCCGAAACAGTTTCCCCTCTATCCTTAATGACCACTCCTTTAAGGGGAACATGAACTTCCACCATGTTACTCTTTCTATACTTCATAGAAGGATAATCATCTGGCACGACAATTGCCTTTCCTTTATCCTTACTATTCATTACAGCGTTAGGAGTAACAACGGCCTTCCCGTCATCCTTTTGAGCAATATCAACACAACTAGATCCCATAGACGTGTCCCCTCTCTCTTTAATTATCACCCCTTTAAGGGGAACTCGAGCTTCCCCCATGTTACTTTTTACATTCTTTATAGAACGATAATCAAGTGGTACATCAATTGCCTTTCCTTTATCATTTCGCTTTATCAAAGAATCGGGCATTCTAATACCCATATCAGTATTTGCATTTCCCACAAGAGAATGACGAGATACCACAATATTTTCATTTCCTTTATCCTCAATGTTCACAGTAGAATGAGGAAGAGGGGTGTCCGCGTTATTCTTTGAATTCTTCAACAGACAAAAATCTTTTATTTTCACGGTAGAATGAGGGATAGGAGTGTTAACGCTATTATTTGCATTCTTCGTATGATGGGCACTCAATGGCATATCAATAGCCTTCCTTTTGTATAAAATCTTCCCATTGTTCTTCGTTTTATCCAGACAAGACTGATTTACATTCCCTTGATCCTTAACTTTCTCCAGTGTCGAGGAACAAAGAGACACAGAACCTTCTTTCCCAGCGCTCCTTGTACCCTCGAAATATTTCTGACGAAAGGCGACAGCATACTTCGTGTTACTCCTGGTATTCTGTGTGCTTTGTCTTTGACCAACCGAATTACGATTCTCATCACCAACCAAACATTCTAAGCAACATAAACTTTCAACTTTTTTTGGTAAAGGGGAATTCCCCGGTAAAATAAACATAAACTTTCAACTTAGTCACGGTACTTTAAAAAAACACACCACATTCAATTAATAAGCCCATAGACGTAACCATTCAGGATTACCGTTACGTAAACACAATCCAATGAATCACTAATTCAGATACTGAGATATCAAAAACCGAATTTATCTAACAAGTATTGGTGATAAATAATGAACTGATTACAAACCTAACTTATGCCACAAAAACACATTACTACATTCAGATTAATACATACTCGAATTGAGTTATACCATTAGTCACCAACACTTTGCCATTAGAATAACTTCGCATATTCACATCTATCATATATTCTTAATATTCACGAAACAATAACTATATCTACAATTGAACAAAATATTATGCAATTCATATGCAAATAAGTATCAACAAAACGAATCCCCTAACATCAAATACTAAATAAAATCGAATATAGGCAACTCAGCTAACGAACAAACCCTAAACTAGTGATAACATAAAATTAGAGAAAGTAATAGTACCAGTTGTGCGTCTCTGAGGTTCAGAAGGAGCGCGTTGACCCGGTGGAGCGCTAATTGGGCGGGGCAGATGGATCGGATTTTGAATGGATCCGATACTTGAATCGGAGGCAGTAGAAGATGCAGATTTCTTCGATTGGGATTTATTAATGATGTTAGTGAGATTGGCTAAGGGTTTTCGTTTGATTGATGATGATTTTGTAACTAAACGGCGTCGTGGTTTATCTAATTCAGGTTCTTCATCCATCGCTTTCCAGTTACAGTGAAAACGGTTAGTTTAATTGTTTTTTGTAGTACCAAAAATGGTGGTGAAGACGCTAGAAGAAAGGAGAGTGTTAGAGAAGCTTTTAATTTGTTAATGGCGGGATTGATTTTGGGGGTAATTTGTTGTTTAAAAACCTAGGCTAGTGTTCTCTTGGATCCGGGTACGGGTTCGGTCCAAATTTAGTTTTCTATCGTGGGCTGATTGAGGTTGAAACTAGCACCTTCAACTCTTCAAGGCTTCAAATTATAGATTGATTATTTCAATTATATTATATATATTCATATATTTAAGTATATAACTAAGTTCACGTAACCAACTTTATTAAAGAAGTTGAGTTGAGTTTCTGAAATGAGAAATTTGGTAAAGTTGGGTTACCGTTATTAGAAATCCCCGTTGATATATCCCATTGCTTGTTTCCTAATATGTTAGATGAAGCGGCTGGGGCTCTGCATACTGTTGGAGCAATGTCAGTCATCATGGCCACTCCAGAATCCGCCGAGGATGCTGAAATCGAGATATTTAAGGCGAAATTGCTGAAGAGATTTCAGGATATGAAATATGATGGAGAATGCAACTTGAAATTAAGGTACTTTTCACAAGTGACCAATTAGAACTTAGACCAAGCAAGTTGTAAGGCTGTTTTAGTGATATGCATCTTTCTCATAACTTGCTTCCTGCCAATACTTTATGTCACATAACAAATGTTTATAACATCAAAAGCAAACAAACGGGCAAAACCAACTTTAAAATTTGCACCGATCACTTTCCTAACTCATAAACTAATTGGCTTTTGAAACATTAACATTAACATATGTCAACATATTTGACATAAACACATAACCTATTTATTACTCATGATAAGACTTAGAACCCACAAACTACGATCAGTAGGATGGTACGTGTATATTTGGTTGACCACCAATTTGTTCTGTCATTGCGTCGATAGAATCGCCATCTTCCAATCCGACTTGATCAGCCGTTTCATTTTCATTGATTCTCTTGCCGTCATAGAGAAATCGAATAGTACGAAAATCCTTTACATCAGCCCGAACAGCCCACTTTATCATAAGTTGTTGCATCGGATCATCACGGTTCACTCGAAAATAAGGATCCAATTGGTTCAGGTTACTCATCACCTTCACATTGATTTTGGAGTCTTCATTCTTATGTTCTTGCTTCACAACAGTTGTTGGCGAAAACATTGATCAAGTAATGATATATGATTTGGATTTGATATTACTATTGATTTATGGTCTGAAAATTTTGGTTTATGGGAATCAGAATTTATAGAAGTTACAGTATGCGAAGAGAAGTGGAAACAAAGGGATTCAGTAATGTTTTTGGAAACCCAATCATCTCATTCGGTTTAATAAACTTGATCTTGAATAGAAACCGTTGTCACTTTATTGTCAGTGTCTTCTGTCAAGGATACGAGCTCAAATTAATGAACAATATATATCTCATTATATTACATTAATTAATTAATTGTTCTGTAAACCACAAACACAGTAATGCTTAAAAAAGGATTTTAGAAGTAATTAAGTTTAAAGCTCCGGTAATAATAAATCCTACAATGTGTTGGATCAATTGAAACTATCAAACGATATGAGATCGAACATCCTTCATTATTTGCACCTAGCTTTCACAAACTTGATATAAATCGGCGCTTAGTATCATGGAAGTATACATACAATGATTACGTACATAATCACTAGAACCTAGTAGTTGCTGTAACTAGTAGAGAGGACTTCCTTCGAGAAGTAAGACCGATAACCTCACTCATGTCCCATATCGTTTTCATTAACCCCATTTGGCAAAGCTAAATTGAACTTGTATACGATATTTGAACCCAAATTGAACTTGTATACGATATTCGCTGTTGCAAGTTCGATGTCCACTACAGTAAATTGAATAGCAGGACATCCTCTATGTCCAGATTGAAGCCACTCAACATCAATTCCTTTAGATTCAACGGAAATCCTCTCGGGCCAAAACTCCTCTGCTTTTTCCCACAAACCAGGATCTAATTCAATTGCCCGTGCGTTGATAAGCACTTGTGTGCCTATTGGAATATCGTATCCCATGAGTTTGACTTCTTGTGTTGATTCACGAGGAAGAAGAAGAGGAATTGGAGGATGCAACCTTAATGACTCTTTAACGCCAGCTTTGAGGTATTTCATATTAAATCCTCTTCGAGAATAATGGATGATCGTCCTTGTGCTATTTCTGTTACTTCTTGTTGTAACTTTTTCATTACTCTTGGCTCGTTACTGGCTGTGATATTGTCGAATCTAAACTTGCTGACAAAGTATCCGTTCCAGCACCAAATACATCCTACAACAAATACATACAACCCATAACTTCATTAATCTTCTGATACAACGTAGGTACTATATAAGCTAGCAAAAATGATACATGTAGTGTCACTAGGAAGCAGAAGATATATAAAGAAAAGACAATTTGAAGGTCATGTAATTTCAAAATCAAATTGTATCAACAAAATATCATGTATACTAGCTTCTTAATTAAATAACATGGTGTAGTATTAAGGATAGAAACTACTTATGAAATGAAGAAGAGAAGTTATATATGAATCTATTTAAATTAATCTATTTCCTATGGGATGTATATAATGCCTTCTTGATGGAGTTAAAAAGTGAAAGATATGGTAAATTCTTTGCAAGAAACTCGAGATCGAGTTAAAAGAAGCTTTTGCTCCCAAAAAAATTGAGTGATTTGCGATACAATACCAGAGAAATCGTACCAATGTAACGTCTTTAAGGGTATCTGCATGAAGGATGAAGCCTGTTGTTTTGTCTCTTTGAACATCTAGTAAGATATCAACAAAGTCTCGACCTTGATCATTCTCTTCTATTCATACATTATTTTGATGTTCTTCGACAACACTTTGGATAAAATTAAACAAAAAGTTTCATTTATTCGTTCATGTTCATTGACTTATTAGTAAAAATTAAATAGCTAAACACAACAAGTCACGTACATGCTTGTTCGGTTTATTTGCGGTCCTAATTACGTGTTTACCACAAACTAATGGTCCGTATTCATGATATCCTCACAAGAGGTTTCAGGTTCAAACCCCACTACCTGTATATCTTGAGGTGGGCAAGAAAAGGATCAAAAATGGTCAGAGAATATCTCGATTATACCGTATACATCTAGGTTAAAGTATTTGCCCTCTCTGAATAATTTAAACAGGATAAACCTCATTCGTTTACTCGTTTAATGGTCCTTATTCAACTTACGGATATCAACAATGATAAAGACTTTGAATAATCGATGTAAATAAGGTAGTTTGAATAAGAGGATCTCCTTGACACAATTAGGTTAGCTAGAACATGATTAGTTCATAGTTGGGTCAGACTTGAACACCACTCCTAATTACAAGTTTGCCCTAATTACACTATTATTTTATTTATCGTTAGTAATAGGGTATATGCAAAGTAATCCACACTCCATAAATAAATAAATTAAACCAGGATAAAACCAAACTGGTTCTGAAATACCGTTCTTGGTTGATATGGAAATGGAATCTTACCATCCTTTGTACTATTACATCTTTCGAGGGTGTATTTGGTTAATACTGTAGTAACTAAAGAACCATATTTGAATCTTGTACAAAGAAAAAGGACCTACCTATAACAACTATGTAATAGTCAAAGATAAGTTGTGGACCATTTATAGGGACCAATTTTGTAAATTATCCCGCGTGTCAACCGATGAAACTAAACTAAAGTACCACCTTGTGTAAAGCGAAAGATCGAGGGACAGATATAACGCAGTGATACGATCAGCTTTATACCACGTCGTATGCAGAATTCACCTGCCATTTCGGACATCTTTTCCGCTTACAAACAAAGAATCGTTCTAGATAACATTATAACACTTAATTTCCATTTTGTCTCTCTATTATTATTTCATCATCAACAGATCGATCAACTCTCCTACATGTACGTGTTTTACTTTTTCATTGTTTTCTATATAATATTCTTAAATTTCTGTATTAATTTCCACTTTTTATATTTATATTTTGAAGCTTTTTATTTTTCGGGAATGACAGAGTTTTGAAGTTGTTAAATGAGCTTTAGCTTTAGGTCTCTGTTTGATGTATGAAAATACTTGCAGATAATTTCAGGTGAAATAAATGATTTTATAGTAATAGACTATTCACAATTTTCAATTAAATTTTATTGTTATTTTGTCCCAAAAACTTTAAGTATTATTAACAGGGGAGTAAAATTTGCAGGCATGTTGATTTTATCTGTCATGAATCATGATAATATCTTTAAAATATGAAAAGTTATGTGTTTATTTAGAATGATTAGTTTAGTGATATTATGTTTTCATTCTCTTATATAGATACAGAATGACTATGAATCATGTTCGATTTCTTGCATCTAGAGGAACTTAGTGATTAGTTGTGAAGGATTATAGTAATAAAAATATAATGTTGTCAACTGAAAATGGTGGAATTGAAGATATCAAAACCTCTAACATACTTGATACCAATGAGGACCCACAAATTAGTACTTCTTCAAAGAATGAAAAATCGAATTTCCTTAAACTTAGTAGGAAAGTTGATTGGGGTTCTCTTAAGAACATTGCTCAAAAATGGATAAAGAACCCAATGAACATGGTCCTTTTGATTTGGATCATATGTGTAACGATCTCGGGTGCGATACTGTTTCTTGTGATGACCGGTATGTTAAATCACACCCTTCCGAAAAAATACCAAAGAGAAGCATGGTTCGAAGTAAACAACCAAATACTCAATGCTCTGTTCACGCTCATTTGTCTATACCATCACCCTCGTCGGGTCCACCACCTCGTGCTCCTATTAAGATGGAGATCACGAGATGTTTCAAAGTTACGAAAAGTCTATTGCAAAGATGGAACTTCTAAGCCTAATGAACGGACACATATGGTTATCGTTGTCTTGCTTTTGAACCTCAATTGTTTAGCACAATATGCTTTGTGTAGTTTAAATGTAGGTTACACTAGATCAAAAAGACCAGCAATCGGGGTGGCAATTACTATTTCTGTAGCAATTGCCGCTGCTGCAATTGCTGGTGTGTACACTATTCTTAGCCCGTTAGGGAAAGATTATGACACGGATCAAGATTTAGAATCCCAAATTGATCAAGATGATAAAGTTGTGAAATTTTTAGAGAAAAGGTACTCGTTTTCATCAACTGAAACTAGTCCAAAATGGAGTGGAGGTGTACTTGATTTCTGGGATGATATCTCCACAGCGTACCTTTCGTTGTTTTGTAGTTTTTGTGTTTTTGGATGGAATATGGAAAGACTCGGGTTTGGAAACATGTATGTCCACACGGCTACGTTTCTTTTACTTTGTTTGGCACCGTTTTGGATTTTCACAATGGCGGCTATTAACATCAAGAATGAGAGTGTAAGGGAGGCTTTGGGTAGTACTGGACTCTTTTTATGTGTTTTTGGTCTACTTTATGGTGGTTTTTGGAGGATTCAAATGAGGAAAAGATATAAGTTACCACCATCACATTCGTGTTGTGGTAAACCGGCTATTAACGATTGTGCATTGTGGCTTTTTTGCTGCTGGTGTTCTCTTGCTCAAGAAGTCCGAACGAGCAACTCTCATGATATTGTGGAAGATAAGTTTTACAAGAAACAACCCAACAAAGTACCCGGGTTTGGATCTGAGCCTGGTTCTCCTGTTCGTGATAGCTCCACCTTGACCGTGGGTCATAGCGGGCTTTTGGAGGATAAATTAAACTCTGAAGATTTGTGTTTGAGAGGTAAAGATGCAACACTAGAACCACCTGTTCAATGCTTTACAAATAGAGAAGGGAATTAATTAGAAATATTACAAAGTTTGATTTGGATTGTTATTTGTATGTTACAGATTATATAATATCCATATACTTGTTACTGCCTTAGCTTTTGTTCTTACATTTCGGTAAGATTTATTCAAACAAATTGTGTCAAGTACGGTGTTACTGTTTTTACATATGTTGTGTAAATTTCCATGAAGAAAATTCGTTATTGCAAATTAGAAGCTTTTTCAAAACTTATGAAATGCATATATATTACATATGCAGTTATAAAAGAGTGTACGTGTAAACAGATGCAGGTACAACTTATTAAACACCCCAGCCCAAAAACCGTAAGTAGTAGATTTGATTTGTTAATGTTACTCAAATTAAAATGTTGAGAGCTGAGAAAACAGGTGCCACAGTTAGTTTTACAACATCTCATAATGATGCACAATGGACAAACAAGCTAGATACGTTCAAGAGATCGAAATGTTGCATTTCCTTTTACATGTAAAACCAAAAGTTGTTTCATAATTTGTGATGGTGAAGTTATGGGGATCGATCATTACAAAAAAAATTACATAATAATTATAAGTAATAACGAATCAGAAGAAACAAGATACACAATGTGATATATCAAGAGGACAAAAATAATACTCATTAGGCCATTTAAATTTGCGATATCCGATCAATATTACAAGTATTGGCGATCTTCTCCACAATATTGAATATCCTCGTACTTCTTTCAACGATATATCATAACGAATATGTCACAACCAACATCATTGTAGAACTAGGTACTCACACATTTGAACACACTTTTGAACGAAAAGAAACTCACAATACAACTCTAATCCACACTTTCATTTTTCTCAACCTTCCTAATATAATCTACGAATTATAGAACATAACACGATTTGTTATTCTAAATTAACTTGATTTATGCAATTGAGTAAATACCTCACATAATCTTGAAAACACATCTATTTTTGTATCTGTATCAGTTAAAAGAAAGAAAAACAATTAAAATCACTGAAGGTACAGCTCATCAACATTATTACGAACGTCATCTAAATATCTAATAATTGTATCCATAATTATTAAATAAGTCAAAATTCCGAATAAAGTATAGAAACATGGGCTAGCTAGTATAATGTTGGAAATTGGTCGGGACAAAAAGTGACTAATTTTTATTATATTTTATATAATAGGTTTGACCAACGTTTGTGTCGACCTAATAGCATAGGTGTCATCTCTTTTCTCCAATGCTGCCACGTAGGTTCACCTTCATGCAACTTGACACGTATACCTTTTTTTAATACGGAGTGCTAGTCATGGACCTACATATACACAATCACTATTTCATTGGAAGTTGTGAATCGGTGATTGTAGTAGTGTCGTCCGATATTGGTTTAGATATATTATTATGCGAGTTGTTAAAGAGCACTCGTTATGATGTTCAGAATTAATGGCTTTTACATAAGAAAATCAGTTTTTTAACACTCCTCAAATTAGTTCTTACTATGTGGACTATAAATTAAATAATTAATTAATTAATTAATTAATTAAAATTGAAAACGAAATAAAGCCAACGCAAACGAGGTAAAAAGAATTAAGATAAAAATGAAGGCAAGTCAGATTAAATAATGAAAGTAATATAAAACTAAAAAAGTATATGCGACATGAAATTACTACCATAAAATCATAGAATTTGAACATGGAAGTTTCTCACATAACGCCAGTTGGATATGGCAGGTCATTCTGGTGATTTGCCATACATTGTCTTTTTATTATTTATTTATTTATTTATTTATTATATCTACATTTATATTTATCACGGAGTATATTCATAATCATGCTGCTTATTGTCGACACTAAATAACTAAATTTTAATGGTGTGAAGAAAACGAAATAGATGGTAATTATAATTGCTTATAAATTATTTCTACTTTTTACTTACTAATTTAAATATAAAAAATTAAAAATAATTGTTTTATCATTTTTATTTAGTATTTTTATTTGATAACTATGAATTATGTCAGCCTTTATAATTAAAATAATTTTACATTAAATTGAACTATAAAAATTTAATATTTATCATAATTAATATATAATATTATTTTTTTACAGTAAATTTATATTGTTTATGATATATTTTTTTACAATAAAAATTAAATTAAAAATTTATACTATTTAATTTTATAATTTTTAAATGGAACATAAATATCATTAAAAAGGACTAATTCCCGTTCCGTTACATCGGGTCACCGATTAGTATCTTAAGATTGATAGCAGGCAAGAGTAGTCCTTCGCTAGTTCACTCGCTCCTAAACTTTTAACAATGGCAACAATTGGTCGGTAGGCTGCTTGGTCCCCATTCCCAACCAAATGACCACCGTACCATATTATTTTTCTTTCTCCTCTCGTAAATTTAAAAATTTTAAACTCTTGTAACAAAAAATAAAATATAAAATATTTATCATTTATTGCACTGTGATTCCACTCATATCGGCTATGGCTCCCTACAATCACACTGTCACTGATATGACACATTGATATGGTCCTTCCATCACAACAAAAATCAAAGCCCGTACCCTGTGCTCTTTTATCATTTTTGATGATCAAATACTTTTTTGATAATGGTAAACTATCGATCAAGTTTTTGGTAAACTTTGTTCATGTTGTGAGCATTCTTTGAATCAAAACTATTAACCCATTTAAGCATGAATCGTAGCTTTTTGCTCTAATATGCATAAACACAAATTTGAGTACGTGTCAACCAAAAATCATACACTAAAATAAATAAGAAAACTTTGAAAAAATAACACGTGGTAATTTGGTAATTTGTGTGTATAAAGAGAAAAAGTGAAAAAGTGATAGAAATAATCGTGTATGTAGCTAAAAACACATAATATGTATCGCTAAAGTTAATAAGGTCAATAAAATTACCGTTTATTACCTTTGAACTTTTACAGTGTCTCACTTTTGGTAGTACATAAGATATCTGCTGCTAGTTTGCACATGATATGTTATATGTCTTACCCAAAATAATAAAGATCTATCCAATAATTAACACATGCTGTGCATTAATTATTCGCTTTTTACCATGCTCGAACCAACATATACAACTTTAATGCCTAAAAACATACTTTAAACCATACTTTTATTAATACACTATATCATCAACAAACAAGCCAGGCATAAAGCCTATTTGCACGCGAAATGCGTGTATTTCAGTTTGGAAAAAGCACCCGATATTACATACCACTTCATGGATAAAACGCATGATAGATTAAATCAGTCATCGTTTTCTACTTGAACCAATGGGGTTGGTTATTCTGACCCTTTATTTTGTTAAGTAAGACTCTTAATTGGCAAATTTCATAAATGGAGAACATTAAATATTAAAAATTTCGATAAAGAGAACGTAAGATGAATTTTACATAATAAAAAAGGTACATGTTATATTTTTTTTTACAAAAACAAGAAAATAATTTAATTTTCACAATAAAATGATTTTTCACGACACAATATTATTTGTTAAGGTTACATGTAATCAATTTTTTGGGCAAAATTAAATTTATGCCCCCGTTTTTTAATTAGATATAACACGTAACTCTATAATTGTGCAAAATCAACTTATATTATTTTTATAGAGCTTTTTGTCATTTTATGTTTCTATTTTATGAAATTTTCTCTTATATAATTAGTACCTTTTTATTAATGTTTCTGTTGTTGTTTAAATTCTTTTTCGTCTTAACCTTATCTTAATGTTATATATATTATAAGAAATATGTTGATGATATTATTATCATTTCCAGTTCAATTAATTAAAAATTTCAATTTAAGATAAAAGATTCTAATAATGACATTTAATATTTAATAATCAATAAGATAGTATATAAGTTTGCAACATATTGTATTATCATATACCAACATCAAACTGTACGTGTGTACGCATGTTAAAAAGTTAGCTTTACATAAAACCTTTTGAAAATCTTAAATTCTATTATAAATAAAATTTGATGTGGACTCAGAGGGACATCTAAAATTTGAGAGAAATATGAAATAAATGATCTATTCATTAATTTATATGATTAACGGTTCAAATTCTGGATACTGCATTTTACGTGTAAACTTCATTTTACGTGTAAACTTCATTTTACGTAAAATGCAATGTTATTAAGATACAATAAGTCTGTGCTGATAATTACATAAATCAACGACTGAAATCATATACTCTTTCTTCCTATTAAAATGTAATTGTCCTCGTAACTTTATCCATTAAATTCAATAGTTTGTCTTAATATATATATTTAAAATTAATCTAGCGCATTTGCTAATTTACTTTATGAACTTAACTATACGCATAATTTTGATATATATTTGATATTTATACATATATTTAATGAGAGGTAAATTGTTTAAAGTAAGTAAAATAAAAGGAAACAGCAATAATTTATATTATAAATATGGTTATTATTATTGTTGTTTTATTTATTTATTTTTATTATCTACATGATAAGAAAAAAAAGGTAAGAATAAAGATAAAGAAAGATATTAAATCTGGGAAAGGAAAAGTAAAACATGACGTAAAATGCCAAGATTACCTTTAACATGATCCTATAAAACCCCCAATCCTCATAAGCCAATTCATCATCCCAAATTTCCCACCAACTAAATTCCGACCACTCTTACAGAACTGGCCAACTTCCAAGAACCTCTTTCCGATTCCGGCAACGGAAACGTGGTACTCAATCTCTACCATGCGCTAGAATCCCGCAACGTTCAAATTGTTCACAAATTACTAGCACCTGATCTCGAATGGTGGTTTCATGGCCCACCTTCTCATCAATTTATGATGCGATTGCTCACCGGAACTGATAACAACGACAAATTAAACAATTCGTTTGAGTTCGTTCCTAATTCAATTGACGCGTTTGGATCAACTGTTATTGTTGAAGGGTGTGATCAAGAGCGTGATATATCGTGGATTCACGCGTGGACTGTGAATTCGTGTGGGATAATTACGCAAGTTAGAGAGTATTTTAATACTTCGTTAACTGTTACGAGGTTTGCTAATTATTCGAGTAAAGCGGTTGCAGTTAACGTTAAATCTTTACATTGTCCGTTTGTTTGGGAGAGTAGCTTGTCTAGTCGTGTTGGCAAATCTGTTCCTGGGTTGGTTCTCGCGATATAATCGCGATATATAGATGAAGAGTTAAAGATTGAGTTAAGGTTTTTGCTTTTTTTGTTTGTTTTTAATATCAAGTGTAACAGGTGATGGGGACTGTATTCTGGTGGTCATTGTATGTTATTAATAAACAATCGTGCATTTGTATTGTGTTAGATTTTATGTTAATGTTGTGTCGTGTCGGAAGTTAATACGGATACAATCGGGATTCTTTACATTAACGTCAAAATTGACAACAGGTTGTCATCTTAAAGAAGAAAAACATGACTTTCATTTTATTTAATTATAATAATCAAGTTATTTAATTATATTTTGTTTTGATTGTATTTTGTAAAAACAAAAGAGCGTTAACTTTAGCATCAGTAATCGCGTTTCACTTTTAACTAACATACTTTTTAGTAAATTACATTTTTCGTCCTTATAGTTTTTTGAATTTTCATAAAACGTTTATTACATTGTCCCGCTTTGTGGTTTGTCCCTTGTTCCCAATTTTATTCTTTTTTATTTAAAATGATTAAAATACTATTAGTAATTCATTTTAAATTTAAAACATTATTTAATTCTTCTTTAAGTTTTTATTAATTCCTTTTTCATTGACGTCTTTCTAAAAATATTTCAAGATCTGCAACTTTTTCTTTTCATTTTTTATCATAACAATCCCCTATATCTTAAACCAATCTAACAACAAAAATTATATAAATTTAACTTTCTCCTTATTTTGTAACTACGTTTATCAAGAACCCTAACACCAATATTTGCACATCGACAAACTAACCCAAACACCTCTAACCAATTCCAAATCAAACACTCCCTGCCGTTGACATATCCGACCGGTGCAATGTGTAGATCTAGATCTTCGGAGAAATAGGTATAGAGAAACTCCGACGACAGACGCCACACGCAACCACAGCAGAAAGCAATTCATTGAACGAAGTATACAATTTAGATATCGTGTTTTCATGTTGATTTAGAATCGACAATGACTGTGATGACATCGTCGCCGATTTTTGTATGTGTTTTCTTGATGATTTAGATCTTGTTTCAAGTTTTTATTTGTTGCTTGGTGTTGTGTTCAGTGAAGAAGATAATTTATACCATTATTAATAAAATAAAAGGGAAAAAAATGATTGTGTCTAACAAGTGAATATAGATTTGGGTTTTGTTCGTATGAATTGTTGATTTGCAGGTTAGTTCATGTATATGATTTTAGGGATTTGATGTCGTATTGAAGATATAAAAAGAAGATCATAAGTTTTGATTATTACTGCAGAAAAATAAAGAAAAGAAATTTAAAAAGTAAAAAATGATTAAAAGTTAAAAGGTAAATTAATAAAAGAATTAAAAAATAAAAAATATATATAACAAAAAGTATTTTATTCATTTTAAGTAAAAAAGAACGAAGTTGAAAAAAATTTCAACAAGGACATGCAAAATAACCTTTTCATTCAGTTTGAAATTATATTTGTATTTTATTGAATCATATTTGGTTTTTTTTCTGAATCATAGTTTTAAATATATATGTCTTCACATTCTCCCTCAAAATTTCCTTATTTTTAGATCCCGGTACTATATATACATATAGTTTGATTATCCTAAAAAAAAATTTAATGACAAATAAGAAAGAATCTCAACCATTAGATTGACATTTAATAAACTATTACAAATGTTAATTAATTGTTGATTTTTAATTATATTTAGAGGTATAATTGACATTTATGCACTGAATGAGTTTTTCTCTATCTTTAAAAATATGGTGCATAGATTTTGATACGGACTGGTGCACGACATTTGTGCTGAAAGTGTACGGTTTTTCTTGTGAGTATCATATAGCCACACGATGTAAATAGTAACAATAACAACTAGAGAAGAAGAAAAATATTTACACAAAGGTTGGTGCATATATATATTATTAAGTTCGGTGTACATTCGCATAATCTTGACTTGATGCACATATTTTATATAGTCTGGTGCATATTTATGAACTATTAAATGGTGACAGTTTTTTTTCTTTTTTTTTTTTGTTAAATGAGAATACATTATGAAAGTCAAATACCTAAAATAACCTTTGATCAATTGTAAACTTCAAAAACACGTGTTATTATAGAATATATCATATTTGTTTTATAATAAAGTTATTGTACATATCCAACTCCTACATATATATATTATTTAAAAAAAAGAGAAGTAAATACACTAAACTTTAAATGCATACATAAAACAAGATACACTTAAGTATTATATAAGTAATGCAATATTGTGATTTTATATAGTGTATTAAAACATGAAACTATCTTGGTTGGTTTAGTGAAGTAGATGTAGGATTGTAAGTTGGAGTCGTAAGATTTTAAAATTTATTAATTTTATAGAAAATTATTTTCAAAAGCTTTGAGATTTTGAATTTTTTTATTAAATTATAAAGTTACAGTCTATACATATTAAACAAAACTTTTATTTTATAAATTTTTTTTTATCAAATCAAAAATTTAAAACTCTTTCCCGTCTAATACACTCCTTATATCCTTAAAATTAAAGTGATAATTACCTCAAAAAAGAAGCGGCGTGACCAGAGAAAAGGATAAGAGGTCAATGTAGGAATCAGATTGCGAAAAATCAAGTAAACAAACGCCAAATGATTCGGTGCATCTAATATCTCCTTGAAAAACTGCTCAAACAATGATACGGGAGTATATCTATCTACAAAGATATTTTAAGATAAGTACAAGATACTAGTAGAAAACATGTTGTGTTTTTGGAATGGGTGATTGGTTAAACCGATAAAAGTGATTCGAGTCAATATCTAATACTGACACACATAAAAAAGATATATTCAAAATTAACTCGATAGAAGTTAATTCCGAATCTCTTAGTAGGATTCGAGTCGAGCTCAAGTGTTCTAATGACCGATCCATAGAGGTTGCTAACCTTATCGAGTTACTTGTTTTACATTTTAGCATGTCTTTATGTGTATGAATATTTATTCAACTAATTTTCCTTAGTATATAATCAAGTTGTGTCGAATTGAGTTTCAGTCTCAGAGTATGGGGCCGTTTAATACGTACCACGATTGATTAATATTACTTTCAGACCTTTTAGCAGAAGTATCAACTTCATCAAGCTAGATCTTGATAATAGAATCTCGTGCGGCAGAAGTAAAGTTGGGTTACGAGTTTTGAATTTTAAGCTTAGCAATGAATCTTCATGACAACATTAGAACATAAATTATAAGGTTCTATTGTAATTCGGCCGGATCATACGAATCTAATCTAACATTAGGCCCGGCGTTAGAGGTGTTTAAAGCAGGTCAATGAACATGATCCATATTTAATTAAGTCTTTATATTTGAAAAAAGATGTGTTATATATTTATGTATGCACTGCGGTCCATCAAGTCACGTGATAATTTGAAAAAATATGTAATTATTCAATTTAAATTGAATTTAAATTGGGTATACGTGTAATTGTCTCGTGGTAAAACTTAACGACCGGAGTTAATTATCCGTTTAGACTCATATTTCGGTTTTGGAATCTTGTTATCCTTTTAAAAGTTAGAACTCCATGTATCTAGCTCTGGTTTTGATTCTTGTCTGGATACCTTACCCTCGGCAGGCCTCATCATATATATATATATATATATATAAACAAATAAAAGCAAGAGAATAATGCATGTCGGAAGTAAATTTAGAATTTTTATTTCCTTCTCATACCCACATGCAGTTTTGGATGCAAATCCCATGACTGTGTGCTTAGACATTATCCCTTTTGCCCATCCACCACTCGTACACATTCAATTTGTGTACATTTCAATGTGTTTTTTTCCAACAATATCTTGCAAACATGTACTATATATGTATACCCATGATATTTTGATTACTTGTGAGTTTGTGTTTTTAATTTAGAGAATGCACATACAGTTTGTATCCGAAATATCCATAACTGTCAAGAAAATGTTAATCAAAGATCGATGATTCAATGCTTAAGAAAGCAAAACTCGAAAATTCTAACATACATACTTTTGATGACACAAATCCAAGTACGCCCAGTGTCGTATCGTTGTCTAGTACTATTGGCACAACCCTAGTGAAATTTTGAAAAACAAAAAGTAAAACAAAATAAATGAGTGCTATGGGTTCATGATGAACGAAAATCACCTACAAATGAGAGCATCATTAACCACACTGTAGCGCATCTCTAATAGGAGATATTTTGAAACAGATGCCTCTTAAAAAGCTCTATTTCACTAGAGTCAATAGTTTAATTTAGCAAAAAGTTTGTTAAAGTGAAGGGTGTAAATAAGTTAAGCTTATTCGAGCTCGACTCGTGAAAGCTCGATTAAAGTCGACCTTGAACATATTTGGAGGTTCTTTAATAAACGAGCTCGAACTTCTTATATCAAACTAGAACAAGCTCGCTAGCCTAAATGAGTTTTTCATTTGTATACATTAATTATTTTTTAAATAATAATATGATATATAATTACATAATAACAATATATATACTTAATATAATAATAATAAATCGAATCATATATAGTTAAAAATTACATAAAAAGTGAATAAATATCATAGATTAATAAAATAAATATTATATGGAATAAACGAGTCGAGCCGGAGCCGAACTTGAACTTTACAATACCAAACAAGCCGAGCTTGAATTTTATATACTACGCTTGAAACGAATCAAGCGAGCTCGAATTCAGTAAATTTTAAATGCTGAGCTCGAACCTAGTTAAATTCAAGCTCAGTTAAATTCATTTACACCCTAAATCAAAATTGAACTGATGCATTCAATAGTTCAATCGAATATATATATAGGTAAGCTTTTTACAAAAAGGATTTTAAATGGCCTTATACATTGGAATGGAAAAGGTTTTCGTTTGAAAGAAGTTGATAGGATAATCTAACCCATCAACACCCACCGTCTAGTGTCCTGTGTACGATTATTTGTAGAGAAGGACAAAACCCGGCCCGACCCTCATCCTTTGAGGGTCAGTCACAGTTACACTTTCTCTGGGTCCAATCCTTTAAAAGTTCGGACCTGCCAACTTGATTCTAACCCAAAAATCCAAGCCCAGCTTGTTGGAGGTACAGTGCTGTAACCAGCCTTTGGGTTCGATACGAGTTTATTCATTTCTATATCTTTATTGACTAAATTTTAATTATAACTATTAATATTAATCAATGTAATAAACAGTAAAAATTTAAATAAAATAAAATTCCAAAATTTTGGAATCTTTATATAACTATTTAAGTTACAATGTGACACTTAAGGTCTTTTATTAAAATTATAATGTGATATTAAAGGTCTTTTAATTAATTGGTGTTTTTCTTTTTTACCGTTGTATAAATTTTTTTTTATAATAAAAGTTTTACAGTCAAAGCTGTTAGAGATTTATGTTGCGTTTGGTTCACGGAATTGATAGTAATTTGATAGAATTGGAATTGAGATTTCATTCCTTAGTTTGTTTAGTTGAATAATTTATAACGTTAATTTTCATCAAATTCCTTCCATCAAAAGAATTAAAATTTCCTTTTCTTTGATGAATTCCAAAATTTTAAAAAAAAATTCACGAATCAAACATAACTTTAATATTTCTAGTAAAATGCTCTAGTGGAATATGTTTAAATGAACTATAAAATTGTTTGTTATCATAAAATAATATCTAAGAAAACCATATTAAAAAATAGATATTGTGGATAGCTACGAACCCGGATAACAAAATTTAATGGAAAAGGAAACGAGGAAAACAATTGGAACTTGCTCTTTCAAAATCTACACAAAATATTGGATCTCAATTATATAAAAAATTAAAATTATTTGTATTGAATTCCGTACATTCCATTTATGGGTAAATCGATTCCATCATCTTCAGCAAGGCTTCAAGAATTCACCAGAATTATAACATCCGATAGGATCCAACAACAATCAAAACGAGGCCCCAAACCCGTTTCCAACAAGACCCGGGTTGTACCTCCACCCGAACCCGCTAAACCGAAAGGGATCCGGATTGTTCAATCGGAAAAACAACAACAGAAATTGAAAATAATGGAAGAGAGTTCGTCGATGAACCGCCGGATTCCGTTAGCGGAGGTGGTGGTGGAATGCTCGAAACGGTGGTTTCAAGACGCCCTTAAGGAAGCTAAAGCTGGTGATATTAGTATGCAGGTGTTGGTTGGTCAAATGTATTGCAGTGGTTATGGTGTTGTTAAAGATGCACAGAAGGTGTTCGGCCATTTGCCTCTGTGAATGTTACCCAGTTATTTTAACTATATGTCTATATATTTTTATTTTTATTTTCTTAAAGTTTTTTAAATTTGTCAGTAAAGTTTGTCTCCAAATTATTGAAAGAAGGTCCATTCTTGATACGTTATGACACATTATGTTGGATATAGCTTCTGTTTGGTGTAGTTATATGGTTCATTTAACTTGGTCCTTTTAAGGAGAAAATGAATTAGTTTTAATGTTTTGGATGGTAGGGACAAGCTTGGATTAGCAGGGCTTCGAGGAGTCGAAGCTCAGTGTGGAAAGTTGGTGATAAACATCCAGGTTAAATCAACACCTTTTTTGTAGAGTTTTTTGAGGTTGATATGCAGTTTGGTGAGTGATGTTATGAACACTGAATACCTTTGTGTTAATATTTCGATAGGTTACAATGCTAGTGACTCAGATTCAGATGAATTGAAGACTGAGGAAAAACAAAGCTAATGTTCATCAAATCAGATGAAAACAAAGTGAGTTGCATTCTTGTTCAATTTCACTGTTATTGGTTTTTCTGAACTATTGAATTTGATTCATTTGATTGCACGTTTATTGTATTAGTTAAGGGAAAGAACTTTAGAGATTAACTAGCTGTGAGTTTAGATGGAAGGGAATGAGATTAACTACGATAGTCCCAAACTCACCTTTCAGTTTTTAGATAGGAGTCAATTTTAGCTAAAGCACTTTTTTTACACATATCTCTTGAATACGTTTGTAACATCCCTCTCCAAAACAAGAATCAAACCCCTGAAACATGACCTGCCACTTGTTGATTACAAGATATGTCTGATGTATTACAGCATATCATCACGGTCACAGTGGAAATACAGTTTAGATAATAAACAGTATTACATAGCTCCTCATTTACATCTCCGTTTACAGAAAATAGTGACGGACATGCTAGTATTACAATCATGCTAACTTGTCAGTCAAGCATGACTCTTGCCATATGTTACAGCCTGAACTGCTTGTGCTCAAGCTCTCCTTTCTCAGCTCCCTTCATCTGTTATGTCTTCCTGAGATACATGCCTCACGTATGAGCTAAATAGCCCAACAAGTGCATGGTTTTCTGCCACACACCCAAAAACCTCTACAATAACGACCTGTTTGAAACTTGAAAATACACATATATTTCTGCAACGCGTGCACAAAACTCCCATACATGCTTACAACCCAAGCATATTGATCTCTTCCAAAAGCATGCATCAAAAGATCGTTTATGCAAATACTCTCACAAGGCTAACATACACATAGCATACACTTTTTTGTCTTTTGAAAAATATCATATAGCATTTTTAAGCACACAAAAGCTCTACGTTGACATGCATCCCAGTTCTACCACAATAAACATGGAACTCACCTAGTCTACCCAACATACACCTCCAGGAATCTACAAACGAAACCTGGGCTGAAACATATTGGTCCCATAACTTTAAATAACTTATGTTGACCCATTATTATCTTAGTACCGCTGACCCACCCGACTCACACCCTGCTCAATATGTTCATCTTACTTAGCCCATTACGATTATGCTCCTATTTAATACTGAAACTGGATTTGTGATGTTACAATATTCATTCTTTCGACTTCATGACTTGCTACAAAATTAATGCTGTATGGTCTTTAATCTTGATGCTGTCTTCCTGCAGTGCGTTATGGTATTCAACACAGGGGTCAAGCTTTTCAACAAAGTCTTCGAGCAAAGCTCAATATTGTACCTTTTTTGGATTCTTCTCTTTTACCTACACTGTTAATGTATCGCTGCCAAACTCTAGTATTTCAGGATTCTTTTTATTTTTGGGTGAAATTTTTCGATTTTGCAAATCATGTAATACCTTGGTGAAAAGAATTAGTTCATATATCATTCATTTCACTCTCAAGGGTCTGCTTTTTTATTGACTCATTATTCTCTGTTCCTATGGGTTTAATGGATTTATACTTTCTTTTTCGAAATATGAGATATAAATCAATTGGGGCAGAAAGATTCCTGAACGTATGCAGCTCCCATCACCCTTGTATATTTCTATCATCAAGCTTGATGTTATCCAGCCTTTTATCATCGTTGCTGTAATGACAGGCCAATTATCTCTTCAACAGTGATTCCCGTTTGTCATTCATTAGGAACAATCTTGTTCGCTATTTAATTCTAATCGACATGTCCAATTCTGATATTTACTTCCATTTTGGTCTAAGTTGATTGTAAGTTCTCTACAGCTCTTTGGATGATTTCTCACTGCTGCAAATACAGAATTTCTTGAAAATCTTGTATTCTTGTTGCGTAGATGGCCGAGAAAAGCTGTAATTTCAACGTATTTGTATGATAATAGATCAATCAAGGTTATCCTATCAGCATAAAAAGAGAAAAATCAGACTATTTAGAAATTATTTTAACAATCTCACAAAACACGAGTGTTTTAATTCAAAAAAATTGATTTGTTATCTTAACAATAGTTTCTAAAACCATTATTAGTGTTGGTTATCTACGAAATGAAGGTAAAGAAAAAGAAAAAAACAGTGACAGATAAATCCATGCTGAACCAACCTAATGAAACAACACCTAAATTCTGTTTATAATAGACGCGTATTTAACAATGATTGTTAGTCAGTTAGTAAAGTGATATTTGCAAAAGTAAGCCGTGTGAATATTATCTCAATTTGACACCTTTAAACACTCATTACGAGATGCTTTACCTCAAAAAAGGCAGAGCTTTTACCAAAGTGACTTCTATAATTTCCACAGAATCCCATTTCTATTTACAAATCTTTCACTACACATTTACCCCTCAAATCTCCAGTTTCTAGTTCTGACCGCCTTTGAAAGCAGATCAAATGGGTAACGTGAGTATCATCCATTCATTCATTACATTATAAATATTATTGGCTGCTAACAGTTTTATGAATCAGGTGGTCGAATTGAAGGTGGGCTTACATTGTGAAGAATGCATTAAGATGATCTTAAAGGCGATCAAGAAGATCCAAGGTACAAATTATGAAATCATCAACAGATACAATAATTGTTGCTTCTGATATGGATTAATAAAGATTATTGCTTGATTATTCAACAGATATTGAAACATATGATATTGATACACGATTGAACAAGGTGACAGTTACGGGAAATGTTACAAATGAACAAGTCGTGAAAGTTCTACAGAAGATCGGGAAACAGGCAACTAACTGGGAACAAGATTCAACCACCAGCTACTAGATCAGATCATATTGTACGAACTGAGAGTTATAATCTCATATTATCTATAGCTAGTTTAATGAGTTGTATTTTAGTCCTTATTTACCGGTAATAATATTAGGTTCGATGATCTGACCATGCTTCAACAATGATCGATATCATATATATATATAAGATTATGGAAGAGCCTAGTAGTAATGGGAAATCCTCAATCAAGAGGTTGTTGTATTCAGTATCGAGATGAAAATTTGAGTTAACTGAATTAGTAAATAAATCACAAAATTCTGATAAAAAAAATAAATCACAAACTATTAGGGGCCTTAAATGCTATTTATAAAAACTTGAAGGTCCAAATCTTAACATTACAAAAGGAACACCAGGCAATACATACACAAACACTAGGAACCGAATTAACCGCAACATTTCTTTACAAACCATCTCCGATCAAACCATCAAATCCCTCCGCCGTGACACGATGGCAGCTCCGCCACCGCCCATTCCAATCACCACCCAACCAAACCAGCCAATCGCAACCACCGCTCTCCGCTCATTCTTCTCCCGTCTCACCTCCTCCCTCCGCCAATCCCTCTCCCAAAACCGCCCATGGTTCGAACTCATCGACCACACCACATTCTCTCGCCCCGACTCCTTCTCCGACGCCACATCTCGTATCCGCAAAAACTTCTCATACTTTCGGGTTAACTACACAACGATTCTCGCAATTATCATTTCATTTTCTCTTCTCACTCACCCTTTTTCTCTCCTCATTCTTTTGTCCCTCCTTGGTTCATGGATCTTTCTTTACCTTTTTCGACCCTCGGATCACCTTGTCGTTATTTTTGGACGTACGTTTTCTGATCGTGAAACGCTTGTGTTGTTGATTCTTTCAACTGTTATTGTTGTCTTTTTAACGAATGTTGGGTCGGTTATTATCTCGGCTCTTTTGATTGGATTGGTGGTTCTTTGTGTTCATGGAGCGTTAAAGGCTCCGGAAGATTTGTTTTTGGATGATCAAGAACCGATTAATTCCGGATTTCTTTCATTTCTTGGTGGTGCTGCGTCGAATGCTGTCGTTGCTGCTGCTCCTACCGTCCCACGCATTTGAAGATTGGTTGATCGATCGAGGTGATTTTTTACGATCATTTTGTTTTTGTTATAATTTTCTTATGACGGTTAAGATTGAATACTTAATTTTTGGATGTAGTTGTTTTATTTGTTGGTTAATTAGACATGTAATGAACAAATTTATCGATAAATCAATCTCTAGTTACAATTTTGAATTGAACTGAATTTCAATATATAATGATCTATAATTATGCTAATTAATTAAAATATTGTATATGAGACGGAACGTGTGGATCAGCGGTATTAGTTTCTGTATGTTCTCTTGTATTATTTACTCGAAACTTGTTGTTTATTAGCCGAAGTATGATTCAACAATCAGCTAAATGAGCCCTTCTGTTTCAATGTAGTTACTTAAGCCAATAGCATAAACAAAACTCGAATTTGATTAGTTAGCTAGACGTATGGGCTCAGATAAAGATATGAGAGATTGAATAGCTCAAAGTACTTATTGCAAACCATGTTTGATCAAACAAACTCGATTTAAAATTGGTCAAATTAGCCTAATAAAGATACAACTTAAACGTGTTCAATGTACGAGGTTGACTTGTTATGTATCGAGGTTGTTTTTTTTCTTTCATGATTATTAGTCGATTTGAGCTCAAGTTACACTAAGGGTTGATAAAAGTTCAAGGTTGTTAGTCCTATAAAGCAATCATATAATGAATAGTTACGAACATATACAAATGTATTAATGAGAATTGAGGGCGTTTGGTTTCTGTTAAGCTTGGTTATCATATTACCATGTAAAGTCTTCATAATAAACCCTAGACTAGCCTATTTATACTCATTTGACTAAACATATGCATTAAGCACTAGCTATATATACAATTCATTATATTGATCCTAACAATCTCCCATTGACTATAAACGTTGCTCGAATTATCTTCAGTTTTGATATATATTTTAAGCTTGAATGTTGAGAATCTTTTGAAGGTTGGGAACAACTTTGAAGGACACTTTACATTTAATAATCACGACTCAATCTTTATCTTTGACTTTAATTCTCGAAATCATTCTTGAAGACAAATCATTTTCTTGTTCTTCAACGACAACTTCTAGTCTTGAACGAATCGTTGGAATATTTATCTTTGAAGCTCAAACTTTGAAAGCACTTTTTACTTATCGTAATCCTGAAAATTTATTTCAAATAGTTGTTGCTGATCAATCATCTTTTAACTATTTAATTCTTATATATGAAAGATTATGATTTGATCTTTGAACTCTTGATCTTTCATCGATAACATTTGAAGCTTCTTTTATATCATGCTCCGACTCAATCCGACGTTCATCTTCTAAAGCTTTTTGACTTTCGATTAAGCCAATTCCTTAATTTCTGAATCTGCTGCCTCTCAAACTAATAACTCTTTTCAAACCTTTTAGAAAGATAGTGTGAATTTCCATTGAAATATTTTTCATCATTCGAAAGCAATGACATCTTTATTGAAGTTGTATCTTTCATTTAAATACTTGTTAAATTTTGTTGAGCAGGTTTCATCTTTTCTCTTACAATCCATCTTTTAGGAATCTCTAGAAATCTCGGGCTTTTTAACCATCATAGATTCCATAAGACTCTATGTATCAATCTTTGAACCTTCTCTTACAATCTCACACTGAACTAACTCTTCTTCTTCACACTTCAATCAATTCTTTTTCAAACAACTATTTTCCCTCACTTTCAAACAACTCTTTTCCCTCACTCTCATCACTATTTTCAAACCTTAACCATTTCACATCACATTCCTCATTAACACTTCTCTTCACCTGTGGAAGACTCGAAGTTGATATCCTCTTAGCCTGCGCCTATATCAAATTCTATATTTATTGTTCAATTCAATCTGAGTACATATTGAATTCAGCACCTGTATGTACCAAATTCAAGAAACACAAATTCCTTTGAATATCGAGTTGTTCTTCAATGTATCGCCAAACCTGTAAATACAAAATCAACTCAATTGTTAATAATAACTCAATTGTTAATAATAACCTGTAAATTTATCACCGATTCACTCTAAATCATTCGTAGATCAAATTCATCGGTGGAATTCAACTAATGCATCCTCAAACTATTCGAATTTGTTCATTTGAGTACGGCAAAAAGTCATAAACCCAAATTCTTGAATGCTTTAAATTCGTGCAGTTTGACCCGTATTTCGGCAATTAAATGCTTGGGTGATGATCTTCAGATTGATACTTGTGTGTTTGATCACTCAATTTCACGAAATTATGATCAATCGATCTAATTGTTGATCACAACCACATGAACTGTACGTAAACTTCAAGAACCGTTCTTGATCTCACTTTCACTCTGATACCAATTGTTATTCCTATAACAAGCAATCGTATGATAAATCGTTATGAACATGTAAAAATGTATGAACGAGAATGAGAGTGTTTGGTTTTCTATTAATCTTGGTTATTATATTACCATATAAAAGTCTTCGTAATAAATCTTAGACTAGCGTATTTATACTTTTTTAACTAGAAATATTCATTAAGCACTAGCAATCTCTATAATACATAATATTAATTCTAACGAAGGTCATAATGGATTATACAATCAAGCTATGGCTAGAAAACTTTGTGGGCTGCTACTGAGGCTAGCCCGTTGTGACTTTATGAAATAGGATACATATCATTCATTTTGGGTTGCTTCAGATCTTTGTATTTGTATGGGAAAAAGAAACCAATGGTAAATAACTAAATATGGAACTCTTATATGAAGGTTGCATTGGTTACATATTTTTATTTGTGAAAGCCATAAATGGTTATTGAAAAATCAAACTTGAAAACAAAATGTAGGGGGCCCATGATGTAAGGCACCACCAGGGAATTGGTGAGTTGGAAGACGCAGGGGCCTAGAGACTAGAGAGGGTAGTAGGTTGAATTACCTTTTGTACAAGTTAAGAATAATTTTTACTTAAAAAGTTTAGCTTTGACAAACCAGATTTTTGTCAAGCACATGAATAGAAAAAAAAAGTTTTCCAAGGTGATTTTATGATGGAGCCATGAGAGATGAGGGAGGGAGTTGGTACAGTAAAAGTTGCAAGGTCAAAGATAAGTGAAGTGCCATTAAAGTATGAGGTATGGCAGGTGAAGTCATTGAATTGATTAAGATGAATCACAAAAATGGTTAAAATTAGAGCAACCTTTTGTAACTCCTGCATTCCCCTTTTGTCACACTTCCATTCCACCAACACCTATGTAACTATGGTGTTTTTTTTTTTTATTGATTTCTTAAATAATTAAGAATATTAATATATGACCGCTAAAAGACACCATTATAAGTCATATAATCTTGATTGACAATTGTATTGGCTACTAGCAACTATGTTGATACGTTTACTCCTATTGCTCGTACATCAACTATTAGAATGAGGGTTTTTAGACCGTAGAGTACATTTTACAACAGAAAATCGGTTGTTTTTATCATTTGTTCGACTGAGAAAAAACGTTGATACGCTTGGCGAGACAAGCGTGCGCAACGCCCTTGATTAGTGATAGTTGTTAAGTTCGGCTTCACATAGTTCCAGACAAAAATGCATTTCTTAACTCATAATCAGGGTTGTAAAAGTTCGTTGAGTACGCGGGGACTAATTGGGAGTTAGGTGTACTCCATTGCGACTTGGCCTGAGACGGGCTAAAAAGTCGATCAACAAGTCAAAATTGAAATTGCTCGGTCAAAGTTGGAATTAATTGATTAAAGTCGAGATTACTAGGCAAAAATTGGTCAAACCAAGTCAATATCGAACAACATTTTAGTATGGCTTAGGGTTTTGAGTCCACTTGAAAACTTGGGTCACTATTCTTTTCAATCTGGAGCTTTACTGTTCAACAACGATAGAAAAATACATAAATTTACGTTTAATTTTGCAATTTATTATTTAAATGTAATAAACTCAAATCCGAGTACTCTCTTAGTACTTTCTGTGTCAACGGAGTACTTCCTACAAGATTTCAGCTGAGTACGTCCCGTCCAACGGATTCTTACAACCTTCCTCATAACTCAGAATACAGTTGATACGAAATCGCTTACGTGAGTGTCAATTACCTAATTGTTAACACTAAATCACAAAAATTCCTTTTTACCTCAAACACTTCACACTTCACAGTGATGATAAAAATGGTATTTATATTATATTAATTATCAAACTTCCTAATTACTACCATATTTTTATGTATTGTCCTTTCCGGGGACCAGAGGGTACGTACGTAAAGAAGCTCATGTGCGTTTTGGTGAGAATATAAAGCTAGCCGTTACAAGCCTATGAAACATTTAACAACATACAAATTAACAAAATAAAAAATACAAATAGAAAGCCGTTACCAACAAACAGGCACGTGTGATTTGTATTGATACCGAGCCTCTGATTTTATTACCTTCACCGTGTTTATGTCTTTCTCCCACTCACCTTAGATTCTTATTCATCTCAGAATCATGAATAAATTAAATAATATAATAACAAATATAAAGGCAACCTATCGTGAAATTTCGTGTATTGTTTTTTGAAATTATATATTCAGAGATCATTCAAGTACATCGTTTTATTTTTATAGGTCACTCATATATGAAAATGATTTTGTAAGCCAATTTAAATTGTATATTGTTTCATGTATGTCAAATTAGGCTAAAAATTTATCAGAAAATTTTTAAAAAACACAAATATCCTTGTATTTATTAATTAACATTATTTATATTATTTTAGTTTTATTCAAATATAAGGGTATTTGTGTCACTGAATTAAAATAACTAAATTTCATAAGGTATTAAAATATAAACTCACTGAATTAAAATAAAATGCGGTTGATCAGCAAGAAAATGTGTTTAAAATCAAAACTTTGCAAAATGAACTTGATGCATAGATTTATTAAACCAAGTTTGTCTTCAATTAAAAGTTAAATATGGAACACAATTCATCTTGGTGTAATTCTACAAATAAGGTTTCTAAATGCATAAATGATCAAATCTCAAAACAAGTTAAAGATATTCTGAGAGATAATTATGAATCTGTTGTATCACTTGCTGACTCATCCACAATTGATCCAGCTTTTAACATCAATTGAAATTTCTCTAAAGTCATCTTTGAGTCATTATCCATGTTCAGTGATTACAAACCAAATAGGTTTGTCAAAGCAAAGTCTGGGGTCAATGAAGACAAAACAATTGTCATCACTGATGATGAGTCTATGACTTCATTCATTGAGGTCACTGATTCATCATCATTAGTAGGTTATACCCTTACTAAAATGGGGCAAGAAAATCTCTCTGACACTATCTCAGTCAGTAATCTGTGCACATCACCTATCAGTGACGTGAGAAAAAGACAACAGAGATACAAAGATTAAGGGAAAGGTATCAGCTAAACCAACGTTACCATTGTCTAAATCTTTGAAACCAAAGTATTATATTGAGAAAGTAATTGTTCAATGTTCGGTTGGTCAAGTTAAACAACTAACCAATCAAGGTCAACAACTCATGAGTTTAAAACACGAGTCACTGAATGAGATCAAAGCTTTAAAGAGTCAAAATGATTTTATAACTCAAAAATCAGGAAAGGCAAAGCTTGTTAATAAGAAGTGTTATAAATGTAGAAACAAAAGTCACTTTTTAACAAATTGTGTAGTGACTCCATCTTTCAAATCTAAAGGAGTCACTGGTGCATCAAAAACCATTTATCCAAACCAGTGGAAGCCAAATACAAGGCTTGGCCACTATGAACCTATCTCTAGATGGGTTCTACTGTTCAACTAATCTTCAATTTTGATGCATAGCATTCTAAGAGAGACTATTTGGTATTTAGATAGTGGATGTTCTAGAAATATGACCGAATGTAAGCGCCTGCTCACTGGCTATCAGGAGGAACGTGGTCCTGCAATCATATTTGGAGATGAAAACGTAGGTAAAATCAAGAGGTATGATGTTTTGAGCAATGGAAAGGTAACGTTTAAGAAGGTGGCATATGTTGAAGGTTTGAAGCACAACCTATTAAGCATAAGCCAATTATGTGATTCGAAGAATAAAGTGCTATTTGATCATGAAGCTGCTGTTGTTTACAATAAAACTGCAAGTGATGTGCTCGTTGCCAATAGAAGAGGGAACACATATGTGGTTGATATAAACACTGCAAAATATGGAACATGTTTCTATTCAAGGACCGCTTCAAAAGAAAAGTGGTTATGGCACAAGCAACTATCACATCTGAATCTAAAAGCTATAAACAAATTAAGGGAAAATGACATGGTCACTAGTCTTCCAAACTAACCTACGTCAATGATAAGCTTTGTTTAACATGTGAAAAACGTAAACAACACTTTTCCTCATGTAAAAGTAAACATGTTTCCTCCATCACTGTTTGTTTTCATTACTTCATATGACCTATTTGACCAGTATGTACATCTAGCTTAGGTGGAAAGAAGTATTGTTTAGTTATTGTAAATGAATATTCCAAGTAGAGTTGGGTATTCTTCTTAAAAGCTAAAAATGAAGCAGAAGGTGAAATCATGAGTTTTATTAAAAAGATGGAAAATCGAAATGACCAACTAATGAAACAAATAAGAAGTAATCATGACATTGAATTTAGGAACAGTGAGCTAGAATCTTTTTGTGAAGCTAAAGGAATTTCTCAAACTTCTCAGTAGCAAGGACACCCCAACAAAATGGGGTTGCTGAGAGGAGAAATATGACTTTAATTGAGAGTGTCAGGTCCATGTTGATAGAGACTGGTCTTAAAACCTATTTTGGGCAGAAGAAGTGAGTACTGCCTGTTTACCCAGAATATGTCAATTTGTGTTTTAAAAAAAAATAACATGATAGCTTATGAAGTTTTTAGGGGAAGAAAACCTAACATAAGTGTTCACGATGTATTTGGTATTACTCGTTACATACTGAATAAAAGAGATTACTTATGTAAGTTTGACCTCAAAAGCTGATGAAGGTATATTTGTGGGTTACTCAAACATTTTCAAAGCATTCATAATCTATATATAAAATAAAAGTGATTGCATTGAGGATTCCGTAAAGGTCATTTTGATTACGCTTATGATGAGATATCCAATGATATTAAAGAATATGAGTCACTAGATTTAAGTGAAACTCGTATCTTCAAGGATTATAGCTTATGTCTATCACCACCAGATGATAAGTTTCATAACTTTTCTGCAGATTTTGATGATGGCAATGATGACTCAAGGTTATCAAATGATATACTAGTAAGTCACACATCAAAGTCATCATCCCATGTCACTGCACACACAACTTCATCATTTACTCATTATGAACCTATCCCTGAAACATCAAACACCCATAGATCTGCCTTTGTCACTGTTGAACCTTAGCGTATGACAAATGGAGTAAAGTACATGATAAAAATCTTATCATTGGTAATCCTAACTCCATAGTGCAAACTAGATTTGCTACTGCTAATTTTTGTTTGTTTACAAACTTTGTGTCACTGATGGAACCAAAGAAAGTTGATTAAGCTCTCACTTACCATAATTGGATATCTGCAATGCAAGAAGAGCTGGAAAATTTGAAGAAAAAAAAAAGAAAGTCTGGAAATTGGTCTCTCAACCACATGGTAAATCAATGATAGGGACCAAATGGGTGTTCAGGAACAAAATGGATGCTGATGGAGTTGTTGTCAGGAGTAAAGCAAGACCAGTCACTCAAGGTTATTGTGAACAGGAAGATATTGACTATGATGAAACATTTTCATTAGTGGCAAGACTTGAGGTAACCAAATATTTCTTACTTATGTAGCATACAAAAAGTTCAAGGTTTTCCAAATAATTGTCAATAGTGCATTTTTAAATAGAAAATTTCAAGAAGAGGTTTATGTAAAACAACCACCTGGATTCACTGATCCAAAGCATCACAAGTTAGACAAAGTCTTATATGGTTTGAAGCAACCTCCTAGAGCTTGGTATGATACTCTCTATCTATCTTGTTAAATGTGACTATCTAAGAGGTAAAATTGATAGCATCATCAAGAGAGATAAGAAAGATGTCATACTGGTACAGATTTATGTTGATGACATTATTTTTGCTTCTACAAATGAAGCTATGTGTAAAGAGTTTTATGATATAATGACTAAAGGTTATGAGATGAGCATGATGGGAGAATTGAAATTTTCTTGGGATTACAAATAAAACAATCCAAAACTGGAATTTTCATAAACTACGGAAAATATGTCAAAGATTTATTAAAGAAATTTGAGTTTACATCATACTTCCTACTTGCTACACCTGCTTCACCTGCAATTAAGTTGCATGCTGACCCTGATGGTAAATCTGTAAACATCATTGCTTACAGAGGTATGATAGGGTTAATGCTATACGTAACTACAAGTAGACCATATATTATGTATGCTACTTGTCTCTGTGCTAGGCATCAAGCTGATCCAAAGGAATCTCATTTACTCGCCGCCAAGAGGATTTTTAGATATCTAAACGGAACTGCATGACTGGGTCTCTGCTACCCATTTGGTTCAAATTTCTCGCTGAAAAGGATACCATGACTCTGATCATGCTAGATGTAAATTGGATAGAAAGACTACCTATGGTAGTTGTTTAGGAGAAAAGCTTGTAAGCTGGGCAAGCAAGAAACAAAACTCTGTTTCTACTTTAACCGATGAAGCAGAATATTTCGTTACTGGTAGATGCATTACTCAAATATTTTGGATGAGAAATCAATTAGCTGTCTATGATTTCAAATTTAATGTTATTTAATTAATTAGTGAGTTGCGGATGGTGAGTAGTTTTTTTAAGTACATTTTTTTCATATAAAAATTATATTTCTTTTTTTTTTCATTATTTTTTATTTAATTACTCATAATTTATTACAAATAAGTTCTCTTTTAATTAAAAATAATGGACTTTTTAGTATAGAGATTTTTGCGGATAATATTTAATGGCTTTATAAACTAAGAACCTTAATTTAGAAAGGGGAGAACTTTAAAAGAGAATTACATATAAACTTATGCAAAATTTATCACAGGTATCTCACACTTACATTAAGTGTACTATATGTTTACTATTCATTTGTAATGTTTGGCAATAATGCAAGACGGTAAACAAAAATAATACTTCAATGTATATGCTTGATAAAATTGCTCATTTATACAAGTGACACTTGTTATTTACTAGTAACACTTGTTTTGTATAAGTGATTACAAACCTTGTCGTTATAGTTCTACACTTTTAAATTTGCATTACATAGTTAAACTTCTCATGTTTAAGTTTTTATAAGATGTCACTTGAACCTTGTGCAGTACGAAAAATACATTATTTAAGTTTTTGCATTTTTAAATGTAACCTTATTTGTTAGGAACTGATATTACATCCTCTTTGACCGTATCGATGAATCATATATTGAAAGAAATATACATATTCATTTTCCTTTCAAACTATCAATATCCACAGTACCTACTTGTTTAACATACAATTGTTGTGTACTTGTATTTATAAATATTTCATTCAATTTTCCTCACATGTTTACTACTTACATTATAGCTATTTATTGACTTCCACTTATATATAGTTTTGAGAATCAAAAGAACACTAAAATTGTAAACTCTTCTTTTTATTCATCCTAAACATTTTTTATACTAGGATAATACTAACAGTTTATAAAATCTAGGCAATTCTTTATATGTCTTCGTTAATATATGTATATAAAAACATTACTTAGGCTAGTGACCATGGCACGTCTTAGGACGCGTCTTCCAAATATGCTATTGGTATGATCTAGTTTTTTGAAGCGTCTTTGACCTCTCGGTCTTATTGTAGACGGAGATCGACAGAGTGGAGTGGAACATGTTATTATTTTTTTATTATTATTTATTCTAAGTATATAGTAAATGTATTATTGATAAATGTAATGTTCAGAAGTTTAGTTTCTCAATCCGCCGTTAACAATATCCAAATTTTATTTAATCCTTATAAAAATGTATCTACGTAATGCTGAATTGAGAGTTAAATTCGGCGCTAAATCTGTCTGGGAAGTTGCCTTGTACTACTCGCTGTTGTAAAATTAAACTTTTGTGTTTTTCACCAATATAACCTGCATCTATCTTTGTGTCAAGAGGCGTGCCCATCACGTGCAACCATCAGCAAACCTCATAATCTCATCACACTCGCACTACAAAACCACTATTTCCCAATGTTCCATTCACACTTCACACACATCTCTCATACAAAAAGAGAAGATCTTTCTTCTTGTTGTTGCATCAATGGAGTCCTATTTCATTTTCCACAAATATCCTTTTCAAAAAACCCTACCTTTTCATCCATCCAGCAACAAGAAAGAAAAATGCAAGAAAAACACACACTATTTCACCTTCCTATTAGTTTCCAGTTATTTCAACACATACCCATTTCAAAAGTCCCAAACTTTAGACAAATGCAATACCAACTTCTATAAAAAGAAAGAAAAATGGAAGAAAAATAACCATTATTTCACCTTATTAGTACACCTACTCATTTGCAGCTTCCCTTTTGTTGTGTCAGCCCAATCTTGGGATGGAATCATAGTCACAGAATCAGACTTTCAAGCCCTGCAATCTTTTAAACAACAACTCATTGACTCAAATGGTTTCTTGAAAAGCTGGAATGATAGTGGCTATGGAGCTTGTTCTGGTGGTTGGGAAGGAATCAAGTGTGCTCAAGGACAAGTTATTGTGATACAGCTTCCATGGAGGGGGTTAGGTGGTCAACTCACTTCAAAAATAGGTCAATTTCAAGCTCTTAGAAAGCTCAGTCTCCATGATAATGCTATTGGAGGTTCCATTCCAAAGGAGCTAGGGTTCTTGCCAAATCTCAGAGGGATTCAACTGTACAACAATAAATTTACAGGTTCAATCCCTCCTTCATTGGGTTCATGCACATTGCTTCAAAATCTTGACTTTAGTAATAATTCTTTAGTGGGTGGAATCCCTGATGCCTTTGGAAACTGCACTACGCTTTATAATGTCAATTTGAGTTTGAACTCATTGTCAAATTCAATTCCTGTGTCACTCACACAATCCAATTCCCTCATGTTTTTATCTCTCCAGTACAACAATTTTTCAGGGGCTCTCCCTGATTCTTGGGACGGTGAGGGTAATGGTCATAAACCCATGGTCAAATCTTTGACTTTTGACCATAACTTTTTCACTGGTAGGATTCCTGTATCTTTAAGCAAGTTGACTGAGTTAGAAGAGATTTCATTCAGTCATAACCAGTTCAATGAAGAAATCCCAAATGACTTTGGAAAACTTGTTAAGCTAAAAAGGTTGGATCTTTCTTATAACTCTATTAATGGCAGCATACCCGTTGACTTTTTAAGTTTGACTTCACTCACTTCTTTAAGTTTAGCTCACAACAATATCAATGGTCAAATCCCTACTTTCTTGGGTAATCAACTGCATCTTGCATTCTTAAACGTGTCCTATAACAATCTTTCTGGTCATGTCCCAACTCAACTTACTTCAAAATTTGATTCGAGTGCTTTTATGGGCAATCATGATTTGTGTGGATACAGCCCTTCTACCATGTGTGCCACATCTCCGGACAGCCACCACCAGAAAAGAAATACCAGAGATATTTTGCTCATTGCTGTTGTAGCTTTAATAGCAGGTTTACTATTACTTTGCTGTATATTTTTGTGTTGCTTGTTGAAGAAAAGAAGCACAATGAAACAAAAGTAGTGAACAAGGTGGTGTGGACCCTACAAAGAGGATTCCGCAGAGCAAGGCAGCGGAGGAGGCAATGGCCGGAGATGGTGGTGGGAAGCTTGTACATTTTGAAGGTGGGATGGAGTTTACAGCTGATGATCTATTGTGTGCAACAGCAGAGATAATGGGAAAAAGTACTTATGGAACTGTTTATAAGGCAACATTAACAGAAGGTAATCAAGTGGCTGTGAAGAGATTAAGAGAAAGAATTACAAAGAGTCAAAAGGAGTTTCAAAGTGAAGTGAATTCAATTGGGAAAATTAGGCATCAAAATTTATTGGCAATGAGGGCTTACTACATGGGTCCAAAAGGGGAGAAACTTCTTGTTTTTGATTATAAGCCTAACGGAAGCCTTGCTTCTTTCCTCCATGGTAATTCTATACATACATACGTACGATGTACACATACACGCATACACACATATGATATACACACACTCACACGTATATGATATACACATACAAAGACGTATATGACATTTGATGGCCCCTCAACATAGTCTTGGATGGGAGGTTGCCAAGATTGAACAGATAATAGACCAGGACTCTTACATGATAAGTGTCTTGTAAGTTATATATGTGTAGGGGTCCACCATGTTAGGTATATTCAGTGATGCGTGCCGAACACTGGATCTGTTAATTAATTCACAACAGGTTCAATATAATTATATATATGTATATATGTTCAATGTGTGCTTATATTCAAAATTTATTAAACCATACACTTCAACAGAGGTCCAACTAGTACTGATATACCCACTCTGATATGATAATGAGCGTCGTTATAACTTGTATGTTTAGGGGTTCATCATGTTACATATGCATTTAAGATATAAGATATACTAATGTCTACGTATATGTACAAAGAAGCCACCATATATAGCAAACTAATAAGCGATAGGAGGTCACTCAAGTTGAAGATCCTTCTGATTCTACATATCCTAGTATAATGTAGGATGGGAGTTTGAAACTAGGAAGAACAATAGGGTCATAAGGGTCTGTCATACATTATGTGTTATTTTGTTGTATTATTGTTTATTGTTACTTTATTCAGGAACATAATCTTTAATTAAATTTTGATGCAGCTCGAGGGCCTGATACACCAGTTAACTGGCCAACAAGAATGAATATAGCCAAAGGAATGACACGAGGTTTACTCAACCTCCACGCCCGTCAAAACATTATCCATGGAAATCTAACATCAAACAATGTTCTTCTTGATGACGATCTTAACCCAAAGATTGCAGATTTTGGGTTGTCACGGCTAATGACGGCTGCTGCTAACTCAAACGTGATTGCAACAGCTGGTGCACTCGGATACCGGGCACCTGAGCTTTCCAAGCTCAAGAAAGCCAACACTAAGACAGATATATACAGTCTTGGAGTCATTATGTTAGAACTTTTAACCGGGAAAGCACCAGGAGAGGCAGAGGACGGTGTTGATTTACCACAATGGGTAGCTTCGATTGTGAAGGAAGAGTGGACAAATGAAGTTTTTGATTTGGAATTAATGAAGGATGCTTCTGCCATTGGTGATGAGTTGTTGAATACATTGAAGTTGGCTTTGCATTGTGTTGATCCATCTCCATCTGCTCGGCCAGAGGCTCAACTAGTTCTTCAGCAGCTGGAAGAGATTAGACCCGAAATCACCACCAGTTCTGGTGATGATGATGGCATTGGCCCTTTGACAGAAGAGTAAAGTATAAGGATAGTCTACGGACCATTTTTTCATTCTTGAGTTTTTCTAGTGGTGGTATTGTAAATATAATTTCATCAGCTTGATTCAGTATCTGAAAGTAGAAAGTTTTGGTAGCATATGCCTCGTGTACTATATAAGTATACACTAAAATACGCAGACCAATAAACTTTTGCTACTTACTATTCCCATTTAGAGGTATAAAATTGTATACAAAACAAAGCTAACTACAACCGGGAACTAATGTACAAACATTGGTACACGGTCATTTGATTGATGTTTTAGTTAGACAGGGGCCACTTAAAATACATGTAACAAAACGCAATTTGGGTGGTTGTGTGAATTCTATGTTAGGTCATGTAATTTGATGCTTTAATTGGACATGGGGCTCTCAATGAAAAAGCACTAAAACGCTATTAGGGTGGTTGCTGCACAAAATTTATGTAGCTACAGCCAATATGCACATACTACAGCGTTATCAACAAAAACATACTTCCTACTTCCAGGCTTCAGCTACAACTTTGTGCATATCCACATGTGTGCTTCTCAACTGTTTCCCACGCACTCGCCATCTTCTCTGCATATCCTACCTGTCACACAAATTAACTGCAATATTAGAAATGTAAAATTTGGCCCATTTACTTATAGATTATAACAGGTCAAACGGGTCAAATAAATATTAGCAACAAAGGAAACCAGTCAGAGGGTTGAACACATTAAAAGTCACTTAGTGTATTTTGAAAGCATAAGATCTCCTAAATCGATTTAATAAATATTAGTAGTAACATACTTGATAATCATACTGTAAGCATTTAAGCATATATGGATTTTTAGAAATGGGAAAAAAATCACGGTTCAACAAGCTAGGATCATTTCGATATACCCGTTTTGAGCAATTACTTATGCTTCATTTAAAAATTTAGACTCGAAAACATGAAATGTCCTTCATGTCTTTTTGATGATTTCCGGTAAGAAGTATGTCAAATTATGATGTAAGCATTAAAGATATGAAAAGGGTACCTGGTTAACCACGAATCCTTTCAACATCCCAAGGAGATCTTCACGCCTCTCTTTGTCAAGTCTCTCGAATTCAGTCTTGTTAATATCCTGCAGTTAGGTGTATAATTAATCAGACAATAACGATCAACATCTCTCAGTAGTAGCGACCGCAATCAAGAATACGTATATATAGACCTGATGAAATGGACGGACTAGGGGATAACTGCCTAACCAGTCACAAGGGACAAATTGAAAGTGGGACAAATGGGTCACGAGTGATGAGTCATGAGTCAAATGGGTTGTGCTGTGTTGTCCCATAAATTGTCTTTTTTTAACTCATTAATAACCAATATCTTGAAGCACTAAAATAATATTTACCGATAATAAAAACTGAAAATATGATTTAACGGAGAACTTTGAGTATAAGAAATATGTTCTTAAAGTAAAGAAACAAATAACATAATAATATTTATATGGGCAAGATTTGAAACTTCAAAGATCATACAGCTGACAATATAAAATTTCGAATATAACAATTTAAAGGTTATAATATGGTTTTAAAACTAAGTTTTTATGTGAATCAAGTAGGAGACACCGCAATTTCAGCATAGCAAAAGCCCAATCAACCCATCTGGACCCGTTGGATTTCATGCATTCAAATAAGTGATGCCAAGTTAAGCCTATAAAGTATTTTATATTTTATAATCACCCAAATTGACTCAAGTAATTGCATAAAACTGGTCATCTGGCATTCTGGCTACTTAAAATGTGTATAGGCTAGTATTACCAGGTCTAGTATGTTAAATATTTACGAGCACTATGGATCTGTTACCTTTATATGTTCATATTCTTTGAGTGCACGGTTTTTAGCATCCTCTGTAACTTTCATGGTTTCTTTCAATTCCTCTATTTTCTGAACGTTTAACCTTTCACCACCAAATACCTTGAGTGCAACTGCTTTAAGTTTTTCAATTCTTGAATTTAAGGTTGAAACTTCTAATACAAGTGTCTGTACTGCCAACAAAGCATTTGATCGGTCTGAATATGCATTATTTACGGCTAACATCACCCCAAGGTAGTCATGGAGAATTCCCTGTACCAACAAAACGACTTTTAAAATCAACCTTAGTGAAAAAAGTTAATACTACTCTTACAATTAGAGGTGGCCATTTTAACCCATTTACTAATGACTGTCGATTCAGGTGGTGTTTTATCTTTAATGAGTCAAACGGATAAAATATATACAATAGCTAAAAAGAACACTGGTCAATAGTCACCCAAAATATATGTTAATTCATATAACCTCTTATCAGTTCATTCAAATAGGGATATTGCAAACACCAACCCTAAGGTGATATGGTTAACAACTATAATTAAAAGAAAGCATCTACCGAATTCTTTTTTTCTTGCACACTAGCATTAAGGCATTTTGCATTACTTGTGTGAGAGAAATTTTAGAGTGGTTAGTAGTTTGTCTTGATATTAGTATTTTTTTAAGGACAGAGCCAAAAAGTTAGTTGTAACTATAGCCCTAAGGGATATTGTTAGCATTCCTTCATAAAATTATATTATTAGTGTAACAACACGATTTCTGTAACCACATTTTACACGCTATTCACCTATAGCAAACTTAAATTTCAAGCAAAAAGTGTTTCGGGTCAACCCGCCCATTTTGCAACCTCTGGTGAAGTATATAGCAGTTACCAGATGTTTGATGGTTTGTGCATTCAATTCCCGATACAATCTACTTGCTTTAACAGCACAAGTAGCCATGTTTTTTATATCTGCAGCTCTCCTTTGCTGAGAGATGAATACAGCTTCCCGAGTCTCGAGTTTAGTTAGTTTGACAAATGCCATTCCTAAGTCCCCCATGGTTTCCTCAATGTCTTGTTGAGCTTTAACAAGAGATTCAGCCTGCATTGCCCCAAGATGATGAATCAATTGGTGTACCAGTTAAATGGAAGATATCAGACTTTTATGAGTGTTGCGCCGAAAGAAGATTGTGTTGAGCAAGTCAATTAGTGAGTTGCCATATTTTGAGAAACGTTCTATGAGGTTAGTTAACCTCTTTCAAAATAAAGTCAACTCACTAGTTAACTAAATTCAACACAATCTCTCTTTCTGCTCATCATAAGAACGAAAATACTCCTATAATGCACAGAAATCGGGTAGATCATAAATTCCAGAGTTCATAAGTTATAACAAACCTTATGGTAGATGTCATGCTCAAGGGAAATAATATGGATGTGGAATTTATAATTCAAGTTCAAAAATGTTTGTGTATGTATATGTCTACTAGCACAGTTGAATATCCACAATAGTTTTCAACACTTTATATAACTAATTTCTCTCTTCTAACTAAACCTACTAACCGTTATATTTCCTAACTTTCCGATCACACAACTCACTCCCTTAACACCTACAATATATAGCACATAAATAAACAAGCCAATGATCAATTACATGAACTACAAAACAGTAAAATCCATACTTAAACACGCAAACAACAAACCTGCAGAGCCGAATTATTCAACTGCACCTCAAAACCCTGCAACTTCCTCCTCTTCTCCAAGAAGTCCATGTCCTCTTCCACCAAAGGAGGCTTCGTCGCACCCCAACCATAAGTAACTGAGTGCCTAAACTCCTTAAACATCCTAACCATGTTTCTCCCTCCTTTCGCCTCATTCACCACATCACCAGAATCACTGCCTACCAACACATTCGCACGCGTCACAAAAGGCAGCTTCCCCTGCACCTGCAGGAACACTCTTAAATCCTCACTATTCCGAATAACCGGATGATCAGCCAGTTTTCCAAAATACCTCTCCAATTCCGTTCTCCTCATCTCAACAAAGTCATACTTTTGCATTACCTTACCCTCAACCACACCTTTATCCGGTCTCATCGGAACAAAATAACCTCGATACGACTCCAATAAACAATCCGATAACATAACAACATCACTAAACCGTCTCCGCACACTAAATTCCGTTCCGTTAAACTCCGGTAAGTTCGTCGACGTGGAAATCAAGTACGTCACGTAAGTTTTACCTGAATCTATCTCAGTTCGTGGATTCGTAACGGAAATTATCAAGTAATCGGAATCGGCAATTGGTGCTGATGTGGAAGCATCATCTTGACCGTTAATTTGATCGCCTTGATCATGATCGAACGATCTGAATATCGCTTCTGCGTAAGACAGAGGTTCGATAAACGAATTGAACGAGTTAGGGTTAATGTCGGATAATACATGTAAAAGAGGATTACCGTCGGTCTTATTGTCTTCAGTCGTTGATATTTGTGCAGATGATACGGATGATGAGATTGACGATTTCCCGTCATTGTTAAGATCATGTGATTCCATCATTGATTAACGATATTCTGTGAAGTGATTATGAGTGATATATATTGTCATATGATATGATTATGTAATTGTTAGGATTAGAGTTTGGATTTAGGGGGAAACATAAACAAATAGTGACGGAGTGATAGAGAGTTATTAGAGAAATATTATAGATAGATATAGATATAATCGCCGGTGTTGCATGAATTGGAACTTACACGGCGTTTGACGGCGACTGTTGACTTTTATTTATTCGGAATTTACTTCTTTGACAAATAGCCAGAGTCAAATATTATGTAAAAAGAAGGTGCACTCCGTAAATCGTACAAATCTAATACAGTACAACTCGTTGCTATTAAACTGGTATCACATATTCACTTATTCATGCGATCTTTTTCCATTATGTATGCGCGTCAAGAATACACTACGTGTACATATATAGGCATTTGTTTGTTTGATGGATTTTGAAAATTGAGGAGTAAATTTTGAAGTGAACGCGTTTGTTTTAGCATATAGGTTTAATGAAACGTAGCATAGATAAAAATTAGAGGTGTCAACGAGTCGTACACTTTGTAATTCTTTTAAGTTTGAGTTTGTTTATTTTGAAATTCAACCTTTGTAATTTTTGAACTCTGAGTCGAACTCAAACATAAATAATTACTCAATTGATTTTATAAGTTGAACTTTAAACACTAATAAGCTCGACTCGATGGAAACCTTGTTAAACTCCTTATTCCTTTCTCAATTTATATTAGATAATCATAAGAATAATAACAATAATAATTAGTACATTGTTATATGTCAAATTTAATTTTACCCATGAATAAAATAACATTTTTATCAATTGTCATATATTTTTTTTACTCTTTTTAAGATTTAATATTCAGAAAGTGTGGATGATGTTAAGTGAACCACTAAATTAAACTTACTTTAAGCTGAAGTTATAAGATGATAATGCATGTGAAGAAGGTTTTTACACAACTTTACCCCACACACACACACACACAAAAGGAAACAGTTTTTACATAGGTTTTCAATGAGATGAAATGGGCTCTAACAAATTCATAGAGTTGGGCCTGGTTAATAAATAACAAGGGTCATCGTTATTATAGCCTTTTTTAATTTTATTTCTTTTCAAACATTATAAAAAATATATCATAAATCATAATTTAAAGTATATTTCGAGATAAAAGCGAAATCCAAGTGTTTTGTACGTTTGTATAATAACAAGACTCATCATTAACAAGTATTTAACTCCGTGCCAGTATAATGATTGCCAGTCAATGATCAAAATGATGGGAAGAAAATAAATATTTATCAACTTGATTTTTTTAAAAATATCTATATATAAAATAATTTTTTAAAGAAATTGTATTTTTTCTTTCTTTTAGATGATTCTTTTAAGTAAGATTTTAAATTAAATTTAAATTGTACTTTTTTCTTTTAAATGATTTTTTTAAGTAAGATTTTAAGTGAATTATTATTAAATTGTAACATTTAACTTTTTCTCTTTAATTGAGATTATTTTAGATAGTATTAATCGTTTAGACATGAAAATCTAGAATTTTCTTAATATTGTTGTATGTGCTTACAAATCAATTAAATCGTTGTTATATATGAAAATTACAACATGCAATGCCTAAACAGCTATATCATTTTTAACTTTTTGGACTCAATCAGTATAATATGTGAATGAGATTGTGTTAATAAAAAAATATTCTACCTTCTATTTATAAAAAGTTATATAGTATAGTAAGTTCTTGAATGTCTTATGTTTCTAATATTATCTAAAACAATCTGAATTAAAGAGAATAAATTAAAAGGCTACAATTTAAAAATAATTCACTTAAAATCTTAAATTAAAAATTCATTTAAAAGAAAAGAAAACAATTTAAAAAAACAAGATACTTCATATGTAAATTTTTTTTTAAAAACCAGCAAGTTGATAAAGATTTTTTTATTTTGGTCATTGACTCGAATGACTGCTTATTTGTAGTAATATCTTTGTAGTTTTGAGCCATATGCATCAAGTGGTTTGCAACTTAACCTTACTTCTTCTTATGGGAAATTCAAAAATGTGATCACAACTTATCACAAGATATAAATTCAGTGTGTATTTTTATTTGCAATATTTATATTTGGTATGCAGAAGTCAAAAGTAGGCAACACGTTTTGATATGTTTTTTCATTGATTTGGTTTCTGTCACTTTTTTATTTTTTCCTTTCTTTTTGCTTTTTGTCATAGCTTGGACATCGGATTCGGATTCACCTACGGCTTTAATATCAGAGGATAATGTGTGAATATTTTCAAATTGATTTTGGTTTGGTGTTATTTGTGAGTAATATAATGGTGGATATTGTGTTTGTAGGTAATAACCTTGGAAATGTTGATTATACCATTGTTGATTTTGATATCAGGATTGTGGGTCTTGGTGTGAGATTGAAAACGGATTGGCCCACACACATGTATCCGTTCTGCTTCCATCTATACGAGAACGATGCACCAAGGACGATCTCCAAAACGGGGTTGTACCTATGGCAATGCTTGGAGGACGGTGACACATGGTTCAAGAATGGGACAATGGGAGAGCCATAGTGACCGGTCTTAAATAGCTAGGTAAATTAGATTAGCTGATCCAAGTCTGTCATATTAGATTATTTGGCTCAAGTCTGATTGTATTAATTGACTTAATAGATTTGAGCATCTAGATTTGGTTTTGATATTTATTAGAATTGAGAATTCTAGAATATTCCTATGATTAAGGTTTAGTAGTGAATTTGATTATCCTTAATTAAGTTTTTAAAATAGCAGTTGGTAGTAATGGATAGTAGCAGCTCGAAGTTGTTAGTAGTATAGGTGGCGATGATAAGGGTATTCATAGTAGAAGATAAAGAAGAAGGAGATGTTAGCTAGATATATAGGTGATGGTTTTGAAACTAAAGATAAATACTTAAATAGAATATAATGAATCTCAAGTCAATGTTGTCGTATTATTATTTGACAAAAATGACTTTAAAAGCTATATGCACATGACTTAAGAGCCTATGACTTAGAGCCTGTTTATATTTGGTTTATTGGACTGAGGTGAATGAGGAACTTATTCGATCAATATTTGATGTCGTTTACTTGGGAGTTTATTAGTTGAGTAGTCTGAGTGTGAGTCTTTTTGAATCGGTTCAAATATCTCAGTACTCCCCATCTAGCCTCTCATATTACCACCACTATCCTCGCTGTCCATCCTTTATCTCTTTCATCTTTTAAGAGGGTGTTTGAGGGGCTTATTTAAGTAGCTTATTGCTTATTGATTATAAATAAATAAATCAAAAATTTTGAGCTTATTTTGAGCCTCCTCATAAATAAGCAAAATAGGCTCTACCAAATGGACTTATCCAAACACCAACAAGTGAGCTTATTAGATAAAAATAAACAAATAAACAAATAAGAAATCAAAATAAGCCCACTCAAACAGACATAAAACAAAGAAATACTCAAATATTCCATCCTTAATAATATCATTATCCAAGTGTTCTTTTTTCTTTAACCCTTTTCATCTAAATCCTTTTGTCTGAACTAAATATAAAAATCCCTATTCACTTTGAGCCCTTTTTTTTTAGTTATGGTATTACTTTTTGGGTGTGATTTATGGAGATTGTGTAGTGATCTTTTGGTATTATAGTCCTATGCTCACTGGTTTGTATATGAAAGCTATATCATAACACTAAGTATGATGATAATAATTTTTGGTTTTAGCATCAATTTTACTATTTTGAATTAGGGTGTTTTTCTTTTGAGCAATTTATGATAGCTGCTGATTCTACTTGATGATGTTGAGCATCAGTAAGGGTTTTTATGGTTAGGGTGTTTAGAGAGGCTACCTGTGTTAATGGAAGATAATTGGTAAAGGAAACAAATGTGTAGTGGCATGCTATTAAACTAACGAAATGGAAAACAGATGGTATTATTAACGGTACGTGTTGTTCGCTAAAAGTGAGGACTGGAAGTGTACATAAATATATAATTAAAGATTCTATTTAAATTTTAATTGATCAACTACACATTTCAAATGTGATATTAACTGCACAATTGATATCCCCCGTATTTAATTGTTATTTTCATTCTTCTAAAAATATTTTTTAGGACTTTGTAGCGTTTACTATTATAGTATAAAATTAATATTAATATCTATATATACTAAAGAAGAATAGAACCTTACTCCAGAATTTGTCACGTAGGTAAAATGCCACGTGACGGCCTCTCATAATTTTAAATATAAATAATTATTTAAATTTAAAAGATAAATTAAAAAATAGATTTAAACAGAGTTAGATAATATTTGAATATAATATTAATTAATTAAAAAATTTATGAATTCTATTTTAACACTAATTAGAAAATAATAATAACTATTAAACTTATAAAAATTACGAATATAAAAATTGCTTAACTTAAATTACCGTGCATCGCACGGGTTTAAATCTAGTATTTTTATATATTAATATGATCACTTAATTAAGAAATTTAATCCAAATAACAAATCAAATCAATAAACTAATAAACGTATATCAAAGAAGTGCATAAATATAATCAAATAAAAAGATCTAATGAAAAATAAAAAAATCAAAGATAAAGGTCTAATGAAAATAATCAGATTCACATTGTGCTGCAACTGAAGACCGGAAAACTAATAATATATGGACTATGGACCTGACCATAAAACCTCGAGCATATTCGAGTTCGATTCAATTCCTCACGATCTTTGAATATTTTTGGTTCTTCCCGTATTATGCACACCCCCTAGTGACCACTATTTAAAGTGTTAGATAAGCCTCTAATTTATGTAGATAAAATTTTGTACTCTCTTCAATTATTAAAAACTTCATTAGATTTCACAAACAACAAACCAATGAACAAGTTTGACTGTTCTACTATTCAATCATACATTTCAAACAAGGATCTCTTGTTACATTGTTGTCATTTCAAATGTTATTTCATCACCTAATTCCTTTGAAGACGTGCCTATTTTCGACATTAAAATCAGAGAAGTTAGAGAAAAAGAAAGACAAGTGTAGTTGATACATTTTAAACCAAATCGCAATGATTTACAGAGGAAAAAGTGCATGATTGTGGGGGAAACAAACCGCATAATTTGAACAAGTGAACAACTACACATCACGTCCCCATTTTGTAAGTTTAATTTTGGTAACATGGTTAAAAGTGATACTACCATTTTGAGTTAAACTATTTTGGAAGATATAGTTATTGGAATTTGATAACCAATGCTCTTAGGGAAGTGATTAACTTCTCCTAAAATCAACTCAAACTACTTTAACCGCTAACCTTCCATGTTTAGAATGTAAACATTCAATAACTAATGACATATATATAATATTATTATTAAAAACTATTACATATATGGAAATTTGATGTTACATTAATAGTTTGACTTTATTTTAGAAATGCTTAACCAATGCACTAAGGGCTTTTTTAGCCAATCGACGTATATGATATAGTTGACCTATTTTTTCATTATTAAAGTTTACTCATCAGATTTGGTGGAGGTAGAACATAGAATGTAATTCAAATCTAACTAATTTTCAAGTAAGTAGACAATGTTTCTTTCACCTCTAGTTAATTTTTGAGAAACCATCCGTGTAGTTAATTGTACTCATCTTGCGTACAACGAAAGCAAAATGAGTAACAATTGTGTAAAAGTTAATGAACATGAAGGACTAAAACTTTAATATATATATTTTTAAATAAATGCTCCAACATCAACTACCATTTACCCAGTCAATTACATAGATGTCATTTGAGAAAAAAAAAATCATCTGTAAAACAACTAAATACCGTTATTCAATGGCCCTTTAATCGTGTATTTTTCATTTGAACTTCAGATTAATAATAACAAAGGTCCATAATAATTGAGGCTTTAAAATCGATGACGATGTGCGATTCATATGATGTTGGTAATTCTGGTCTAATTCGAATTTGCTCGGGACCAAAGAGTATTTCAAGTTAAGTTATAGAACGAGTGAGTGAGTGCGGGGTGCACACTCGTTAAAACTAGCTTAGACCGCTATTAAATAGCGGGGGTCAAGGAGGCAACGCCTCCTTACAGGGATCTAGGGGATCGAGTATATTATATTTGGATGTCATTAACTCTTTTTTTCTTTTCGCAAAAAATGAATAGGCGTTTGTGAAATATTGCATTTATTCGCGGAAGGGTGCGATAATTAGTTCTCGCCATCTGCCTTTAACCTCCAAACGAATTCTTGACATGATAGGATGTTTTGGTATCACTTTCACGCACAAAAAACACAACAATTCTCTTTGATTTTGCTTAGTTTCTTTACCAAGATTCTAAGTGCTTTCTTTATCTTATCCCAATAAAGATTTCATGAACCCAACCAGTAAGGTCGAAATACTTTATTGAGAAAGTGATTATACTATTTAAAGAATATCCAGAATTATCATCACACCCTTAATTCCCCGACATATGCTAAGATACTTCACCTTTCTTTCTTTTTTAAGGGGAAAAAAAATCCTCAAGCATTCTTGTTTTATAAACTATCGACAAATGTATGTTAATGTTTCGTGAAATCATTCATCTAATGACATTATAATGAGTTTTCCAAGATATAGATACAACCGGACATCATGAGAACTTTTAGTCTTTTACCACTAATCAATTTACACAGGGTACTCCTACTATTTTGACACAAGAAGTAAAGTTGTCGGTTGAAAACTATTCCTAAACATTTACATCGGCTATGGTTTGGTTTGATCATTCAAACACTCCTAAAATAAAACCTATAAAGTTTAACCTAAGATAAAAGATTTACTAAAACAAAATTAACCTACTGAATATTATGATGGATATTGCTTTTTGTTTGTCACTTGATGAAATCATAACTCCCTTTTCTTGAGCATGCTTGTTTTCAAGAACACACTCAGACCGGTTTACCCACATCAACTTTAGTAATTAATTATGGCTTGATCTACATTTTAGCATGAAGAATTCATATATACAAGTCCTAAATTTAACCGATTTACTTGAGAGTATATATAAACCGATTATATCACTAGATGTTTATTACGAACTCATAGATGATAATCCTCATTACTTGTTTGTATTTGGATAATCTACATAGCTACGTATGTAACTTTACTCTATTTATTATTGTATTTAGTGAACATAAGAAATGGCTTATTTTATGTACTAAATCTTCAAATATTACAATATATGCACTTTTTTAAATATAACTTGTGAATCGGTAACGTGACTGTTGTTATGATTACATTCTTTGTGGTCAGTTGCTTAAGACCAGATGCATACAAAAAGAAAAATAATTATTTCATATGATAATAATTGTTTGATATGATAATAACAAAAAAAATATAAAGTTAGATACATTGTCATATATAACATCGTATCGCAATGCATAAGAAAAGAAAAATAATTGTTTCATATTTAACATCGCAACGCATACTAAAAGAAAAATAATTGTTTCATATAATAATAATAAAAAATATAAAGTTAGATATATTATCGTATAATAAAACATTTTATATTTCTATATAAGTTATAAATTTCAAACTATAAGTAAACCAATTATGATTATGTCGAAACTCAAAACTCAGATATAACCAAGGGACAGTGTCAACCGTAACACTGATGTAGCTATTTTTGTTGGGTTAATTGGTGAAACAGAGATAACAAATTCATTTTTTTACATTTTGAGGTATTAATTATTATTTTTTGTTTTAAAAAAATAAGACACATATTAAAGAATATATATTATCAATTAAGAATGATCATGTAAGGCTAAATACCATTTTTAATGTATCAAAAGCTGATAATGCAAAGTTAAATGTCATTTTTTAATGTTTAATTGCAGTTGTTTGAAACAATTAATATATATAAATTGAAGATATACCTTTCAACGTGTTATTTTTTTTTTAAGTAGAAAAAGTAGTCAATATTTCAAAATGGAAAAAAAAAAGAAGTTAGACGATTTTCCCTTTTATGCTTTGACTGTGTTCTTGTAATAGCTATCTTTTGACCCCAATTAAGTTTCTATTCACATAATTAACGCCACATCTTACATCAATTGCAATCCTCTTTAATATTGATGGACTTCAGTAGTTCAACTAACAAAACACAGAAGAACTTGATTTGAAGGTTACCACTGCAAACTATGTTGACGATCGACTAATAAGTTACGTATGTGGGTTACACATTCCTTTTTTTAATTAAAATAATAATAACTTACGTAAATTCTCTAGAACAAAATAAAATTAAAAAAAATACATATGTTAACAGTTCTAGTACCGACAACTAACTATTAGGGGGTGTTTGGCATTGCATATTTATAAGTATTTATGTGTTCAAAAATAAGCATGTTCCAACATACTTATATTTAAGTGTTTATTCCTTAAGAAAATAAGCAGATAAGCAGTTTCTAAAAAGTGTTTGTATTTACTTATCTTCTATTAAAAAAAGTAAATAGGTAAATAAGTGTTTAAATAAGCAATCTCAAACACCTCTTAATATGGTTGATGTTTATACATATGTACATCGTGAATAATGTATTAGTGTTAGTCGTTCTAGAAGAACAATGTATTGTATCATAATGAAATCGTTCAATTTTGTGCGTCCGAAATAAATGTCTTATGTACTAACAAAGCTTTAACCCAAATCACTTATGTTCACATTATTTGATAAAGAAAAAAAAAGGTTATATCCATGATTTTGATATAACAAATACTTAGAATTTTAATGATTATTTAGATATTTACCTAATTATAAATTAGATACCTTATTAACTTATGGATTCAAGAGATAAATTCACCATGCCATGAGAATCACTTTATGAAAATAGAACATGAGAAGGGTCCACCAAATATATTTTGTTTAAAATGAATGGTGGTGTGTTCGTTTTTAGGGGTGAACTAAAATAAAATAGATAACTTTTTCAACGCCAATAATTAAAACGAAAAAAAGTAGAGCAAGAGATCCAACTTTGGATGGACAACCCACCAAACAAGGAAGAGAAGACATAATAATGAAACTATCTTTATCATCGTTAACTAATTTTGCTATGTAACATCCAATCTAACAACATCTTACCTAAGCGTGACTTTGTTTCTGTTCTTCCTTTTACTTTTCAAATTAGATTGAGTTGAATTGAATATTTGTTAATTAACCAACTAGCTATTATAGATATGAAATTGTTATACAAAATTCATTCGAAAGCAAATATGTAGATAGGTGTTTCCATTCTCATATTTATTAATGAAACACCGGCCACCATTGATTTTTTGAAGACCAAAAACTTAATCCGAAATCACTTATCTACGGTATAATTATCTGAAATGTGGGTCTCGATTGGTTAGTGCCGGATAGGTTGTCATGTCTATAGAGTATTTTTGGGGTACTAGTTATGAGTAAGTCGTGGTAATGTGACGTTGATAACCAATGTAATAGCTCGTTTTGATTGCGTGTTATGCTAGCAAATGTGTAAGAGAAATTTTTTATAAATAAGTATATATTTTTAACTCTTGAACTTCATTCTATACACATAAGCAATAAGTTTACGTATTGGTAGAAGTACGAATCATATACTCGTTTATCTTCTTCTTTTTTCAAAAAATTTGTTGGACATAATTCACCTCAAAAAGTTAAAAGCAACAAATATCTACCATAGATATCAGGTGTTTATAAACTAATGACATTAAAATACGAAAGCATATTTAACAGTAAATTACTATCATAAAATTTGGCGTTTAGCTTATATTTTAGAATAACGAATTAAAGTGTGTTTCAAAAGACTAATGTGTTAAAATTACTACTAGAACAATCCAAACAACAAGAACTTTACCAAAAACACTTTGTATAAAACTGCACCAAACTAAAACCGGGTATTAACCCAAAAACAAGACTACAAAATCTCTCCACATAAAAACTCTCCACTCAGACTAATCTACACATCAATTCGTGATGTTTAACAGAGAAAATACTAATCAACTTAAGAAACTCTAATTTTATCAATGTGCAGAAAAAAATAAAAGAAACAAGAGAACGAGTATATACAGCCCAAAAAATAAGTCGGCTAACAACAAATATCCATCTAACCCTGAAGACAAACATTTAAAGCATTTTTCACTTTTAGTCCTTGTAGTCTTCAAAAACTTCTCTTTCCTGCACAAAACATTACATAACAAAAAATATAAAATGCACTTACATTTCTTACCCTTTCTGGAGAGTAGGTTTGACTAGTCAGCAACAACAGAAAGAGTACCTGCACTTCAACACATGTAATTATGTTCTATAATTGTTTGAATAAAGAACCTCCTTTTTAACATCCCCCCTCAAATCAATTATGGAACACATTCAATAATTTTAAACTTTTGCAAAACAGATTGTGTTGAGTGGTTGACAAGCTTTTAGTAAAGATATCTGCTACATTTTCTAAAGAGTCAACTTTCTTAACAGCAATTACACCCTTACTAAGTTTTTCTCTAATAAAGTGAACATCCAACTCAAAATGTTTTGTTCTTTCATGAAAAACTGGATTTGAAGCCAAAAGAATTGCAGACTTGTTATCACACTGCAACTTCACAGGTAACACAGTTAAAATTTCCAGATCATGCAGAATTTTTATAATCCACATAATTTCACAAGTTACAACACCCATAGCCCTGTATTCAGATTCTGTTGAGGATCTAGACACAGTAGGCTGTTTTTTACTTTTCCAGGAAATTAGATTGTTTCCCAAAAACACACTATAACCAGTAACAGACCTTCTTGAATTTAAACACTTAGCCCAGTCTGCATCTACGAAGGCTGTTAAATTTAAACTAGTACTTTTAGTAAACATTATCCCAGTACCAGGAGACAACTTTAAGTATCTAAGCAACCTCAAAGCAATTTTCAAGTGTGAAACAAGAGGGGCATGCATGAATTGACTCAAACATTGGACAGCATAAGATATGTCAGGCCTAGTGAGAGTCAAATAGATTAACTTACCTATTAACCTTTGGTACTCAGTAACATTAGTTAAAAGCAGATCACTTTCTGATTTATTATTAGAATTATTAAACATCACATTTGTTTCTAAAGGAGTTAAAACAGGTTTACTTCCTGTTAAACCAAAATCAGATAGCAGCTCCAGACAATACTTCCTCTGAGATAGACATAACCCATGCTCATTTTGGATTACTTCTATTCCCAGAAAATACTTCAACTTACCCAAGTCCTTTATTGCAAACTTGGAATTCATAAACTCTTTAACTTTATTAATCTCATCTATGCTATTACCAGTTAACACAATATCATCTACATAAACCAACAAAACAGTCAACAAACCATCACAAGATTTAACAAACAATGAGTAATCATTTAGACTTTGAACAAAACCAAACTCCAAAAGAGCAGAAGTCAATTTTTCATTCCACTTTCTAGGGGCTTGTTTAAGCCCATATAAAGACTTTATAAGTTTACAAACTTTGGTTTCTGACTTACTAAAATACCCTTCAGGCAACTGCATATAAACATCTTCTTCTAACTCTCCATATAAGAAAGCATTATTGACATCAAGTTGAAAAAGACTCCAATCATTTTGAATAGCTAAACTTAACAAACATCTAACAGTTGTCATTTTAACAACCGGTGAAAAAGTTTCATCAAAATCAATACCTTCTTTTTGATTGTAACCTTTAGCAACTAATCTTGCTTTAAACCTTTCAATCTCACCATTTGACTTATACTTTATTCTATAAACCCATCTACATCCTATAGGTTTTCTTCCTTTAGGTAAATCAGTAACAATCCAAGTTCTATTTTTATTTAAAGCCTCCATTTCAAGATTCATTGCATCAACCCAATTAGGATTTCTTGCAGCCTCATCATAAGTCTGAGGTTCAAGACTTTTATTTAAAATAGACACAAAACAAAAATTCTCTTTATTAAGCTTTGAATAGTTTATAACGTTTTCTAAACCATATTTCACTTTACCCTCTATCACATAATCTTTCAATTTTGCAGGCAAATCAACTTTTCTACTGGACCTTCTAACACTTTGAACTTCTAAACTACCAACAGAACCTTGCATTAATACATCAGTGTCCTCAGGAGTATCATTATTTAAATGAAAATCATCATCAGGAGTTGCCGAAGAGCCTGCACCACCTGTATTCAACTCTGAACCACCAGGTGCATCACCTGTATTCAATTCTGAACTACCAGGGGTACTAACTACACTGCCATCACCCTTTGAATTTTGTCTCTCCTCATCATTGGACATAAAATCATTTTTGGTGGGTGTATCAAAGAAATTTAAAAGATTTAAATTCAAACTTTCACAATTAGAATCACAAGACTTATCAATAGTAGCAGACCCTTTTAATTTGAAAGGAAAGATTTCTTCATAAAACTTCACATCTCTGGAATAAAACAGAATCTTTTTTTCAATACCATATAGTTTATAAGCCTTTTTAACACTAGAATATCCAACTAAAACACATCTATCTGATCTGCTACTAAACTTATCAGAGCTGTTAAGAACATTTGCAAAGCACAGACACCCAAAAACTTTTAAATGAGAGAGACTTGGTTCTTTTTTATACACTAATTCATAAGGACTTTTTCCAGACAACACAGAAGTTGGCAACCTGTTAATCAAATAAGTTGCAGTTAAAACACATTCACTCCACAAAAATAAGGGAATTCCCCCCTGAAACATAAGACTCCTAGCTACATTAAGCAGGTGTCTATGTTTCCTTTCTACAACTCCATTTTGTTGTGGAGTATAAGCACATGAAGTCTGATGAATAATCCCTTTATTAGCAAAGAATGCACTTAATTTTTGATTTACAAACTCAGTTCCATTGTCACTCCTAAATATTTTAACAGTAGTTTGAAACTGATTTTCCAACAAATTGCAAAACATTTCAACATAAGCAGACACCTCATCTTTTGTTTTTAACAAATAAACCCACACAGCTCTAGTATAATCATCAACAATTGTTAAGAAAGACTTATAACCTTCTTTACTAGAAATTCTATAAGGACCCCAAACATCCAAGTGAACCAATTCACCAAGACTTTGAGTTTTGTGATCACTCAAAGGAAATGGCTCTCTTGACTGTTTAGCCTTGTGACAAACTTCACAAGGATCACCAGAATGCACATTATTTAAGCTTAGTTTATTTTTTAAAACATGCAGAACTTGGTCTGAGGGATGACCAAGTCTGTTATGCCATAACATATTAGACACATAGCCAAATAAAGAACTACCAGAAAACAATTTCTTACCATCAGTATCAAAGAAGTATAATCCATCACTCATACTACCAGTCCCCAGAATCCTCCTTGATCCCAAATCCTGAATATAGCACTTACTTTCATCAAAACTTACAAACATTTTATTATCTTTTGACAATTTATGAACAGACAACAAATTAACACAATACTGTGGTACAACTAATACATCTTGTAAAACAACATAAGTTGATAATCTTATTGAACCTATTTTAGTTATATTTGCCTGAGTTCCATTTGGATGTCCTACTTTTAAACCAAGATCTTCAACATCAATTAGGTTTTCCATTTTATCACAATTAGAACACATGTGCTGATTAGCACCTGAATCAATAACCCAAGCATTACTTGGATTCTTAGGTTCAAAAACAGAATTATAACTGAAAAATTTACTAAAATTCATATTAAAAAATACACTATTGTTAAAAAACCTACCTGCTGCATTGTTATGTACATTTGCAGCAGCAGGTTTATCTCCAATCAAAGACATAATCTTCATAACCTGCTCATTAGTGAAAGGAAAACAAGAGCCAGATCCAGAAGCAACAGCAGATTTATCAACATAAGAATTTTGCACAAAACTACTACTATTAGACTCCGCCTTACTTCTGTTAAAACCATTTGCCTGATTATTATTAAACCTTTTCTTGAAAGGTGGTGGGTATCCCACCACTTCAAAACATCTGTCCACAGTATGGCCTATCCTATTACATTTTGTACATTTAAAATTTGGATTAGGACCCCTATTAAACCTGTTATTATTATTCTGATATTGAGAAACAAAAGCAGTTGAGTTACCAAGAGACTTAGAACCATTATTACCAGAATTTTTATGTGACTCTTCCCTTGAAACAATAGAAAAAGCAGTTTTAACAGAAGGAAGAGGATCAGATGTAAGAATGTTACTTCTGATAGGAGCATAAACTTCATCTAACCCCATAAGAAATTGCATCAGTTTAATCAGATTTTTATGATCAGAAATACTTTTAGAGGCTTCACAACTACAACAACCAAGCTGCACAAGAGCATCAAACTGTTTCCAAAAAGAGTTTAAGGTATGATAATATTCTGAAACAGAAGTTCCATTTTGAGTAAGAGAGTTTATTTTTTGATGAACATTAAAAATAACAGAACCATCTATTTTATCATAAGTTTCTTTTAGTTCTTGCCAAACTTGTGCAGCATTTTCAGAGAATACTTGACCCAAATACAATTCCTCAGAAATACAACCCAGAATCCATGACAACACAACAGAATTACACCTATTCCACTGTTTACTTAAAACTTCATCAGTTTCATCTTTAACACACTTTCCATCTATAAAACCAATTTTATTTTTAGTTTGTAAAGCTAAAGTCATTGCACAACTCCAGACTCTATAATTTTCAGTCCCTTTTAACTTGAAAGAAATCAAAGGAACATTGGTAATGTCACTAGCATGTAAGTACAAAGGATTTCCAAAATCTAATTTACTAATCATAGTAATACCTTCTTCTGATTCATCATCACTACCACCAGAAGGTTGACCCCCAATTTTAGCCATGTTTTACCAAAAAATTTTAACGACTAATCAACACAGATTTGATACACAAATTAACAATCAAGACAACCAGAATAGAAAAAACACAAGTCAATATACACAAACACAGATATGCCTATATATTATGACAAATCAAGAACACCAAAGAATACACTGTGCTTGATCAGGTTTTCATGAATCTCAAGGATTCAGATCAAGAGTTGGGCACAGAGATTCCTCTTTCTACAAAGAAATGGTTAGTACAACTTAGGTAATTAATCTCACACACAAGAAACAGAAATAGAGCAATCTTAAAGAAATAATAAAATACACAAGAACACTGAACACAGAACTTATGACAACAACCAACACAAAAGTCACAAAGAGATGCAGACACAGAGACCTGGCTATGGTCCAAGTGTGACCCAGAGGGCAGTTGATCTCCCTTAAGCAAGGTCGACTCCCTGGGCAGGTACTTGCCACTACTCAAGTTAGGGTTTAGAAATTTACTCAGTACTCCACGCTCGGCAAGCCTATACGCCAAGAACTTTTACAGCAGCGGAAACGACGAAGGTTTGTCAACCTTGAAGAGGTCAAGAACCCCAAGAAACCAGTAGATGCGTCTGGAACCCAATATTATGAAGAAACCCTAGGTTTCTTCAATCTTGATATGAGAAAATTACTTATAATCACCCACACGCTTGCCAGAAACGAACAGATCTTTTGATTGCACTTTTAACACACAGAATCACCCAACTAAACCCTAGATTTCTATAAATCAAGAAATCAATGATAAAATCAAACTTAATCACAGATCAGAACCATGTTGCTCTGATACCATGTTAAAATTACTACTAGAACAATCCAAACAACAAGAACTTTACCAAAAACACTTTGTATAAAACTGCACCAAACTAAAACCGGGTATTAACCCAAAAACAAGACTACAAAATCTCTCCACATAAAAACTCTCCACTCAGACTAATCTACACATCAATTCGTGATGTTTAACAGAGAAAATACTAATCAACTTAAGAAACTCTAATTTTATCAATGTGCAGAAAAAAATAAAAGAAACAAGAGAACGAGTATATACAGCCCAAAAAATAAGTCGGCTAACAACAAATATCCATCTAACCCTGAAGACAAACATTTAAAGCATTTTTCACTTTTAGTCCTTGTAGTCTTCAAAAACTTCTCTTTCCTGCACAAAACATTACATAACAAAAAATATAAAATGCACTTACATTTCTTACCCTTTCTGGAGAGTAGGTTTGACTAGTCAGCAACAACAGAAAGAGTACCTGCACTTCAACACATGTAATTATGTTCTATAATTGTTTGAATAAAGAACCTCCTTTTTAACATAATGATTATGATGTATATCGAAATTAGGGGAGTAAATGATATTTTAAGTTAGTTGAGGCAATGGTAACTATTATATTCCTAGTTATGTGAATAATAATATTTGACTTTGACATTAACCCATTAATTAGTTAACTTTTGATGATTACACTTCAAAAACAAAAGTCCAAAACAGCACACAACTAGCTCTATATGTTTAGGTAAAAACAACTTGATAAGTGATGTTTGGTTCAAATGTTTGTGATAATAAACATCATAAGATGCTAATTAACAATTTTGAATAATTATATCTACTGATTTCTGTTAAATAAAAATTATGATGCTAATTTCTTGATATATGGACTTGCAGAATTATGAAGCAAGCATGCATTATTGATCACATTGGGCAATGTAGGTTAGTGGTTGCACCAACTTGTGTTGAACCATGTTGCTTAGTCACTTAACCATGGGCCATGAACCAAAAACCTACTTTGCCGACCTCAAATAAACTCACTTTATCTTGGCTATATAAGAACCTCTTGTTTCTCATAATTCCACAAGTCAGTCTTCGACCAAAAAAACACATTAAGCGTTGACAATGGAGGGCGTTTGTAGCAGCATTGTTAGCCAAACTTTACGCTCGTTCTTCTTACTGACTTTATTGCTACTCTTTTCGAGCTTAACCTCTTTGGCAAATGCAGAAACTCAATATCACAATTTTGTCGTATGAATTCTTTCTTGAACTTATCTCTATACATTTATGCTTTTAAAGGGTTTATCTTGTGACCAAATTTTGATAATGCTAACTATATCGTGTGTGAGTTTTTAGGTTCAAGAAACGAAAGTTAAGAGGCTTTGTGAAACCCATAACTCTATCACGGTCAACGGGCAGTTCCCCGGCCCCACTTTGGAAGTGAACAATGGTGACACTTTAGTCGTACATGTTGTCAACAAAGCTAGATACAATGTCACCATTCACTGGTATGCAACTATATGGATATTAATATTTGAAAATGGGTAGATGTCATTTTTCATTATAAATGTTTGTGATTTTTCTCCAGGCATGGTGTTAGACAAATGTTGACAGCATGGGCAGATGGGCCAGAGTTCATCACACAATGCCCAATTAGACCAGGCGGGAGTTACACCTACAGGTTTACAATTTCGGGACAAGAAGGAACGTTGTGGTGGCATGCACATAGCTCATGGCTTAGAGCCACTGTTTATGGTGCTATCGTTATTCACCCAAAACAAGGAGATTCTTACCCGTTCCCTAAGCCCAAGCGTGAATCAGTCATAGCTCTTGGTATGTAGTTTATTCATTTATTACATTTTGAGAAATTCAAATTTGGGATACCTGACATAATATGATGATGATGACGGTCAGGTGAATGGTGGGATGCAAACCCGATCGATGTCATAAGAGAAGCAACGAGAACAGGAGCAGCTCCAAATGTTTCTGATGCGTATACCATCAATGGTCAACCCGGTGATCTCTATAAATGCTCCAGCAAAGGTTTGCTTCAATATTACATTTCAGCTTTTTTAGATGTGGTAAGATGGAGAGCATGGCAGGTTGGGTAACTGGTCACACGTAAATTTGAAAATGGGTTGACCCGAAAAAAAAATCGATCAATTTTCAATAAATAATTCCTGTTTTGTACCAACAACAATAATCTAATTTTTTAAATAAACAGTAAAACTAAATATTTAGGAAAAAGTGTTTGACAAAAGAGTGATTATCATTTTTTGCTAAAGAAAAAACACAATTTTAGAAAAGCAGATCGGTACATGTTTTTTCAAAACTCAGTTTCAAAATGCAAAAATTATTTTAATAACGCAATCCCAAATACCTTCTAAGAGGCTACTTTCTTGATCATGTTAAAGAACTGATCTTTTTCTTGAATGTAGATACTGTGAAAATACCAGTCGACTCAGGAGAGATAAACCTCCTTAGGGTGATCAACTCAGCCTTAAATCAACAGCTTTTCTTCACCGTTGCCAACCATAAATTAACCGTAGTAGGAGCCGATGCTTCATATGTAAAACCGTTCACAACCAAGGTCCTCATGCTTGGACCGGGTCAAACCACAGATGTACTCATCAAAGCTGACCAGCCTACAGGCAGATACTACATTGCTGCCCGGGCTTACGCTAGCGCACAAGGTGCTCCGTTTGACAATACCACGACCACCGCCATTTTGGAGTACAAAAGCGCCACTTCAAACCCAATTATGCCACCCCTCCCGGCATATAATGACACCGCAACCGCCACCGCTTTCACCACCAGCTTCCGAAGCCTGAAAAAAGCCCTCGTACCCACTGAAATTGATCACAATCTCTTCATTACCGCAGGACTTGGAATCAACCAATGCCCACCGAAAACACGGGCTCGCAACTGTCAGGGTCCTAATGGGACCCGATTCACTGCTAGTATGAACAACGTATCTTTTGTACTCCCATCTAATGTCTCCATACTTCAAGCACATCAACAAGGCATACCTGGAGTTTTCACCACCGATTTTCCCGCAAAACCTCCGGTGACATTTGATTACACCGGTAACGTAAGCCAATCTTTGTGGCAGCCTATTCGTGGAACCAAGGTCTACAAGTTGAAATATGGGTCAAGAGTGCAGATAGTGTTGCAAGGAACAAATATCTTCACAGCTGAAAACCACCCGATCCATCTTCATGGATATGATTTCTATATACTTGCAGAAGGATTTGGAAACTTTAATCCGAAAACCGACACAGCTAAATTCAACCTCGAGGATCCGCCTCTCAGAAATACAGTTAGCTTACCAGTTAAAGGGTGGGCAGTCATTAGATTTGTTGCTGATAATCCAGGTATAACAAGGGTTACTTTCTATTGTGCATCGAACGGGGTGGGTAAAAGGTCAAAAACGGACGAGTTTTGGTGCTTGTCAAAATGGGTAGACACAAGATACTTTTTCAAGAAAAATATGGAAATTTGTATTGCTAGTACATCGAATTTTATTCCAAATTGGTCTAACTTTATGAATGACACGATTTATGAGCAATTATCAGCCCATCCTAAACATTTGACATGTTCCCCTTAAGGCTATATATTTATTTTAGCAAGTTGACCTGCAAGAGATAAAATACAATTGAATGAAAACATTAAAAAGGTAAACAGGTCGAGATTGCCACATCTACCAATAAATACGTATGTTGCTCAGTTTCTCCTTTATTTTCTCAGGTACATGGATTATGCACTGCCACTTAGATGTTCACATTGGCTGGGGTTTGGCCACAGTGTTTGTTGTGGAGGATGGAGTTGGACCATTGCAGAAATTGGAGAAACCACCACCAGATTTACCTGTGTGTTGATATGAACCCCTGCTATTAAATTGAAAATTACTATAGCTAGCATTCTTGTGATCTAATATTATAAGGGTCATCAAGTGTCTGCTTTATAATGAGACATTTCTTACTCTTGTTTCCTTTTTAGTTTTCAATTTGTTACCCTTCTGTTCTTGCATTTGTTGTTGATAGAGACAAACATATTGCACTTTGTACACTGAATTTGAACACAAATATTTGTTTCTAAATCAATGAGAAGACTACCATTGTATTTGTATTTTGTAAGCTTTAAATTCTACAGCTTTCTATCTCTAGTCGATTATGCTGACACCCGGGACCTTTGTGACGCTTTGTGACTTCATTTTATGCTTCATGTGATCAACACTATCCTAACTTCCGGGCCCAAAAATGCATTATTTTGAAAGTTATGGGCTATTTTATATATTTTTTTCCTTTGTAGACTTTGTCTTCGGAGAGCAAAACTTGGTAAACAACCGCAGGCGGCTTACCCACTTTCGAGGCCCAAAAACTCCTTCTGAAAGGAGATATGGGCTCTTTTATGTTTTTTTATGATTTTTTATTTATTTATTTTTTGGCTTGTGTTTGGCTCGTAGCTTATTTTAGGCCCATTCGAATTTCTTCTTCTTTTTTAGAGTTTAATTGTGTTCCCAAAAGAGCTTGTTGTCATTTTTATGAATTAAAGTTTTATGTCAAATTGTGTTTATCATTTGAGTTGAATCAATTCCTAATCGTAGTATTCTTTGAATCAACGTGCATTGAAAGGGATTAAAACCTGGCATTCTGTTAATCAGCGGGTTTAATCCGTGTTCGTTATTTGTACATTGCATCATATTAGTACATGACAGAAGATTAGTATGTGAGGATGAGATCAAAATTAACCATATAACTGCAAATTGGTACTCAGCCTGCCTGAATATATTCCTCCGTATGACATTTGCTTATAAACTTACAATGAAGCCCTTTAAATAATCTTTAATTTGATGCGAGTAATTATAATAACAGAGCTTGTTAATTATATGCCAAAGTTGTATTTTGATCTCAAGTAACGTAGGCTGATTACCACATTTAACGTGATGAGCATACGAAATTGATTGTAGGAAGCAAGAACCTTCAAAGATTATCAAAAGAACTCGACAAAAAAACTGGGACCCAGTTATCCAGCCAGACTCGGTTGTATATGACGCCATAGGAGAGGTTTTACCAGATTAATAGTACAAATTGTGAGGGTTGTTAATGGTTATAGAAATTATGCTAACTTATTTTAGTTTCTTGGCATAAGTAATACTCCAAAACATGCTGAACATATAATATTTTGGTAATCACATCAAATTCATCTTAGTACACAGTATACAAGAAAGTGAATGTTAAAACCATCCATAATGTATAATACCCAACAAAATCAGTTTCATGTCATCTGCTTCCATTTTCCATTGCCTACACAATCCGAACTTGGTCAACATGGCTTAATTCGGGGCATTATAAACCAACACTTAGGGTCTGTATCTAAAGTTGAAGTTTACTTCAAGTGCTAAAAACCTGTCATGTTCATGGCTGAAACTATGAAACAACATTAGCAATTGCATTTAAAAGGACAAACTAACGGATTTGTAAATGAACAAGTCAAGAAACTAACTCTTTTTGGTGGTGCATCTTTGTTTAATCGTTGATATCAAACTTTTCATCATCTTTCATGTACTTCTCTTGCACTACTGCTGTTCAGCTGTTGTGAACACTGTCAAGTAAACCGTATCGAACATTTTCCAGTTTACAACAACAAATCACAAAATGTTAAAAATTTAACCACATTTAGATGTCAAAATGTGTTTCATATATTGGAATGAATGTAGTAACAAACACTTCCCCTACCTAATTTCCGTGGCTCTCAATAAGATCAATCTTAGACAAGACATTGACATGTGGGAATTCCATATTTAACATTGTTGACAATGAGAGAAGCAATGCACTCACATTATCCCGGGGTCACTACATAAGTGTGCATCTATCAAGTGAACCGCAGTCAACTATAAACGAAAACCATTTTAGTACTTATCTTAAAGAAAACGAGCAAGAACATTACTCACCCAAAGATCAAGTTTTTTAATAAGTTTCATGATGACCCTTTTGCATTAGAGTGAAGGAAGAAGAGTTCTACTCGGCCATGGGAATCAAAGAGAAAATAGTGATCTGCAAATAAATTTATTTTGAGATAAAACTTACAATAAACTTGTTTGACATAAACTTACTCCAGAATCGAACAGGCGGAATACAAACATTTAAAATACGATCTAAACATAAACGTTCAATAACTGGATAGTAGGTCAAGATTGCCACCTCTTCCGATAAGTATGTATGTTGCTTGAGGATCCACCTCTCAGAAATGCAGTTAGCTTACTAGGTAAAGGGTGGGCAGTCATTAGATTTGTTGCTGATAATCCAGGTAAACAAAAAGGGGTACTTCTTATGGGGTACTTCTTATGGCCCGTTGGGTGGGTTGGGTTGGGTAACAGGTGAAAAACAAACGAGTTTTGGTGCTTGTATGAATGGTTACACACAAAACACTTTCTCAAAAAAAATTTGAACTTTTTATAAAATTACTAGTACGTCAAATAGTATTCCAAATTAATCTAACTTTACGAATAACATGGTTTATGAGGTCTTATGCAAGATACGCTTTGGGCAATTTTCAACCCGTTTTACACATTTGACATGTTTCTCTTAAGGCTAATTATTATTTTTTACCAATTTGACCTCCAAGAGATAATAATACAATCAAATAACTCATTCAAAAAGTAAACAGGTCGAGATTGCCACAAGTATGTGTGTTTCTCAGTTTCTCCTTTATCTTCTCAGATACATGGATTATGCACTGCCACTTGGATGTTTTACTGGCTGGGGTCTGGCCACAGATTTACCTGTGTGTTTATATGAATCACTGCTATTAAATTGTAAATCACTATAGCTAGCATTCTTACGATCTAAAATTATAAGGGTTATCAAATGTCTTCTTTATATTGGGACATTTCTACTCTTGTTTTCCTTTTTACTTTTCAATTTGTTACCCTTGTTTTCTTGCATTTATTTTTATTAGCAGAAAAAAATATTGTACTTCATTATCTGAATTTGAACACAAGTATTTGTTCTAAATCAATGAGGAGACAACCATTGTACTTGTATTCTTGTAAGCTTTAAATTCTACAAGTTTCTATCTCTAGTCAATGATGCTAACACCGGGGACCTTGGCGACACTTTGTGACTTCATTTTATGCCTCACACCATCAACACTATCCCATTTGTTAAAATCAGCATAAACATTCGACAATTGCACGTATGCACCATCGTTCTTGGCTTCTAGTTCGACCATCTTTCTAGACGCAAGTTCAGCCAATTCCATATTGTTATGAATTTTGCTAGCATTGAGCAAAGCACCCCAAGCTCCCGCATGGGGTGCAATTGGCATGCTATATATGAACTTTAAGGCTTCATCTAAGCGTCCAGATAAACCATATAAATCAACCATACATCCATAATGCTCAAGTTTAGGCTCGATCCCATACTCTTTTATCATTGATTGAAAATGCTTATAACCTTCTTCAACCAAGCCTGATACAGTGCAACCCTTCAAGACCGATGTAAATGTAACCCCGTTTGGCTGGATTTTTTCTTGTAACATAAGTCCATAAAGCTCAAGACACTTCTCACCATAACCGTTCATTGCTAGTCCTCCAATGACACCACTCCATGTATACACATTCTTTTCTTTCATCTCCCAAAACACTTCCATAGCCATGTCGATATCCCCACACTTTGCAAACATATGAACAAGTGCACTACCTAGCGTCAAGTCAATTTTCAGCCTATTAGACTCTATATATCTATGCGCCCAACGTCCTGTATTTAAATCACTTAAACGTGTACAAGCAGACAACACAGAAACCATCGAGGCCTCGTTAACCTTCAAACCCTTCCTTTCCATCTCAAAAAACAACTTTAATCCATTCAATGGCTCCCCAAACTGAACATACCCTGATATCATCGCGTTCCAGGCAACTACATCCCTCTCAGGCATTTTATCAAACACTTGGCGTGCAAATTCAATATCCCCCAATCTTGCACAGGAAACCACCATTGCTGTTTGTGTTACCAAATCAGTCTCACATACATCCAAGAACAAATCTTTGATCTCACCAACCAAGCCCATTTCAGCGTACATGTTGATTAACCCGCTTTGAACATGAGGGTCATTATCCAACCCGTATTTTAACACAGCTCCATGTACACCTAAACCCATAGCCTTATCAACTATTAGACTAACACATGACTTGATTAAAAATGTAAAGGTGTAATTATCAGGTTGTTTATTTAATTTCAGCATTCGTTTATAAAAATGGAAACTTTTTTCAGGAGTTGAGGTTTTGGAATAAACCCTAATTAAAGAATTTAAAGCAAAGACAGTTGGGTTATCACATTGGTTCAAGAGTTGGACGGAATAATGAATATTGTGTGGGTGTTTTAGGGCGATTGATGCAGCAAATTTGGATACAAGCTCTGGATCGTTGTTGAAACCGTTAACTAGTAATTGGGAATGAATTTGGTTGATCTCTGTGAGGGTTTGGCATGTTTCTACGATTGAAATAGTTGGGTTTCTCAAGAAATTTCTCAAAGTTTGCATTTCTAATTAGCAAATCTCAAACCATTTATCGTCACATTAATGTTGACTGCATGGTTGTTTTTGGTGAGACTAACCTGAGAGATGGAAAGAGAAATTATGGCAAAATTATATAACTCCCTGTGTCTCTATTAATCCATTAATTCATCAAGGAAATCTCAAACAATTTTATCACTTGCAGAAACAATTTAAGGGTAGAAATTCAAAAAATCAAATCGATTATGGATTTATAATGTTAGCCGTGAATTAAATCAGAGTGTTGGCCATTATTTCTATTTTTTGCATGTGTGGGCCAATTATGTTTTATTGGCCAATAGTACACTTAAAGGCCTGGGTCTGTGGCCCATCTAAATCCTTACGTACACCTGGCCCGACGCAGCTGGATGACAATTTTCTTACTTATATAGTTACGTGTAACTTTTGGCCCCAAGTTGAGCATAAAAACCAGCATAAAAAGAAAAAATGAGGTAGAAATTTACACTAATAAATGAATGTTTTTCAGCCCACATGGTTTTTATTTAATTTGCTAAATGTTAAATCCAGATTGTCATTAACAAATTTAGACATTTGTATTTTGATAAATATTCAGAGAAATGTTAAATTTGTTATAATATGGATATAAGTATTGATGATTCATGTCTTAAGGCCTTAATATTTAATCTATTACTCTAACTATACTAGTTTAATTTTTTATTATTATTTACATTGTCACATTGGTGACTGCTTGCGATAAAACATCTTGGCCAATCGGTGCATAGTAGGAAGATGGGTTTGGTAATTCAATTAAGAACATCTTTCTGCTAGCCAATATGGTGGTTTAATTATATAAACTGACAAACATCAACACCTAAAAATAAAAACAAGACTTCTATTTATTATGAATTTTACTTCATAAATACGAATAGTATGTGCATTAGGTTCAAATATGTGGATGTGGCAGGTGTTAGAATGGAGAGTACAATGCTTTATATTATTAGAAATACAAGTTAAAAATTAAAAATCGTGAATTGCATTATCGCAATTTTGTTAATGTTTATAATGTATATCCAAAATATATTATGTTTGTTGTCTTAATAATTATTATCATCATATAATTAAGTAGGAATGATGATTCTTATACTATTTATTTTTTAATGTATATCATCAATACATTTTATACGATTTTATAAAGAATAATAACATAAATTTTATTTAATAGTATATGAATGAAAAATTATTTCAACCATAATAGTTATTTCAAAAGAAAATTATTCTCGACTTTAGATATTTGTCTCATTAACTTTTCTTCATTTAGTTGAAATATTAAATGGGTCAATGACACTAATCCACTCAATAAAACATGTACATAATTGAAATTGACTTAGGATTACACCCATACGTCACATGATGTGAGCCCATATGACATAATTGTGATTGTAATTAAAATATTGCTAAAGCACAAAAAAAGAGGGGTCCTTTCGGTCAGCAAGAATAAGAAATCTCCCTCTTCGACTCCGTCTCCAATATATATAAATGTTTAAAGTTAATATACTAATCAAATTCATTTAACCTACTAGTCAATTATTCACACGACACATTTTCCAATACAATATCACAACTTTTAACGCGCTATTCCCTTTATTAAACTAGTATATTTAGTAATGCCCTTATAAAACAAGATTTTATTAACTCATGTGTCAATCACTGGTACTTTGTTGACGTATAACATTATCTTTCAATCAGTTCCTTAGCTAAATTAACAAACAACTTTTTCAAAGAATTAGGCTTTATATACCGAAGAAAATCTCCTAATTTACTATCATAAATTTAAAGCAATAATTTAGTAATGATTTCCTTGATATATTCATTAGTTCCTAATGATGTGACTTAAAACAAGAATTTAGTTTCTAATGATGTGATCATATTTTAATAATTTTACTTTAAAAATTAGTTAACTTTATACTTATATTTCAATCATTGTATCTTTTCTTTTTTTTCTATTTTTTTAATGTGTATCATATTTATTTATTACTAGTATATATAACAAGGTTATTTAATTTTTGAGAATTAAAAGTTAAAACATAGTTTTCATTAACAATTAATCCTTCAAATATACGAAATCCTTTTGAGAATTGCACGGCTTGAGTTGAGTATATAATTCGAGACGTGGCGCATACATGGTTTCCAATCCAACTGCATTCTGAGATTTATAAAAAGTCCAAAATCGAGTAATATGAGGCATTGGGTACTCTCCTTGTAACTGTACCATCACATATGATTATCATTTATATGTGCAATGGTAAGAGTTTGATGGTGTTGAAACTCTTCGAGACCTCTCCAAAGAGGAAATCAAGTCATAGAGCCTCGAATGCTTAAACAGTGGATGATCACACCAAACATGTTGGCAATCAGAGTAGTTGTCATAGGCATAATCATCCAGTGCTATGGTAGTGCACGCGATTCTGAAAAACACAACGACCGAGACAATTCATTAAAACCCGCGTTAAAAACTTGTAACTAGTAATATCCGTTTATAACTCCTCTAGTAACTGAAGTCGAATGTCGAGCCACCTTTCTTCACCATATCCGAGAAATACAGCAGTTGATTGAAATCCACAATTATCATCGCCCGTTACATTTTGTATACGTGTTATGTAAGGATGAAATATATATCTGGAATTTCGACCAGTAATGGGTGTGAATAGCATGCATCGTATGAATAATCCCATATCGGTACCTCGTTCAAGTCAAAAGCACATGAATTTTCCCCATTGGTTCCTCGTTTAAGTCCATTATGTATGAACTATGTCTCGTTGGTTCCTTGATGGAATCTGACCCAAAATCATTTGGCGCGGTGGAATAACTATTTCTGTGAGGATCTTGACTACTCGGATCGAAACCCCTAGTATGTTGTCGTTCTTAAAGTTTGGTCGTCCACGAGTATTTTTTTGAACTCGAGGTTCTTGAATGAAAGTTGTACTTTGACCAATTATATCCCTTAGCTTTCGTAACCAACTTTTTTCACAATTATAGACTCCTTGTTAAAGTTGTTCTTTAAAAAGTTCTACTTCATCGTCACAACGAATATCGTCATTTTGTGTAGACGTTGACGGCGAAATATCTAACTTGCTCCAAAAGAAATCCATCGAATATAAGGGAATACATCGACCTGCATTTATATATAAATAAGTATTTTAGATGTATATATTTTAGATATCTGCATTTTAAAAAGTTAAAGATTAAAAAAAATAAATATATTTTAGATGTTTATATTGACTTGAATTCAAAATAGATTGAAATTTGGCAAGCACAAGGTAACCCACAACTATTACGTACTTGACAACCACAATTTAATGATTCTTACTAGGAGTCCTATAACCGTTGACGTTCTTTAAATATTATATTTAGAGCTGCATTTGAAACAAAACTGTGTAATGACTTGAAACACTAAAAGATTATGTTGATGAATGCGGACAATTTTGCTTTTCTCTAAACTTTCTTTAATTTTTGTAAGTTGCGACTCCACGACATGATCAATACAACCAACAAATTTATCGAGAATAGATTTTAAGGGTTTCAAGTATTCTTTTAACTTGGCATGTTGACTCTCAACTCGATTGGTTGTGCGATTTCCAAGTTGAGATATTGATCAATCAAGGTAGACACAAACATTTCCTCATATTTGTTCAACCAATTTTGATTTATGTAGTTGAAAAACCCTGGAAAATGTATATTCAATGTAAAAATATGGATACACAAAAATCAATATTGAATGTGAAGTACATAAACATACGTGGATATGGAATCAACATTGATTTAAGTTGATTGTAGTTATTCAAGTACGATATTGACGTTGGCGAATCTTCTAGCAACTTCCACAACGAAAGAGATGAGTCCTAGTCAGGTTGTGATTTGATTGTTTGCCTACAGTTCTTCAAAATGAATTGGCTAATGTGTCATCTACAAAGCAATCGAGTAGCATCAGGAAACACTTGATGCCATACATTCCCTAGAGCCAACTCTCTGTCTGCTAGTATAACACGTGGGTGTATACAAGTATCTAATGTTAACTTTAGACAGTTTAATACCCATATATAGTAAGTCTCACTTCTTTTTCCATAAAGGCAAAGGCTATGGAAAATGTCAGGTTAGTTGAAGTAACACAAAAAATTTCAAACAAATGGCATATTATAGGTGTTCGTTTTGTACGTGGCATCTAGAATTACCACGTGTGGGAACGCACGCCAAATATCGAATGATTTTGGATGAACAAAGAAAAGATTTTCTAACTTGTTTGAATTGTTTGTAGAAAACTCATAAACGTAACCTTTCAAATGCAAAATGGACATAAGAACTTGCATGGGAGATTTGTCTACTTGCTCGGCTACACGAATTTTGTCGTATATTATAAATGGTTTTGAGCGAAGACACGTTATTCATGTTCAACTCCTTTAGTATTAATAAAATATCACGTGGCGCCACATTTTTCCTTGTTATGTCTGCGACTAAACTAATTTCATCTTTTCTTTTGAACGGCTGATAAATATATATATATATATATATATAGAAAAAAGCAACTACCAAGGCGCTAGAAGCTAAAGAGTACAAAGATATCTAGAAATAAACAAAAGTAACACATAAACTAATTTCATCTTGAGTTAATCGTTTTACAAATAGATGCCCCTCCATATACTGTACAACTTGATGATTATGTTCATCACATATCACCATTAACGTCCAACGATCATATTCTTTTAAATATTTTCCTTCTAATTCGAATGAACAATTACACTTTTTGTGCGAGAAACTTTACTTGAATCCTTAACCTTATATGGACCACCACGATCACATATGAGTATAACTTGATATACAAAACCATGTGGATATTTATAAGATCTTTTAGTGATAATGACAACACCAATAGATCGTCCCTTATTTTGTACCCAATCCATCAAATCTTTACGAGACATGAATATCAAAAAATTAGTTTGATTTTGTTAATATTTACAAAGGAATTTTAAAGATAAAAATATAATAAAATAACTGATGTTGTACCTTACTAGTAGTAAATTCTGGTGTCCTCATGAAAAACTTAGTATTTTTTGTTGAATTATCTTCGTAAAAATTTTCCATCACTTTACATGAAAATAACAAAAAGTTGATACAAATGATTACAAAATATAGAAATGTGACATAAAACCATCCACTCATTTTCGGTGTGATTTTTTTCTTCAAGAAATAAAGCAGCATGTTTAGTAGATCGTTTAACACTATATAGACTTATATGACCCTTAGGCCCAAATAACAGATAGTACACCTTTTAGTTTTTTGTCTCTCTATTTACAATACCTTACTTACCGTCTCTTTTATTTCTAATTCACCATTTCAAACATAATACATCGCACGAATATATAGAACGTCATAATCCTTACTATCCTAGTAGTTTTTTGAAATTCATTTCTATGGATGCTCATAATAACAGAGTATCAATAATCTAAAATATGCACAATAACAATATAACTCAAGGTAATTATAAATCTAATAGATCACAACGAATATATAAAATAGTATTTAATTGTGCAAAATAAATAAATGAAGATAAAGCTAAAAGTGGAAACATATAGAAACTTACAGTCATTTTGAAAAGATAATTATAACTTTAAGAATAAACTTTTTTTTCTTAATTGCGAAGTATTAGTTTTGAAATTAGATAGTGAGGTTTTATATATATTTATAGAGTAGATCTTAAGAAAATTGGTGTGCTTTTCTTTGTACCCTCATGATGCTATTTATACGTGAGAATTTTGACATTGGTACATATTTTGCACGGTTATCTTCGCATATTACAAAAGGAACGGAATGTGAACGTAGTGTTGATTTGACCATACACATACTAAAGTCAAAAATATAATACTTGTGGTTTTATTAATGTGAACGTACTAACTTTTTATTCATTTGATAATTATTGTATTGTTTAAATTTTTTCCTTTTTGTTTTTATGTTTATCATCTTCATTAATATGTATTAAGGTTTGTAATTGCTTTTATTAATTTGTATTTATTTGTGTCTTTTCGAATGTTTGAAGTAATCCAATATATTAAGTTTAGTAACTCGAAAAAATAAAATGACATCAATCAAAACTAGAAAAATAATGAACCGAAAAATATTTTCATACTACTTTATTAATTTGAATTTGAGTGTATGTTAAAATATGAGTTTTTTTTTCCTGAATTTTTGAAGTGCGAGTCTCAAAATTTCTATCACCTGTTAATGCAGGTATCTAGGTATAATAAGGTATCATTTTTTAGCACAATTTTCGATGAAGAAATCAATGGGAGCAGTAGATTTAGCATAACCCTTTAAAATGTGTGTTGCTCCAATATATATAAAATAGCGAGTCTAATCTGACTCAGTTATATAAGTTTTCATTCATATTATGATAAAAAAAAATAAGTAAAGCAATCACACACTATCTGTATTATCTTTTAAACTTTTGGATGAAATGAAAGTCACTAGAGTAATATCCCACATCTTTTGTTTCCACCCACTATTTAATCTGTTTAAAGAAAGATCCGTGATCCCACAAAGATCTACAATGCCACCAAGATCACCAAGTTCCGCAGGGCCACCAAGATCCGCGATGCCACCAAGTTCCGCGGTGCCACCAAGATCCATGATGCAACCAAAATTTGCGATGTCACCAAGATCCACTATTGGATTCACACATTAACATAAGGATGAACAAGGAAAAATACTTTTTGTGCAGGTTTCTAGGTGCTGAACTTGTCATAATGAGCTATGGGCAATTCAACTCAACTCTTCAACATTGAGTTCTTCAGCGCAGCTTGAACTTATCAGTGAGATCTCTAACTCATCTCTCTAGTAATGAGCTCTTCATCTCATTTCTTCAGGTTTGAGCTATTCGTTAAGCTCTAAATGTGGTATCAGCTTAGTATTTGCTTTCGAAAACACTAAAATATTTTATTAGCATTGAAATGTGGACTATCATGGTACATTGATGTACAAGATAATTACCTTTTCTCGCGAGGAGGTGTATCCCTTGCGATAAGCGGCTTCATACCGTAAAACCTTTCAAAAGGTTAGTCAAGCCCATATATATATAAGAGAACCACTTTCTTGCGAGGACGTGTGTTACCTTGCGATGACAGACTTCATACCGTAAAACCTTTCAGAAGGTCGGTTAAGCCCATATAAATAACCGTCAGTGCATTGTAAACTTTTTAGTAGGGTTCTCTGTGAAGGGTGTAAGTTTTATTTATTGAAAGGGTTATGTGCTTACCTTTTAGATGAGTTAGTCTTTAATTCTCTTAAGGGTTCTATATTTATCTTTTAGAAGGGCTCTTTGTCAATGTTTGGTGCTTAACTTTTGAGACGGGTTTTGTGCGTACCTTCGAGAAAGGTCTCGTGTTTAGATTTTAGAGCATCTTCAATGAATGCTTTTTGAAAATCCTTTTTATGCAAAAAAGATTTAAAAATTTATTCTTCATTAGAGAATATATTTTTTTACTAAAAGTTTGAGATTTCTCAAGTTTTCGGGTTTAAAGTCTTTTTACTAAATAATTCTCACTTTACTCTGCACATTTGTTTAAGAAAGCTATTGCAAAGCATTTTTACATTGGAGTTAAAGCTTATTTTTTATATAAAGCTTTTTAGAAGAAAAACGATATGGCAAAGAAAAAGCTCTTTATTGTTAGGGGTTGTCTTAGGATTTGTTTCAAGGGTTTAATGTTTAGCCTTTTAGAACGGTTTTGTGTTTATTTTTTAGCAGGCTTGTGTGTTCAGTTAGTTATAAGGGTACTGTATTTAGTTATTAGAAGTTGTATTTGTGATGTGCTAAAGTTTTATCTATGAAACACTTATGTTATAACTATGACTTATCACTATGATGCACAAAATATTTAGATTTCGCTTATTTTTTATAACTATGATGTAGTAGACTTATAACGATGATGTAATATGGTTATAATTACGATGCATTGAATTTTTAACTATGATGCATTGTTTATTTATGATGTGCGCTAGTTACAATTATATTGCATTGTATTTAGGGATTAGTTTTAAGGATTAGAAGGGTTTTGATAATGTTTGGAGGGTTTAAGACTTCCTTTAATAAAGTATTTGTACAAATTCATAGTGTTAGTGATTAAGTGTACATAAAAATGTTACATTTTTCTTATGTGCTTAAAAAAACTAAATTGTTATTTTTCTAAACGTGAATAGCAACAATAAAAAGTTATTACTGATTGTTGTAAAAAAGAAGGTTTGAATTTGATTCGATTTTGATGCATAACAATAATAAGCTCTTTTGTGTTTCAAGGTATTAAATTTTACCGCATGAAATATTAAAAAATGGATGTATCATGATGTTAAAAAAAAGTTACAAAAACGCATAGAAGGTTTGATAAGTTTGATAAAGGTTAAGCTTCTTCTAAAAGAAAAAAAAAAAACAAGAAACAACTGTAAAACTTATATCTCATTGGACAGTAATTTATTTTCTTTTTCGTCTTTTGTATACTTAATGCATTTTATGAAAATTATTGTACAAACACATTTAATTTTATATTTATTAATTAAAAAAAGTTTAATTTTACAACCAACCCAAGTTAATGTATGTCGACTTTGATGCGACTGTTCAACGGACATGTATTAGCTAGTAAGAGATAAGACAAACCCAGCCCAAAACTTCGGACAATCAAGAAACTTCTTTTGACACGCGCATACACGTCATTCACACTAATTATTTAAATGAATTAAAATATTACCAAATCTTTCTCCGAAATATCTAGAGAACGCTATAAATATCCCCAAAACCCTCCCAAAATTGTTTTCAGGATCCTCTTACAAATTCACATTCTTTCCGAATTCAAGTCAAAAAAGAAAGAAAGATATAAGCATACGCTCTGATTGTCAACAAAAAATCAAATTAATATACGATTATCACCGTGATTAGAGATACATTTTACGGCGCATTCATCGGAGTTTACACGAAGGTACGTTTTATGTTCATTTTTAGTTCGATTCAATTAAGTTTTTGATTTATTATTTGTGAAATCAGTGAGTTCGAATTGAAATATTGGTAGAAATTAAGTATCTATATATTTTTATATAGATGTGTAAGTAAAATTAGAGGCTCGGAACTAGGGTTTGGTTTAGGGTTTTGATGGTTAAATGAAAACATTAATTGGGTGCTGTTTGGCTCTCTGATTTGATTTTAACCTAACTTTGGGTGCAAGAAAAGTTATGTGAGAGATTTTTACGGGTATAAACAGCAATACTTGGCCCCCAAGGAAATGTCAGTTTGACTATTTGACTTTCCCTTGTATTTTTGTCCCGTTTCATATGGTATATATATTCGTGTTCTCTAGGTGAAGCTATTATAGGTCTTTTGTTGAAATTAGGTTACTATTTTGGTTGATTGGTTTGTTTTTTGTGTAATTACAGAAATACTGAAATGGGTTATGGTATTCAATCTCCCACCACCGATTCCTTACCACTTGATTATTCAAGGAAACGTAAAACGAGAAGTAGACGTGATGCACCAAAGAATGTGGCAGAAACTCTTGCGAATTGGGCTGAATATAACAAAGATATATTGGATGGGAAGACAAAAACAAGAAAGGTGCCTGCGAAAGGGTCGAAGAAGGGTTGTATGAAAGGTAAAGGAGGACCTGAAAATTCAATTTGTAATTTTAGAGGTGTGAGACAAAGAATATGGGGTAAATGGGTTGCTGAGATTCGGGAACCTAATAGGGGTAAAAGGTTATGGCTTGGGACTTTTGGGTCAGCTGTTGAAGTTGCGTTAGCGTATGATGAAGCTGCCCGAGCAATGTATGGGCCTAGTGCTCGGCTTAATTTACCAAATTACGGGTCGAAGAATGATAAGTCTGTGTTGGTGGCTAAACCCACTTCTAGTTGTGAATCTATTATCACTTATAGTCACTCTGAGGGCGGGTCAGTTCAAGATTCGAAAGTGGGCTTAGACGGGTTCAGGGTTTTGAGTGCTAAAAAAGAAGAGAGAACACATATTGTTTATGAACCTCAACCCGAAGTTGTTGTTGAAGAAGAATGTATTGAGGTTAAAGAAGAATGTAATGCGATTAAAGAAGAACATAACGAGTTAAATAAGAATGTAACGAGGGTATTGAAGATTTGGGATTTTGTATCGATGATATGTACTACAGTAGTAACTTCCCTGATAATGAAATGTTCGATTTTGGCGAACTACTTGGGACTGCGAATCAAACGGATGCTCCTATATCTGATGCGAATAATGAGGCGTGTCATGAGGCGTGGAATGGGAACGAACCAGAAAATCAAAACGGGCTAGTGTATATGCAGCAGCAAGATCCTTGTGGTGATCGGCATTCTAACTTTGAGTTCTTGGAGCCAGGGCGGCCTGAAGATTATAGTTTTTCGCTCGACGACTTCGATTTGACTTGGGAAAATGCTGAATTAGGTGCGTAATTAAAAAATAGGAACATAAACTAACTGAAATGGTATTTTTGAGTTTTACTGGACCATTCTCTATGGTTTGAAGATACTGTAAATAACATGATTACTCATATACCTTAAGATGGTCTATGTTTTCAGCTATGTATTTTGAAATGGGATACTGTTATGTTTGCCTCTCCATTTCTTTTGATATAAGCTACAAGGCAAAATTCGGATTATTGTGAGTTAGGATAACATGTAAGATGGTATGTAGGTGTATTGCTATACCCTGAAGTTGTGCAACTCTTTTGGTTGTTCAAGATCTAACATGTGCAGTTCTAACTTGTATTGTATAAATTTTGTGTACTTCTAAGCTAAAACTGGCTAGAGAGAGAACTTTTTATGAGACCGGTTCGTTAAAATCTAGATTTTGAGAAGTGTGGGGTGCATTTGCCATGGGGGATTACGGGGATTACAGGGGTTATTCGGGATGAGATTTTAATTTTAGTAATATTTAACCCTTATAAATTAGAGGTCTCGATCCTATAAAATTCCCTTTTGTCTTTTCAAGTAGCTTTTAAGGAGGATTCATAGTCATAACCTTCAGTTCCAGTAATAAGTTCATGCTTTAACTAGTACTATAGTAAGATTTTATACAACTTGATATTTTAATAGATATATTCGGTTGGGTTGTCACAGGAACGGTGTTTCCGGTAATGTCAAATATAAGATTTTAGATAATTATCTTTAATCAGTAGTTTTATATTAACTTGATTTTTTTTTTTTTGAAAAGCAACATTTATTAATATTATATAAAGCTTTGCAGAGTATAATACACATCCAGTTTAGATTAGATAAATCACTACTGAATATTTACATCCGAAAGCCTATAAGCATGTGCACTAAGCCATTTAATTAGTATTTAGTAACATCACATTCTTTTATACATTGCATGAACAACGCATTCTTCTCGGGCCTCAGCTTCACATTCGTTCCACATCTTGCGCCTGTTGTAACATTGTCTTCACACAGTCAGTCTTTATCATCACAACACAGTCTATCCTCCCGGGTTACACAACTATTGATGCCACAAAAAGGTTTCTGTTTCCCCACCTCTTTGATATCCACTTGAAGCTTCTTATTTTTATTTCATTTATCAACATCGAGGTAGTCCACCATTTGTTACCAAAAACCTTTTGATTCCTAATTTTCCATATCAAGTATCCAGTTGTCCACAAAACTGCTTGCCAAACCTTAAGACTCATTTTAGAAGTACCACTCTATCCATCACCCCGAAAGCATTCCAAAACGGAGTAATTAGACATGTTCCCTGCTCCCTACCATTTAAACACATTTTCCCAAATTTCCATGGCTTGCTTAAAGAATAGTATTGTATGTTCATTTGATTCTAGCTCCTTACCACACATGGGACACCTAACGGAATGTAATTTGATACCTCTCTTATCGAGTTCCACTCGCACTGGTAGCCTGCTTTTAAGTGCTCTCCATATGAAGATCTCCACTTTTAAGGGAACTAGTTTGTTGCGAAACTTCTCTTGAGTTGTCCCCATCTCGACTAGCAATTTGTCGTCCAATTTCTTGGCTAATATGTTTGTTTTGAACTCACCATCCGCCGCTAAGTTCCATCTCCATTTGTCCCTACCAATATGCCAAGGAACAAAAGAAAATAACATGTTAGATAAATCTCCTTGTTCTCCCAAGGTTCTACCCTTTGGACTTCTTATCCAATCCCAAGTACCTCTCCATCCCTCACTACCCCCAACAACTCCTCTCTATGACTAACGCCTCTTTATTTCTTTCTACGTTATAAATTCTTGGAAACTTATCTCTAAGCTTTTTATCCCCCACCCATACATCGTCCCAAAATAATGTCCACCCATTGTCCTCTATCCTTTTAACGAAAGCTTCTTGAAAGCCTATGCCAAGCTTATCAATATCCTTCCCAACTCTAACAATATTACCCCAAATGCAACCCAACCCGCCACTATTTGCACCCCCCCTCCTTGCACAAACCCCCTTCCTTCCCATATAAACTATTTATCACCCGAACCCACAATGCTTCTTTTTCGATCCTAAACCTCCACCACCATTTCCCTAACAATGCCCAATGTTTCCCCTTTAAGCTGCCAATGTTTAGCCCCCCCTCCCCATAAGGAACCAAGACATTCTCCGATTTAACCCAAACCATTTTTTTCCCATCTCCACCCCCACCCCAAAAGAAATTTTTCTCAAACTTTCAAGAGCATTTAACACCCTAACCGGGGCGCGGTAAATAGAGAAATAATATAACGCTAAGCTACTAAGTACCGACTTTACTAAGGTTAAACGACCACCAAAAGACATCGATCTTGCTCTCCATTCTGACAACCTCTTCTTGAAATTCTCGATTATTAGGTTTCAACTTTCATGTTTCCTCATGTTAGCACCAATAGGGAGACCCAAATAATTACACAGGAAGTAACTGCTTTTACAACCTAACCAAGTCGCCGTATTAACCACCTCTTCCGATAACACTCCCACCCCGAATATGCAACTTTTATTGAGATTCACCTTTAGCCCCGACACCTCTTTGAAACATTTTAGAAGTTTCATTAGATTGCCCGCATTCCTCCTATTCCATTCGCCAATGAAGATAGTGTCATCCGCATATTGCAAATGAGACACATTCACCTCATTCCTCCCAACCCTAACCCCCCTAAATAGACTTCTTTTAACCGCCTCCTTTGTCATTGCGTTAATGCCTTCCGCCGCTATGATGAATAAAAAAGGGGAAGAGGATCGCCTTGCCTTACTCCCCTCTCCATCATGGCGATCCATTTACTAAAATCGATATAAAAGCCGACCGCAGACATTCTTCGATCCATCTACACCACTTCGAACCAAACCCCATACATTTCATTATATCTATTAAATACTCCCATCGCAAGCTATCAAATGCTTTTTCAAAATCTGCCTTGAATATCAAGCTTTTTCTTTTATGCTTTTTTAGGAATTCGATTGTCTAATTTGCAATCAAAACCCCATCCAAGATTAACTTGATTTAGTTTCTTGTTAATATTACTTGTTTCGGGTAAGGTCGAATATAAGATCTATAGGTAATTATCTCTAATCATTATGTATTTATATTTCTCTGATTTAGTTTCTAGCTAGTATTACTTGTTTGTCTCAAATCATTACATTTAGAGATAATATTTATGAGTTCATTAATATTTATTACTAATTATCTTTAGTTAAATTAGTTGATGTGGTTTCCATTTGGAGTTAGACCACTTGTTTATCAAACTTAACTTAATATATCATATTAATTCTAGTAATTTATTTTATTCCTTCAATTTAATAATGTTATTTGTTCATATATATGAAATTGAACGATTAATATGGTGATCGAGTTTTGAAAATTTGATGACTCGTGTAGTTAGTACTGTATTTGCTATGGGTAAGACTTTGATTTGGACATACTTAGAGTGTGTTTGGTTTATGAGAATGTAAACAGATCTCTCGGTTTTACTTCCATTCTAAGTGTTTGGATATTGGTGTTCGATTTAAGAAATGGTACCAAAATCAATAGAATGGGCGTACTCCAAACCTCTCAGGGGTTGCATTTAACTTGCCCATGCCCATTCTCGATGCCACTGACAAATCAAACACCTCCTTGGTACCAAAGGGATAAGGTCCAAATTTGCTTTGTAGGCTTGTATTTAGACTGTTGGGTCCAAATAATATCGGTTTTTCTAGGGTTTCATTGTGTCTCCTCTTGCGAAGCCTTTTTGTTCACTTTGTTCCTAAAATTTTGTCACACTCTATATATTGTGTGTTTTATAAATTTGATCACATCCATTTGAAATAAAATTCAATTTCGCATGTATATAGGAACATCAAAGAATAAAAGTTTCCAAGAGAGGTAACATAGTTTTTCTAGTTTTGACGAAGATCTGTTTTAAAATAACATATTTCAACATATTGAATCATATATAAGATACAATATAATCATGAACTTTGAATTTCAAAATCTTAATTGAAAGGTTTTTCCATTATTGTACTTAAAAAAAGAGAGGGTAAAATCGATTCTCTGGTAACCTACCACCAATCAGTTTTACGGTCAACATGGGAGAGGTAAATTACATAATTTGGGACTAAAGCAACATGACGACGACATGTATTGAACCTGTGACCTTCACCTTTATGCAGAATATCCCCTACCATTAGACTACCCTCGCGGGGACTATTGTATTATATATACTATAAAGTAAACATTTTTTTATTTTTTATTTGGATAACGTGAACCATGTAAAGTTATCTCTATTTATCGATATTTCACTAAATATGATATATTGAACTTATAATATTTTTTAATGACTAAACCTTAATGAATTTCTTTTACATATATTACACCATCAATCCGAAATCGATATTCCTATTATCTATATTGATAATTTCTTTGATATGTTTCATTATAATATTAATTAAGCATGGCATTATACTTTTTGCGCCACATTACAGCTTTGTGCTTTAATTAGTGCTTTATACGTCTCGTCAATTTATAATTATTATGTAGCATTACATATTTAAAATAATAATAAAACTTTAGTATGGTCAATAGCAAGAAATAATATATATGTTGCTGGTCTTCGGGCTGCATAACATGAAAATCAAATTCAACCTAAATCCTAGACCAACGAAGACCATAACTGAATTTGGTTTAAACAAAGTGCAATCTTTAATTGCACCTTACCATAACTTTGACCGAGTCATTTCTAGATAAATAAAAGACATTAGGAATTAAGCTAGTAGTTACAGTATTTCACTCTAATCATCATAGGAATATACTCTTAGGAAAATGCTTCATATAAACTTTAATAACGCGAAAATTATGGTAAATTAATAATAAATAAATTATTTATGACAATCTTTAATTAGATGTAAGGTGAAAAAACTTTTAATACACCCTCAGTGTTTTCTAAATTTCGTTTATAAAACTGTAGATGTATGAATTCTTACACATAAAAAGATAGATAAGTATGCTTTTAATGTTAAAATGAATATTATGATCTATATATGTTATCGTTGTACTTACATTATTTCTTTAGTCTACCGATGTTATGCATATCAACTTTACAATGGTATATCACATGATGTTTTATCAACCATTTAAAATTTTGTCACATAACACGGATAATTTACTAATGAAAAATTGACATATATTATCATTTTTCAATTAATAAGTGAAATATCATCATGTCATATAATATATTTAATTAAGCATAACTCAATCCTAATTTCTGTATGTTGAAAGAAAATGTGTTGCTTAAACAAAAAAATAGAAAAGAAAATAATTTTAACTTATTATCTCTTTTCATAAAGCAAACAAACAAAATCTAATCACTCAAAAATCAAAACACTTTAAACGAAAGTATACTAGATTCTCTATCTGACATGACCCGAACCTGGCCCACTTGTAAGTCCAATAATGCCGTCGACCAAGGACACAAAACCATCAAAAGTCAGTAAATTGGACGCCTTGACTACATTAACATATGTAACCAAACATACATAATTATCGACTACGTTCGACCCCATGTGAATTCAGTGTACGTACACCCTATTGCGTCATTCTACACCTACTCTTCATCAATTATTCATCTATTTATATTTTCATATGAGTCCACAGGTTTCATCAGTTGACAATATAATATAATATAAACATACGTTTATAGAAAGTTGATAAATACACCTCTCAGTTCCATTTTAATTGTATAAGTTTAAATTAAAACATAAAATAATTAAAAAGTAAATTATCGAAAATAATAAATAGAGTAAATCTGAAAATTTAATAATTTTCTATTGTTATTTTTTGTAAATAAATATTTTTTTAGACAAATACAAATAGTAATAAAGACAATTAAATGAGACTAAGAAAGTAAAAATCATATAACACCAAATATATAATATAACGTAACTTTAATGTATAACACAATCTGTTCAATATATATATCATCTTCCTTTTGTAAGGCAAAATTGTACTGTATGATGGATTCCCACAAGGCCACAATCCCTTTTCATCAATCAATCACGATCTCTAGTTGGAAGCATCATTTTCTTTTGATATTCCAAAAATAATGGGACAGAGAATAATAATATTTAGTCGTGCATCATTATATAGATTATTAAAAAAATAATGATTAAACTCTTTGACAAGATTTCAGACTCAAACTCAACTAAAATAAAAGAACTCAAAATTCATCCATTTCATATTTAGAGTTTCAGATTCATAAAGATAAAGATTAGAAAATTGAAGATAATCTTTATAGACATCAGTTAGTTATGTTAAAAACCAATATATTTGAGATACAGTAGGAATATGTTTCCTATCTCAAATATGTATATGAATATGGATTACTGGATTACGAAAAATCTAACTCTAATATTGTAATCCCTACATTCGATATTCAAAAATATTTCAAAGTTATTAAGTTCATTCATTGTTGTCTTACTCCGCAAGATAACATATACTTAATATTATTAATCAATTTAGTACTAAAAGTTTAAAACTCTTTTTGTTTATTAATCATAAATTATGAATTCATGCATTACGACCTAACTTACATATTTTTATCAAATCAATTTGACAATCATGATATAATAGTTATTAATTATTATTAATGTTATCATATCATTCCTAGTAATTATTGTCCTTGTTGTTGTTAGGTAAGTCTGTAAAACGTTTAGATATAATGGTGATGGTGATGCGAATTTATCTACTTTAAAATATGTAGATCATATTTTCTTTTTGCACTTCTTAACTCTCACTATATATTTTCTTCTTATATTCATTTACTTCATATTTGCCAATCTCTTTCGATTGCAATAGTATAAAAGTTATCTTTTTAATACAATCATTTCTCATTTATACATGATGAAACTCGCAAGTATATTTGTGTATATAAACATAAAACTTTATTACAATAATAACGTTTATTATGTATTTCTTTTTACCATCATTTATTTAGTATAGTAACTAGTTAAATATGTTATCTTTTTATCATCATTTATTCTAATAGTTAATCACTCATAATTACAATCAAAACTCAATCTTCTTTTCTTTTTAAACTTATTAACTCTCACTAGTCACTACATATATGTTCTTATATTTATTTACTACAAACTTCCCATTCTCTTTCAATTGCAATAGTATATAAAGTTATTTTTTGAATACAATCATTTATACATGATAAAAATCATAAGTAAATATGGATATTTATAATGTTATAATTTTTGAATTTTTGAATGGTTGATAGTGTCATGGCTAATCCATTTACAATATACTATAATAAATGTTGCAACTAATATATATTCTAGATTTGCAATAATCAAAATGATATATTTGTGTGATGTGATACATAATCATAAATTCACTTAATACAAATAAATCTATGTAATAAAAGATGGTACATACTACATAGCAATACAAATTTCACTCAAGAGATTCTTTGACATTTAGAGTAATACAAATTTCACTCCAAAATCTAATTTCAACCCTTAACCTATGAATGCTTCACATTATAAGACCGACAAACAACATTGCATTTTGATACTACCTATTACTTCACAACTTACATATCCTAAGAAGTTGGAAGATCATAGTCTATGAATTTGAGATCACACAAATGAAAAATCCACAAGTTTAAGGAAGAAGGTAAGTTGTTCGAATGTTTAATTTTGTTGTTTTAAATGATAAAATGAAAAACAATAATGAGTTAGGATTGCAACTTGAAACTTGGGTCGAAGATGAACACTGGAAGATGAAGATAACTTCACTCACGTAAATGAGTTTTGTGAGTTAATTAACAAATAACCGTTTGTATATGTATGCTTGATCATATCGTGTATGTTAATTACAAATTTACATTATTGTATATGCACTACATGACCATGCTAGCTATTTGATGATGTACCCATTTAAGCAAAATAAAATTTAGTTTCCATACATATTGTTGAGTATTAATGTTGATTTTGATTGGTTATTACTTATCTATTATAAATTCAGTATTATTTATATGTGGTCACCAATAGATGTAATTTGGAATGAAAATGTACCAAGAAATTATTTTTTGATAAAATTTCTATTAATTCAAATGATTAATATTTGTATATATGTAAAAGTCATACATATACATATATCGTTATCAAAGAGTAAAGGTATGTAAATAAAAAATGTATATATATGTACATTCAGGTTTCTAAATAATATAAATAATTTCAAAATGCGTTCAAAAACATACATACCATTTACATCTAATTACTATGCTAAAAGAAAAAAAAGACTAAACAAAAGTCAAATTATGATTGTCTTGCTATATTGAGATCCAAAGTAAACTTCAAATTCTCCTTTAATCTATTCATTTTACTAATTATGAAATCTTTTTCCTTACAATCTTTAGTTTTATTTATTTAATTTTTATTCATATAGATACATTAAAAATTGTATTATGTATAGTTATTGATTTAACAAGTTTTAAAAAATTCAAACTTAAATATCGCAATTTTTCGTTGCTTCACTTATCACGCTACTGACATTAATAAACGAATAACATTGTGCGCTAACAAGATTCGTGCATCGCACGGGCAAACACGACTAGTATAAACATAAAACTTTATTATCAAAACATTTATTATGTATTTCTTTTTACCATTATTTATTTAGTATAGTAATTATTTAAATATTTTATAATTTTTTAACATCATTTATTCTAATATTTAATATTAATTATACCAAAACTCAACCTATATAGCATTGAAGATCGTAAAGATACTATTTCCAAACGAAAAAAGTCCATAGTACACTCATCCATATTTACTAGGCTCACCTTACAACTAACAACCTATCCGAACCGTCCGACTCACTCACAACAACCACAATAACAAGTCCTTACCTACTTTCTCACCTTTTTAACATTGTACACCTTTTCCTCAATTATTATAGAACTATTTTATACATCACCAAATTATGTAACATCATAGACGTGCGACATTAATCACAAAAAGTACAAATAACAAACTTATACATACTACATTAATTACACAACATACAATAACAGACAATAAAGTAAATAAACTTAATATTATATCAAAGACAATAGCTTTAGTAACGCAACACTCAGATTGCGACCAATCTTTCTAATCATAAACGATTAGACTTACAACGTGTGAAATTCACGTGTGAAATTCATTATTACCTCTTAAGTTGTCAAGATCAACGTGTTAAAACTTGTGCAAAAATCACAAATTATTTTAATATTTCTAACAATTTAATAAATTTATATACCATCACAATTACTATATAACTTTAATAAAAGTTATTGTTTAATGACATGTCAGATGAAATATACCAATTGATTCAACTCTGTTTATAAATTATTTTTTCTTTTTTAAATATTTTGTGAGCCGCCAGCGTTTCTCTTAATGTAATACTCGTATAACACAATAATATGAATATAATATTATAATATATAAGTGATTAACTAATATTTTTAATATAGTATAAAATGTAATAATTTTAAATTGTTTAATAATATACGGAGTACAAATTAATAGTAAATGTTTTTTAAGAGTGCATTTACTCCATTCCCCAAAACTTTCCTGAATACACATTTTTCATGAATTGTCGTGCTCTCTTTCTCACAGTCACCGTGTATGTGTTTCATGCAGATATGAGTGAGAAAAAGTAGACAGTACACTCCAAATATCGAGATTCACTGCCACAATAAACAACCATTAAAGTGTCTTTTTTTGCATAAATTTCTCTGCTAATTTTCTTTATTTTCTCTTTCCACCGATTAAGCATTTGATTCCGTCGTTCGTGCAACCGTTTCTGATGCTTCCCTTCACATCATCGCCGTAAATTCAGGTTACTAAAACTTGTGTTTAATTACACGTTACTGAAGTGATTTTACATCAATTAGTTTTGATTATTGCAGGAATTAGTTGCTTTATTTAGTACTCAATTTTGTTATTTAGAAGCTTTATAATTAAAAAGTAGCTCCGATCACTGTTTGTTATCGCATTTCGTCACCGATTGAACTCGAATATGTGTTTTATTCAAGTATTCTGGACTAGTGGGATTGTTTGACTATTAGTCTTTAAATAAATCGCTGCTATCAATTTCTATATGCTGTTGTTATTTCTATCGCTTCGTTTTAGGTTTAATTTGACTCAGTTTATGTGGAGTTGACAAAGTGAATTGGTAGCTTTGGTGTGACATTATCTGGTTGCTGATTTGTGTCAATGCTGTTAATGAGTAAGTGATAGATATATAGAAAAATCATGCATTTTGCTATTGTACGTATTGAACAAAAAAAAAAGTTTGATTGCGTGAACTCCCAGATATTACCATTACGATGTATCTTACATCCTTTAACATGTAAACTGATGACGTGACATTGGTTATGATGATGTGGCATCGTATATGGATGTCACGTTGTTCAAGAATCCGGCCACCAGATAAAGAGGTCATCCGGTACACACATAGCAAGTTTTGAAGATTTAATACATTCATTAGCTAAATTGGTAAAGTTGGATAATATGCCTATATGGATGTTTACTACATGATGTGTTTTGGTGGTTAAGTGTTCATTTAGAGTAAAAGAAGATTGTTCTAGATTTCATGTACCAGGGGGATATGGAAATGAAAAATACATTCTGTGTTTGATGAAACAGAATATATTTTTGTTGTTGTTATTGAAAGTTACAGACGTGCAGCAAAATGTTTTGCTTGTTTTTTGGTTAAAAGCAGAATAGACATATTTTAGTCCATTTCTTGACCCTTAGAAAAACATGCAATTGTTAAAACTTTTCCAATTTTGCTAAGACAGAGGATAAAGTTGATAATGCACATTTATAGGAGTGTTAAATAGTAATTGTTGTTTTCCCCTTATAGCTTTTATCAGCAAATACAGGGGATACTGCTCGTGTCATTGATCGCTTGACTTTGTAACTAGGAGGTATAATCAACTAAATGTGGGATTAAATTTGATTACATCTTTGGTTCTTTTTTTTTTCTTTTGCCAAAAGTGCACCAGATATTAATTACAATCTGTATATTCTATTCCCTGTTTGAAAAGGTAGGCATTATTTTTCAGGGCATAACTAAGTTAATTTCACATTGAACTTTATCACCAATAAGCACGGGATCTTCATGTAGTTTTATGACCTTTCCTAACTGCTAATTGACCCTTATATTACTGTGCAATGACTAGCATTGAAAGATGGATTCTTGTTTTGGACTAGAGGCCTACAAAATTCGTTGGTTGGTTAACAAATCCTATGTGGTGATTGACCATTATTTTGCTTTAAACGACTAATATGTAAATAGTAGGAAAATTAAATTAATTACTCTTTTGTTATCTTCATGTCAATTATACTTTACTATATGTATAGCCTACTGCTCAGACATGAACACGTCCTTTATAGGTCAAGTACCTATATTTGCAGATTTCATCACAATAGACTTCTGATACTAATTTAATTTTAAATTCCAGGTGGATAAAGTAGTAACAACATTTCGCGTGGGCTTTTGGAAGGAGCATGAAGAGAAAGATATTTAATCTACACCAAAACACACATCAATTTGATCCACTGCGTAAGTTCCATTTTAAAGCTTTCTTTGTCATTGACGCCCTATCTTTAATTTATTGGTATAATTTTGAACTAGAAGCTATATACTACGAAGTATAAGGCAAAGCAGTAGCAAAATATATGATTGATCAACACTGTAGGTCTCATTCTACCAATTCACACAATTAAGCGTTGCACCCCTAAAAAAAATATTTAAGGGACCTAATTTTTTGTTAATATCTAAAATTTAATGTGTTTTCTGATATGAGGATCAGCTTTTGAAGCATACTGGTGTGGTTCATGGATGCCCGTGGAGCGCCTACGAATCAGAAATGGAGTTGTTAGCATGTTTATCTTAAATAATGGTGAAACAACTGAAGAAACCATTCCCGTGTCAGACATTCGAATAAGGTCAAGAAAACCAAATTTGGCTGATTGCACGTGCTTTCTAAGACCTGGAATAGATGTTTGTGTGCATTCCATTTATCAACCGCCAGATGAAGAGTCGAGTGACGAGAATTCAGAACCTGTTAGTCTCTTTGTATTCAAATTAACACCACGATATTTTATTGACACTTACAGCATTTAACTTCCACTTTTACAGGTCTGGATTGATGCTAAAATAAACTCAATAGAGAGGAAGCCCCATGACGAAGATAAATGTGTTTGTGACTTCCATGTCAACATCTACATAAAGCAAGGTCCAGTTGGTTTGATTAGAAAAGCAATTAATAAAGATGTCAAAACGCTACATCTTGATCAGATGACCATCCTTCAAAAGCTTGACGGAAAACCTTGTGAAAATACGCATTATCGTTGGAACCGTTCTGAAGACTGCAATTCACGTCGGAATTTTAAACTATTTACTGGGAAATTCGCCTCAGATATATCATGGTTGCTCGTCACATCTGTTTTCAAACAACTTGTTTTTGATGTGAGATCTGAGGACAACCAGCTTGTGTATCAAATTTGGGATGGTGATGGTGAAAAAAGTCTACCAATTTCAGAAAATCATTCGGGTGCTATTAACTTCAAATTAGAAAATGGAACTTCCATTCCTGTCCTTTTCCCTTTTAGTCAAATTAAACCCAAAGAGGAGAAGGAAGTTTTTGGTAATGCGGATGATTTTGCTTCATCTTCAAACTTTGATTTCACGGGCTTGCGAAGGTCAAAGCGTAGAAATATACAACCCGAACGCTATCTAGGTGATGATGATGTGTCTGAATCAGAAGTTGATTTGTCTCGTGTTGGATTATACAGACCAGGCAGATCCAAATATGAAGAAGTCCCAGTAGCATTTTCGATCCAGGATGATCATTCTATGAAAGATGAAAATAAAGTGGATTACTTCAGAAAAATATACAAAGAAGAAGGTTATCTTGGAAAACAGAACGAGACTAGCAAATCAAAGGAGGTTAGATCAGAAGTACCTTACAAAAAAGATCTAGGGGAACAGAAATACCCTCGTTCTACGGCTTCTCAATCTCATTCATCAAGGCCTTACATATATGCTGATTCTTATAAGGCTGAGGCTTCTGATGATGAAGGAGGGGATGCTAGTGACATATGGAGCAAGTATTTTAATATGCAGGGTTCTTCTAAAATCCACAAAAGAAAATTCAAAGCTCCCATCAGTCAATATGACGGTACAGGAGGTTTATGGAAAGGTAAAATGGTGAATAAGCGAGGCCGTTTCAAACGGGGTTCTTCTGGGAAGGAGAGTGTCTTTGATTCAAGAACTTCTCTCAAAAAATCTGTTGCTGCAAGTATATATAGAGAGTTGATGAGCAGGTGCATGAGGAATATAGATGCATCAATGAATATAGAACAGCCAGCTGTCATTGATCAGTGGAATCAGTTTCAGATGGGGAAATCCTTGAGTCAAATGGAGAAGAATGATGTACCAAAAAAAGAAGAAGTGGAAGAAGAAGAAGAAGAAGAAGAAGAGATGACAGAAGAAAAAGAACTCGAAATGTTGTGGAGGGAGATGGAATTAGCACTTGCCACAACATATCTTATGGAGGAAACAGAGGTGCGTTTTCTTTATTTAAGTCAATACGTTTATAAGAACATGGAGGTAATAGTATTGCTTCTATGACAGATAACGTGTCTAAGAGGGTGTTTAGTATTGCTTCTTGAAAGTGATTATGCGATTATCACATTATTTAGAGGTCTAATAATTAGTTTTAGATAACCGGTTTAGGAGTAGCTGTAAGAGAACTGCTTACCTTATAATCATGGATCAAGTTCTTCAATAATGAGAATTTCCCGAACACTCACCAGCTAATTATCTGATTATCACCTTAATCAACAGAAGCACATTCAAACTCTATCTGTAGCCTGCTTTGTTCCAGAGGATAATCTGGTTTGGATGATTCCTTATCAAATAATCACTTTCAAAACGAAATGCCAAAGGGATATAGAAAGCAGTAGACTACTGTATGTAGTATAAAACATACAGCATAAACAAAGAAGGTCAGCAGGTTAGACTTTTAGTTTCTGTCCTGAGTCAATACTCAATTGAACCGTTTCGTTTTTTGCTACCATTTGTTAATTAACCGATTTGACCCACTACAGAAGCCCGAATCAGCCCATTGTTAGTAAATGGGTAGAAATTGCCACCTCTAATCTTGTCAGTAGGAATGAAGGATAAATGCATGCCAAGAAGAAAACATGGTGAGAGCTGCTAGTCCACCTATTCGTATTGTATTATCCTACCTCCTATTACCAAACCCAGAAGGCCAGAACTCAGATATTTGATTCATATATTGATTTCTTATAAATTTAACCGGATGGCAACAACACAGTGGAGAATTTTTTATTCATCAATGTAAGGATACCTTAATTTAGCATCTGGCACTAGTAGCCTGGTCAAGGCAGCATCTAATTCATCTTTCAATGCCATAAGACTTAAATCAACGCCTCTCAGTAGTTCATTCCTATCAGAAGCCACAACATATGTCGAATTGTCGATTGAGAAACAAATGAAAATTAAGAGAGCAAAAATGGACTTTCTAGTCTCCTCTAGTTGAGTGATCTCATATCCTATACTAATGGTGTCTTGTGAACCAAATTTTATGCAGAATTCTGACAAATTATAGTAATTATTTTATATAAAGCGGAAAGAAAATAACTGCCTTTTAATGCTATATATAAAAAGAACATGCACTATGATGTCAACCTTGTGAATGTGGCTGTTGTACGCCAGTAGCTTATCAATATCTTTCATTAAGTTTCATTTGTGGTATATTGATATTCCAGTTATTTTCCAGGGTGTCCATGATGAAGTGCCGAAACCTAAATGCCAGGAACAGAAGTGTCAACATGATTACAGACTCAACGAACAATTTGGGATTATTTGCCGATTATGTGGTCATGTCAGATCTGAAATAAAAGACGTCTCACCAGCCTTTGTGAGTTGATCAAAAATTCCACTTGATAGTAGAGTTGGCAAATTGGGCGGGTTGGGTAACTGGTTAAAAACGGGTTTGGGTTGAAATCGGTCATAATTTAGTACAGGCTAAAATGGGATGATTTGTCTATCTTATATATATAATTAATAGTCAATCCCTGAGTTATGATTATATATTATTACAAGAGTTATCTAAATCTTTGAATAAAAATGATCAGGATATTGATTGCATCAAAAGGGAGACTTTTAACCCGCTTGACCATTTGTGCTTGTCTATAAGTTATTTGATCAGGCCTATTTGAGATAAAACGCAACCTGAAATCAACAATTCATTAGTAAATGGGTCGAAATTTTCACCTCTACTTCAAAGACTTCTCTACTATCCGTTCAGGCTAGAATTGTTGCGGTATCGCCTTTGAAGTCTTAATTTAAACCAAGAATTAATATGTATTACGAGAACTTACCTGCATGGTTCATTTAAGTCTGAGTTCTTGACATATAATAATTTTTATGGTTGTATGATCTTACAGTTGCCAGGTGTAGTCTGGACGCCTAGCAAAGAAACGCGTGCAGAAGATGATTCAGAGAATAATAAGGAAAATGTAGACACACGTCTAGAAATTGTCACCTGCCCTGCTTCATCCAAGATGGCTGTATCAGACGATAAAGAGAACGAAAACGTATGGGCCCTGATACCCGACCTCAGAGATAAACTCCGGTTTCACCAAAAACGAGCATTTGAATTTCTATGGAGAAATCTAGCTGGTGATGTAGTACCCTCGGAAATGGAAGCCGCCAAGAAAAAGAGAGGCGGTTGTGTGATCTCCCACACTCCAGGAGCTGGCAAAACATTACTCATAATCTCGTTTCTCGTTAGCTACTTAAAATTGTTCCCTGGGTCCCGCCCGTTAGTCCTTGCTCCAAAAACAACTCTATACACCTGGTACAAAGAAATCATTAAGTGGGAGATTCCAATTCCGGTGTACCAAATTCATGGTGGTCAGACATACAGAGAACAAGTTCTCAGAAACAAACTGAAACTCGCTCCGGGCCTTCCTAGAAACCAAGATGTGATGCACGTGTTAGACTGTTTAGAGAAAATACAAAAATGGCTCACGACACCAAGTGTCCTACTTATGGGTTACACTTCCTTTCTAACGCTCACCCGTGAAGATTCAAACTATGCTCACCGACAATACATGGCCAGAGTACTACGCCAATGCCCAGGAATTGTAATTCTGGATGAAGGCCATAACCCGAGAAGCACAAAATCCAGACTAAGAAAAGCTTTGATGAAAGTTGACACCCCGTTGCGTGTCCTCCTATCTGGTACCCTATTTCAGAACAATTTTGGTGAATACTTCAACACCTTAACATTAGCCAGACCACGGTTTGTGAACGAAGTGCTAAAAAAACTCGATCCAAAGTTCAAGAGCAGAAAGAAAGGAGTTATTTCGAAATTTTCACTTGAAAACCGCGCAAGAAAACTGTTTGTCACCAGGATTGCAGAGCAAATCAACTCAAATGTTCAAAAGGATAGACAGCAGGGGTTAAACATTCTTAGAAGTTTAACAAGCAGGTTCATTGACAACTATGAAGGTGGCAGCGCTGAAAACCTCCCGGGACTCGAATGCTACACACTCATGATGAAATCCACCACCATTCAACAAGACATTCTCACAAAACTTCAGGAGCAACGACCCGTATACAAAGGTTTTCCATTAGAGCTCGAGTTATTGATCACTCTTGGATCAATACATCCATATTTGATAAAAACAACTGCATGCGCGAGTCAGTATTTCAAAGAGGAAGAACTCCTGGCCCTTGATAGTCTCAAGTTTGACCTCAAACTTGGATCCAAAGTCAGATTTGTTATGAGCTTAGTTCCCCGTTGTCTACTCAGAAAAGAAAAGGTTCTGATCTTCTGCCACAACATTGCTCCAATCAATCTGTTTCTAGAAACATTTAATCGGTTCTACGGGTGGAAAAAGGGCGTAGAAGTTCTTGTTCTTCAAGGAGAACTCGAGCTATTTGAAAGGGGACGTGTAATGGATAAATTCGAAGAACCGGGAGGCCCGTCGAAAGTCATGTTGGCTTCTATCAATGCTTGTGCAGAAGGAATTAGTTTGACTGCAGCTTCACGGGTGATCTTGTTGGATTCAGAATGGAATCCTTCAAAGAGTAAACAAGCTATTGCTCGAGCTTTCAGGCCTGGTCAAGATAAGGTCGTTTACGTGTACCAGTTGCTAGCCCAAGGGACTCTGGAAGAAGAGAAACATAGTCGGACTACTTGGAAAGAATGGGTGTCGAGTATGATATTTAGTGAGGAACTGGTGGAAGATCCTTCTCATTGGCAAGCACCAAAGATAGAAGACGAGTTGTTGCGAGAGATCGTGGAGGAGGATCGGGCTTCACTGTTCCATGCTATTTTGAAGAACGAGAAGGCCTCGAATACGGTGGTCAGAGGTAGAGAGTAATGTTCTCTCTTTCAAGTTTCGTTTATGCTTTCTGGTATCCGTTTCTAGACGATAAACTGTGGTTTCGAATGTTTGTTTGTCATGGTCTGTGTTATGTTACTCCCTCCGTCCCAAAAGAAGAATGGTTGTTTATTATGGTTGAGTACGTGTTACTCCCTCCGTCCCAAAATTATAGCTGTATGAAGGAAGTTCTATGTTTAAGTTTATGTACAAGTTCAATCAAGCACTTAGCTTATTGGTACTGGACTCATCTTCTGAATGGTACTGTAATAATTAAGTAATAAACTATGGTTGCTTAGAATACTTTGTTCTGCTTGTCTTCTATTAAAAAATGTCTGAAGTGTTGTTCATGTCATGACATGCTGTTGATTATATATGAGATTATTGTTAGTTTCACCTACCATATCTACACTACTAGTAGTACAAGTGTAATCACATTATTGGTGCTGACACCACTTTCCGCTTTGGGTAAGTACACCAGTGTTGCAGTATGCAGACTGTTTAATTGCGTTGATACTGATTTTTTTGTCCGAAAACACAATAAGTTTTTACTAAATAAGCTTACTTAAACACTTCAAATGAGCTTATTAGCTTGTAATAAGTAGATATGCGAAAATGCCAATGGGGAGAATCATTTGTATTGTAATATTGTATATAAGATGCTTAAACTTTTGCAAGACCGTGGCTTCTGTTAAATTTGATCCGCCTAGCGTTGGGGTACCTTAGCTTTGGCTCACCCAACCATGATGCAATCGGTCAACGCGGTCCTATTCGTGATTACATCATTATAGTGCAAGTCTTGTATCAAACCAGAGTGGGTTAAACTGAAAGCTAGAAACATCTGAATGCGAAAAGCCTGATTTGAAAAGGCAAAAGGCAAAATCTCAGTAACATATTTCTATTCGCATAAGAAGTTGTACCGAATTTGTTTTAGTCTCATTCTATTTCATTTTGGATTGTTCGATACAGAGAGGGCTATCAACGGAGTAACAGACACAATGAAGCTTTGTATTCATTCATTTAGGTTAACGGAACAAACACTTACATAAACAGAACTTATATGTGTTCCTGTTTATTCGTTAAAACTTACTTTTTGTCAGTGTTGTTCTTTTAAGTTTAACAATAACAAACCAACGGATGAAATAACCCAAATACTTAAACATAATAATACCTGCGAAATGAAGCCGTGACATTTAGTTTTTTTGACCCTACAATATTTTATTTCAATACACTAAGATATGTTGTTTAAAAAAATGATTATAATAATTCATTTTTAGTTTATGATAGTTGAGATTTTCAATCAAACATAATTGCATTCATTTCTTTCATTCTTGTTAGTAATATGATAAGTTATAGATCAAATATAGTAGACTCGAGTTATAAATATAAATGGTGAAAACTTATTCGTACATAGGTAGCACTATCAATTTCAAAACCTTTTCTATCTAATAGTAATTTTAGTAGCTTATTGATGAAAATAAAATAAATTATATTTATACGTAAGATATTTGTATATATATTGGATAAATTATGTTTTTTTCAAAAGAAAATAATATGTACTTCTAGCAACAAACTACGTGTATTTTATGTGCAACTCTTAGACTCATGTAGCTTTTCTTTGTTAATAATCCCTACACTCACGATACCACCACTCGGTATGATTGTATGGTTGGAATTGTTTGTTTTGAGGTTCCTGCAGGTTTCGCTCGGTAGTCAGAATTATGGTCGGTCTTTCACCCGTTTTCATATTTTCTTTCGAGTGATTGTCCTTATGTGGTTTTGTGTTGTGTTGAGTTTAATTGGCGGGTGACATTCTGTTCATTGTTAGATCATTTTTTGGTTTGCTGTAGCTTTTAGTCTCGTGTTGGTTGAAATTAAGTTTGTGAGTTGGTTTGTCTAAAATTATGTGTTTGAGATCGTTGTAGTGTATCAAGGCGTTTTGGTTGGGATTATATGTTAGCATCGTTGTAGTTTATTAGAGTCGGTTTGATCAAAATTATTGTCTCTATCATTATAATTTCTAACATCTTGCTAACCTTTTTCTAATATATATTATATTATATTAATTATATTATAATTATATAGCCTTTAAAGAAAACCTTATTTGCAACCATATATAATGGTGGGGGTTAAATGTGTTTGAACAATAAGTTACTAAGGTTGATTCAATAAATACTTTGCTTTCATTAGATCACCAGTATATATTATCCCCTATTTTACAACCCGAGAACGTCAATGAAACAAAATATCAGATGTAGGGTTGAGTTCAAATGAGAATGAAAATATTAGTGAGAATGAATGAATGAATCCTAGCCATCCATTTTGTAAAACCCAATTTCCCCCAAAGTTAAATATCTAACAAACGGCTAATCAAAAAATTATAAAAATTGCACCATAAAAATCAATGTTCTTTTCTCTACAATTAGACATCACTCATGATATACTTTCAACGATTTTTTTTTTTTGGGGTTGAAAAACCGATAACACATGTGTTAGTGGTTGGTAAAACATGTGTTACTAGCGACTAATACATGTGTTACTAGCAATTAACACATGTGTTACCTAGTTGTTGGTAACACTTGCGACTAAAACATGTGTTACTTGCGACTAATACATGTGTTATCAGCAGCTAACACATGTGTTACCAGTTTTCAAAACCCATAAAAAAATGAAAAAAAAAAGTTCGTCGAAAGTATACCTTGTGAGATGTCTAATCGAAGAAAAAAAAATGCTGATATTTATGGTGCAATTTTTTATATTTTTTTGACTAGCCATTTGTGAGATATTCAAATTTTAAAAATGTTAGGGATATTATTATCTTAATAAAATAGATGGTTGAGATTAATTCCTTTATTTTTACAAAAAAATTCATTCTCATTTGAACTTAATTCACCGTTATAATAACAAAATGACCAACCACATAAATAACAAATATATTGGGGACTGAGAGGTAAAATTCATATATTACAAAGGGTCTAAAGTGTAAAAACTGATTCTCTCCACTTCGTGAGTCGTGACTCTCTTCTACAGACATCGACTCATTTTGTGTTTAATCGTTCAGGCTACCGGCGGCTACTTATTCCGTCAACGTTGATCTCCGGCGAATCATTCACGGTTCAGTTTCATCTCTGCAAGTTTGTGTTGCTGTATTCTGTTAGTTGTTTGCTTTAAAATTAACCTGGGGTTTGTTTCTAATTAAGTGTTAAATTTGCAATCGTTTAGTTTCAAATCTTCCAATAGTAACGCCAGTTTTGTCATCTTTGAATGTAAATCTATATGATTCATTATGTAATTGGTATACATTTCTCATTTACTATGTCATTAATTTGTTAATTATTGTTTGGCATATAAAATCGTGTAATTTTTTATTTTTTTTTGTTTAGCATATAAAATTCATAAGCTTCTTCAAACAGCTTATGAAACTCAATAAGCTAAAAATATGAGAAAGTGTTTGGGTAACAAAAAGAGTTTATTGTGTTATGATAAAACCGTGCTTGTGTGGAAATATTTACTTCTAAGAGGTGATTCTGATTAGATTAGGGTTGCCTTAGGTAATTTGTCTTATAGTTGAAATTGATGTCGCTAAGTCCTTTATGAGTTTGATTTATCTATACAGGTTTGAGTTACAAAGGGGACGATGAATTTTGCAGCTTCATTGTGTAAGAGATTAACTGTCAGTGACTTGGTTACAAGAATCCCTATCTATAGTTCTGCAACTGGTAACATAATCCTTCAAAGCTTTCAGCATTCCTTCATCTGCTTGTAGTTATGGTAACAAGTTTGTAATTTTACTGAATCATAGATGTGACTGGAGATGGATTAAGCATGGTGTTCAGACGCTGGGCCTCCAAAAAAACAGCCGGGTCCACTAAGAATGGGCGTGATTCAAATCCCAAGTTTCTTGGTGTAAAGAAGTTTGGTGGTGAGGTGAGTCTCCATTATAGCGATTTTTCCACAGTTAGAATCTTTGGAGATTATAACTTGCAACCTGTTACTGTAAACCTGTTTTATGATTTTATGTAACATGGGAATTATTTAATTGTAGGTTATCCATAGCTAATAGGTATTTTAGTTATCTACTTGTTAAGATCATCCAGTTTTTTCTTCATGGAATCTTCTTTCAGCTTAAAAGTAGGTATTCCTGCAGTGTTTGGGGTTCTTTTGAATGTCTTACCTTTTTGGCTCCATCCCGATATACGTTTATTTATTTATGTATTTATATGTTGCGTAAAATCAGCTTCTTCTTGCTTCTGGGTGTTGGAGTTATTGTCTGGATAGCTGCTTCATTCTTTATAATACTTGTGAGTAAATTATCACAACCGTTAAAGCTGACATCAACTCAGCATTACATTTTATTGTAACTTTGAGAGAAGAATTTGTAGTTTTTTAAGCATAGAAATTGTGGTTGATTCGGTTGGGTTCGCGTTTTAAAGTCGTTTATGTTTGGAAAAATAGGTTTTCATTTTGCTTATAGAAGTTAGATAATCAGTTTTGGATACTCAATTTTGTACCAGCTGAAATCGATTATGTTCAAATTGTTTGTATTACCCCTAGTTTGAACGTAAATGAGATTCAGAGACTTCTTCATTATCTCCAGATATATGTCTTTTTGGTCATATATTATTTGATGATTATATTAAGTAATTGGAATTGGAATCGGAATTTGTCGAACACTAAAAACAACCAAGAATGTGATTATTAGTTATTACATCTTCAAATAGAAAACCACGTCCAAATGCTACCCCTTATAGCTTGCTTTGGTACAACTGATTATCGAGTATGGATAATCAGAATCACATTCTTACTTTGAAAATACACGTCCAAACACCTCCTTCGTTGCAAATTTCGTGATTGTTATAGATTACCCCTATTGCAAAATAAAAGCATTTCTGGTTGCTTATACTCTTTATCTGACAATTTTCCTTACCATATTTGACTTAGTCTCGTGTTGATGGTACAGAGAGTGATACCCGGGAATATAATAGTACGACAGAGAGGCACTCGTTTTCACCCAGGAGATTATGTTGGGATTGGCAAAGACCATACCCTCTATGCTTTGAAAGAAGGATCTGTCAAGTTTGAACGCCACAAGATTAGCGGTCGCAAGTGGGTGCATGTCGAGCCCAAGGAAGGCCATGTACTTCACCCAGTCTACTTGAAAGCTGCTGCAACCGAGTCAAACATCTCAAGTTAAGTGGATTTTTTGAATCAATAATCAGAATCTATAAGTCTTATTAAATTTAGTTTTGACTTGTACTATTTCCAGTTTCATTTTGTTGACCGGAGCTTGAACAATATCAGCAGGCTTTTTTGAGCTCTGTGTCACTTTCTGTATGAGTTTGGTGGATCTGATAGGTAATTTGTCTATTGTATCAACTTGACAAGTTTTTACTTCAATTTGGGTTTTGCCTACGGAAAACTTTGGTTGATAATAGACTTAAAGGTTACTGTTAGACGTCTGACTTTGCAGTATACTTCCAACAACATATAAATCTAGAGGTGCTATACTTTTCCTTAAATGAGTCCAATGGGTAAATCTGTCCGGTTCACGGGTCCATAATTTCCAGCTCTACTGTTCCTAACTTTTGCACCGTGTATATAGTCTCAACGCACTGTACTCATTTTGACCCCACATTATAAGTATCAGTTTTAACTTTCAACAAATTATCTAAATCTAAAGGTGGTCTAGTGGTAAGACGCTCCGTGAGGTCTCGGGTTAGAACCTTTGTAGATAAACATCTCGAGGTGAATAAGGAAAGGTTTGAAGACAATCATATGATACCCTCTATCTTTTAATAATAATGATTTTAAATACTACGATGATAAGGATAATAGTTGTGGATACAATATTACAACGAAAACGCATTTTTTAAAGTTATCTTCATGAGATTTATAATACTTCGCCATGATCGGACTGGAAACTATTTTATATTTCAAAATACCCCTTGCAATATACTTTTAAAATCATATTATATTGCAAGTGCTTGTACCATTTTATATATATTCATATACAAATACACCTTGCTAGATTTTATTAAAATGATTTTATATTGCAAATGCACGTACCAAGTGTACTAAAATATGATTGTAATCATAAAGTGGTAGATCGGTTTTAATCCCATTTGAGTTTGATATAACAAAGCTCTAAATGAATAAAATAATAAATAAAAGAATAATGTTGGCCTTTTCTAAAAAAAAGAAGAAGAATAATGTTGGTTATATATTCCTAAGAAATTGAAGTATTTATAATATCATTGCTGTTAGCTTTTTACATCAATCAAGTGTGTCTATGCAGACAAATATTATAAAATTTTCCTCTATAAGTTTCCGTTTCAACTTAGAGCTAGATATATCTAGAGAACGTGGTTTCTTGTATACTTTTTGTTTAAGAAGATCAAATCGATGAACGTATTGAATACTTTAAGGACTCAAGTACTTCTTTTGTTGTAACTTTTAGCTTTTTCTTGTATCATTTTACTATTTAAAAGTACAAATTAAGATGATAATCAAAAGATTAAAAACGACATATGGTTACATGCCAATCCTAGGTTAACCAATTCACAACAGCAACAACATTCTATCGTATCATTTGCGTGAACATGTTTTCACGTTAAAATCTTATAGAACATTTGTCAAGCTCACCTACGGACGCAAGCATATGATAGTTTATGTAATGACATAAGCTATATCATTCTATTTTAAGACTAAGTCGCGTTTCGGTACAAGAAACACAAACACAACTGTACGTACGGAACCTCAAACCCTACTTTTTTTCGTCTTTACCACTAAAAAGACCAAATTAGATGAGCAAACTTTTGTTCTATAAAGAAGCAACTATACAATGGATAAGCATACAGGCTGTATAAATAGTAGCCATGCTCAAATTAATCCATTGTTTTATTTTTTCATGCCAAATGGGTCTATTTCTTTTAATAAAAGACGGCTTTCATGATCTATTACATGTTGCCAGAAAGATTTATTAAAATCATAAATTATCATAAGCATATCAATTACATTAATCTTTTTTATTCAGTTAATTAAGGTGTAACTTTATTAAAAGAAATGGCTTATAGTTAATCTATATTTGGATCATGTTGCATAATTAGAAAATAACTAGTGAAGAATATATTAGTTTATTATTGAATTAAATTAAATCATGTTGCTCAAGTTGGCAATATATATATATATGGAACAAAAATCCAACTCACTTCACAAACTTTGAACGAGACAAAGGCCACCACTCTTTATGATATAAATAAATTACTTTTATCACAATTTAGCAAAAGCAAAATATAAATCCTTAACTAAAATAATCAGATAATAAATAATTATATTCTTTTCATTATCCTATCCATCCTTCACATTGTAATGCTACATGCTATTTCGCATTATCACGATGATGAACATCTTTTTTATGATAAATTATAATAATAATATTTATGATATCAATTAATGGTGGACAATTGGTGGTGTTGGAGGAAAGAAGCATGTGAGGGAGTTAGGGTTCCAATTCAAAAGAAACCATCAAGTTGATTGGGTAGTTGTTAGGAATATCTATATGTTTGATACTTGGACAAACTTTAAATAGTTGTTGAAGAAATTTAGGTCAAGTTTCCAAAGTTATCAACCATCCCAAAAAGTATATAAAATAATTAAGAAATACAACAACTAGGATAAAAATACATGGTTTTAGGCACAATTATTAGACTTGGTGGTTTTAGCTAATCCTAACTTTTATCACTTATCGTTTTGTATCATTTGTACATTTGGATAGCACGCTTGGTTAGAAACTTAGAATCATATGCCCGTCTTAGTTGGTTCTTAGCCTATTCTTCAACTTTTCTTTTTTAATTTTCTTGCTAGTATTTAATTAGTGTAATTAATCCTTCTGTAGATGTTATTTTAGATTATGTATCAACGATTTGTATCTTTAAACTAAAATAGTAACAATTCGTGAACGTACCCGGTATTTAATTAGCCCAATATATGAACCTAATTAGTATTTTTAAGAGGGATCAAATATACAAAATGTTAACATAAAATGTTACTACTTTGCTTAAAGTAATGGAAGTAGATAACCAAATAGAAAAAGTATGTTGCAAGTTAAACCGTCTTATAAGAAATGCATGTTGGGAATTAAATAAGCTTTCCTTAATGCTAGGGTGTGTTACTTTGAAGTTTATATGAATGCAAGAGGTGGTACCAAAATAATAATGCAAACAAATAATGAAGACAAAGTCAATAATAGGTCATCTTAAAGACCTATTAAGTGTCTGATTTAAGATTCGCCTTTATATTTTCTATTAAAAGTCTAAGGGAGATTATGGCTGAGTTGAGGTGACGATATCATATATGGATGTGTTGGAAAACTAAAAATTAAACATTAAAATTGCCACAAGTTACGTACGTACGTGCACATGAAAATATAGTTAAGGACTAGACGCCCTGCGGTTCGAATCTATCGTCAGATTTCCATTTTATTTTAATATGTTTTTAATAATTGTAAAAATGAAACTTTGATAGTAAAATAATGTAATAACTGAATTCTTTTAAACTGTAAACAATAAATTTGAAATAAAGAGTATCACATTGGTCGTTATTAACATTATGGATCAATGACCCACATAAACGTAGAATACTACTAAAGTCTAAGAGGGAATCAATTAGTTATAAAGATTAATAGTTTATAAGTATGTCACTTACGAATGGAAAAAGCGTTATAATTTCCCCCTAAATTATAATAGTATAAAGTATTTATTAATACTTAATTATTGTGATTTAATAACAAGTAAGACTTTATTAACAATATAATTTAAGATCTTTTAAATGTAGAAGAAAGGTAAATGAGATTTAGAGAGATGATAATGTATAACTTGTGAAAGTATATACAAGATGGTGCACATACAACTTTATATGAAATTGTATTTATATTACTATAATATACTATTAGTTTCAAACTTAGATAATTAGAAGACAGATAGACTATTTATGAAACATATATAGAGTAAAAATATACACTCAAATATCTTAGAATCAATAATTCATAATAATAATATAGAACAATGGGCAACTCAAATTAAAGGTTATATGCAAGTTGTTTCTCCTACTTGCATGCTCTCCCCCAACCAAATTCAAATTGCATGCAACTTGCATACCTCCCATTCTTAATCTTCACACACATTACATGTGTACCTTTTTATTTTATATATATACAAACCAATTTACTTGGTACGTACTACCATTTCGTGTTTAACTCAAAAACAGAGCTTAAACAATGTGTACCTCAACTCAAATCCAAAAAATTCAAAACAACCACCCCAACACCACCTCCAAAAACCACCACAACCATGGGGTTTTGAACAACCAATGTTCGTCCACAGTTATACAGTCAATCTCCGCTCCTGTGGAGACCGTCTGGTCAGTTGTCCGTCAATTTGACAACCCACAAGCGTATAAACATTTTCTCAAGAGTTGTGACGTCATCATCGGAGATGGTGACGTGGGATCCATTAGGGAGGTCCAAGTGGTATCCGGGTTGCCAGCTGGATCCAGTTTGGAACGACTTGAAATACTTGATGATGATCAACATGTTATGAGCTTTAGTGTTGTTGGTGGTGACCACCGGTTGAAAAACTACCGGTCTGTTACGTCGTTACATTCTTCGCCAACGTGTGCTGGGACCACCATTGTTGTGGAGTCGTATGTTGTTGATGTGCCGCCAGAGAATACCAAGGAAGAAACGTGTGTGTTTGTGGAGACCATCGTACGATGTAACTTGTTGTCGTTGAAGCATATTGCCCAAAGTTTAGCCCATCAATAATACCAATTTGACTTTGGATTTTTTGGTTTATTTTTTCTTTTTATATTTATTGGTAAAATTAATTGCTATTCATGTAACTTTGTTAGGTTTTTCTACTTCATCAGGAAGTTATTCCATAATGTAAAGTTAGTAAAATATATCATGATACATGGATACTTGAAGAACTCATGAAATCAAATTACCTCTCCATCTCTACCCATCTTCTGACTAACACCCTAATAATTTTCAATAATTTGAAGAAGAGTTAGACAGCGCAACTAATTTAATTTAATTTTTTTTTTCAGATTGATAAAAGCATCTAACTATCTAAATGTCTAAACTTCCCGTTATATATTCTACTATAGGCTATAGTCAAAGTTTCAATACTATCACAACGGATATTAATGGGTATTATCGTTCGGCTACAATAAAATTCTCATAGATAAGTTTTCTTAGCAATCCTGACTTTTTTCATAGACAGCCAATGCTACAAACTCAGATTCATATAACCAAATTAATAATATAAGTTTGCTTATTGGATGTCGATGAAATAGCACCTCTTCCAAGGGAAAATACCTGATCACTTGTAGAAGAACGATCTTCTGAGTTGGTAATCCAACTTGGATGGCCTTATATAACTGAAGCAAAGCTGCGATATGTCAAACAGAATCCATGGTTCCCAACTACAGGGCTCATCCCTTAGACCCCCGCAAGGGGGATGCCCTTGACCCGCGAAGGAGGGTGCATGCCCCTAGTCACCCGCCATGGAGTGGCGGTCCAAGTAAGTTTGAATGATTGTACATTTTGCACTTACCAAGTTGTTCTGTAATTTAACTTGAAAAAATATTTAATTTCGAGTAAGTCTTAATTATACTAACCGACAATTTTGACATGACGTTTGGGTGGCTAATAGTCCACTTCCAAATGAATTTCATAGGTAGTAATGTTGTGTACATTAGAAACAGATGGTTAAAGAAATGAACGGATCAAGTGGGCCAATGTTTCCTTGTTCATGAGCTTGGAGAAGGCCAGCCATGGTCCAAAAATTGAGGAGCTATAATTTACTGTTGAGAAATTAATGTCTCATTTGGAATTTGTCAATGGGCCAAACCAAACACATACGAATTTACTGTTGAAGTGCTAGAATATTTTCGGTTAGTTCAATACGAAAACTCACTGATTTGAAAGTTTTGAGAATTAGAAAATCAAGACGTAAGATGGATAAGTTACTTTTTAAAAAGATGACTGTTTCATCTTATAGAATTTGAAATAGCTTTCGACAAGAGTTAATCTTGACAAATGTGGATTAGATATTCACTCCACGAGATGCTCAATTTGCAACGATTATCAAGAAACGAAGTTTCACATCTAATTTACTTGTCAGGTGATCAAATATATTTCAGGTCGAGTGTAATTTTTGTGGGGAATCACGTTTTTACTCTACATAAATGTTGTAATATGTATCAAGATTAAGCTCATCGAATGTGGTAAAGAGGTAATTAAAGTACACATCTAAGAAGATGCGATTTTGTAAGGAGAGCATGGAGGCTTAATTCAATATTGTGTATAATTTTATGTGATGTCCCTTTTCCATCTAGGGCTTATCCCTTTACATGGGGAAGGGCTTAGCTCATTAGGGAGAGCCATGTGCCAAGCCATGTGGAAGCCCAAAGTGGAGGGTATACTATCAAGTCCCCTTAGTTCGGTATGACAGGTTCATACATGTCGTGTCAAACTATTTAATATGTCACTACCAATAACCTGACAGAGATGTCACCTAGAGCGGTAATGAGCTTGCAAGATAATCGGGAGCAAGAGTCTGAGCAGGGATCCAAGGCAAGTCACTGAGATGAGCAAAGATACGAGCGAGCTACTGAAGCGAGTAGAGCTCTATATGAGCTGAGTCCGAGCATGGCTCCAAGACAACCTATTGAGACGACATGGCTTTAAATAAGCTATTGAGACAAGCTAAGCTCCAAATGAGCAGAGTCCGAGCAAAGCTCCAAGACAACATGTCGAGATGAGCATGGCTCTAAGTAAGCTTATTGAGATAACTAGAGCTCCAAATGAGAAGAGTCTGAGCAAAGTGTAACATCCTATTTCGCAATCTGGTAATTTTCATTATTTTAATTGATTATTTAATTGTTTTAGAACTATTTAATATTATGTGTTTTATTGTGAAATATTAGTAAATTCAAAATTTTAAGTTTTTGATTTTCTGCGACACAAGGGTTGTGTCCCAGGTTGTCTGTGCGACACAATGGTTGTGTCGCAGGATTGTGTCGCAAAATGGGCTGAACTGAAATTAATTAAGGAGCTTAAGTGTAATTTGAAATTATATATATATAATCGCCGCCCAAATACTTCCAGACCATTTCCAAACACTTAAAATCGTTTATAGAGAGAGAGTTAGAGAGAATTAGAGAGAGAAGAAAAGAAAGTTGGGTTTTGATTTAATTTGAGCTTTTAATCCGTGATTTCGAGGTAAGGGTTTGATTATTATGTGTTGTTATTGTTTATAAGTGAATTACACCGATTGGAATAGGTTAATTTGATTATTACATGTTTGAATTTGTGAATTTTGAATCTGGGAACTGGGCTGTTCATCATTGCGACACAAGGCTTGTGTCGCAGGTTGTGTCGCTTAAATGTTATGCGACACAGTGGTTATGTCGCTAAAGGCGGCCATTTTGAGTATTGCGACACAATGTTAGTGTCGCAGGTTTCTGTTGTGCGACACAGTGGTTATGTCGCAAGGGTTTGTGGTGCGACACAATGGTTGTGTCGCTAAGTTTATAAAAGAGATTTTTGTTTTGCAGATTTTGAAAATGCGTAAAGTGTTTTTGAGACGCAGTTTTGTGAAAATATCACTAACTCGGATTTAATTGAAATTTGCATGGTCATTCGGAAACGACCTAGTAATCAAGGCTATATTCTAATAGCCTAGGCAGTTTTTGGCCATCCGGGGTCATCTAGGACCCGAAAATGGTATTTTTTAGTTTTAAACGTCATTGTGGAATTTTTCTAATTTCGTTTTTGATTGAACTATTGTTTGCCTAGACTTCAGGGATTACCTGATTTGATAAGTAGGCTATAATGATGTTTATGGAACGAACTTCTGACTTGTGTATGATTTTCTGTTTCAGATCAACGTAAGACTCAGTGATATTAGAATCTTGAGTGTGGAGACGTCAGAGGTATCGGTGAGTGGATTCATAACTCATCATTTGATTTAGTTGTAACTATTTGGTTACAACAAGTAAACGTAGATGTGTATTAGACTGTTTAGTCTTGATTATTGATTATTGATCTACGTGATATGTGATCCAATGTGCTATTTGTTATTGAGGTCAACGTGTAGTTGGACTTCTGGTTATTATGTGTTTTACATAGGTTTTGATTCATTAGTTGTGTTTGAGACCTGTGTATGGGTTTAATAACCATTAGTTATCGGTCTATTCTGTATTGGCCATACGGATTGACGGTAAGTGTTCTTGGGGGAATCCCCGGGTATTATGATATCCTCAGAGCCACCGATCCTCATTGAATTATGTGTGTTTACGTTTTATTGATGTAATTAGCTAGTTATGCTAAGTTGAATGGAGTGTAATGAATCTATTCACTTAGCTTTGTGCTAACCCCTCATTTTACTTCCTGCAGGATATGTTTTGTTTATTGTGGGTGCAGGAGGTGAATGGTTGATCAAGGAATGTTTGACTGCGCTTGAGGACTCTGATATGGTTTTTGTAATAAACCCTTTTGGAGAATTTTTATAATACCCCGACTTTTGTAGTTTTTAAACAGTTTGAATTTGGTGTATATATTGAAAAATGTAAACTGTTTATGTATAATGTTTGATATATACTAAGGCAATGTACCTGACATTCATGCTTCCGAGTTTATCAATATTATATTCTTATATTGAAAGAGGGGTGTTATACAAAGCTCCAAACAAGACAAGTTGCCGAGACGAGCATATGTCGTAGCTTTGACTTGGAGATCTGCCAAAGGACCTGCAAAATGGTCAACAGACGCGCGTACTTGAAATGTAGTTCGCTGGAAGAAGCACAAGAAATATTCCTTGCAAAATAATTTGGAAGGGTAGACGGGTAGTACATCGTCACTCCCCCTAGTTCAGTAATGATAACCTTTTCAAGTATCATATTGAACTTATCATTGTGTTGTGGTAGGATTAATTCGGGCCTTATCTTGTTAACACTAGACCAAGATCAGGGCTTCTCCATGAACTAGGACAGTATTTATTCACACTTATTAACATCAGCTTTAGCTAGGCCAGACTCGAATTAATCTTGCCACAACACAATCAAAAGTTCAATATGATACTTGAAAAAGTTATCATACTGAACTAGGGAGAGTGACGATGTACTATCCGTTTACCCTTCCAAATTATTTTGCAAGGAATATCTCTTGTGTTTCTTTCGTCGGACTACATTTCAAGTACGTCTGCTGAAAATTTTGCAGGTCCTTTTGCAAATCTCCAAGTCAAAGCTACAACCTATGCTCTTCTTACCAGCTTATCTTGTTTGGATCTTTGCTCAGACTCTCCTCATTTGGATCTTAGCATGTCTCAATAGCTTATTTAGAGCCATGCTCGTCTTGACAGGTTATCTTGGAGCTTTGCTCGGACTCTACTTATTTGGAGCTCATATTGTCTCAATAGCTTATTTAGAGCCATGCTTGTCTCCACAGGTTGTCTTGGAGCCATGTTTGGACTCGGCTCATATAGTGCTCAGCTCGTCTCAACAGCTCGCTCGGAGGTTTGCTCATCTTAACAACTTGTCTTGGAGTCCTGCTCAGACTCTAGCTCTTGATTATCTTGCAAGCTCATTGCCGCTTTGGGTGACATCTAGATTATTGGCAGTGACATATTAGATAATTCAACACAACATGTATGAATATGTCATACTGAACTAGGTGGACTTGATAGTGTACCCTCCAATTTAGGCTTCCACATGGCTTGGCCTATAGGCTCTCTTTAATGGGCTAAACTCTTCCCCATATATCAAGGGATAAACACTAGATGGAAACGAGACCTCACATAACATTACACACAAAATTGGATTGAGATTCCATGCTCTCCTCATAAAAACCACATCTTCTTATATGGGCGATCTAATCACCTCTTTACCATCCTTGATGAGCTTAATTTCGATACGGATTACAACATTTATGTAGAGTAAAAAAGTGATTCCCCATACAAATCGCACTCCGAGCTAAAATAAATATGTATGGAAAACTATAATCAAATGATGGTCGTGAGATGAGGTCATTTTCACCAATCTAAATGATCCTTTTAGTAGTTCAGAGCTTTAATAGAAAAGAAAAATAGAAGAGCCTTTGTTGTGGTGTTCAAGCAACGGTGTGAATTATACATAAACAAACAGCTTCACTTTCGCCTTAAAGAAGCCGCAAAGTAATACCCTTTGTAATGATATTAAACTAATTTCGTTCATTTGAGTTTCTGTTCGAAAAAAAAAATCTATCCATTAATTGAGTAGATTGATTTCGCGACCCAAAAATTCACAATTTGTTCTCTTGTGATTTCTAGTTCAAAAACATCTCAACTATATAAATCAACATAATTTGTTCATGAAATTAATTATATCTTTTTCTTAGCCTTTTTGTGCCTATATAATGCAAATTACATCTTAAAACATGTCCTCAATATGTGCAAAAAAATAAAATCAATCAATTTCTCTGTTGGCTTTATCAAGGATAGAAGAGCTTTGCAAATAATAGCTCATTCCATGTATCCTGAAGCCCAGGCAAACACCAATGCGTGCAATCTGCATAGCTTGTTGGATTGGCTATTTGTTCGTACGTCAAAGGGCTCCATTGCTTCTTGTATATTGAAGTGTGGGCGTCTTTTCTGTAAAGCGAGAGTTGTGTGATGTTTAGAAATGTTATGGGAAACTTTTGTTTCGCAAATACATCTTCAGTTACTTTCATGATATTTTTATCACAGTCTGATCCCCAGTAGTTTGGATCCTCAATCAGTTGTGTTTGGTTGTAACAATTTCCATCTGGATTGCCTCCCCAATCGACGCTCCTGTACATACCATTACATCAAAAACAATTAAGATGTGTCACATACATAAAGAGTTTTTGGATTATTTATTTATTACTGTAATAAAGTTTGCATCTTCAAGGAAAAACGAAAACTAACTTTTGATGAGAAGGAGACATGCCGGTGTGAAAGACCCTTGTTTTCTCTGGATCCATATGCTTCTCTATCCATTTTGACATACTTCTTATTGCCATTCTATACGCCTCTTCTGTCGAAACTTCTACTATCTTTTTCACCACATCATCAAACGATCCATGCCTGCGATTTCCACACATTTGACCCTTAATCGATGTAAATGCTAACATATTTAGTTGATATGTTATCTAATTATACTAGTTAAGAAATTAGTGCAAGTCTAAAAGGAGGATCAAGAAAAAGAAGTTACAGAATCTTGAAGTCAACACCAGTCATCCACCATAAGTAAGTATTGAAAACCATAATATCAACCCCTTCCCAGTGTCTTCCATGCTTGTTTATCGAACCTTTCCGCACAATTCTATCAGAAATACGATGTATGACAGCATCATCAGAGTTCGATTCAAGTAAGAAAGGTGCCCAATAGAATTCAATGGTCGCATTGTACTCCTACAATAACAATTAATCATTAGAGACCACACATATTGAAGTCCCCAGTTATATTGAAAATTTCAGTCTCTTTAGTATGTGAATTGTAGAAATTTAACTTAAATTGTTTCATATTATATGTCATTAGTTTTGCATGTTTACGTCTGCGCAAAGATACATATTTGATACTTATACTTTGCATATAGATATACCTTTTGGGGGTCCCCATATATATATGTATGATTACTATTTCTAGCAGTAAGTACTAATTAAACTTTAATTTTATGAAATGACACAAGTGTAAGGATAATATGTGAACGGTATTTAAATATGTGAATACGATTGGTGGTAAATGTTACGTACCTTGGCAGTGAAGACAGTCAGAGAACCGAAAGTTTCCATGGACTTTGCGTGATCAGGAATCAGTGAATGTAGAAGGCATATCATTGATACATATTGACCTCGGTTTAAGGAATCTCCAACATACATCATCCTCTTGTTTCTTAATGTTTCCAACATCAATGATGCATTGAATCTGTGTTATTAGTTGTCACATTTAGTCATAAGTTCTTCATATTAACAACTACATCTTATATATATATATGGTGACGGGTCAACTCAACTCTAGTAAAGGTTGCATATTTTCATTTATTGCCCAACTTACACAATCCCCTCGATTTACCACCTCTAGTACACAATAAAACGACAGTGTCACCATTTCTTATTCTTATCATTCTATCTTCTATTGATATTACGATTGCACTGATAGTATCCATTTTTGGCTCGTTTTTACTCACCCCCTAGTATTTATGATGCAGGAAAGAAAACACTAGTTCTTTGTTTGGAAGTCTTGGATTTGGATACTAGATATTAGCTATTCACTTAAGTGGTTTGAATCCCCAATTTTGAGATTTTTGGCCTAATTATTATGTTTTCTTCTAGGTGCAAAATGTATTATTAAATGATTCTAGTCCAAATGAAAGATTAGTATTTGAGTTTTAATTGGGCTACTGATTAATAAACCACTAGAATCAAACATGGATTGATGGGCCTAACCAAACCTAAGAGGATTGAGAAACTAAACCATAAACCAATTACGCGCCTTCAATATTAATTCATATTTCATTTCATTTTTTCTTGTACATGATATCATTCTATTTGTGTGAAAAATATTATGGAGTTGTAGAGAGTAACTATTAAAAATCATTTAACTTTCTATTCGATCCTCATTTACTACTTCTAATCATTTGACTTTTAACATTTTCAAGTCAAACTTGTTTTAAATACATAGATAATAATGTCATTTCTTCGATCTATCTTAATCACAAAAAGAAAATTGAGGGACTATAATTATGGGATAAAGGGAGTAAAAAATAATGTAGGCATCTAAAAAAACTAAAATAACTTAACCATAATTAAAAAACCGAAAGAACCCGACTGGAAACAAAATCGAATGTTTGATTTATTGATAATATAACAACCGAAATATTTCGATTCGGTTGGGGTTAAACATAAAATACACACACATATATATATGGGAAGGATCCATAGGGAAGCTTCAAATTTTGGGGAATGAGGGAAGCAAATCTTAGCCCTTGATTTTTTCATAAAAAAACGTTTTTAACATTCATTTGTGACGAATGTTAAATTTTGATTAACATTCATCACAAATGAATGTTAACAATATTCATTTATGATGAAATCAAGGGTTGAGATTTGCTTCTCGCGTTCCCTAATTTTTTTGCTTCCCTCTTGATCCCTCCCCTATATATATATAGGGAAATTAAAAAATTTGCCCTTAAAATTTGACTTCTAAAAAAATTTGCCCCAAAAAATAGAAAATATACAAATATACCCTATCCGGTCGCAAGTCAAATCGTGACTTGCGACCCGTAAACTTGCGACCCCGACTCCGTATATTGCGACCGTGCGACCCGTTCACAACGTGACTTGCGACCCAAATTTTAACTACGATACCGTACCTTGCGACCAGGAACCAAATCTTGCGACCCCCAAATGTATCCTGCGACCCAAATTTTGAATACGATACCGTAGCTTGCGACCAGGAATCAAACCTTGCGACCGCCAAAACGTATCTTGCGACCGGGATTCAAATTTTGACTTTTTTTTTTTATGTTTGTAAAATGTGTTAAGTTTCTTGTAAACTTTAAAAATTCAACCTTCTTGGCCTTCTATTTTGACATTTTACTTTAATTTTGACTTTTAAACGCACTTTGACCGCTCATAACTTGTTATAAACAACTCCGATTTGAAATTCGTAAAATTTACGGTCAATTTGAAGTGTAAACAAACATTAACCTTCAATCAATTTTTGACTTTTTTTTAAAAATGGTGGCTTAATCGGAGTTACAAGTCATAAGATATGACTTTCTAAAGTTTACATATTACTTTCTAAAGTTTACAAGACACTTAACACAATTTACAAAATACAAAAAAAAAAAAAAAAAGTCAACACAGGTCAACGGTCGCAAATCACGGTTTCGGGTCGCAAGTCGCCATTTTGGGTCGCAAATCCAAGTCACAGGGTCGCAAATGAACGGTGACGGAGTCGCAAGTTATCGGGTCGTAAGTCACGATTTGACTTGCGACCGGATGGAGTATTTGAGTATAAAAATAATTTTTTAGGGCAAATTTTTTTATAATGTTAATTTTTGAGGCAAAATTTATAAATTTCCCATATATATATAGTTTTATTATACAAATTAATAAATTAGATTAAACCTTCTTATGTTTTATTTGATTACAACTTTTGATAGTAGATCGTGAATCTACTAGCTATTTCTATAAATTCATTCTGTATTTAACTAGTTCTAAAGGTAATTTTCTCAATTGTTGTTACATTGCGATTGATCAAGTAGGTTTTAATCTTTTCTTTGTTATATTTTACATAATTAAATTTATATTTACTAGTATTCTTAATTTAGTGCGTCTTATCCTTTGTTAAAAGTGTAGATCTTTGTTTAGTATTGTAGCTAGTTGGGTAAATACTCAAAATTCAGTTATAAATCGAAGCAGATAAGCAAGCAAATTGATATATATTTGAAAAACATAACCATAACTAAACTAAAATCGAATGATTTCAAATATTGAAAAATAGAAATATTCAGTAATAGTTCAATATTCAAAAACCATTCCCGTCAATGTTTCACCCTCATCATCGCTGGCCTCCAAAAAAGTAAACAACAATGCTAGTGCTATCATGGAACTGTCAGAGAGTTGGACGACCTCTGACAGTTTCAAACTTGCGGGAACAATGTCGAGTTCATCATCCAGCTGTGGTTTTCTTAATGGAAACTAAAAATAAAGAAAAGAAGCTGGAGTCCATTCGTCGTACTACTTCTTTTGACAGAAACTTTTATGTTAACCCGATTGGTCGTTCAGGTGGTTTAGCTTTATGGTGGCGAGATAATAACTCTGTACATGTCGTAATTGGTGATAAAAACATGATTCTTGTTAATGCTCTTAGTTCATCTCCTTCATTCTCTTATCGTGCTTGTTTTATTTATGGACCTCACTCAAATGTAGATCGGCTAAAATTATGGGACACAATTACTCGTCAATCCCTTTCATCTCTTGGACCTTTCTTGGTTGTTGGCGATTTTAATCTTATTGGTGATGTAAGTGACAAGCAAGGTGTCACTTGTAAAACTATCCGACGCATTGAGGAGTTCCAAGATTTGATGTCTGATACAGAGTTAATTGATGTTCCGTTTAAGTTACACATGGGATAATAACCGAGATGATGGGGCAAACATTCGAGAACGCATTGACTGTGTATTAGTAAACAATAAGCTTCTAGAAATTTCTCCATATCAGACCGTAACTCACCATCCTCTGACTGGTAGCGACCATGCTCCTTTGATATATAGCACTTCTCCAACTACAAAAAACGGTACAGACCCTCTAGATTTGAATCAATGTGGATATGTGATGAGTCGTGTGAAGATACTATTCAAGCCTCTTGCTCTCAACCAAATCTGGTTGATAATATCAAGAAACTTGAACGCCAACTATCTTCATGTGCAGTTAGTCTTCGTAACTGGAGCCGTCAGCATTTCGGAAATAATAAAAAACTAATTGAGGAGATTACAGTTGAGTTACAACATTTTCAATGTTTGCCCCATACAAAGAATGGGTCTCGTCAACGAATGCTTATATTGAAACTTGAGGAAGCATGGCTTCGAGGGGAGATTTATTGACACCAATGTTCGAGATTATCAGGATAAAATACGGTGATCAAAACTCTCTTTTTTACGGGGAATCAGATGGAAACTAGGAAATGGCTCGAGTATATCCTTTTCAACACAAAAATGGGTTCCATATGCTGATGACTTTTATATCCGACAACCTCGGGGAACTTTTTCTGCTACCACTATGGTCTCAAACTTAATTACAGATAATGCATGGAACTTCACGAAACTTTAGGTCGTTGTTCATTCCGAGGAGGCAAAATTTATAATGACAATACCAATATCAAAAAAGAATTCCTCGGATAAAATCATATGGCATTATGAGGCTAAAGGAAATTACGTGGTCAAATCTGGCTACCATCAAGCTCTACTTCATTGTGGCTCAGAACCTCTCAACTCCGCTTCTTCATCATTGTCCTCAAACCAAAAATTTTGGAGACAGGTTTGGAATCTTAAAACTTTACCTTAAATTAAATTATTTTGGTGGAAAGTTTGCGTGAATGCTCTAGCCACATGTGAAAATCTATTAGAAGGAAATGTCATTATTCACCTCTATGTCCAATATGATTTTCACAACCCGAAACAATTGAACATACTTTTCGAGTGCCCTTGTGATGCGGGCCCAAGTGTGGAAGATCAGGTCATTGTGTTTTTTGAGGCCCAAAATCGTGTAACAAAAGGGACTTCACGAAAAATGCCGTAACTTGAGCTAAGAGTGTCCGTTTTAGGCCCATGACCAAGCGAATCGAAGCTTGGGCCGAACCCAATGTCGTCACTAGCGGTTAACCCAACTTTCGGGCCCAAATTCGCTTTATTTTAGAAGTTACAGGCTTATATATGTTTTGTTTCAATTTTTGTGGACTTTGTTTTTGGGTTAGAGTCCGGTCCATTTGAATTTCTGGTCCTTGTTTAGGGTTTGGAGAACATTCTTGAGCAGTTAGTTTTTGATTTAGTGAAATTTCAATTTTCTCTCAATTTGAGGTGAATTTACCCTAATTTTCGGTATTCTTTTGAATCAACGAATATTGAAAGAATTGTTCCTGGTATTCACTTGAATCAACAGGTCTAATTTGTGTTATGTCAATTTCAATCTACATCACCTTGGACACAACCTGTGTGGTTTGGATCTCATATTGGCTTGCGTATTCGGTCTATGGATGGTTCTATTGTTACCTGGGACCAAGATCTTCTTGAATCAGTTTCCTCTAACATGGATCGAATGAGAGTAAATGCCTCCCTAGCTGTAAATGCATGGCATATTTTGAAGTTTCGAAACCAGTTTGTGTTTGAGAATGCTAAATTATGTCCTGAGTGTATAATTTCATCTTTTAATCGTACTGAGTAAGATTTTTCATTCAGCTTTTTCAGTGACACCGCCTGATATTGCGCATTCAATTGCTACTGACGAATTCCAAGAAATTTCACTTAAGTGGAACCCCCCTCTGATAATCATGTGAAGCTTAATTGTGATGCGACTTCAGGTGTGATTGCTCGAGATCCTCAAGGTTATATATATTTTGTTCATGTGAGATCGTGAGTGCTTCATCTCCTCTTACGGTTGAGCTTTTGTCTATCTGGAATGCATGCTATCTAACTATCACCTATGGTTGGCGAAACGCTATAATTAAGTCTGACTCTAAGCTAGCAATCTCACTTGCGACAACTAAAAACGCTTCTCCATGGAATATATGTGCTATTGTGTATGATATTAGAGTTGTAAATCCCAACTAGATCTCTCGTTTTCATGGGTCAATCATAATTGTAACCTTGCAGCTCATACAGTTGCAAAAATATAATTCGATTCTTGTGTTTCTTTTTTTGAAATGTAATTTTTTTAACATAAATATTGATAAAGAATTTTGTGACTTCTGCTTTTCAAAAAAAAAAAAGAATTTTGTGAATTCTAGGCTTTATTGATAATAAAACAACAGTTTCAAATGTTAACAGATGATAAAATTAAACCGTAAGCACCCTAAATTAAAGTCAATTTAGTATTAAAAATAGCTGATAATATTTTATAAAGGCAGAAATCTACGAATGACAAATGCATGAGCTACTGCTACTAGAGCATATCCAAATGCTAATTATGGGCTTGTGGCGTAGCTGATTGGGCTTGATAATGTGATCGGGGCTTGTGAGCCTGTTTCATCACCAAACAGAGGCGGTGGAAATGTGGGCCTACATTATTAACTTATGACTTCTTTTATTTATATTGCAGTTTTCAACAAAATTTATTAGGTTAAAATACGATAGTTAGCTTTTGTGTAAGACTACGTGGTTCAACTCTAAAGATGCTCTTCGTGGAAGCCACGATCTAAACTCCAATTAAATTATCATTCCTAGAGTTTCTCATTGTATTTTTTCCTTCTTTATTTATGTCTTAATACATATAAATTTATACGAACGATAATTTGTACATCGTTAAAATTAATTATATATTATTAATTTTACATATATACAATACAATTTAACTTTTGTACAACAATAATAAAACATGAATTAATATGTATAATTAGTTTTAGTAGTAAATAAATTACCACCTTATTTATATATACGTTAAACTAGGTTTAAACCCGTACGATGCACGGCAATATAAGTTATCCAATCTTTATAAGTTTAATAGTTTAATATTATTTTTCAATTAGTGTTTGAGTATAATTCATAGATTTTTTAATTAATTAATATTATATTTAAACATTATCTACCTCTATCTAAATCTATTTTTTAGTTTATCTTTTAAATTTAAATAATTATTTATATTAAAATTATGAGAGGGGCAAATTATGAAGCAAGCTTCTATTCTCCTTTAGTATATATAGATAGATATTAAATAAGGATACTTTTTGTTTTAATTTTAAACGTAGTTAATTTGACGGTACGGTTAATTAATTACAGTTCCTACAAAGTAGTCGATATAACACAAAATATGTATTCTCGACCACTTTCAAAGTATTTCATAGACCCTTGTACGATATTTTCTTAATAGTATTAAAAATATCAATATTCTTAATATCGATATGGAAAAGTTGTCTAACTCAAATTTAATAAAAAGTTATTAACTACGAAAAAAAATGCATTAATTAGCAACCACATAAATGTTTTAAATATATCCTAGATATTATAACTCATTTAATAATTAATAACGGGAAAATAAAATAATACAATATAAGTTAAATTAATTGCAAGAATTAAAACTTTTTTACCTTGGAAGAGAACAACCATGTGGTTGCCATCTCCAAAACTGGTAATCCCGGTCCGGCCGGCCATGCTCCTGACATGTTAACTGTGGTTGTATGTAAGGACACTCCGGTTCATTGTACAACGGCCGTTTCATTGGATCCCACACCCACTTTCCACTAAAAACATCACAACCATTTCCCGGTTCTCCAATTGAAAACGCCAACTTCTTGTAATCCTTTTCTAAAAATAAAAAACCTTCAAATTAAGTTTATTTATTTATTAACATATGATTAACATAAGAAGAAAAATAAAAACTTACGGGTGGTGGGATTCGGACTGATATCGAGATAGTTTAGTCCGATGATGCAAGCGATATCTTGACTGTAAATGAAGATTGCAAAGAGTATGAAAGCTAAAAATGTGAAAATGTAAGAAGGTAATCGAGCTTTTTTGATGATAATAGAACTTGAAGGTGGCTTCATACTTGTTTTCTTTGATTCTAACTAATGATGATTAGTGAATGAAGTTGTATGTGTGTATATATAATTAACAATTGTATCGAGAGAAAACACAAGTTATTCTATATGGATTATAATAATAATAAAATTAATAATAATAACGCTAAGTTTCTTCTACCTGCTATTAGTTATGAATAAGTAATAACGTAAAATATATGGAAGCTTCAACTACTTATTTGTTTATTTCTTTATGCGTTTTTCATGGTCTTTGGTGAACGATGGTATATAAAGGTGACGTGTTAGTAAATTACGAATATGTTTTTTTAGTTGTTGGTCAACTTAGCAGTTAGAACATTCATCAAATTTAATGAATTAAAGATATGTTGGTATATCATATTGATTGAAACTGAAAAGAGGTGTATCTTGTTAAATTTAATAGTTGAAAAAAGGTTGGTAATTAGTTGTATCCCTTAATGAATAAGTAAGTAATCAAATATTCATCAGAGGTTGTCTGTCACGTCAAGATCAATGGTTAAATAAGTTACCATGACAAATTCAGTACTTTCAAGTTTTACCCCTCTAAATCTCGAAGTTTAAGCTTTCAATTTGCTATCATATATGGAGAAATAATTAGCTTAACGTCTCTAATGATTGGGTGACATAAAAGTCAACGGAACTTGAATGAGTCAAAGATAGAAAAGATAGACTTATTTTGTATTGCTTATAAGTAAATAAATGTAGAAACTAAATGTATATAAACACTCAAAAGTGAACTTACTAAAATCAAGCCCATCAAAACACATTTAATTTGCATTTTCTCCCTCTTATTTCGTTCGTCTCTTTATCTAAGCCAATGAGGCAATGTATTTTTGCTTATCTTGTCATAATAATCTGTCCTTTTGTCGACAAATACAAATACCGATATATTAAAATTAATTGTACATAATATCACATATATTTGTTATAAACATAAAGATAGGTGAAGCCCGATGCACGTGCCTTTTCAATATCAGGAAATTAGGGTAGATATCGAGGAAATATTCGTTAAGTTTCCAAAGTAATTGATCAATGAAGACATAATATGGGATTAAGGCTCCGGATCTTCTAACATATTTACATTTTTGTTTCACTATTATCAATGAATAAATAAATATTGTTATCAAAGTCTATAATATGCTTTTAGAAATTGCTTTAATGTCATCCAATCTTAATCGTAATCGATTAAACCGGTTATTTTAACAAATTGACATATTATCGCTTACGTAACATTGTGAACCGCTTACATGGCTATTTTAGTAGCGTATGTGACATATTACCGTTTACGTGGCTATTATTTTTCTCTTCCATATATTACTTAAAAATCCGTAACTCTCCCATTGCATCTTTCCTCTCTCACATGTCCCCTGACTTATAGCCTACCTTCGTCTCTTTCCACCGTCTCCCAACATACCATAAAGTCCTACCACCACCAATAAACATTCCTACTACCACCAATAAACATTCCTGCTACCACCCAAAAAAATCCGACCATACACATGTCGTACAAACAAAATCAGTCACCACTCCGTACCATACACCTCATCTTCTCCGGCAGAACCTGCAACCGTTGCCACCATTATCACCTTCGTTATACTAGACTGGGCCACCAAGATTTCTGGCAGTTCTGAAACGTCAGAAAAAAACTCCGCAACTCCTCCAAGATTTTTTTTGAGAAAATTACACATTTTATTCTTTAGATTTGTCTCAAATTTCATTAGCAGTCCTTTACAAACTTTAATTACGCCAATCATCGTTTCTTTTTAAAACTTGTTACGTCAATAGTTCTTAAGGCTAATGGTTGTTAACTATTTCGTTAAAAAAACCATTTGTAATTTTTTATTCTTTTAATTTATTTTCCTTCAAATAAAATATAAATTATAAATTCTAAAATATGTATAAATACATTATTAGGTGCATAAAACATTATTTTCATCTTTCCCATTTCACTTAGCAAATTCATCACCATATCAGGTCCCTTTCTCCATTGGAATATCAAATTTTGTAGTCGACCACCCAAATTCACCATCATCTTTCTCCACCCAGCAACCCTCCATCATCCAGTCATCTTAACTAGTCACGATTTTGGTAGCCATAGCCTCTTCTCTTTTGCATCCATTCCTTGAAAAATATCTCAAACAAAAACCCTAACTTCAAAGTAAAGGAGCGTCGAAAGCTGTGAACCAGATGTGTTACTCGTAATTTTTAAGCTACAAATGTATGTTTGTGTGGTGAAAGATAATAGTGGATCTCGGTTGTAGACTATAGAATTTGATGTTTCAGTGGAAAAGTAGACCGGATTTGGTGATGAATTTGCAAAGTGACGGTGAAAGGGTCGCATGTGGTATTCAACCTATACATTGATGGAACCCATTCAACTGCTTTTGTTGACCACCAAATTTGACCCTCCAGAGTCTCCAAAATTAATTTTACTGTTAATCTTGTCCATCTAAAGTCCAAGAGGTAGTTTGTAGCAGTTACTCTAAATTCAGTTTCTTATCAAATAACTGCACATTATCTTTAACCCCCCTTCACTTACGTTAGACCCAATCTACTCCTCTCCTATTGATCGTAGGCGATGATTCCCTGAAGAACATGCCACATTCAACAATCCATGTTACCTTATATATAGCTATTCTTTTCCCTTCTTTTATTATAATGATGAAAATTACTCATATTTACTTAACCTACAATCAATCATGGATGTATAATTCAAGGTTATTATAATATCGTTAGACACTGTACATACATTTATTATGATCTCATGCAATTCTTTATGTTTTTTGTTTACAACACAAGAAGCTTGCGTCTGATTTGGAGATCAATGATACAACTGGAGAACTTCAATCCAATATCGTTGTTAAAGAGGTTGCTCTTGTCGAATCCTCGTCTGATGAATCACTGGTAAATGTCATATTCAACAAACAATACACAATTTTTATTTCAATCACATGTACAGTTACAATCACAATATCTTGTTTTTATTTTTTTCGAGACCAGCAACATGGATGGCAACGTGGAAATCATTGTTGAATTTGCTGGAACTAAGGGTCTTCCTTTTCATAACATCATCCAAAAGAACTTGAAATCTAGAAAAAAGTATACTACTCTTGAGGATTTTAGGTCATTTGAAGAAATTGATGATAAAGAGATTTCTCCACATAATTACGCATACTTGGAATTTTAACTTCATTTTTCGTACCAGCTTGCTTAACTATCAAACAATTATTGTTTCAGTTCGAGGAGTTTCTTAAACGTGCAGAGAGTATGCATTGCGTGGCCAACTGGCTATTGGGGGATGTTATTTAAATTTCTGATGATGATGTATAACCTGACTTTAACTGTTCATTTTCTTATTAACATTTGGTTTACTAGTTCTAATATTTTTTTATCTATTCATTTTAGCAAGCTGTTAGCGATGCATCTTAAGAGGAAGTTCCCGATGAAACTGATATCCATGTAGATAGGTCCCGATGAAACTGCTTTGAATGAACGTCCATAGAAAGGTCCCGAGGAAACTGGGTTGGCTTAACCTCTCGAGGAGGCTCCCAAAGAAGGAGATGGCGAGACTCAATCCTTTTGTATAAAGAGGAGGAGGATTGATGTTGTGTCTCGTTTCCCGTCTATTTACTCTCATCGACGAGACAACAAACGAAGAAGATGTTTAGTCATGTAGTGTTCTTGTAACCATATGAGGTCTTCGTTATGTTTACATTTATGTCATTGCCTTTTATCTTAGTATTGTTGTTTAGCTCATGTTAACAGTTATGTATGTTGGTTGCTTATGTTATTTTAGATGTGTCTGTGTATGTCTTATGTATTATCGTATATGTGGCCTCCTATTTGAAATGCTTTATGTTACTTGTGTTTTGTTTTAAAGTGACTTCTCTTGTTTGCATAAACTTTTTGTATACGAGTTGGATAATAAATGATCTGAATGTTACAAATCTTAATATCATATCAGTAGCTTCCAAAATATGCACTTAATATACTTTAAAAAGTGTTTATCAATCCATATATTCAAATATGTTTGGCATACAACAAAACGGTTTACTCATACACACAATAAAACTAAACTAAACAAATAAAGAACATTACCAATATGGAGGTCATCAGATATTGTTTATGTTTTACCTTTATTTTCTAAATAAGTGGACCATAGTATATATATATATATATATTTATATGTGCAATATCCATTTATATAGATTTACATAAATTTACAGTTGGCATTAATATCATTCCACGTATGGGACACTTCATTTACATATGTTTTTTTGCCAAAATTTTAATGCATCAAAGATATTTTCTCTCAGGAAAAAAACCCCTAAAATATAGGGGAGTGGGTTAGTGTTTGGCGGTGGTTATAATTTTCATCTTATGATTCACTCTAATTGTCGCTTACATCTCTTATATTGTATTTACCCTGTAATCATTTTGCTACATTGTGACAACCCTAAAAGTACGGTTAATTCCGTACATCATTATCACGTGCATTTAGGCTAATTCCCTATTAAATTAAAGTGAATTCGTTTTTATCAAACAAAGTCTAGCACAAAGCCCGTGTTTGCATATGAGATGCAATTAAATAAAATGCGAGAAGCATTCGAGAATTTTGAGAATTAACCGAGAGATTCGGTAGAAATCAAATTACACGAACGTTGGTGATCTATTTTAGAAAATAACGTAAATCTATTAAATTATATAGTCGTTATTATTATATTGATAATTATGCTAAGAAATAGGCATATGAATTTTTAATATTCAATAAACGCTCACGTAAATTAGAAAACGTGTAACGGACGAGTTAAATTGTGAATATAACCGAATAGTATCAATCAACTTCTGATTACTATTGAGACCGAGTAATATAAGGTAAACTACTATTAATAATCTAAATTAGGGCATGATATGCCAAGAAATCGAATCAAACAATTACTCCGAATCAATTATCACAAAGCCGTAGAAAATCCCGGTTAACGATAAACGAAGCATCGATAATCATTCGAATATTGATTCAATCAACTAATGACATTCTATTAACCTTAATATATCCTAATTAACATTAATCAACCTTAATAAACCCTAATCTACCCTAATCATACAATTAACACTAAACTAATCGCGATTAACGACTAACGACCAAAATATCTAAGCTTAATTGTGTTTAGCCCTCAAAGGGGGCCCTCCCCCCTTCCTCCTCCCTCCTAGAAATCAGCCAAGAAAGGGCCCTAGGGACCCCTTTGGCTCTCTCCTTGTAATCCCTAAAACAAGGAACAAAGGCCATGCATTCTTGTCTCCACACTTGGCCCCCTTTCCCTTCACTTCCACACACACAAACACTCAAACTCTCTCCCTCTTTTCAGCCCTCTAAACCACGAAATTCTGCAGCCCCAAACATCCTTTCTTGCTCAAGAAACACCACCATAAGTCTACCATTACACCACCACTCAACCACCATACAACCACCATCAACCACCATGAACCACCACCCCTAAAACACTTATATTGCTCTCATTTTACTCACAAAAACGTGCATATACTAATCTCATATCATTTCACAAATAAAAGAACCCAAACCCATGGATTTGGAAGCTAGGAGCTCAAGAACACCAAGTCAAACCTTCATTTTGCCCTATTTGCTCTTTTAATGCATTGTAAGGAAAATCTACCTACAAACCCTTTAGATCATTTATAAAATGCTTAATTTATGGTTATTGTGTGCTTAGATGTTCACTCTTGCCAAGATCTAGTTTGAAAAATCGTATTTACATGTTTCATAACCAAGTTACACTAAAAATCACCAAAACAGTCCATAAACAACAATTTGAAATCCGGACAGAAAGTTGTGTCAACTTTGAAGCTTCATAACTTGGTCAAATCTTGATGAAATTACGTGTTTCTTGGTTCTAAAGTTAAGTTCAAGAAGTTAGCTATCAAACCCCACTGGATTCATAATTTTTAGATGAGTATTACTATTTTAAAATGACTTTCTAAGTTAAAGTGTACAAGCTATACTGTTGGGACAGAAAATAACCCGACTTTAAAATATCATAACTTTCAAACCGTAGATCTAAACAAGTTGATTCTTTTTGCTGAAGGTCAAAAATTGTGTTAGCTTTGAAAGTTGTATGATCTCATTTTGTGAAGTTAAGTAACAGTCAAGATACATACGGATCTATGACTAACTGTCTAAAATAAGAACTGTTTGACCTTTGTGTGATGTAAAATATATTTGGACCCCTTAAACTCAACCAAAAATTACAAATCTTACGTTTCTGGAAAGCTAAGACATAGAGGAACTTTTACAAAACTTATCATAAATTTTGGAACATTTTTGACTAGTCAAAACCGTAGCCAAAGTTGACCTAAAAATTGGACAGAATCTGTTAGAAATGGTTCAACTAAACTAAAAAGGATAAAAATGATATAAACCATATATTAAGGACTTTTAATGTAAAGATTTGTGTAATTCATGTAATTGGATGTAAAATAAGTACTATAACAACTTAGAACAAAATCTAGATTATTAAACTTTAAGTTTATAAAAGTTAAGTGTTAAAAAAATAGAATAAATAAGACTTTAGGGACTATATTGCAAAAACATAGGAAGTAGGGACTTTTATGCAAACTCAGTAAGTTTAAGATATTTTAAATAAATTAATAAATTGTAAATAATAAAAACGAGACTCATATATTAAACGAGGATTTAAAAAACCGAAACCGTGGGTTAAGAATGCGAAAATACTCAATTGGAGGATTAATGGGTAAAAATCGTTTAATTAGGAGTTAAATTGGAAAATCAATGAAATAAAAGAGTATTTAAATATACACCATGACTTAGAACATTTAGGATGAGATTTAAATTATTAAAACCCGGAAAACCCGAAAGTTAGGTTAAAAACGGAATTTAAAGTGAATTAGATAATATTGTAATGATAAAAGTGTGAAAATAAATTTGTAAAACGTATAACAATATTAATATGTATATAGGAATGCACATATGAATATATATATATATACATATATATATAGTTGGTCAGCGTATCATAACGGCGAATAAAGTATGTATATAAGTGCTTATGAGGATAGATATATATATATTAACGTTTAAAATGCCATAATAATAATGAAAATGAATATGTATATATATATATATATATATATTAAAATAGATGCCTAGATGAGTGTGTTCATAGATATATACATATCTATATATATATTTATTGAAATAGATGACTTGATGATGATTATATTAACGAAAGATTTCCAACCTTAATACGTATTGTGAACCCTAAGTCAAACGTAACTGGGGTATGGATATGTATAACTAAGTGAATGTATATGTAATAAATAAATGAAAGATACGCGTTAATAATATAATACGTTTGATAAGGTATTGCTAATGTCAACTTAAACATGTTTTAATGATTTTGAAAACAAAGTGGGATCACAACGTGTCGTTTTCTTTTGAAATAAAAGTGGACTATTTTCAATGCCCGTTGGTGGCAAACGTATGAATCTTGTTGAGTGAACAACTGGCATAGACTGACCATTGTGTCGTCTACATGTACTAATTTAAGCTCCTACGTTTAGGACGTTAGGAGGCTTACTTGGATATTATTGTTAAACTGTTTTTGCTAGCACGCTCGGACTCAGGTGAGTTCACAGCCCCACTTTTACTGTTTTACTGTATTTCAACTTGGGGTGAAAAACATATAACTGAATGTATGCGATTATTAAAACCTGACATTGTATCCTTATGAGCGACTAAGTTGGATAAGTTGTAGTGCCGAAGTCCTAGCATGCAATACTATAACCATTAGTTAGATGACGCTAACCACTGAGTATACAGATAGTACTATCGGGTTTGACAGGCCCATCCCACGTTTATTTTAGTTAGTAGCGCTAACTAGCGACCTTGTTCGCACAATTTTGGGGACGAAGTATACTTAACCGGTCCAGGCAAACGATTCATTTGTGTTGTGGTTTGGTTATAGGCTTAGTTCGGCATATTAACTCGACGGTTTAGCTAACCCTCGGGGGATTGTAGTCAGAGGTTTTATTATTGATTTAAATTGAGAATAATCGCACAATAGGCCGTTAATGCCATTTTTGAACTATTGATGAAATGTTTACAAATAATGGTTTATGATAGAGTCATTAAACCTGCGAATTCACTCAACGTTATGTTGACCTTTTAAAAATATGTTTTTCAGGGGAATTAGCTATGCCGTAAGACACATGCATATTGGGACCGTACCTGCCACAATAAATTAGGATGCCATATTTTAAATTTGAACAATGGGATTAATTGACTTGTAGTCTTATTTATGAAATCCCGAAACTTGTATTTTATTTTAAAACGATGTATTCGATAACCTTGACAATTGAACTGCTCGATGAGCCGAAATGTTTGTAAAACTATTTTGGCATCCTAATAATATAGATGTTCTGCGATAATCATACGCTCGAGGTAATGTTATTCGATCTTCGTCACGCCCCGAAAGCTTCCGCATGATTAACTGTAAATGTCAAATTTGGGGGTGTGACATACATTGTCTTCCAACTCCAATTTATTTTCCATACAATGAAAGGTATGCTTTTGTCACTAATGAATTTACTTTATGTACTTGATTACCTAAAATTCATATATGAAGAAATGTATAACCTGTCAAGGTTCTCACTAGCCATGCTCACACTTATTCTTCATACCCGTTTCATTTTGTAGTTAAGTTAACCACTTCCACTTAGAAGCTTCATCCATCGGGTACAAATTCGCTGCTACATATTTTCCCATTTTCCCTTTTAATGTGTTACTTGTGCATTTGAGTTGCTTCATGTTCAGGTGTTTGTTGGGTTATAGTAATTGTTATGTGTTTTGTTTATTCTTAACACATGTTTTATGTGTACATTAGTGCTTTTATTGGCTAAACCTTTGTGTTCATAATTTTTAGAACCATTATTGTACTTTAGCAGTATAATGCCACCCTACAATGAAAACTCTGATCCAAATGCACGAAATGAGCATATTTTAGATCAACCATCAACCTTGCTTTCTTCGTTACTTAATAACGGACTCTCGCAAGTAGGGCAATCCTCACACCCAACACACCTCATCTTATCTGATGTGACCTCCACGTTTGATAATAGTCACCATACTCCTCACACATTATCAACTGGATTACCATACGCAAGTATTCTTTTACCTCAACCATCACAGCGAAGTGGCCGAACGGGACGCCGATGTTTGTGTGACATATCTACTGACCTATCTGACACCCGTACCATCAATGTTAGTGGTGCGGGCCTAACAAATCCGTGTGTTGTTAGTCACTCTGTTCAAATGACATGTGGTTAGTTAACTGATGTTTATCCTTTCTTTTCTTGTCATGTACATATAAAATCATATTATCACTAACTTTTTTACATGATACTTTAGTGTAGGTAATTCGTTGCTTCCATATTCTTTGCGTGCTCTCTGTCCATTACTTAACAATGGACACACACGGGTTGGGCAATTCGCAACTTCCACACACCCAATACAACCAGTCTTGTTTAAAATTACCAACACTTCACAGAATACTCAGCATACCACAGTCTCATCATCAAGTGGATCCCTAGGCCCAACTTTACGTTTATCTCAACTATCATAATGAAGTGGCATCACGGGATGCCGACGTTTGTGTGATCTACCTGTTGGTGGTAAACCAACAGCTTAACGGTGGCGCCTTGCTATCCCTTTAAATTCTACTACCACAGTAACATCAAATTATGTGGTTTATGACACGAGTACCAATAATGCTACAAATGCTCGCCTAACAAATCCATTTGTTGTTTTCATTTTGTTGAAATGTCACAAAGTTAGTCCAATCATATGTTTTTTTGTTCTTTATGTTCGTGTTCATTTGTAAAGCATATCCCTTGAATCTATTAACATCACACCTTTTTGTTTAGGTATTCATGTGCTCGCATATGATATGTGCATTGTCCATCGTACTCTTCTTTCATCAAGAACATTTGTTGGCGTTGATGGAGTTCCTACTCACTTACCTCAGACAAATTCACTTCTACTAGACAGTTTGACATCAGCGTCTGTACCTACTCCTTCATATGCTCTTGCATATGACCATCGGACACCATCACATATAAATCAACGTCCAAATAGACATTGATCTGGTAAGATAATTTACACACTATCATATCATTCACTTGTGTATACGTGTACCTTTTTACCTACTTTTAAAAGTCGTGTATTTTTATTTCAGAACCAGTCACAGAGTATTGGAATTGTGGTGATGTTGATTACATGTGCGACCATTATAATGCAATTGTATGGGAAAGTCCGAATACCATTTCTTTTTAATCCATCGCCTTTACCAGATGAGCTGATGGAATACCGCAACGGTCGACGCTCAAAGTTGTTCAAGAAGAATATGAAACTCTTTAATTCCATGTTATGTTTCACCTCGACATATCATACTTTAATTTAAGGATGTTTAGTAAACATAAATATTAAAATTTTGTATAAAAGTTGTTGACCATAAAGTTGGTTTTTATAAACTACGTAATCTTAAACTTTGAATTAATATTAACAAAACAAAAAATGTTACTTCAGTTCAAAGTCGGTAGAAAGAACATGTAACTGTTGGATCAGTAACCCCACTCATATAATTTATAGATGACAAAAATATACCAAGTGTTGTATTTGTCGCTGCCTCTGCTAACAGCGACACTAGAACAGAGAAAGAGAAATGCTCACTGTTCAGATTGACAGTGAGCTCTTCAATACTTAGAAAATATGTAGTCTATTTAAAGTCACTGCACTTGTTAGCAGTGACTCTCTCTTTGTAATTTAGAACTTAATGAAAAATTTATCATTCACTGATAGATACTTAGTCTCTGAAGAAGTTACACAGGTCTGACACTGTCAAGAACTTGAAGCATCCGTTGAAGTCGAAGACTGAAGACAGAGACAGAGAGTAGTTCTCTGAAGTGGAAATCAAGACTACTCTATTAACCAATGGATCAAACATGTATCTGATTAGTACATTGAGTTTGACAAATACTCAATGTATAAATGAAGGTCCACTTATATGCAGTATGATATAAGGTGTGCATATCTTTTAAAAGATATGTACGCTAACTTATTATACTATGCATTTAAATTTTTTGTACATTTTCGGTAAAGTATGAATAAAGTAAACAGTAAACTTTATTCCTAGGATGTAATGTCACATCCATTACATTGGAAGTTTTATTATGTACCCAACGAATATGGTGTTGACACGTGTAGGGTTTAAAGTTACTTTTATGTGAGTATAAATACTACACTCAACTACCATATTTATTGTCCAGGATTTTGTTATTCTGCACTGAATTTTATATTCACATTCGCCCTGTGATTTAAGCATGTTCATGTATGTCAGTGAACCAAGTGCCATCACTTATCTTCTAAGTGTTGATCATCGATCATCAGCACTTGGTTGTTGACCTGTCGAAGCCAAATTTTTCACAAGTAGTTTACTTAGACTAGTTTGTCTTGTCTATTTTCGCAATAAACTTTGTAAAGTATTCTTTAGTTAATTCAATAAAAGAAAACTTTAATTTGAATTTATTGTCTATATTTACATTTGTTATTATTAGTTAATTAATATTTGACAAAAAGAAACTAACGGTAACTAAAGGAAATTTTTCATTTGTAATTTGCGAAGAAACCATTTTTTATTTTTTTATGTGAAAAGTTATAATAAATAGTTAATTCATAAAATAAATTACATGGTATTTATGTCATTTAAATAAACTAACATGGCAATGATACGTTATATTTTTCAAATTCTGGCAGATAAACAAACGGTTATGTGGTGACTAAACACAATACTAACAAATACATTATTGACCTCGGTAATAATATTAATCCGTTAGTAATCTCAAAACAAGAGTATAAATACGTTGATTATTCGAGGTTAGATAATAAACGTAGGGTCTAACAATCAAATTTAATGTTAAATGAGAAAATTTAAAATAAAATCTCATTCTTTAAATTATTAAACGATAATGAATGATTAAATAATAAATGTAGGATCTAACAATTAAAATATTTAATTATCATTATAACTTATATTTATTTTAATCATTATATATTTAAGAATTATATTACATATTTATATTTAATATTTATTTAAATCATTATATTGTTTGGTGGCCATCAATCTATTACTTAGATGTGTAGACATAACATATAATTAATTTATTCTAACAATTTATCTTTTTATATTTTTTAAGGTTAATTTATTAAATTTGATATAATTAAATAAACATATTTATTGTAGTATAAAATGTACATTACTCGATATAGAAAATAAATACTAATTCATATATTTATTATGTAATGAAAAAATATACATATTTATTTATATCATTCGTGTGTACACGAGTTTAAAAATTAGTATTAGATATCTTATGGCTAACGATTAATATAGAATTCATCTATACATATAAATATTTTAATGATTGATCTTAATGTTATTAACAAAACCCATAAAAGACTAAATGGGTAAGGGGATGAGGCACTTTTAAACAACAATTTTTTACTCCAAAATGTCCCTTTTTTCGGCGTCCCCTTCCGGTATAACAATTTCGTTAATTTTCACCGAATAATCGGTGTAAATTAAATTGCTAGATACTTACCAATTCTAATTACTAGCTAGTAACCCGTGTGATGCGACGGAAATGCGGTAAAAAAGTAATGAATAATTGTTAAAAAATTGAATCGAAATATACGTTTTAATTCACATTATAACAAAAAGGTTTTTTAATTTTTCTTAAGTTGATTTTTCTTAATTCACATTTAATACCCGATTCATTACCCGATTTAACAATATATTAATTCCAATCTTCTTAAGTTGACTTTTAAGGGCATAATAGGTTTTTCCCATCTCCCCTTTTTAAGTTTTAAGATAAAAATGATGAATGCTTAATAAGGGATTAAGATATATTTATTATTATTATTATTATTATTATTATTATTATTATTTAATTTATATTTATAGATTAGTATCTTTTGCTGATTTGTTAATAGCAAAAAGTTCTGTTATATGGCCGGGACATAAACATATGTTGTGTTCCATCAATCTTGTTTAGCTTTCATTATTTATTTAATATTTTATTTTACCGGTGAAATTGAACTTATAATAATAATAACTTGCATTTTATTAGAAAGTTGATATTCTTGGTCATTAACTACGTAGTCAAGATTTAAGAAAAAAGAAGTATAAATTAAACGAATTAAGTGTGATTTCAAACATAAATACAGGCACAAATTTTAATTAATAAAATTAAAAGGTAATTTAGAAGAACAACCAATATTTCGGTTACATGTTCTACCAGTTAACACGGTGTAAAATATAATTTCTATAAAACCCATTTTAGAAAACATAAAAGTGATAATAAAATACAAAACTTTCTCAACGTGTTCATACTTTCTAAGATTAAATACCTTTTCGAATATTCATTAAAGAAACTAGCATGTTGCTCATAAAATGCGATGGTGACAAAAAATTCACATATAATAAATGTGCGTTATAAAGAATGTCGCTCTTTAATAAAAATTGAAAAAATAAGATAATAGTATATACTTGAAAAACAATATTGAGTTTTAAATTTAACACGCTATTATTCGTCAAGTTTGGACCATTTAATCTGCACAACTGCCAACCCAAAATAAATCCATTAATGGTTGACCCGTTTATCTAAACGGGTTATTAGACTCGTATCCTGACTTGTTACATTTATCTCGTAAAATTGTTTGTTAAATCAGTTTAATTTCGGATTAGTAACACAATCAAGTATAACGATATTTGAATTTCCAATTAATTTTCATTGCAATGAAAAATTGTTATACTTCATTCTGTTACCAAATTTATTTTTAGGTTTTACTATTGTTTCAATTTAAATAATGATCGAGTGTATTACTAAATTTACATATAATTGACTTATTCATCGATTCTTTCATAGTGTATTATTAATATTAATTATAGTTATTATTGAATTATAGTAGGATATGATGATTAGGACAAAACAGAGATTTCTTAAAGTTAAATTAAATATTAAGACAAAAGACTAACATGTATTATATATAGTATAAAGATAAAGATATTTGACTTTTTCATCGATTATTTCGTAGTGTATTATTATAGTTATTATTGAATTGACTTATATTAGGATATGATAATAAGGACGAAACAAAGATTCTTAGAGTTAAATCAAATTTTGAGACAAAAGACTAACATTGCATTACATATAGTAAAGATAAAAATAAAAATAAAAATAAAAATAAAGATAAAAATAATAATGGAGATAAAGATAAAAGATAATTAAAGCCTATTTAGAGGCTCATTGTCAAATCCATATTTAGCCCAACCCATTGGATCACAACTAAAAACCAATTCATTTTTTTCTCATAAAAAGAATTCTATATTTACGTGCCTTTGAGATGCAATTACAAAAAAAAATTAATTTCAAAGACGAACATTTTATGCACAAGAGTATCAATCAAATTTTCGCTTCAGTATCAAGGATAAAAAAGTTTGGCAAATAAGAGCTCGTTCCAAGTATCTTGAAGCCCGGGTAAACAATAATGAACGCAATCTGCATAGCTAGCGGGATTGGCTATTTGTTCAGGTGTCAACGGGCTCCATTGCTTCTTGTAGATTGATGTATGGGCATCTTTTCGGTAACTTGAAAGTTGTGTGATGTTTAAAAATGATATGGGAAATTTCGATTTGCTGAAAACGTCTCCAAGAACTCCCATTATGCTTTTCCTACAGTCGGTTCCCCAATAGTTTGGATCCGCAATCATTTCAGTTTGGTTGTAGCAGTTTCCACCTGCCTCAGCTCCCCAATCTTGGCTCCTATACATAGTTTAACATAAGTTAACCATAAAGAAAGGTTTCTGTACTCGAATTTTTGGATAAAACATGAAAATGATGTTAAAGAACTAGTTTATGAAAATAGATTAAAAATGGATTAGTAATCATACAAAGTTTTATGTGATGCAAAATCACCTATAGCAAATGTGAATGTAAGGATTTATTTAATCGCAAATATAGTTTAGAGGTTGAGAAGAGAAAAAACTAACTTTTGATGAGAAGGAGACATGCTAGTGAAGAATAGTCTTGTTTTCTTTGGATTCATATTCTTCTTTGCCCATCTCAACATACTCTTCAACCCCATTCTATAAGCATCCTCTGTTGAGACTTCTACTATATCTTTCATTTCGCCATCCGATGAATCTTGCCTATAATTTTTCACAAAGTTTAACCTTTAACTAACTGAAAATGTTAGCTTACGATATGGATTTGTGTCAACCGGCTCCAAAAGTTATGGTTACAATTTACTATATATGAAACTTATACTTGTAATATCATCATATTAACCAATACGGGGAATCCATAAGGAACCTCTTTAAGTTACACTCTACATTCATCAATAAATATTGTTTTATTCAATTTTTCATCGTTGAAAACACACTATTAACAAATAATGTGAATATTCGGTGTAATTCAGAGGTTCTGCCGTCTTCTGCTAAATCTGAAGTTCCCTCTAAATCCAATTACTAGCATTGATTAATTAGGTATAGATAAGTAAAAATAAAAGATCAAGAAGAAGTCATTACGAGACTTTCATTTCGAGGCCAGTCATCCACCATAGGTAAGTATTGAAAACCATAATATCAACCCCTTTCCAATGCTTTCCATGCTTGTTAATAGAACCTCTTCGTACAACTCTATCAGAAATACGATGTACAACAGCATCATCAGCGTTTGATTCAAGTAAGAACGGCGCCCAATAGAATTGGATTGTCGCATTGTAATCCTACAATAACAAATAACCATAATCATAAACAAGCTGATCATTTAAATACTTACATTTTGATCTTTTCAAGTGCAAATATTATTACCTTCATTGTGAAAACAGACAGAGAACCAACAGTTTCCATAGATTTAGCATTTTCAGGGATGAGTGAATGGAGAAGGCACACCATTGATACAAATTGGCCTCTGTTTAAAGAATCTCCAACAAACATCATCTTCTTATTTCTTAATGTTTCCAGCATTAGTGACGCATTGAAGCTGTGTCATCAAAATCGTCGCAACATTTTTATGTAAGCAAATATTTAAACCTTACAATATATGTATAATATAGTGTGACAACGAACTAAGTCATCTAACCATTATACATAAGTATAATTACTATAATGTAAAACACAAATTAACTAAAATATGTCAAAGTGAATAGAATCAACTATCAACCAATACACATACACATGTTTGTTGAAAAGAATATGACTATTTTATGCTGATAACTACTTTTTAACATTTTGAACCACAAATTACAATAACTTACTTTCTTTTTGCGAAAGTGACCCTAAAAGGCATAAATGTTTTTGTATAGGACGCTTATTTGTAACATTAATTACTTTTATATGGTGTTAAACTTTTTATTCGATCGTACTTACAATGATATAAAAGAGTACACTATATGCTGAAGTGAACACTTACAATCCTCATATTTGTATTTTTGTTGCTAATTCGTTATCGTTGTTTCTTAAATATGGCTTTAAATAACAACATAGTTGACTTGATGCATAAAATAAACAACAAAGTATATAATTTTGTGGATTCTAGTCCACCATCAACGAAGATATGATGGAATGTCAGTTTCAAGAGTCGGTAGAACCATTGATCCAACTCCAATTATAATATTCATAATATTAGCAATATTGAAAATAAAGTTCGATCACTCATGGTATTTTTGTCATTTCTTCTATTTTGGATGTTTCAAATTAATCTAACAAAAAGATAATCTTTAGGTGGTGATTAGGTCATTATTTTCTTACAAAATTGTCTAACGTAAAAAATGAATGTTCTATTACTAAATTTTTTCTTCACCCATAATTTAAAAAGCTAGAAAAAGAAAAAAAGAATTAGATTATGTTACCTTGGAAGAGAACAACCATGAGGTTGCCATCTCCAGAACTGGTAATCCCGGTCGGGCCGGCCATGCTCCTGACACGTTAACTGCGGTTGTATGTACGGGCATTCCGATTCTTGGTACAATGGCCGGTTCAACGGATCCCACACCCACTTTCCACTAAATATATCACAACCATTCTCCGTATCACTGATTGTAAACGGCAACTTCTTGTAATGCTTCTCTAATTATCATTACATCGACAAATTAGTGAGAGAAATAAAAAATATCTTTCTAATGTTGTAACTAAAGTTAAGAAGATATTGCTTACATTTTTATCAAGTAAAAAGTTTAATTGGTCTATTATACGAAAAAGATACATTAGAATATTCCGACCTAAAACAAGACTTAATTCATAATTGATATAACGATAAAAGATATACAATTGTTTGAATTCCGCATCCGATAATTGCTTCATGTGTAAGGTTAACAACCCGTATCAAACATGAGACCAAATTTCGAGTCCCTTCAATAGAAGCCACCCAAAAAAATGTACTTTTTTTTTCTTGTTGAAAACATGTTGAACTATAAAAAGCTTACTTGGAGTAGGAGGTGATGGATCCGAGATAATATCAAGATCGACTTGTCCTAGGAGGCAACCGAGGTCTTGACCATAGAGAATGGTGACAAACACAATGAAGACGAACAACGTGAAAAGGAATGGAGATAACCGAGCTTTTCTTATTAGATTAGAGGTTGAAGAAGAAAATGTTGGAGGTGGCTTCATACCTTTTTTCTTGAACTTTAGAGTGTATTGTCTAATTTCTTCTTGGTTGAATTTTGGTATAAGTATGTTATATGATATGATTATGCATGGTATCAATAATATAATCTACACATATAAATAATAGTAATAGGTATAATAACGATGATATGATGCTTCGGATGTTGGTTTTGTTTAATAAATAGTTTTAGGTTGAATTTCAACTTTCTTGTAGCAACTATGAATTAATTGAGCTTAATATATAGGACCCACAAAATAGTTATAATACTTTTTAATACTAGCTTATTGCATAAGTTTTTTAAATATAACGGTACCGGAATGTCATCGGTTTATTAATTAGTTAATTTGATTATTATATTAGGGTATGATTGTAAATTTGTAGTCAAGCTGGCTTAAAATTTTATATATTCTTAATTATTATATAAATAAATTAAAAAAAAATATATATATATATATATAGAAGATGTACCCCTCTTTAGTAATAGTGGTCGGAAATTTGGATAAAATAATTGTGTTACGTGAAAATTATTTCACAAGACCAAGAAACTGGTCAAACTAAAGATGTTTTTTCTTGTTTTTATGACGAACGCGAAATATCTAAAATGAAGTTAGCAAAGAAGGATTCAACAATCGAATGCACGGTGAATTTTTAACACTAGTATGTGTTGCAGTAATATAAGTAATAATAGAGCAATGTTCAGATGAAGCTATTATTCTTCGTTTTCAAATTTTGTTTTAACTCGTATCTTTTGATTTAATACTACTATTCAATGGAATTGTACACTTTTAGCTTTTTTCTAATTTATATTTCATATGTATATATATATATTTTTACGATATGTGATATTTATTCTAGTTACGACGGTTTTACTAGCTATGACAATATCAACAGTTAAAAATTGAAAGTTTCATATTTTGTATAAGTTGCAACGTTAAAGTCATAAAAACTATTGTACTTTTTAAAACGTCTCAAAGTACACACAACATACTATTTTATTATTTGATGTGTGCAACATATAACCATTAAATCATATGGTACAAATGTTTCAATTTTTTAATCTTGTTGGATCACTTGTTGCCTTATCAATTTGGATTGCTTGTTGATTTTCAATTATACGTTGTGCACTTTGAAACAAAATTTGAAGGTTTATTGCACACATTAAGTAATACTTGAGATCTCTCAAACTTTTTTATAAGTTTGTGAATGTAATTTTTATGAAAAACAAGTATTTCAAAAGTTTTTTTCATTGAAGTTGAAGCTTGTTTAAAAAGCTTTTCTTATAAAAGTTATCTGACATTATAAAAAAAATTAAAAGACTTTTTACATTGAAAATACTCTTAAGGTCGTACATTTCCATTGAGTTAACACCCTTATGCGATTATGCGATAGACAACTAAATTTAAATACTTAATTGCGCCTCTAAGATAAGTTATTATTCATTATTTGTTTAGTAAAACTGCTAATAGCTAATTAAAACACCGATCGTTCACACTCATCAATTGAACAACACATTTTTTGTACTATAAAACATGAACATTATTCAAGATATATGTATCAAAATCACCGGTTTATTTTCTAATATATAGGAAAGAAATATGGTTAAAAGTTTGTGTAATTAATTAAAATCAGATATCATAAGTGATCAGATATAAGAAACTAAAAGTGTTAATTGACAACATATTATGTAATAAATTAATAAAAAATGAGTATTAATATTTAAAGAAAATAGAACTAACAACCATCATTTTTTTCTTCCTAACATGATTGAAAATAAGTCAAAAAAAAAGATATGCATAATACATGTGGTAAAGTGATGGTTGAATGAGAAGCTATCATGTAAACTTGGCTTTTAAGCTAAGGTTGTTTGTGAAAGATGATCAATCATTTTCTCTCTTGATTTTTTTTTTCATCAGTTGATCCTAGAAAGATTTATTATTATTCATGATTGCAGTTGGAAACTTGATGATGATGTGCTAATATATAAAATGTTCATTAGACTCTTTTCGATTCACAACTGTAATATTTGACAAAGTAAGTCGATCACACCATCGCAAACAGAGAATATATTTAAATGATTAGAACTTGTTGAATAATATAAATTAGGCTTTAAGATTAAATTTTTATTTGTTGAGACTATTAGTAATTTTAGTGTGATTGTGACTTATTAGAAATCAAACAACTTTCAAATTAAGCTATGTAAAGAGTTGGTAAATATGAACTGAATACTTGTTTAACTTATCTTGAAATCTAAAAATAGCAAGGGTTAAAGACAGTGCCCCTTTGCAAGAGTTTAGAGGGTCGAGCCCCTTAGTTAGGGGCTCATGTTACCTATATTTTCTGTCAAAACGAATATGTATTTTAACTTTTCGTATGTCTATCTATTTGTTAGCAAACATGTGTGTTGGTTTCAACCAAGTACCTTTAACCACCAAAAACAATTTGGATACAATATATAGAACTGTTTTGGTGTCATAAAAACACAGGAAAACACAACATAATCTGCTTATTTTGCTTAGTATTATGTGTCAAGATTCTAAGTGATTTATTTGAGTTATTCAAATAAGGATTTTTTGATACTTAAAAAGTCAACGGTCTAATATTGTATTGTAAAGTGATATGGACAATTCAAAAAATTATTCAGATTATAATAAACCCTTATCACATTCTAACGGTATGTCATCAAAGATTTTTGACACTTTCATATTATTATTTGAGAGACACATAATCAAAAGAATGTGATTGTTTCTCATCCATAAAACTTACCTTTTTTCTTTTTCTCCTTATCTAGTTTGTGATCATATTACCAAATGCAATAGAAACTTTATTGCCCTTAAAAACAATTAAAAGTGAATATTATATAACCTCATATCATCTTTGATCATACATAATGCAATTTAGAAAGTGATATAATCATCCATTATGTTTCCCTATTGTGGGTCGAGAAAATATAGACTTCGATGGCGTAAGAAAAAAAAAGTAATCATCGCCAAAGAAACATTAGGGGGTAAATGATAAATAAATAAAAAAGCATGGATTTATTTAATAAGAAAATGGCATTAGGTGATATTCAGGTAAAATATCCATTTCATATGAAAGTTTGGTGCATACAAATGGAACAGTTGGAGGTGAGTTGACATTGCCCCTAAAGAGGTGCCATATCTATTTATTCATTTATTTTGTAAATATTGTATCTAACTATAGTATTTCTCCTCATTCTTTGCAGGCCTATTTACATATCATTTTCAGTGGTAAATTTTATATTTTTAACTATCCAACGGATTTAACTGAGTCATTCAAGAAGGTGAAATAGAAATAGTGGTTGATTAATGGGTAGTGGTAAAAGATATTGGATTGGATTGACCCTATAACCTCTTATGTTAGCCTTTGTTAGAAAAGGAGCTTCTATAACTAATTAAGGATTAAGTTATGGGAAAAGAAATATTACTTAATAATTAGTATTTCTAGTTTGTTTAATAAAGCAATACTATATATTGTAAGTATTTAAATACAGCTTTGACAACTTTCAATTATACACATTTATTATTATTTTAAGAATTAGGTTAATTGTTCAAATAAATTGCTTAAAATTGCAACAACTATGGGTAGTATTTTTGAAGTATATATTACTAATTGGTAACATATTTAAAGATGCTTTAGTTGGGTTTTTCTAGATGGTCAACATTTATTCTCTTAAGTTAATTGGTGTAACTCAACTATTGCTTATTGTTACGTGAATTATCAATTTATCATTATATGTATCCTTTATGTTTATTTCTTTACTCGTACATGTAAGTATGTATTAATATTAATATTAATAAGGGCAAAAATAATGAAGTTCTTTTTTTATTTTATAATTATTGTATAAGACGTTATAAGTTTCATGACGACATAATCCATTTTTTATGTCTATACTCACGGTCTGTCTTTCAAGCTTCTTTCATCTATTTTCGTCCGTCATCCATTGGCAACAAAGCTGCTTAATGCTCCATTTGTTGGCCTCATCTTAATAATGTATATATGAATATACAAGCAAATAAAAAGATAAATGATCAAATGACAATCGATTTCATGTATCTATTGCAAATAAATTTTCATGTTTTAGTATTAATTAAACGAGATACTGTAGTTTAGAGGAACAATAATAATAATTTACCTATTCATAGCCAAACATTTAACCATGATCAAATTAGGTAAAACGTCTATTTCCACACAAGAAATGTTAAATGTTTAATCATTCCAAATTCCATTTTATCTTCACATTCATCTCTTCTCTTGATATCATCAAGTTCTTCTTATTAATAGGATGAATAAAAAAAAATTTTGGTGATTTAAGAAAAACATTATGACCATAAAAAAGTAAATAAACAAATAAATAAAATAACCCGATCAATAACCTTGACTACTAAACAGACAGCAATGCCCAATACATCTTACTACCATTTACTATGATTTATCCAATGCACCATATAACAATCCACCAACCAAAAGATCAATGATCCAAATCTCATTACAAAAGTAAAAATAGTGAATGGTGTGCCATATGGACATAGTCTTAGCTCTTAACCAGATGATATCCAATGCATTATCAAATAACATCCACCAACCAAAAGATTCAGAGGTTTGAATCTCTTGAGAAAATGATTGTGAATCATTTGCTACATATAAAAGGAACAATATCAACAAAAAATATAAATGGGAGGTCAACCGGTGGGTACAACTCACCAAACAAACCTTTCTTTGAGATACCCTGAATTATACATGCGTTAATATAATATCATATTTAATAAATAATTAAAAGATGATACAACGGAGGAATCTTACCCCTTTAGTATTCTCCTTCTTTAATTTAAGGGTGGAGATTTAAAATATTAGGGGTCAAAGTCAATTTTACTCGCATGTCTATAAGCTCTGAAAAATAGCAGAATTAGTCCCTACAAATTTCATAAAACTCCCTTATTATTTTATTCATCTGACCTTAATTGCTTTTAGATTAGAGTTAAACTCTCATACTTCAATTAATATTATTTTTCATAAGGCAAAACACAAAATAACAAATGGTTGACACTTGTTTTATGTTGGACAACATTATTTTATTCATATTACTTTATCCATGCACTATTCTACATTAGGAATAGTCCTTTTTTATTGTTATAATAACTTTGTTATTCATTATACTTAAATAAAATATATAACATAACGAGTCTATAATGAGTCAATTATTACAAATTTTCATGTCTACTCCCTCTTAGTCGCGGGACAATAGACTAGTATACAAATAAAGACAAATATCTCATAACTACTTCAGGCTTTTACACTGTTTCAGAAATAATCTAAACTAAATTAAAGCCTAACCTGATATTTTTGGCAATGCAGGATAATCATAAGACCAGAAAATACCTATATGCAGACTCGAACTCAAAACTTCAATGAAAACGGCATTGTACACCTCATCATATATATCGAGTTCAACAGTTTCATCCATATGATTTTGCTGTGGGAAGCAGATGCATACAAAATTGCAGGAATACATGTCATCATATGAATTTTCTCCAACCTTGTGAGCAATTCTTGGACTCGGAAGGTGAAAAGTCAAAAGTCAACGGGAGAGTATGAGCTTCTGTAACTCTGGGAGGGTCCTCTAAATCTTCTAACCAACGACAAATATAAACTCTGCAAACATGATAAATGAGTACTGTTGCATTTTTGTCTGAAGGAGATGGTGGAAAAAGGAAAATCAGCGGTTGGTAAAATTTAAACAAGTATGGACGCATAGTTCAAGTTTTAAACTGTTATTTAATTATCTAAATGTTTCTATCCATCCCATTTGGATCATTTCAGATTACAAGATAATCCAGTTAACCCATTAAAACTTAAAAGGGACAAAGTGGCACCTCTAACAAATACACAAACACAATGTACAATTAAAGAATAAGCATTGAAACAGTACCCGAACTCTATGTGGCAAGCTGGCCCAAAGTTCCAAGTTTGGAATAATCTGAAAACAGAAACAGAATGTGAGCCACATGGCATTCCCCAGCTAAAACATCTGATTTTGCAGGTGAAGATTCATAAACTTACATCTATACCATGAATGCCAAGATAGAAGAAGCGATAAGCAGCTCCAACGATTAGATAGCCTCCAAAGAGACACAAAACTCTGAAGAAAAAAAGATTCAGAAAAGGGAAACGAAAGGTCTATGTTGTATCATTTGAAATTTGACCTTACCTGATTAAGATGCTGCTGAACCAGCCCAATCCATTGCCTTGAGTAGCCACCACGTTGGTACAGCCAACTGGATGTGTTATTTGAGTAGCCTGCATATTATATGTACCGACTTTAAATAATCGGCTGCAAAAAGTTACAGATTCATACTCGAAATATATAATACAGATAAATGCAAGCTTAAAATTTGTGTAGCAAATGTAGGATGAAACTTAGGGTTTCAGAACACTCACAAAATTGCAATTGCCGGCCATCTCGAGTGTCTTAGGTCCCTGCAAACAGCAACAGATAGAAGAGAATTTAGTTGTTACATAGATAGATGAGAATAGCTAAAATCAGAAAGGGAGCACTTCTCACTTGAACTAGTTTTGCGTCACAGATAACAGAAACAGAGAGTGAGCAATTCATTTCTAGTAATTGGTGCCACATGTAAATGATAACGCCCATTCCCGGAGACTCTTTATCTGCCATATTAATAACCCAAAAACAAGAGTAAATATAAATGTTACAAGAAAATATCAAGGATATATTTAGAGAGATCCAATTGGGATATCAATAACTTCAACCATATTACTGAAGGGAATAACCAATGAGACTTGTGGTGATGCTTTGGATGCGCCCAATGGTAGTACAAACAGGATAACCCCCTGCATATGTTCCATACAGTTTCATCAGATGTTTTAAAAGCTTTTCTTGTATAATCTCCAAATGCATACCCATAATGGGGCATCCAATTAGGAGAAAGGACCATAAAATGATTTACTTCCAACGCTTAAAAAAATATACATATATATAGATACATGATTAAGTTTATACTCTTCAAATAACTGAACTCAAAGCTTTTCAACTAGAAGATGATAATGATACTATATTCATAAATGTTTCCTTTTGAATATACCTAATATATTATTGGACATAAGGGCACTGCAACCCATCCCACATTGAGAAGATCCCTCACAATCCTGTAAACGTGAGCCATTCAAAATCATCATGACGAAATCTCATTCACGAGTGAGAAAGAAAGTGAAAATGCACAACCTTTGACAAGTGAAGTTTATGTTCAATTTTCTTTTGGGGGTTGTCTTAAGTTATAGGTCGGAGTTCAAACTGGACTTGTATTATTCTTTACTGTCAATCACACTATCATGATCAACGTACTGGGAGACGATGCATGGTGTTACTATTCGTATTGACCCGATAAGCTTAGTGTTCATAGCTAATTAATATGACGTTCATTTTTACCTCCATCACCTTACTAAAACTTTGCATGCTTTAAGATGTATATATAAAAACATCATTAACTAAGTTTACACAATCATCACAATATGATATTTCCTCATAACTAGTCCTTCAGAGATTAATCATAGTGAAGTTCTTCCCACACATAAGAGAAGAAGAAAAGTATAATGTATTCCTCTAATACTCTAAAGACAAATCAAGAATCTAAGTTTAATAATTTGAAAGATCTTACTTTTTCACAAGTGTCAAGTAAATATCCATCTCAATTGACGTGGAAAGGAGGGACATGAGTTCTCCAAAGATGGATCCTGTTTCACCACGATTTGTAGGGCTGAAAAGGGGTTTCTTGGGTACTAAAAAGTTTCATCCAAATAATTTTAACTTCTTTAAAGGCATAAATATCACAAATTAACCTTGTAACTTAAATGAAACTCACCAAGCAATCAAAACATTTTGGTGGGTCATGGTTGAAAATCATTCCATCGCAAAGCTGCACCCACATAAAAAAAAAAAAAAGAGAAGTCAGCGTTTGAGTAACATGTAAGTATTATAGAAAATGTCTACAACCAGAGAAAGTCCCTCTTATGCTTACACACTTCGGTGAATGATTTAATAGACTGAAGTAGTAAGCAAATTTTAGAACCGTGTAATCTTGTAATGTGGTACAACAATCACAAAAGAAAATTGGAAATTCATCGGCAAATAAAGCAATACGCATAACCAGTTAGAAACAACCTGAAACCAAACCACCGTCCCATTAGATGACACCTTGTAATATCTGATTCAATTATAACATAATGTTAGCCAACAGTACTAAAAACTGTGCAAAATTCCCAAATATTGTTTCATCTACAATAAAATATATGATATAACAAAATCAATATATCCAAGCATTTAACCCTAGTTCTAATTCATTCCTTCAAGTTCAATGTAATCATTTCTGAACTAAACCCCCAAAATCACCTTAGAAAGGACTACACCTTTCTAACCATTTGATTCAAAAGTGGTAGCAAAAAGGATCATAAGAATTTGTGGAGCTTAATAAATTAGATTGTATTACACGGATTATTTAAAAAGTCCAGCTGCAAATGATCTGGTGCAGAAATCCATTCATTAAGTGAGAGTTATATTATGACTTTAACGACATCTACTATAAATAAATATTTAGCAAATTAATGAACCCTGTAATTTATAAACCTCCCATTTTTAAACACCTAGCCAACCAAATATAACACACAACTCAAAAATCACCTAACTTTCCAGTATCATCTAACATTATTCAAATTTAATCAACTATATAATGCACATATATATTAATATAACAATACACATCTGCAATACTCAATACGCTAATTTCAAATCAACCATAATCAAGTCAATTTACAGAACAATATCTCCACAAAATCATATTACATATTTACATATCGTATATACCCGTCTTCACTGAGAACTCCATGAGGAAATACTGCAGAAGATGAAGACAAATTGTAACTATAAAGCTTGTTCTCTTGTGTAATACTGAATTCACAGATCGCAGATACTGAATTTATTGCAATGAATGTGTATATAATCGGTATAGTGAGAATGTGAAGAAGAGAACACCGTAACTGCATTTCCTTATAATTTATTTATCTTAATTTGGGGAAGATCATACAATTTGAAAGACTAAGGTTTCGAATTGAACTTTTAGGAAGCTGTTAGTGACGATTGACGAATGCGGCTAAGAATTAATTTGAACGAGGCCCAATAAGGTTAAGCTCAATACTTAGGCAGTTAGGCCTAATGTTTGGCCCAATATGTAAGAGGCGGGCAAAATCGGTTTTGGCCCAAACCAAAACCGGTTTTCAAATCGAATCGGTTTGGGTTAATGCCGGTCAAAATCGATTTAACTAAAACCGGATCAGATTGAAATCGGTTTCAATCCTGAAAAACCCAAACCGCCCAAACCGGTTTAGGAACCGGTTTCAAACCTGATCGAGACCCGTTTCCAAAAAATCGATTTGGGAGAAACCGGTTCTGCACAGGTTTGCAACTTATCCGGCGGATAGCCTTAACCTATCCGGCGGATAGCGGCACCCAGAGCGTATTAACAGCAGTAAACCCTCATTTTCTTCCAAAAAACACCCACACAACTCTCTCTTTTCCTCTCTAGTCGACTTCAGTCATATTTGATTGATTTTCCCCCTGATTTTTCATCCACATTTGCTTTGGTTTTTCATCTTCAATCATAGGTATGATTACGTTACTACTATCTTTAATATTTTCCTTGAATTTTAACCTTTTGTTGATGATGAATTGTGATAATTAGGTTTTTAATCATTAGGGTTTTGTTGTTTTATGTTTATGATTGTTAATTGATGCTTAATTATGAACTTTCACGGTTTAATTTGTTGTAATTAGGGTTTATAACCGTTTTGTGATAATTAGGGTTTATAACACAATTTAGGGGTTTTGTTCAAAACTTGTTTGTGATGGTTAATTTGAGTTGTAGTTGTATATAATTGGTTAAATTGCTTAATTTTGAAGTTTCACGGTTGAATTTGTTGTAATTAGGGTTTAAAACCGGTTTTGTGATAAATGACGTTGTTTAATTATATATGTGATGTTTAATTGGATTTGTAATTGTATAATTGGTTGAATTTGTTGTAAAATGAGGGGTTTTATCCTAATATGTGGTTTAAGGTAATTGGTAATTTGAATGTATAGATACGTGCTCGGTTTGTATTTTAGTTATGATGAGGTTAGGTTTGATAAATGTTATCTTTTTGCAGATATGTCACCAAAAAAGTCACGAAAACGTGGGGAATCGTCTACAAGCCACAATGAGGATGCAACGGAAGTGTTTGACCTTCCGGTGTCAGAATTAATAAGGAATCACCAATTCTTGAAGTTTAATAATCGGCATTGGAGTTCTAGTGAAAAAAATGGAATTTAAGTCGAGGTTGGAGATCAACGGCAACAAAACAATTCAACCTGCTGATGTTATCGATGGGCTGTTATTGATCAAATAATTGCAAGACAGTCTAATACCACCGGTTCCGAGACAATTCGAAACTACCTGCGATGGAGTATAGGTTACCTGATGGTAGGCTTGGTTTCACCTCGAATGCTTGGTCGAGGTTATTTAGTATTCGGGAGTATATCTATTGGGAGGCCACTCTCGAGTTTTTTAGCACACTTTTATTTAATGATGTCAATACGGATGTCGAGGCACGTACTATTCGCTTCCAATTGTGTGGGGTGCCCCGAGAGATGAGTGTGTATGAATTTGGTCAAACTTTAGGTTCGTATACTCCGGAGGAGATACGTAAGGATCATTACATAGATCATTTGTATCATGGGATTCGGCATCCACAAGATTGCGATCTACCGGGTCTTTGGAGTCAGATTTCGTCCTATCCGTGGACATCTAAGCCCAAGTCTTCTACACAGCTTTATGATCCAGTCATCCGAGTTATTCACCGGATGCTTTCTACATCAATCACCTGTCAGAGAGAAAGCTCAGAGAAAGTCACCCAAACATATTTGTATTATCTTGGGTGTATCTTGAATAGAGACTTGGTGAATGTTCCGGGTTGTCTCGCCCGGTCGTTGTGGAATGTGGCTCAAGGGTCACGCCGAACTAGTAGCATTAGTGGCGGGCAGTATGTGACCCGTTTGGCCCGCTACTTTGGTAACCAAACCCCTACAGGATTGGGATCGTGTACGGTCGTGCAACCGCGAATGCGGTTATTGGATGTGAGATGGTTTAGGCATTGTCGGTTGATAGAGGGATTTATAAACCTACAATGGGCTCCATTGGTATATAATCATGATCAAGAGGAAGATGATGATGATGAGGTCCAAGAGGAGGCGCCTACCGGCCCTGCTGGCCCTGCACCACCTCCAACTATTGAGCAACGCCTTGATTATTTTGAGAACAAATTCGATAATTTTGCATCCAATGTTCAAATACAGTTTAATTGGCAACGGGACATGATGGAATCGCTTTTCGGGCATATGGGTATTGATTACTTGGCTACTAATGCTCGCTATGGATATGGACAAGGATCATCTTCTCAACATCCGGACGACCAGCAGTGATTGACTCTATTTGCTTGTTCACTTTTATTATAATCCGTGTTTTCATTTGTAGTTAACTTTCACCTTGAACAATTGTTAAATCTTTGACTATTATGAATTGAGTTGGTTGACTTTCTTTTAGTTTGTTTGTTCAATATTTGACTATGGCTTACTGTCTTTGACTATTGTTGACTCTTTTGAATTACTTTGACTATGGTTGACTGTCATTGACTATGGTTTACTGTCTTTGACTATTGTTGACTCTTTTGAATTACTTTGACTATGGTTGACTGTCATTGACTATGGTTGACTGTCTTTGACTATTGTTGACTTTTTTTATTTTAACTATTGGTGACTCTCATTGATTTGGTTAAGTATAATTGACAAAATACTAAGAAATGTTAAGCACTAAATTTGTTAATTAATAAGAATTCTCAAAGTGAATTTACATAATACAATAATACATCTATAAATATGTTACAAAGTATCCTTGGCTAATCGTCGTTATGAAAGTGGTGTAACTATTCTTGATAAGTAAGCTCTTGTGCGGTAAGTGGTACCGACATTCCCATTGTTATCTCTTCCTCATATATGTCTTGTTCAACCTTTTCCAATTCCCCTTCGAGCGGTGAAATGTTTTGTATCTGTTAAATCCCGTCAAGATAGTCTTTCAAACAAATACATACTTCCACTGACAAAGGGGTGAGTTTTGTTCTTCTTGGTGAAATTACCCGACCACTAACCGAAAAAGCGGACTCCGAAGCAACCGTAGAAGCTTGAACGGTTAATAGATTACGTGCCATAGCCGCTAATATTGGAAGTTGAGATTCATGCTCTCTCCACCAAGCCAACACATTAAGTTCCCAAACTCTTGAACTGACATAAACATTATAAAGTTGGATTTTGTATATCTTGCAAGTTCGCTACTAGGAACGGTTCATCGGGCTCTTTTCGAAGCATCGTTTATCAACGTGTTGTATAATATGATGTTATCATCGTTGGTGTGCGAACTTAAACCACTTGGGCCTTCAATCCTTATAAAATCTAGAATGGGTGTGGAACCCCCATACTTCGACGAATAGACATCAACAAACTTGCAAAATCATCGTTAAAAGCAATTATTTCATTTCCTGCCCAAGTCGGGTCTTTATCCGTCAAACCCAAATCGTTTGCAATGTTGGTTAGTAAAGTTTCAACCCCATTAACATTTAAAACGGGGTTCAAAGCGGTGACACAACTTATAACCGGAGGCATATTTTTAAAATATTTTACTAATTTTTCTTTCATCGGTTGTACCATATTTTCAAATATTTCGCCTCTCATTTCAAAAGCGTTTAATTTTTGACACATTAAAAATATTTTTTTTAATACTAAAAGACTAGTCGGATTATAAAAAGTCGACAATAAAGTGGTTGCTTGTTTAAAAACTACAAGCATATCGGTTAGAACTTGGATAGTGTACCAACTTGATTCGGGAAAAGATCCAATAAATCTATTACGGTCCGCAAACATGTCATGGAACAACCGTAAAATGTCCTTTTGTGTTAAGGCACTTTCAAACATATTACAAGTCGAATTCCATCTAGTAGGTACGTCCCAATTGGGACCTAACCAAAGTGCATTCGAATCAACACAAAATTTCATGTACCTATGGTATCTAGCATTTGAAGAAATAAAAATATCACGTAACATTTTTTTAAAAGCTTCTTTTATTTGTGCAATAAAACTAAGTCCATCTTGTACAACCAAGTTAATGATATGTGCAACACATCGACTATGAAAGAATACACTTTCGCAAGCCGGTTTGTATTTTAGTTTTAATTGATTAACGGCGGCGGTGTTATTGGACGCATTATCAAAAGATATTGAAAATACTTTTCCTTCCAATTTAAAACTCTTTATCACATAATCTAAAATTTTATATAAATTGTTGCCGGTATGCGGATATCCAAATAATTCAAACGCAAAGTACGCTTCATCATTTGCCACGTTTTGGGTTTAACCCAATGAGAGGTAACACAAATGTACGAATCCGGTAAACCATGTGGAGCCGTCCAAACATCACAAGTTAAATTTACACCGGTTTCTAAAGATTGAAAACCTAAAATCATTTCCTCTTTAGCCATTTTCCACATTTTAATTACATCTCGTCCAACAGTCGAATGACTTACATGGTTATAACGAGGTTGGAGCGTTTCTTGGATGAGTCGAGTCAACCGCGGATTGTCGAAGTGGTCAAAAATGAGGATAACCGTTTGAGAAAATGGCTAGTTTTTTGTGCAGAAGTTTCTGCAGAAAGCGGCTATCCGGCGGATAGCCTCAATTACAACGGCTACTTGGCAACAGAAACGGCCTATCGGCCAGATAGGTCAAACCGGTTCGAACCCAGTTTCATCCGGTTTCAAACCAAACCGGTTTTTAAACCCAAAAGGTCAAACCGGTCCAATCCGGTCAAACCGGTTTCAAACCGATCCGGTTTGGTCAAAACCGATTTTGACCAAAAACCGGTTTTGGATCAAAATCCGGTTTTTTTGAGCAGCTCTACCAATATGTACATATTGCGAACAAATAAACTGGTTATTAAAAACTAAACTAAAAGCTAAAATCTTTTTGTTGTAACCTTACGCCAAGAGCGTCATGTCTAGGTGAAATTTAGATACCACATGTGCAGTGGCGGATTTAGGATATAAAATTATGTGGGTCTTTAACTTAGTAAACGTGACATAATAAACGAGTTAAACTTGTGTATATGGTCGGGTCGAGTAGTTCATTACTAATTACTCCGTATACAACAAAAGTATGGTAAATATGAAACATCAAAGTGTGTAATAATATTATTGAATGAAGGTCTTACGACACTGCCACTGACAATTCTTTGGGCATGAGTCTAAGTTGATTTCATTAAGTTATGCATTTAAACAAGTTACGTATGTAAATAAAATTTCGTTAGTAATTTATTTGCATACATTCTTTCTCGTTTCTTAAGTTTTCAAATAAGATTTTGTAGTAGAAGCCTAAATTTAAATGCCAAATAATATAAAAGTAATACTCCATACATTGGAGTACCTAGGTGTTAAATAAGTTAAATTGCAGATAAACAACCAAAGTAACTAGTATTTTGATTATTTAACATATGTTTTTTAATGTTAATTAATGTCATAAAGTATTATGTAATAAAGATGTGAAGTGGAAAAACTTGATCGTTTGAATTGGAAAAATCTAAATAACTAGAGGAGAATTTCAATAGATAATGTGGTACAGTTAGTTATCAAGTAGTGTTCAATATTACTAAACTAAAAAATGTATCCATCAATAGCAATGAACTAACAATGAGTTTGAGAAAAGGATGTGAAATTGCATTACTGCAACAATGAGACAAGAAAGGGAGTTGCGACAATAGGGATCAAATAAGATCAAGGTGGTTCCAACTTTCGACAGTAAATTCTAAGGTAGTTCTCAGCCCAAAAAAGGGAGTTGCGACAATAAGGATCAAATATAATTGTTTGTAAAACAAATTTAAAACTAAGGTGGTTCACAAGGCCTACCTTGTTATACTATAGATCTGCCCTTGCGCATGTGTTGCATAAATTATTGCTTCATCTCTTTTAGCTACGTAGTAGGATACTCGTGTAATCGGTAGAAATTAAAATTATCTTTAGCAGTTAATCTATGTTAGTAGTGTATTACTTTTTTCCGTTTTGGATTAGCCATGGTGGTGAATTGGTGATATAGTTGTATGTTCGTTTGACTCTTTTAAAGGGTGGGAGACATGGGGTTAATGTCTTAATGGTGAAGAAAGTGAGTAGTAAGTGCAAAATTGTTGCTCACATTCTGATTATATGTTCGTATATGTATGTTTATATATGTATTTGTAATCTTTTGTTTTGTTTATAAATTTGCAGTAATCAGTGGATCCACAACCAGAACCCACATACATATGCAGAGGTCCTATTGTTATACTTTCTATCTCTTATTAAGTTATATCTTTGTATTTTGTGCAACTCCCTAACATCTATGAAAATATGTATATGCTATATGAAAGTCATTACATAGATGATAGTGTGTCTTTTGAATCTAATTGTTGTAATTTATAGAATTTGTTTGTGATGTATAGATCGTGGCTAGGAAAATACTGTGAAAGTTGATGATGCGATTCAAGTGCCGAGAGTGAGGTTACCGCATTTTGTACAAGAAGCAAACTCACAAAAGTAAGAAATCTCTTCTATGTGTAATATGTTTTTGCTAATATCATGATTTCATATAACTAGATGACTCATTGATCAGGCCAAAAAAATGTCATATATATATCCAGAGCTAGTGTTTGCTGACCATGTGATTGCAAACTTGTAACACATGAATAGTTATACAAATGTCGTAGCATGACAAGCCTTAAAATGGGTCGACTTTTGAAAGCATGATATCATATGCTAAAGAGATTTTACTTATTTATTCATGTTTATCTACTGCAGTTGTTCAGTATGAAGCTCGTTGAAGAACAATCGACATGGGAAGCTTGCTTCATTGTAAAAAAGTATGTTTAGCAGAATTAAACCATCTTATAACAAGGGGAAGCCTACTGGTTACCAATGTGTGAAGTTTAACATCTAATGCAAATGCAATTCGGACACTTATTGTGGTTTGTTTCACGTCTTTATGAGTAAGGTTCAAGAGAGCAACCATCTTTTGGAGAGAAGAGCAAGACATCTTTTGACCCAACCAAAAAGTAACATATGTCACCAATAATTTTCATTTTCACCCCTTTTATTTTATTTATATTATATTTTATTTCCTACCATTTTTTATTCATTCACACTCTCATCTCTACCACTACCAACCACTAACTGCCACCTGCTGCCACCACCTACTGCCCGTCGCTACCAGGTGCTGCGGATCGCCACCGTTAGCCACCGCCAGTTGACCTTCTTTTTTTTGCTGCAACTTTTTTTTTCTCTCAAAATTTCTTTTACTAATTTTTTTTCTTCAAATTTCTCTTAATACTTTCACTGCATTTTGATGTTTGTTGATTTGTTTTATATAGGCCGAATATTTTTACTACATTATATATATATATATATATATATATATTGCATATATAAAAAACATAATCTAAAAGTACAATACACCAAATATACAGTATATATAAAATGCAGCAACAAAATCAGTAAACAAACATCAAATGCAGTAAAACTTAAACAAAATGCAGTATAAACATAAAAATATGATCTATAAAATAGAAAACACCAAGTACGTAGTATATATAAAATGCAGTATTAAAATCAGTAAACAAACATCAAAATGCGAAAAAAAAAATTAAAATAAAATGCAGCAACGAATCACACTGAAATTGCAGTCACATACACATAATATGAACAAAAGGAAGAAAATTTAACATAATTTACATTTATATAGTAGATCTGAAAGATAATAACCTACTGCTACATATGCAAAAGGAAAAACCGAACAATCGTCATTTTTATGCTCTAAATCTACAAAAGAAATTGAAAGATCCGGTAGTAACGTTCATAGATCTAAAAACTGACGTCGGCGACCGCGACGGTAAGAGCTCGATGGTGACGTCGGTCCGGTCGTTCGTTAGTTGCAGGTTGGTGGTGGTAACGACGACCGTCAGTGTTTGTTTGAATGAGAGAAAAATTTGTGTTTGTCTGTATTTGAATGAGGAAGATGGTTAAAGAATACTTTTAGAAACGTTAAAAAAGAACAAATCAAAATTTAAATTTAATATTTTTAACACTTCATATTTTAGTAATTTATGTAATAAACTCTGCATTTCTTAAGCGAAAAAAAGCATAAAACTATCCATTGACAAGATACGTACAATTAAAATCGAAGAAACATTCATCACGTGTGTTGAGATGACTCTCTATCTATAACTGGCCAAAAAGTGTAAAGTCCTTCAAGTTCGAGTCGAAAGTCCAAAAAGCACAACTGCCACGTGTCATCCAGCTAACTACATCATTACCATCATCATCTCGTTCGATCCGTCAGTCAATTTTACTTAACGTGCACCGGGTAACACAGTATCAATATATGTAAACTTCTAACAAAGAAGAGAACCAAAAACAACAGTCCAGAAAAATCTCAACTGTGTGAGAAAATGGCAAAATTAGGTTTTGTATTACTGTATCTATATTGTATCGTATTCACTTCAATCGCTGAAGATACATTTAATGTTCGTCAACATCTGTCCACCGTAACTAGGTAAAATTTGTTCTCTATTAATCTGATTTCATTACTGCTGATAATTTTAGGTTTTCATTATGCTTAGTTTATAATAGCGCCATTAAATTAGGGTTATATGTGTTTATTATGTTTTTTTCCTTCTTTTTTGCCTAAATGTAATAACATACGATGTGATTTTGATGTATAAGCCTCGAATTGTATTTAATACGATACGGAAAGATGTGTTTATGCTATTGTTATTATTGCACAAGTGTTTCTGAACACACCCTAGTTTGAATGGAAGAACTCTGATTGGTTGATTTGTGACTTGAGGAGTGGTTTATGAGTGTTTTGCAGATACGATGTCTCAAAAGACATTAAGGAAAACACGTTCGTTCCATCGAATATTCCTGATCAATGTTCTCCTATTCATCTAAATCTTGTGGTATTCCCATAATCCATTTAGTACATATGCAGTACAGTTGATCAAAAGTCAAAAATGATACTCCCTGGGTCCTAAAATAATTGTCCATAATTAAAAAAAAGATAGTTATACTTTAAGAGTTTTCCTATTCTACCCTTAATAAATTACTGATATTATTGCAACTTTTGCAAGCCAATGGTGTCTTAAATGTGATTATGTGAGGGCAAAAAAGGACATTTTATGAACTAAAAATTGCATTTACTACACATCTTATATTTTGTGTTTTTTTCTTTGTGGATGATAGTTTTGGTATGGAGGAAATAATATTGAAGACATAATGGTTAGATGATCATGTTTGTATAGTAAATTGTTGATGTATGCAGGCTAGGCATGGAACACGTGGACCTACCAAGAAAAGGAAGAAAGATATGGAGACATTATCGATTCAATTAAAAACCCTCATACAAAATGCAAAAGAAAAGGGTGCATCTTTGGAGAATCTTCCTTCGTGGGTATCAGGATGGAGTTCACCTTGGAAGGGGAAAACCAAGGGTGGAGAGCTAATAATCCAAGGAGAAAATGAGATGTATAATCTCGGAAACAGGATTAGAGAACGGTTTCAAGAACTGTTTAGTGATGAGTATCACCCTGACGTATATCAGATAAGGGCAACTCAGGTTTGGGGTTCTTAACCTACAACCATATTAATTTCTAGATGTGGTTCTATTTGTAGTATGTTGTCTTCTTGTTTAAGCTTCTTGCTTCCTGGTCGTATTAAATTTAAGAGATCTGATTGTTAACAGTTTTATCGCTTTTCCTGATGTTAAAATAGATTCCACGGGCATCAGCTAGTGCTGTGGCATTTGGCATGGGAATGTTTAGTGGCAAGGGAGACCTTGGAGTAGGAAAGCATCGAGCTTTTGCAGTTTTAAGTGAAAGCCGTGCTAGTGATATAATGTTGAGATTTCATGATTGTTGTCAGAACTACAAGGTACATAATTAAGCTTCTTTTTGTTATTCCTCATAAGTTTTGCTTGTACCATGTAAATAATAAATATTTTGTCGTGAATGCCTAACATGAAGGTAATATTCACATTTGTGATATGTTATGATATGATCATATCAAATTTTAATGAAGCAAGTTTCTAATCACTTCTGTTTTGGTGCAGGCTTATAGAAAACATCAGGAACCTGCTGTGTATAAGCTTAAAGAACCTGTATTAGATGAAATTACTCGTTCATTAGCTGCACGATATGAGCTTAATTTCACAATAAGGGATACTTCTACACTTTGGTTTTTGTGCAAGCAGGTAATAAATATGTACCGAGTTGGAGACTTGGAGTGTATAAATTCTTTCTTCCTAATATTTAACAAAAGTCGCCTTTTATTGATATCGCAGGAGGCATCTTTGCTGAACATAACAGATCAAGCTTGTGCTCTTTTCAGTAATGATGAGGTAGGTATGAACTTGTGTTTATGAGAATGTTACCTTAGGGTATAGATGTGTTATAATATTTCCTGGATGTGCTCATGTTCATTAATATTTTTTTAATTTTGTGAAACCCCGTATGATAAAAAACTGATGAAACCTGTGCATATGTAGGTCAAATCATTAGAATGGACGGATGATCTGGAGATGTTCATAGTGAAGGGTTATGGTAATGCACTAAATTATCGAATGGGAGTGCCATTGCTGGAAGATGTCATTTTGTCCATGGAGCAAGCCATTAAAGCAAATGAAGGTAATCCGATCATACTTTAAAACTATTCTCATTGTACTTAAAACGTCATATGTACATCTATAGCTTCAAAGTTGTCTCAATAAATGGCATCTCAATTTTCACAGTTGACATCAACATTAATGTTACTAGTTCAGACGGAAAGCTCAGTAATACATTAAATTTTCACTAACTGCTATCATAAGGAACCTTGTGTACTTAAAGCTTTATATATATTCTGTTCACTTTTGGTTTGACTTATATCCTTTTCAGAAGGACTTGCTCCTGGGAGTTACGAAAAGGCAAGGTTACGGTTTGCTCATGCAGAGACGTTGGTCCCTTTTTCATGTTTAATCGGACTTTTTCTTGAAGGATCTGGTGAGTGTTTCTACTGTTAGCCTCTGCTATTAGATAGATTATGCTTGACGCTAATATGCAATACATATTCATTTAGTATATGTTCTTGATAATTCGGTATTTGCTAATATTCAGAGTTTGACCAAATACAAAGAGAAGAGCCATTGAAATTCCCACCTAAACCTCCTCAGAAACGAACTTGGAGGGGTAGTACGGTGGCACCTTTCAGTGGGAACATTGTTCTAGTTTTGTATAGCTGTTTAGAAAAGAACACAAGAAAATATTATGTGCAAGTCCTACACAATGAGCAAATAATCCCAATGGCTGTAAGTTCTTCATGTTCAATTTTCTGGATGAATAATTAAACTTTTATCAACTCTGAATATGGATTTAGCTTTCAAGAAACCATATCCAACTACAGAAATTTCAAAAGATATTTGAAATTTTTCTACGTTGGTAACCTTTGTATTTGACATCAGCCTTCAAAATAATGGGTGTAGCTGTAAAAATTTGAGGCAAAACTGTTCAAGTTTTATAACTAGTTCTTCTTGGGAATTTAAATTACAACGGTTTTCAGTATAAGTGGCAAGATGGGCGGGGTTGGGCAGATTAGTTAACGGGTTTGGCTTGAAGACGTGAAATAATTGGCGACTTTATTATGCTTACTTAAAAACAATATCATTACTAACGTTTCTAATTAAACGATCAGTTTGAGAGAAAACACTACCGAAATTGATCCAATCATAGTAAATGGTTTGAAATTGCCTTCTCTAGTATTTGAAAACTAAAGCTAAACACAAGGGCTACGAATGTTGATTAAATTTCCTTTTTTCGTTTAAAAAGCTCACCCTCGTCATGATGTTCTAAAGTGCATGCTCTTATTATTGATACATATCTTTTCAATGTTTGTATACAGGGTTGTGGGGGTACTGATTTCTGTCCGTTTGAAGTTTTCAAGGTACTCTATTTCCATTTATTTTCTGATGTTTTCTTTTTTCTTTTTTTAAGTCCATTTTCCTTATGTTTATTATCTTTGTTTTGTGAGGTTGAATTGTTCTTTTTCTTTCCCTTCGCCAACAGGAAAAAATAGCAGCTGCACACTTGAAACACAGCTATGATAACCTGTGCAATGCCAACGTGAAAAAACAGTCCGAATGTAAGTCGTATACGAGTAGAATAATTGAAATCTTTAGTTGGATTTTCTCGGAAAAGAAGGATAAGGCATCTCAGAAAGTAGAGCTATAAACAGATCACTTCTTGCATTTGTTTCTTTTTGTTGCCTCTGCGTTTCGCCAGCATAACCTTTAAATCCGGCATCTTGTTTCCCGTGGACCATGTAACTAGTGATGAAGCTTAGCCCATATGCTGTAACGAGGATAGTTTTTTTTTTAATTAGTTCACTCAAGTAATCTAATCAAAAATTTCCGGTTGTAGCATAAATGACATATTTAAGTAATTTGATTAGTGTTTTTGATAAATTGTAGAATGCTTCGATGTATTGCGGCTTTATATATTTATCTCCTGTTTAAGGGTGCTTGGTTATCTTCCTGTGGTGTTTTGATGTTGGTCACTGTATTAGTGTTGTAAGAATATGGTGCTTAGGCAATTGAATAATGGATACATATGATTGATATGTCCAGCTTAGTTTAAGGCTATGTTCTGCATCTAAATGAGATGATGAAAATTGCATCCTTCTATTGTTGGCAAGTTTTATCGGTGGAGTTTCATTTTCAACTGTTGTTGCTAGACTCTTAACTAAGGTTACCTAATTGGTAATGACATTTAATCATAGGTAACAGCAGTTTTAACTTCTGCTTATATAAATATATCTTGTTTGAGATACATTTTGCTGTCTTAACATACCAAGTGGGTATTGTTATTGTAATAACGAAAAAATTGAAATAGTTTTTGTTACCACATATAAGACGGTATTGTTATTTACGTGTTTAAAACTCATCTTAAAAATTACTCATTTTGAACAATACCCCACGCATCATACCTCCCCACTAATTAATTAATAGACAACAAAAACAGATAATAACATATCTTGGCTTGAGGATATTGAACCTGAGTCACATTTAAATTGTCAAAATAATCACAGATAATGAAGTATAGATTCTGTTCTAACTCCGCCTGAACAAAAGCTATTTACTAATGCACAAAAAGAGTGCCAAAATAGACCAAAAAACAACTAACTCGACACCAGTTCTACCTGACAACTATTTATCAATTGTACAAAATCTTCTCATATATGTATAGGAACCCTTTGCATCTCAGCTGAAGAATCGGACCACCTTCTTAGCTCAAATATGAAATCTCAGAAAGTGGTCAACTTTTAATTTAGTTCCAGATAGCAAAGGGCAATGTGTCATACTTATATATCTCACAAGTTACACCCTCTTTGTGTATAAAGTTGCTATAAGAACCTTCACTGTCGATGGGATGGCAAGTGAACAAAGGATATACGATACATTAAAATTTCCCTAAATGTGTATCAGAAAGTGAAGAAATGAGGTCTTCTCGAGATTGTGATCGTCTACTTTGCAGGCGTGTTTGACTTCTGTGAGGAGCAGGGTAGAATGCACTGTCATACTGCACTTGTCCCAAGCTACTTGATGAAATACTATGTGTGATGCCGGTAGATGATGGATATGGTGAAGACTCTGCAAGCTGGATATCAGGGCCAAATGGCCTGTTTTGGGGACGTGTCACAGGACTAAGGGGTGTCTTGATTCTTCCCTCCCCTGAGACACCACAAATTAGGTCTTAGTAGGAAAAGAATCATTGAGAGCTGATAACTCAGACAAGTAAAATGAGAACCAGTATGAATATCAGAGATGGAAATATGGGTGGGTAAGGCAATAGATTATAACAAGTCGTTAATAATATGGGTCGAAACAAGCCGGGTTGGTTGATCGACACATTCTTTGTCCTCTTTTAAGACCTTTTATATATATTTATGATTGATGCATTAGCTATGGTTGTCAAACAAAATTACTATTACTATAGTGATAATAATACTAATAATAATAAAAATCTTGAGTAGAAGGATAAAAACGTTTCGTATGTATTAAAATTAGACTTTTAGCGAATTTCAACCCATTTGACACTTCACCATTTGACCCATTTCCCTTATATAATTGATTATCTTAATTTTTCCATTTGACCTGTTAGATATAGCCCATTATTCAGTAAATGGTTCAAAATTACCATCTCCAAGTAAAAATGTATAATGACAACATACTGTGTGGTTCATTACTGGTGTGCATATAGCAAGCAGAAACAGTGAACAAAAGTGAAAACAGTTAGGATAATGATCATGCAAAGCTCACTAGCGACACATATTGGGGGTAGCCAGAGGAAGGTTCGGAAATGGTCACGGGATACCCCGGTTAGGCCACGAACATCTGAGTAAAAATACTCATCCTCCCCGGGTAACCTGAACAGGGAAAACCTTCTCCATTTATCCGTTATAATTTTGATTTCTTCCGACAAGATAATGTGTTTAACGATGACATAGAGTTGGATACTCGCCTCATCGTTTTTGCTTAAGAGCAAGAATTTTTCTATACCTTGTGTCAATAATACTTCTTAAACCCTCCATCCAACTATCGTATCTTAAATGTAGCAAGTTAAATGGGACATGGATGAATATGTACGAATTCGTGATTCTAAAGCAGGTTATGCAAATACTATATGTAAGTATGTATCTAGATGCACGTGTGTGGCTATGCATGATATACTAATATGCATATATGTGTGTGTATTTATTAATCAGGAAATTGTAAAATATAAAAAAATAATTAATGCTTCTCAAAGAATTTACCTGAAATGATAGGACTCCATCGCCTATAATTAAAAGGACTTGACATATTGAGAACAGAAGTTCCAGATGCATTTCTGTACCTAAGAAGAGGTAGATTTAGCCTACGAAAGAACCGTGGCACACATTTACCAACACATGATAATGCACATGCTAGTAAACACAAAGAAACCACCAAGATGGCAGAAAGAGTGAGAGGATACATCTCAATCTGAAACAACTTGTACTTGTAAACCCTCACTCTGGTTGAAATTACTTTCCCCGCCTCCAAAAGTGCAACCCCAGTTGTCCAAGTAATACCTCCAGAACCAATATTTAGTTGACTATCTTTTATATGCAAACCTTCTCTCAATAATAACACGACATACGGTGCTCGAAAGCAATACTGCTCAATAAAAGGCTGAGGTGGCACACTATTTTTTGCCACATCCCATGGTTTTTCACAATATTCTCGACCCTTTTCTAAAACTTGATCAAGTGGAGCACGAGCACTCAAGTTGAAAAACCGATAAACCACAAAAAAGCCCGACATGGCATAAAACTGTCCATGTGGACGTGGCAGGTTGTCTTGAAGAGCACACGGGTGCAAACCACAATCAATTGCTGGACTTTTGTTTGACCATTCTGATGAATTGACACTTATTTTTGCTAACTTATTGCATTCTTCCCATTTTGGCTCACCAATTAATTGAACCTGGATCCCAGTTTTTGGAGCTTTATCATCTAAAAATGCAGATCGACACATGGAGCAAGTGTATTTCTCTTTGTACCCTGATTGCAAGCAAGGGTGTTTTATGACAGCTTTTCCTTCAACTATATGGAGTTTAGTAAATTCGGAACTCGATTTTAGGATATGAACTACAGATTTATCAAAAGCATCATTAAGACCATAACCCGCGAGGGAATACCCATTTAAATGATGGTTCACGGGACCAATGCTCAGGTTTAAGCTAGTCTCGTGGTTAGCATAGTCGTTGCTCTCAAATGTCACCTGTAGTGATGAACCACCCAAGTCAAGTGCACCATATGTTTCTTTTTTCGGGTTAGCCCCCAGCATATGAGTATGATAGTTTAAAGCTATCCATCCATAATATGCTTCTTCTGTGCCACTAATAATTTTAACCCACTCTCTTTCACACACAAAGGATGAGTTTTTCATAATGGACCAAGCATTCTCCAGAAGCCAGTCTGAGTCAGCAGTTGGTAATCGCCGAACGCCAGCTGTCGCACAAAGGAACAATGAGGTGGTTTTATGTGCATGCTTAGGGATTTGCTTTTCTGCCCAGCCAAGAAGTGGGTTTATGGCTTGGCTCAAGCCGGTTAAATTATGAACTAGCTTGTCGAACCCAGGCTCAGTCTCCTTACGGTTATATGCTCGCCCACTCTTAGAACTAGGCCTACCTTGAAGATCTGCAGGTACTGATTTTAATAAAACTGGAAGGTTCCCATCTTTTTGGTTATTGGTAGAGGCCTGATATACAAAAACTCGTGTTCCGGTACTACCACAATCGAGTACAACAAAGAATCTAGTGGATTGTTGAGACCAATTAGAATACAGATGTAGCAACCCGTAAATTGTAGAAGCCAACAACATGAAGCAGAGGAGAAACATAATTGGTCGAACCCATTTTCTCCCTACAATAGACCGTGTTGGTGATTTTTCCTTTGAGAAACTCAATCCGTTGTTTTCTCTTAACAAATGAAGCTGGTTAGTCTCATTTTCAAGATTAAGATTACCTTCCTCTGGATCAAGTCGACTATATGCAGAAAAATCTTGGAGCGATGAAGAGAGTCTTAAATTGTTTTTGTATCTAGATCCGGGAAATATGGAACCACGAGCAGGACCACTCAGAGGTGGCAATTCAGATGATGTGTATGAACTAGTTGATGGTTTTGGATATGAAAAGCGACTTGCAATAGAGGAAAAAACTTCTGTAATTCCACTAAAGACCATTTTTGCAGAAGCTCAGAACTTTTAAGGCAAGTAATATGCCATCCCAAAATATGTATACAGACTTACATCTCATCTTCATGTAACATGATACAACTTACAAGATGAAAACTTTTCATGTCTCTAAGCATTGCATATGTACGTGCAAAAGAGCACTCACATCGATAATCAGATACCCAAGTCACCCTGCCAAAACGATAACGTGATTGTGTGATTCATTTTCTTAGGAAGGAGAAATGCATTTTTGATAACAAATAAAATGAATATATGTACATCAAAACAAAGAAAGGGCATTAGTAATGGTAATTTCTCTTAGTTAACATGAAAGTGATGTTGCATACTTAAGACAAGTTCATACACAGAAAGTTAAAGGCAAGGCTATACACCATCTCATTTAGATTGTTAACTTAAACGACTTCTACAAAGATAGTATGCATAGACAGAAGGATATTTGTCACGGAAGCTTACAGAATAAAACTATAGAGGTGTCCTCAAACACTATTGATTCAAAATGTACTCCTTACGAATTTTGATCAGTTTACGACGAAATATAACAATCACATACCATAAGACATATTAAATATGAAGTTGAAAGGTAACAACTTTCATTTTTAAAATCTGGAACGTCAGCACGAATGCAGGATATTGAGACTATTACATTTTCACTCGCAATTATATATCATTAGCACAGACAATAAGCATAGATCTCTCAGGTTTTACTAATAATCGACTTATTACTTTTTCCTAAGTTGTAGATTCCACATTTAGGCACATCAAAAATTAGAGTCCAAAAATGCACAATTGATATTCATAACAATGAAAATTCAGAACATAGGTTGTAATCGTGATCATACAATTAAAATTCGGTCTCAGCGACAACAAAGCAGCGTTAATTCAAAAAATAGAAATGATTTGTGAAAACTTACAGTGCAATGAGGTTGGTTGGAATTGATAAGTAGAGTTCAGATCTGACGATGAGAGTATGAAATATGAATCAAGTGACAGACAGAAAAAAGTGTTAGATTAAATTGAACAGAAAGGCGGTTGGAATTGATAATTGATTTGATGGAGATTAGAATCAACCGTCTCCGGTGGACGGAAAAAGATTGGATCCAAAAGAATAGATATAGATAGATGTGCGTATATGTATGTTTAGGTTCACCTTTCGGTGTTGATCATCTCCGACACGCACAACACAACTAACCAACCGACGCAACGACTTCTCTTTTTCACAATTAAAAACTAATAGAAATTTAGAAAGACGTCTAAATGTAAAAAAAATTTCTTTTTTTAGAATACAAAATTATAAATCTTTTTTTAGACAACTTATTCGGAAAATTTTAATTACATTTTTCCGGTTCTTAAGAAAAAAATTCAGAAAATTAGAGTAATTTTCTGTAACTAAATGCGTCTAAATTTCTTGTATAGTTGTTTTGATTATACATGTGAGTTATTTCTAAACAATAAACATGAACGCATGCGAAAATAATTTTTTTCAAAACAATGACTTCTAGTTATAATATTCATCTGTGAATATTTTACATATCGAATATCTTTCTCATCAATATAAAGAAGACTATATGCCTTATAAACTTAAGACATAATCATCCCAAATTATGCCACTTCTACTATAATGCTCTGAAATTCTTTTGTTTAGATTATTACTAATAAGAATTAGAAATCAAATCCATTTCACAACTGTTTACTACAAGCAACAAAATTATTAACTTATATTAGATTGGTGCCAACCATGGACGTCTTTGCCCGTCTTTAAGCTTCTTTCCTGTCTTCCTTTGACACCGGGTTGTCTTTCCCCATCTGTTCTCCAATTGCGTCTTGGCCAAGAAGCTTCAAGACGCTGCAACCACAGGGCCCAATTTCTTTTTCATTATTGTTTTGTTTTACATATGTAATAAATGTATTATTGATAAATAGTGAGGTTCAGTTACTTTGAAGGAACTTCAACTGTTGACAGTATTCGGTCTTTATAAATAAGTGCTGACGTGGTGTTGAGCTGACACTGAAAAAGCTCTGAAGAAGCATCTTCGGTTGGTAGTATTTTTGTTACTCATGAAAACAAAAATAAAACTCTAAGAAGGTTTTACTGCAAGCAACAAACTTAAACAGATACTTTAATTAAGTGCTAATAGAGTACATTTTATCACATGCCATAAAGAAGGTAAATTAAATAAAAACTATTGAAAAAAAGCATTTAGTTTTTTTTACCAAAAATTAGTGATTTGAAAAAAAAAACTATTCATCACACGCAACTCATAAATTTACCAACTGCGGATGCCCATTTGTAAGTTGTTTGTTCGACGAAACGAGTTCGTGGCCGGGTAAACAACCTTCAAACGAGCACCGGCAACCCGCAAATTTTCAGGTTGCGGTTTGCGTATCTTTTGTTCTTTTGGATAATATGTCATATCTTTTATTCATTTTGGATAAAAAATTTTGAGATTTTCGAAATTTTTAAAATTTCTATAAATATTGTGACCGTAAGATAAGATGATCATCGCTTTAAATTTTCTCAAAAACACTCTTAGTTTTTGTTGGCTGAAAAATCAAAAAATCATTTGTTAAAATGGATCATACTGATCATTTTTTAAATTTTCGAGGTCCAAATGAACGACAACAAACTGATAAATTATACGCAACAGTTCATGAGTTGTTTAGCATCGCGCTTCGTAATGGTGGACATTTTTAGGGAGTATGAAGAGTACATTCAAAGTTTATTGACATCGTATATGTTGATGATTTCTCAACAAAATATTTGGATTACATTTTGGAAGAACGCAATTATTGAGCTCCAGATAGTGTTATTGCTACTTTAAATAACATGATAAAGACCTAGATATTGATTTATAATTGATAACGGGTGATGGAAAACAATTAAATCATATTACTTTCTATGCGAAAGTACATAGATAAATTGAGGTCTATGTTACACGCAGAGATTTGACACATCCGTCAAATTCAGATACGACTATGCCAATAGCTATTTCTAAGATTATGACTGGGTCTTCTTTTGCAAGACGGTTGTTCATTTTTTAGTAGTCAATTATTGTAATTTGTATTTGTCTTTCAATCAATTGGATTGCCAAATTATGTATTTTACTTATTGTGTTGTATTGTATACTTTTTGTAATATTTTTAAACCCTATCTAATACAATGTTTTGGTGTTTGTCAAACACAACAAAGTGAACAATAAGGAAAGTTACTGAGACAAATACAATCCAAACAATATCCGAATCCAGAACAAGATAAAATCCCAAACAACTCATATATTTTCCATATACAAGTACAATCACATAACTAAAAGGGATCTAATATCAGGTGATGTCCGGTGGTGGTCGCGGTGGCCCTGCAGGCTTGTGATCATAGAGTGCCTTGAAAAATATATCGATCATCCTCAATCTATAACCTAAGCGATCTCCCAATTCGAACCACTCTCTTTTAACTCTACTTTAGAAACCATATTCTCCATGTTCTTGCACACCCAGACTCTGTAATTGCCTAGTGTACCATCTTGTTGAGGCAAATCATAGTAGGTTTTATACAAAAAAATCAAAAGCATAATGCATCGATGTCTCACACCCAACATTCCCTATAATTTATAGCTCTAAATATTATTTGAGACCTTTACCGAATTCACTCAATGCCTCGAGTCGATCTTTCACTTTACCGACTTTTTCAAAAATATCATATATCGTGACATCGAACTGGTAAAGATCAAACTCAAGCAGAATGCATTCATCAGCACGCTTTAAATGTATGGGGATCAGTACCTGCGTATGTCATTTAAAATTTAAATCACAAAACATGTGTAAAGTACAAATGTAGTTTTAGGTAACACAAAGTTGTTGTTTACTTATATGATCATAATGCCAGCATCTTGGATATAGGGAACGAGTGCATCTACGTACCCCAAACAATGGTCCTGATCTTGTGCTTCTCCTATAATCACCTTGCTAACACCAACCTTCTTAGTCTTGTTCTTTCTAAAAAGCTTGATTACGTCCATAAAACGTATCAAGATTATTGTCCACTGTCGGCCCTTCTGATCTGTGCCATCATGATTTCTCTCCAACCGTCGATATGCTGTAAACGAAAAAATACGATCAACAATATTTCACAACATATCCAAAATTTATTTAAATATAATTGTACACGAATTTAAGACTTAATATATTCTCTAAGTATCTGGTGTCAATATGTCCATACAATCGTCCACAAATCTCCTTCGTCAACACGATATTAAGATAAACAAATAGCAGACCTCATTTCCACTTTGATATAACTCGCGCACAGTGGGTGGTCCGGATATGACCCTACTTCGCGGTGACAGATACAATGGAGGAGAAAACCCATTTATGGGTTCTCTAAAATGTGCAATATCTCCTTTTCATCACCAACTTATAATGGGCCTTGGCCTCCTTTTCGGTAATCATTCATTTCTTTATCATTTCTCGATCTCTTCTCGATTATTAACCTGAAACTAAACTAGACTAATTATGTATGAAAATTTCATAAATTTACTAAAATAATATACAATTTGGACCGATATCACCGCTATAAATGTGTCAATTATGCGATATCAGTGTCTAACCAAACTAAATCTCAATGCAATTCATTAACTTACGATTTAATCTTGTTAGTGTAACTTAAATTGATTCCTCTAGTTAAGTTTAATTCAATCAAAATTGAGTTTAATTAATTTGTCCTATTTCAATCTTGTTATCACAATCAATTAACAATTATTCATAGACAAACAATTGCATTAATCATTTAAATGTGATAGCTTCCGCTATAAGCACTAATAATTCATCAAAAAGAAAAATTAACATATAAAACTCAAATACGAATGGATCTTCGATTAAACACATGTAAAACAATTGCAAATATCAAAAGATTAACACCCCTAATCATTAGATCACATCATCCAAGTGAATGTAAAGAAAAATAGCACATAACTAAGCTAGAAACAACAAGAGACATAATTGAAATGGAATTCAACATTGTTTAAAATGAAAAGAATGTAAACCGAATCGTTATAACGTCTAAAATGTTGAATCTTCAATCTTGGAACAACAATGGTGGAATAATGTTATCAAACCTTCAAGATTGCCCTAAATCGCACAAAGGAACCAAAGGGAAAAGCTAATTCAAAAGTTTAGGATTAATTAAGATTAAAGTAAAAAAAAAGTCATAACTAGCAGAGGTACCCGACGGGTAGATAAGTGTACCTGGCGAGTACACTAGATCACCACCCTGTTGAAGCTCTTGTACCCGGCTAGATGCTAAACTGGTAGACATGCTTACCCGGCGGGTAGTTAAGGTACCCGAAGAGTAAATTTATTCCAAAACCTTCTGTCGCAAGTTACCCGGTTGAGTCATTATGCATCCATTTGGTGAGCAAGTACCCGACGGGTAGCTATACTTACCCGATGGATAATGTTGTTTCTTCAAAATACTCAGATCCAACAAGTAGTACATGACAGGTATCTTTCTGACAACTTCAACTCTTGATCACTTTTCATCTTTTCACCCAGTTCTTGTCACATCCGACTTGTAACACCTGTAAACATAATTTCATTCTCTTAAGTACAAAAGTTACTTAAACTATCATGAACTATAGATAGAATGAGGGATATTGCTACAAATAAACATGTATCAATCAATCAATATCAGGATCATTAGTCATAAACAGTTGAACAAGTCAAATTCAGTGAACATATGTCAAAGAAGGTCGAAGGTTGTCAACAATAATCAAATCTTAATCAAATTAGGTCAACGTACTCAATATTAGTCCTAAACAAGTATAACAACGTCAAAAGTAGTCAACAAAAGTCCTAAGGTTTTGGGGTTGTAATTGGGGTTCGGTTTTGTGCTTTCAATTTTTGAATTAGGGTTTCGACATAGGTCAACGCAATCAACAAAAGTCCACAAATGTTAAAACAACTCAACAGGTTAAAACTAGTCATCACAAGTTAAACACAGTCAAATAACGTCAAAGAGGTCAAATTAAGTCAAGCATAAGTTAACATGATCAAAAAAGATCAAACTAAAGTCAAAACTGGTCACGACACGCAAGTTACCTAGATTTGCTAGTTGTAGCCGAGATTTGCATCTGGTTGTCGAGACATACCTGCAAATCTCAGTCACGACCTGCAAATGGTTGATTTTGCAACTAGACGCAAACCTCTCAGCCATGGCTGTATTTTGCAACTCAAGCCCGTATTATGCTACAACAACATCAAACATACATTAAAAATGGTTCGTGTCACAAAAAATTAGCAATTTTAATGCCTAAAATATCAAAAAACCAAATGCACACCAAGTGTTAGATGAAAAGATTCAATGAACATTCAAAAACTAAACTTAAAATTCTAGCTTCAATAAGTTAATACCTGATTATTGGAAATTTTTAAGGTTCAATTTCAAAAAAGAACACTGATACGTTTGTTTGCGCTTCCAAATCTTTGAGGGTGCGTTTTTGCGCGTGCATGGTTGCTGCCGCGATGTGAGAGTGTGATGTTGTGTTGCTTCGGCTGCTGCGATTGCGGGTGGTGGATGACGCGAATGGTGGTTGTTCAGTCGAGGTTGCGTCATGTACGAGAAATGGTGGTTGTTTAGTCGTGGTTGCGCAAAGGGTCTGTTTGGTTTGCTTATGCTCAAAAAACAAGTATACATAAAAGTGGGACACGCAACCCGCAAATGGACGCGTTCAAATTTGCGGGTTGCGTGTTGTGATAGTTTTTTTAAAGTCACTTTTTTAACAAAAAATTAAATGTTTTTTTAGTAATTTTTATTTAGTTTCTCTTGAAAAAAAGTAAGGGAAAAAAAGACATGTTAATAAGAAAATGAACACATTATAGTATTAAAGATCAACATATCATCATAGACTTCTGTCCATTTTTCTTTTAAATTTAGATTCAATGAATTGTTTCTAATTATTATTTTTTATATACGTGGTTGGTATTATGGGTATTGATGAGAAACAAAAAAAACATTTTGTAAATGAATGATATTTTTTGTCTAAACTATCATACCACTTTTTATTGTAACTTAGTTCAACGTTACGTTAGCACTTTCTTGGAATGATTGAACTAAGACTGAACACTGCCTATGATGCATGACAAACTAATCTTTTCCCAGCCCCATTAATTAATTTTAATTTTTCTTCTTTTCAAAGTAACACATAGTAAAATATTTATATTTTAAAATATATATTTAAGTAAAAAAATTCATTAATTACAAATAAAACATTACATTCAAAATTAATAATGAATTAAACATGATTTAAACGATCAATAAGCAAATCCCTTTAGAATTGGTTTGCCCCAATCTAATTTTGTGTTTTAGCAAAAACAAATAGGGCTATTGCTTCTCTTTGATGCTATAAAATTGTCTCCATATATGGTTAAAACTCTCCATTTTCAAAAACGGTGCTCCGCATTATTTATCCAATTTGTTTTCTAATATGTAAAAAAAAACAGAGAGAAAAACCAATAAAAATCACATGCGGGCCCACATATGTCCTTCTGTCTCTTGAACAACGGGTAATCAAAGACGCACAAAAGACTAGGCCATTTCTATGACTTTTTTGGTAGCGGAGAATGACGGACACCAAAGACGCGCCAGACAACAGTTTCATACATAAATTTTTATTTTTTATTAGAAATGTTATTCTGATTAGAACGTATAATTGTTACAAAAGTCTATTTTTATCTTAACTAGTATTTTTAGCTCGTGCAATGCACGGGTTTTGTTAAATTACCAATTGTCAATTACTTGTTGCTAACCATCTTCTTCCATAGTCACAATTTTAATTATTATCTGTTTATTTGATGACTTTAGACATAGTTAAGAAATTTTATAACAAAGTACTAATACCGAGTTAGATATTATATTATCCAAATATACACATCTAAAACACTTTATAGTCATATTTCTCTATTGTTATATTTTTTACTAAGATAATATCACGGTGACCATTATACATCTAACCTTATATGTTTAACAAACACCCATCATTAGAAATTTAGAATAAGCCATTGTGATATTCAAGAAATTTCTTTAATCAACAAAACTTAATCATTTGCTCCACTAAAAAGTCACGCACACGTTATAATTCGTTTACTTGAATTTATTGTTATAAAAGGATTAGAACATATTATTTCACATGAATTTGTGATTTATGAAAAATGAAGAAACATATGAAAAAATTGGTGCAAATTTTAGGTACTTTAGCACAATACCTATAAATAATAGTGGCAGGTCATATGAAAAAATTGGTGCAAGTTTATTATTATTATTATTATAGATTGTTTATGACATAGGTATAAATGTAAGTAATAATAATAAAGATTAAACACTTATTTATTACACCATTAATTTTATAAAAAACTCAAAAATTATAGGATAAATGATAGAGCTTCGACTTTAAAGATAAGCACATCAGACATCATAAAATAATTAACATCAACTTTAATAATTAATGTAACTTTTTTGAACATGAGCAGTGCATGACTAATTTTATTAAAAAATATCTTCAATACAAATAAATAGATGTAGGTCAATATTTATAATTCTCCTTTTCTAAGATCTTACTAGTTTAAGTCCCGTGCTATGCAGCAGAATACAACTTATTATTATCATAAATTAATGATTTGATATATTATTATTTTTTAATAAAAATTGATTAGCTATGATGGTAGATTAGTAATGGTATATTTGACAATTACGACTTGAAAACATTGTGGTGTAAAAATAAAAAGGAGTATTGTTAATAAATAAAAGCTATATTAAATTTAAAATTAAGAATCACATATGTATACTTATAGAAATGTTGAATTTTAAATTGTGATAAAAGTTTCTATAAATAAAAAGGTTAAATTCTTTATCTTATAGTATAAATATATCAAAATGTTCTAAGTTGACTTTATATAAAAGGTATAATAGGATTTTCTCATATTCCCTTTTAAATTTAAAAAAAAAAATGATAAATGCTTAATAAGGAGTTATAGATTATTCACTCTTATTATTTTTACGTAAATACTCAAAATGTGAATGTTTTACTACGCAATTAAGAAGTTCATATGGCAAAACTATTAAGTTATGTGCCTCATCAAGTAGATAACAAATAAAAGCCCGTCTAGCTCAGTTGGTAGAGCGCAAGGCTCTTAACCTTGTGGTCGTGGGTTCGAGCCCCACGGTGGGCGTTTCGTTTTTCATTTTTACCTATTACTTTCCTTTCTCTTGCGATTGAGCTAATTAAGCTACTGTAGCTACATGCAATAAAAACAAACCAGGTACATCTGCAAATGTAGGGATAAAAATAAACTTGTGCTCATGACACTCCAATTAGTACTGCATGTGAACCATAACTAAGAATATCGATATTCCTAGTATCACATTCAACGGTACATATAACATATGCCCTAAAAAAACATACATTGATACTTTTGTACATGATTGATTGGGGCCTTTCTCACAGAATGATGAATTTAATCAAAAAATTTGTTGAGCTCTCGATTAAGAAAAGATGCCCATTAAACTTGTTTATCTTTGTACTATTCCAACTTGCTTCCAGATTTATGAGCAAGAGAACAGAGTCTGCACACCAAGTCCAGGCTACTTAAATTCTATTCGTTGTGACTTATCTTGTCAAATTAGGTATGACAAATCTTAAGCTTGGTGAGACAGCTTACAAGAATTTGCATGCAGAATTGTCTAATAACTCGTCCAACTCAGCCTATATTGCAAACCCTTATACTCATCGGTTGCGACTTGTGACCTATTCAATAACTTATCATCACATTTTTAGTCCGAGTGAACAGCTATTATATGAGCTTAAGTCCTTAGACAGAACCATGTTGAGCCAAATTAGCAAGTTATGTGTTTGACCTGAAAAGTCAAACAGTCAAGAACTTGATTACTTGAACCATTCCAAAGTTTGATTTGAAATGAATAACTGAAGTAGAATTCCTAGAGTTGCAAGTTATTCATGCTACAAGACATATTAGTCAAACATAATCCTAACATAATTTAAACTCAAGTACCAAACTCCTGGAAAAAGAACTAACTGGCACAACTGTAGCTCGTTTCATCCACAATAACATCACCATCCATCGCATCAACCTTTCTATAATAACAACCAAATCCATCTTTATAATTAAAATACTGACGATTATCAGCTGAACCCGAAAGTACTTCATTCCCCTTCACCAGCATCAAACCAGTACAGTTCTGTTTATGACTCAAAACACTTGAATCTTTATCACCATTAAAGTTTTCACTCCGTTCTTGCTCCACTTTCGTGTTCATCACATAAGTATCTTTCTCTGATCCAGGTATAGTTTCAACTTCGACCTTCAATGGATACTCTATTTTTACTTCTAAACTATCAATCAACTCACCCAATTCATTTGTGATCTTTATTTTAGTTTTTCTTTTGTACTGATGATCGAGTTCTTTCTTGGTACCTTCGTTTTCAAACCTCAGTCTGTTCTTAAACTTGATCTTTTCAGTAAATACGGTTTTTAGATTGCCTATGCTTGAATTGACCCACCCAGTAACTTCACTTTTTCGTTCTCCTTCTATCTCGAATTCACCATCTAACCCTACAAATTTGTTCTCACGTTCCATCTCCATTACTGGAACTTTAGATATTAATGTTTCTGCTTTCACATTTGAAGCATCCAACCACAAATGCAAATTAGCATCCACAAGCCAAAACGAAATACCATCAGCAATCTGAATCCCAATTGTATGACTCTTATTATCCGAAAGAAGCCCTAAAAATGGTGTCAAATCAATATCATAAGAAGGTAGATCAAACGCTCCAATCGACACCACTGGCTCCCAAAACAGCGGATTAATCCCGCCCGTGAATATCACCGGAAACGGAACCACTGATCCCACCAATCTTCCATCAATCATCACTAAAACCTCACGATATGCTCCGTGAGCTCTTCCCGTCGACAAATGATTCATCTCCACATACGAATCTGACGGATTCATGTACCAAAACTCATCATCTCCATGAAACGAAACATACAATTCAAGCACCGCTCTATATGTTCGTTCTGAAATCTCAACATTATTCATTTTCACATCAAATTCATCTTGAATTCGAAACCAAAACCCCTCATTAACACCGTCAGAAGATGATATCGGTAAGATCAAATCCGCAGGTGTATGATACGGATACAACGATTCTAACACTCTATCAAACCCTAACTTATCTTCCTTCTCATAATTCTTCTTAACAGAAATTAACTTCCTATTCAACGTATTACCTTCAAATTCTCGAGATAATGGCAGCCTAACGGCATTAACGGAGTAAAATATAACCGATACATTAACATGATAAACGCCGGTAAACTCATCGTTAATTAGGTTTTCAAGCATAACAGAAACAGTAAGATTGCTTTTGGTAATAACCGAAGAATACTTACTAATATCCTTTCGAACATTCCAGAAGATTCCGTCATCAGTCGGTTGAGCTGTACTCGTGCGGAGAAGTTCTATACCGTCGATCCAGATTCCGGCGATACGGTCGTACTGATTACCGGAAGATGCGGCACGGAAATCGAGGACTGCGTGGGACCAGTGACACGTGGAAGGTGGCGGAGTGTAGGGGACGGTTACAGGTGGAAAGTTGTAGGTGTTACCGAAGCTATGGTTGAGTACGGAGACGGTGCAAGACGGAGTGAGGTGGTCGGTGGGAAGTGGATGTGTGATCTCGAAATATTGTTGTGGTGTGACGTCATTATTTGTTGAGCGCTGTTTAGTTATTGATTTGATGAAATGTGAAGGTGAGGATTGAATTGGGTTTGTGAAGAACAGGAGTGTAAAGATGATGAGATCGGTGATCCTCATCATACTTTCTATTTTTAAAATTATTTGATTTTATGTTAAGAATAGATGTATGAAGTTTATACTTTATAGCGTTCTGTATTTGTGTTCGACTATTTCTACTATCATTAAAAATAGGGGGTAGAAGGCTTCCTAGTCATGGGGATCTCAATGTTACAATTTCTTCATTCAATTTTGTTTATATATTTGTTAGGTTCATGGTTATGTTTATTTGCACCGCCTTCAGTTTACCCATACACTGTGAAGGTAAGACTGTAAGGCTCTGATTTAGAGTTATATTTTTAACATAAAAGAAGATAATTAAAAAGAAAATAAAAAAGTAATTGTGTTCTCTAATTTTTGAGAAAAAAAAAAATGAATGAATTTTTCTTGTCCATTTTCCTTCTAAATTGAAAAGATTTGAATTCTTTCTTTTCTTTCCTCTTCATTACTCTCCTTCTTTCTTTACAAAACTCGAGAACAAAGTGTAAGAGGGACATGATGGTGATGTAGTAGTCTAGTAGACTTTCAAACGGTAGCATAACAGTTTAATGATGATGGCTAGGTATTTGTACGGGATGATGTGGGGTTTACCATTTGAACATCTTTAAAAGGATAATATGACTAACACAGACATACATATATAAGAGTGATGAGACTAGCACGCACATACATATACACACACAAAGGGATGTTCATCTAGAAATATAGGGGTGTTCATAAAAATTTCTCTTTTGTACGTAGTAGATATTGGTTATTGTACAATTGACAGTTAAATGTAATTTTAATGTGTTAATGATTAAGATTTTCATTGATTATATAACCATTAATTAGTTGGTTTTCTTTTAGGGCTTAATGCAGGGGAATACACCCAATTTTTACGCGATATTTATTGTGTGTACTCAACTTTAATTTGTTATATTGTGTGTACCCAACCCGAAAAAGGTGTATTTAATGTGAGGTACCGGCTAGTAAAATTCACGTCACTGGTTTCCTGACACGTAAGCATAAACATGGCGCAATACGTCAGCAGTATATACAATAGACTTCAAGCAACAATTGTGTACATATAATTTCTTCAAAAAATAGTTATTTGTCTTGAATCATAACTTTCACCGAAAACCTGCAACTTCCGGCAGCAATCATATACCACCACCATCAGATACCTATAAATGTAACGAGAATTACCACTAGTCAGCTATATTAATGCACAGCGTACAAACACTTAATGCGTACATTTTAGATTTTTAGACAACTAGTTTTATAATGCGGGAGCATGTAATAACCGAATGGTGACGTCATGAAAAATACGCAACATTCCTTTCGCATGCTTTTCTCTCCCTGCCTTAATTCTGTTATTCCGAATCTCACTCTGTCATCTTCACACATACTGACACACACACATACATAATACATGCATACATATATAAGCAAAGCACCGCCATTAACACACCTTCGCACAAGCTTCAAATTTCATTTACAGAGAATTGAAAATGTTCTACTCTCATCAATTACTTGCTCGCAAAGCTCCGCTTGGTCATATATGGTACGTGTTGACTTCTGTACAATATAAACGTTCATATTCACTCGTTTCAATTGATATACTGAATAAGTTGTCTTTTCGTTGTGATTTTGTGATTTAGATTAAGCCAAGCTGTAATATAAGCATTTTAGCTTATTAATTCGTGTTTCATTAGGTTTTAGCTTTTGCGTTATTGAGCAATTTCATAGTTATATGCGATTTATGTTTGTCTGTGGATTTTTGGTAATATTGTGCGTTTTTGATTTAGCGAATTTTATTACTGAGAATTTTAGTTCATTAATAGCTGTTTTGATTAGCATTTATTGTTTGTATGTATATACTCTCGAATTGTTGAATTTCCCGGTTACTTAATTCATGATTTTTCAGATAAATGATGATGTAATATTTGTTTTGTCTGTATGCATTCATGTTATTTAGGAGGGCGGCAACATTACAAGCAAAAATCAATCGGAGAAATCTGAACAAGCTTAACCTCATCAGCATCTGGTTTTGATTTGAATCTATATATTTATTTATTTATTTGATAGAGCTTCGTCAGTTTGTAGCATTTTATTTCTAATTTTGAATTACAGTGAAGAGATTTTGAATCCATCAGTTTAAATGGCTCTTAGACTATCTGGAATCCTCATGGGTAATTTGGTTTATCTCTATCATTCTGTTCATTGCCATTTTGTGATTCACATCGACTTTTTTTCCGAAATTGAATTTTTCGATTCCCAGGTGGAGTTGTCATTGTATACGAGCGGAAAGTAAAGCTTCTCTATGGTAGTTCTCTTTCATTTGCTTTCTTCATTGTTTGTATTATGTTTTGCTACTAACTGCATTTCTGTAATCTTGTTATTTACAGAGGATGTGAATCGTCTTCTGGTGCACTCTCAAATCGCTTTCTCTATTTCCAGTTTTGTGTTTCCATTTACTATGTGAAGATTGATTAATCGAATTTTACAGGTGGAAATCAATGAAGCGTGGAAGGTTAAGGCAACTAGAGATCTTACTGTACTTCCTAAGCGCAAGACTCAGGCCAAGTAAGTCTTCAATGGTATTCCATATGTTGATTGTTTAACTTATGTAGTTCTTTCAGCACAAGTTATTGACGCATATTGACAAAAGTTCGTTTGCGGAATCCATGTACTTTGATTACTTGGTTTATCTAAGCTAGTATATCTATTGATATGTTATGGTAGATATGAGGCTGTTACACTCCCTGATGACCAAATTGGAGACCTAGGAGAGTTTGAGCAACATCTTCGTTTTTCTAACTCGGACACGTTAATGGGGATAAACAGAAGTGCTTATACTGAAATGGTAATTTTGTAAAATTAACGTGATAAAAATCACAATCTATCTAATATTCTATTTTAAATAAAGTTCAAATTTCAGAGTTTTGTGTATATCTTTCATGCAGAATCTTGACAATATCGATGAATCCTACATCAACCACAACCAGGGGAAGCTGATTTACCTCATGATCATCATCAAGGTTTTTAACTTATAAAAATAATTTATAAATATCTACTTGCAGACACTTACATGTATTACTCATTATTTTCTCCATGAGAATGTGAATTATTATTAGGCTAGTATAAATAATACAAGTCATGGGCCAATGGGCCGAGAGGTACAAAGGCCATAGGCCATAAATACAATATACATACACGCCATACATACACGCTATAAATCTATACATGCTAACATCCTCCGCAGTTTTATCGGGAGGAGAATTCCGAACGTTCAAACTGGATCGAAAGTCGATAAATAAAAACGTAGGAAGCCCTTTGGTGAAGATATATGCATACTGTGATCGAGAGGGAACATGAATAACACTAATATTGCCTAGAGCAACCTCGATGCGAACAAAATGAATATCAATCTCAATGTGTTTTGTCAGCTGATGTCAGCTGATGTTGTACTGGGTTAGAAGTCACGTATACTGAACTGATATTGTCACAGCAGACAATGGTGGCCTTCGGTGGTGAAGTGTGAAGCTATCCGAGAAGATTTCGTAGCCAACACGTCTCAGCAACAACATTAGCAACACCCTGATATTCGGCCTCGGCATTAGATCGCGATATAATATGTTGATGCTTCGAGGACCATGGGAGTAGATTATCACCTATAAAGACATAGTATCCGGATGTGGAACGACGTGTGGATGGGCAACCACCCCAATGTGTCAGAATATGCAACAAACCCATTGGTAGACGAGATATGTATATGAAGACAATGATCAAGAGTGTCAAGAATGTAGCGCAAAGTGCACCTTAAAGCAAGAAAATGTGGCTCACGAGGATCATGCATTAATAAGCAGATCTGCTGAACAACATATGATATATCAGGGCGAGCGAATGTGAGGTATTGAAGAGCACCTGTAAGACTCCTGTATAATGTAAGATCAGTGACTGGAGGACCAATGTCACCCAGCTTTGACTAAGTGTCAGCTGGTGTGCAACAGGGTTTGTACTGCATCATGTTAGCATACCTTAAAATGTTTATAACTTACTTCAACTGAGAGAGAAACATGACTGTAGAGCTGCGAATAACAGAAATGCCAAGAAAATTGTTAATAGCACACAAATCAATCATGGAGAACTTGCAACTACGCTGACCAATAATGGTGTGTAAAAGTGATGTGGATGATATTATGCGAATGATGTCATCCACATATAAAAGAAGATAAGCCATGGAAGACCCCTGACGGTATACAAACAGAGATAAGTCACATGTAATGCGCTGGAACCCCTATCTTTGAACAAAATCAGCAAAATGTTGATACCAAGCGCGAGGGGCTCGTTTCAGGCCATATAAAGAGTGTTGCAAGCGGCAGACATAGTCAGGGAAAATGGGATCGTGATATCCAAGAGGCTGATGCATGTAAACCATCTCTTGTAAGTCATTGTAGAGAAAGACGTTCTTCATGTCAAGCTGATAAATGGACCAATGACGTGAGACGGCCTGACTCATGACGGTGAGGATAGTAGCTGGTTTGACAACCGAGTTAAACGTCTAGTCACAATCAACGCCAATATGTTGACTCTTGCCATTAGCAACCAACCTGGCTTTGTAACGTGCTAGGAAACCATCAACGTTAGATTTCTACTTAAATAACCACATAGAATAAACCACGTTTGCCCAAGGAGGGCGCGAAACAAGTACCCAAGTGTCATTAGAAATAAGAGCATGATATTCCTCATCCATTGCTTTATGCCAGTGAGGATCCTTAAGAGCCTGTAAGTATGACCGAGGCACCGATGCAGTGATAATGGTGTGTAGGTTAAATGTGTTGATAGGTTTAGCAATCCCGTGTTTGCCACCAGTCATCATAAGGTGAGTGGGAGGAGGGGGTGGTGTCTGGAGATGGGGTGGTAGCTTCGGATGGATTATGTGAGTCAGTAGTTGAGGAAGCGTAAACAAAGGAGGAGGGATGGGTAGATGTGTCGTATGGTGATGGGTGGTCGGTGTCCGAGGACAACATTGGTGAGGCATGCTGAAATGCCGAGCGAAACGGAGGAGAAGAAGAGTCAAGAAAATCATATGATGGGGACTGAGTTCCAAAAGGAAAAACAGTTTCATCAAACACGACATGGCGAGAGATGATGATCTTGCAAGTGGAGAGATCGAGACAAAACCACGATGGTTGGGCGGATGGTAGAGGAAGATACACGGGGGGTGAACCGTGGAGCAAGTTTTTGGGTAGTTGTAAGGTGAGGGAAGCATAAGTATCCAAAAAGACGTATATGGGTGTAAGTTGGGTGTTGTTTAAAGAGATGGAAGTGAGGTGTGTCATTTTGAATGGCCGAAGATGGTAGGATGTTCAAAAGATATGTAGGAGGAAGATGAGCGTGAAATAATAGTGTACAGATTTTGTTGTTCATGGTGCGAAGCATTCTCTCGGACTTGCCATTTTGTTGAGAGGTATGAGGACCAGAGAATTGAAAAAGAATGCCATATGACGTGAAATGTATAAATTTTTTAAACATATCATATTTATGTCGTAACGGAGAAACCCACAAGTAATGAGTAATGATCAAGGAAAATAACATAGTATTATAAACCACTCAAGCTAGTAATCGGAAAAGTCCAAACATCATAATGTATAATATCAAATGGATAAAACACAATATAATCGAAAGTACTAAACATAAATCAAACGTGTTTGCCAAGTTGACATGGTTAGCACAATACACACGACTTTTCCTTATTACATGAAATAAATAGACGAGAAATTAGATGTTGAAGCGCTTGGTCGCCTGGATGACCAAGACGTTGATGCCATAGAGATGAGTGGGACGCAGTGAAGACTTGAGGAGTGGACTGAGTCACGGGATAGAGAGGACCAGTGTTATGACATCGGATTAGTGATTGACGGGTGCGATAATCCTTCACAGTAACACCATAAGGATTAAAGTCAATAGAACAATTAGTGGTGAATTTGCGAACAAATATAAGATTTTTAATAATTCTAGGGTTGATAAGTACATTATGTAGGTGAAGTGGGTGATATGGCTTTGGAAGGTCGGTGTGCCCAGTGGTCCTTACAAGAATTGAGGACCCGTTGCCAACAAAAATAGAATGAGTATCATGTTTATTAGAAATGGACTTAAGTATACGTGCATCCGAGTGAACGTGATTTGTAGCTCCTATATCCATGGTCCAACCCGAATTACCGGGTGTTGGAAAATAACACCTCAAAACTCACACTCAAACTCACTAATATTTAGGACACAGTAAACTAACAGAGGAAGAGTAGATATGTACGTAAAGTTGCAGAAAGCAAAGCATATCTTTTTCTTTCATATTAAACTAGGCCTATAAATAGCCTTCCACCCACTAACGTAAAACATGCAATAAAATACAGTTAATGCTATTTAATTCTAAATAATAGGTAAAATGGATGAACTAGTCTTCAACCCAACTTGCTCTATTTCCATGAGAATCGGTCATCCCTCTACCCACTCTTCTTTATTCAAACGCTAAATAAAACAAACTAAAACTACTACCCATTGACCCGACTTGACCCATCAAGATTAAACCCAACATTCACCCTCGTAATCTTGATGATCTTGACCCGTTTCTTCGTCACAGCAAAGCCGGTTCTTCATCATGAATCAGATTGGCTTCGTTCTCCTTGTCTTTCCATTTTGTACACTCGTTTGCAAAATGTCCAAACGGTCCACACTCATAACATCTAAACCCACTCTTATCACCTCGACCCGAGCCTCTTCCACGTCCTCTTTCTCCTCTACCGGATCCTCTTCCCCGACCTCTTCCTCGTCCATATTGTTTACCATCATGCTCATTATAGGTCAACAAGAGTTGTCCTTGTTCTTCATCCTTTTCATCATAGCTTTTAAGTCTCTCTTCGAATGCTTTGAGTCTTCCCACCGCTTCTTCAAAAGACATGTTTTCAATCTCCGGGTATTGCTCAATGGAAGCAATGATTGGTAAATATTTCTTCGGGGCTGAATTGAGAAGCTTTCTCACAACCACTTCTTCTTCAAGACTTGAACTGAGACTTTTAAACTTTGCTACTATGCCACTTATCTTGCCCGAAAAGTCATTAATAGTCTCGTTCTCCTTCATCCTTAGCATCTCTAACTCACTCCTAAGAGTTTGTATACGTGCCTTTTGGACTCGATCGGCTCCTAAGTATCAAACCCGAATCGCTTCCCAAACATCCTTTGCATCTTTATGTTTAGCAACCTGCAACAAAATATCTTCAGGTAGAGTTTGGAAGATAATGGCTTTCGTGTTGTAGTTCTTCTTGTCTTCCACGGTTCCTCCTATTACAGGATCCACCGCCTCCCATAAACCGTATGCCCTTAGTACCATTTCAACCAAAATCGACCACGAAGTGTAGTTTATTTTGGTTAATTTTGGACATTGAAGTGGTACGTTTCCTTGCTCCCAGACTGTCAAGGTTCCTGCGTTAATGTCTGCCATTTCTTGCTAGAATTTCGAGTTGAAAAAAACGGTCTTGATCTCGTGTTGTTTTTTTTTCTTTCTCCCCTCTTGTTATCTGCTTTCTTGCTTATTGATTCTTTCTACTTGCGTTTTGTTTCTTGCCTGCTACTTGCTGTATTTTCTTGCTACTTCTTTCTTCTAATCACCAAACGTGATCAACCTTGCTGCTTGCTTTCTTCTTCTCGACCTGATTACATAGTGTTGCAATCGGCCCTCTCTTTCTTGCTACGCACCAGGTATGAACCTAGGTGCTCTAATACCAAGTGTTGGAAAAAAACACCTCAAAACTTACACTCAACTCACTAATATTTAGGAGACATTAAACTAACAGAGGAAGAGTAGATATGTACATAAAGTTGCAGAAAGCAGAGCATATCTTTTTCTTTCATATTAAACTAGGCCTATAAATAGCCTTCCACCCACTAACGTAAAACATGCAATAAAATACAGTTAATGCTATTTAATTCTAAAGAATAGGTAAAATGGATGAACTAGTCTTCAACCCAACATGCTCTATATCCATGAGAATCGGTCATCCCTGTACCCACTCTTCTTTATTCAAACATTAAATAAACCAAACTAAAACTACTATCCATTGACTCGACTTAACCCATCAAGATTAAACCCAACACCGGGCTCGTGCAAAGTGATAGTATCAAATAAATGAGGTAAAGAAGTGGGTTGACCATAATTAGCAGCCTAATGCCATTGAGAAGTAGGTTGTCCATTTCTAATGGCCCAAGAGACTTTGTAGGCCCAATGGTCCAAGATCAAGAAGTCACAAATGAAGCATGTTGGCCATTTTGGTGTTGGGCCAAAGGCGATGGGTTTGGATTATGCATGTTTGTTGCATGTGGGCCTGATAGAGATGCACCTAGTAATCGGCTAGATGAAGGTTGAATCCAATTGAATCCAATAACATGAACTAGTGTTTTGAGCAACATGTGATGGCGCAACTGATCGAGAACGGGAGCTGGAGGATTGTTGTGGTGGTGGGATGTACACCCACTGATATTGGCTGGTGTACGGTGGTTGGCGGCGGTCGTTTCTACAGCCGACACTGCAACGATCATTCTACGTCCGTTTCTGCAATTTCAATTAATCGAAGAGGTAGCGATTAAAACATTAGAAGATGACGAGGTGTGTTCGGATGAACGGATATCCTCAAGCTTAGTTTCTTTGCTAAGAAGAATAGCCCGGGCTTGTATCCATATGGGTGGTGTTTCCTGGGGACGTATGACACACATGACGCCATTCCATTTACGTGGTAAGCCTCGGAGTGTATATGGAACAAGATTTTTATCTGAAACAGATTCACCAATAATTTTAAGAAGATCGGCCATTGATTTAATTTTCGTGCAATAATCTTTAATTGACATGTCACCGAGAGTAATGTTACGGAGGTCATTTTTTAAGTTGATAAGCGGTTCAATCTTTGTTGATGCAAAAAACTGTTACGGAGATCGTTTTCAAGTAATGTTACGGAGATCATTTCGAGAACGTCAGGAACAATGGTGGAATAAATCCTCATTCGAACAATAGAGTCAAGTTTAATCCATTAGGGATCGGTAGGAGGAGTGGTGTTGTCGTATTTAATATGGATGTGATCAATCACATCAAAGCCAATACAATGCATTTCAAATAAATCGGTCTACACATCGTAATTTGGATGGTCAAGGTTGAGAGTGAGGGGAATATGAGATTTAATATTGGTGACACTATAGGCTTTGTGTAAGGGAGTGGCGGTTGGTGGTGGTGTAGAGCTGACAGTTGTCATGGTGGTGACGATGAATGGCAGGAGGTAACAAAGAAGAAGAACAAATAAAGAATGAGAGGGAAAAAAGGTGGTAGACTTGTGAGAAGAAAAGGATGGGAAGTAGTGGCGGCAAAATAAACGGTGAGATCGGCAGTTAGTTGGGATCGAGCAAAGAAGGAGAGTCAACCAACAAATAAGTAATGGTTGGTGTGATTGATGAGAAATTTTTGGAAAGGATTCTAGGTAACGTTTAATCCCTCTTATACCATATTACTCATTATTTTTCCCATAAGAATGTGAGTTATTATTAGCCTAGTATGAATAATACAAGTCATGGGCCAATGGGCCGAGAGGTACAAATATTAATTGTATGCGACTTAATTTACCTTTTAAAGTAATTCAAGATGGGATACGAATATTAATTGTATGAGATTTAATTTACCTTTTAAAAGTAACTACTTGTCTATATTTAATCAACATCATTATTATCATATGATTTAATTTAACTCTACATCATCTTATATTTTAGATATTATACTATGTGATATGCTATAATATGTTTGACCATGAGGAGAACCTACAAACAAAGCATACGAGATAAGAAAATAAAAAAACCCTACGCGTATAACTATGTTGTTGATAACTATTACATTTAAATAGTAATTCTTATATTTTGTCCAGAAATAAGTTACCATATAAGTCATATAAAACTTCAACCACAACACAAACAAAAGAACGAGTTTTATCTACAGGAGCACTATTTGCTATTTATTAAACATTAAATCAGACTATTAATTGTATGACATTTTATTTATCATTTGAAACTAACAACCTACTATTTAAATTTAATAATTATCAATATTAACATTATCATATAACTAATTATACTTCATCTCAAATTCTCAATCTCAATATAAAAATATACAATATCTTTATTAGTATACACAATATCTTTATTATTAATATTGTTATTATGTTGCAGTATATTATTATTATTATTAATTAATATTGATAGTAAATTAAACAATGTATTATGAAGCACTAAACTTATAATAGTAATCTTATCATTATTGTGTAGTTTACGTCTCCAGATCAAAGTAAAATCTAATTTACAAACTATTATGGTAAGCTTTCATTAGTGATAAGATTCAAACTACTATTATTTATTTATTCATATTTAATAATTTAACCTACCTCTTATACTTCCAAACATCTGTAGCGTTTTTCTTTTTGCGTAACACCAATGGGTAATGAAAAAATAAATCACCAACCTAGGAAAAGAAAATCAAATAGCATTGATAAATTAGTATCCCCTTCAAATGGTCAATCGTCTCTATTGGTCCCATATAATGAAAAAGTTAGTCGACAACGACATACATTCATAGTACCATCTAATTATCGAGTTTTTAACCTTCCTACACCAACGTTAGGAAGCACGTCTTCAACAACATCTCAAAGATCAAATACAATCACAACTCATATTGGTCAACGGTCAAAATCTTCACGTAATCCATTGGTTGGAATATCTACAGGTCATGTTTCTCTTTCATATTCTTCAATATATTTATTTTAATTACAAATTACCCTTTTAAAGTTACAAGTGTTCTTTAATTTATATGTGGCCTCATTAACCCCACCTATATTATTGTATTCAACTTCTCTCAATCTTTTTTCTATATTTTTTATGTTCATCATCTGTTGTACAGAGTACCGAGATATTGGCGATCCTTTCTTTATTTGTACTAATTGCAATGCTAGGCTATGGCCCGATGAAGCAAACACAAGAAACAAACAATTAAAGAAAAAAATTTACTCACTGTGTTGCTATAATGGGAAAGTTCAGCTACCCAATCTTAAACCACCACCTTCATCATTGCTACAACTGTACACAAACAAAAATGTTAGAAGTAAGAACTTCATACAAAACATACGACGTTATAACATGATATATAGTTTTACATCAATGGGTGGTAAGATTGATCATAAAATTAATAACGGTAGTGATCCATATTGTTTTCGTATGCATGGTCAAAATTATCATACTGCTGGCAATCTACTTGCTCAGCAAGGTCAAATCCCACGTTTTGCACAACTCTACATATATGACACAGACCATGAAGAGGCTAACCGAATTAATGCATATAGGTATATTATGTTGGTAATTAACATCTATAACTTCTACAAATTTACATCCACATGTTTATAGTTTTACTAACTATCTCATCTAATCTTATATACAGTAACTCACGTGATCCTAGCACGGATAATCCATTTTCTTTAGACATGGATACAATTAACGAGTTGAAACATCTTTTGGATGATGTTAATCCTTTAGTCATTCAATTCAGAATGGCTAGAGATCGTTTTATTATGAACGAAGACGATGATGTAAGCATTAAATTGATAAATCGTCGTGATACAGATGGTCGTACACATAATTTACCTACAACAAATGAAGTTGCTCCTCTAATTATCGGTGATATCGATGGATCTTGGGATAAAAGAGACATTTTTTTACAAAGAAAAACGCGCGAATTTAAGCGTATAAGTGAATTGCATCCACAATACCTTGTCTTGCAATATCCATTATTATTTCCTTATTCTGAAGATGGTTATAGAGCAAATATCTTACACAAAGGTATCCAAAGTGATGGCAGACCAGGAAGGATAAAATTGACAATGCGTGAGTTCTTTGCATACAAAATACAAATGCGTGTAGATGAAGTGTCATTGATTCTCCTTTCAAGGAAATTATTTCAACAGTTTTCGGTTGATGGTTTTACAATGGTAGAAAATTCAAGGATAACTTACATTCATAACAACCAGAAAACTTTGCGAATTGCTCAACTTGATAACTTATCTGAAGCAGCAGATAGAGGAACTTCAGATAGAGGAACTTCAGATAGAGGAACTTCTGATGTATCTAAAATGGGCAATCGATTTGTAATGCCATCATCTTTCACTGGAGGTCTGAGATACATGCAGCAAAACTACCTAGATGTCATGGCTCTTTGCAAACGTTTTGGTCATCCGGATTTGTTCATAACACTTACATGTAATCCAAAATGGCCCGAAATACTCCGTATTTTACATGAAGACGGTCTTAGTCCCGAGGATAGGCCAGATATTCTAACTCGAGTATTCAAAATCAAATTAGACAATTTGATCTACTAACTGAGAGATGAAAAGCCATTTGGCTTGGTCTTAGGAGGTAAACCATATTACACTGTAACTATTTATTTGAGAGAAACATAACAAATTATAAAATTTAATCATTTATATATATATATATATATTTATATCACTTGTAGTTGTATACACTACAGAGTTCCAAAAGAGAGGTCTTCCACATTGCCATCTATGTTTGTTCTTGGATAAAGCACACAAGTTGAATACCTCTTCTGCCATAGACAGTGTCATATGCGCCGAGATTCCTAACAAGGAACACGATCCAGACCTATACCAAATTGTATCAGACTTCATGATGCATGGACCATGCGGTCGTTTACATCTTAAATGTCCATGTATGAAGAGGGTAGATGCTCCAAACATTTTCCAAAAGAATTCTCTGACCACACGCAAGTAGATGATGCCGGTTATCCGAAATACAGGAGACCTACTAATGGCAGGACTATAACGAAGGGAGGAGCAGATCTAGATAACATGTTTTCATACTCTTTCAATTAGCTATGTTCCATTTCTTTATATATTTATAATATAACCATAAACGTTGTTAGAGACTAAAAATAAAGAATTACAAAGCTTAAGTTCACAATAGTCTAGGACCACAACTAACACAGGAGATAGTTATTGTCTGTAGACTTAAGACTGATACGTCTCTCCCCAAGAACCTCCTGGGAATATACAGAACAACACGTTTCACACCTAATTGGCTAATTAGTTCCTTTTCACCGCTCTAATCACCACCTCATCAGATTACATGCAATCTTTCTAATTAAACACTAAAACACGATATGGAGTTATTAGAGTTAAGCTTTTTACCACCAATCATAATTTAGTTAAGTGCTCAATTTAACCATTAATTGCTCATAGACTTTGAGAATGTCATGGATTGCGTTCAAGTTCACAACGTTAACAGTATATATTAATACTAAGAAATATTAAACATCTAATTTTTATTTTACTTTTATTTTGTAAGTAGGGTTACTGACTTGTATGCAGCAACATTAGTAACCACATTCACCATTTTAAGAGAATTAGCAGTAAACTCCTTTCATAAATAATATAAAATATAAAACATATATTACTATGGATTTGCATAGTCATAAAATTAAAGATTTAATATATATCAAAAAATATCCTTTCCTAAGCTAACAACTAACAAAAAAATCATACAGTGGTGTACTTGAAAAAATAAAATATTTAAAATTATAAAATAAATATTAAATAAAAAGTATACTGAAAAGTAAGAAATTAAAATATCTGATTAGCCAATTATCAATTGATGACTATATTATATTTAAGATGAGTTATTCTTTACTTAATCTTACTTCAATCTTCTATTTATTTTTTTTTTGTAGACATGTGATTGCATATTGTTGCTCCAGCAAATCTTGGTGCAGTGCTTTGGGTGAATAAAGATGGCCGAAGGGTTGGACCCTTCGGTTTCCGGATGGATATAACGTGAACCTTCGAATGAGCCCGACCTATAAAACGAAAACACCGTAAGCCTCGTCAAAGGGAAAGGAGGGTTTCCCCCCTTTGACCAACCTCCGGCGTGAGAATAAGTAAAACCGATCGGTTTGAGAGCAAAGTGAAGTAGGTGTAGTAATTAATGAGTATTGAATGCCTTACCTGTGGTTGTTGGGTAGTATTTATACCTTCCTTGGCTTCTGCCCTTTATCCAATTCGGGTGTCTCGAACGGACCGTTGGCTTATTCATGTTCCGCCGCCAGTTTGATCTTGATTTGATACTTGTGATGTTGACTAGTTCGTTTAATGTAGAAACATTGACCATTAGTCTCCGGCCAGGTAACCTTCGGCCAAGTAACTCTCCGGCCAGGTACCCTTCGGCCAAGTAGCTCCCCGGCCAGGTACCCTTCGGCCAAGTAACCCTCCGGCCAGGTACCTCTCCGGCCGGGTATTCTTCGGCCAAGTAGCCTTTGGCCAAGTAACTCTCGAGCCAAGTACGTGGTACGTCATCAGCCCCCCAATCTAGTTTGTGTATATTATAGAATATATCAAACTAGATTTAATTTGTAAGTGTATTGTTGGCGATTCCCATAATGGTGACCGAAGGTTTTTATCCTCCGGTTTGTACGCCTTAAAAAAAAATGTTTACTTTATCCTTCAAAAATATGATTAGGTGAGTTGGGTTGATGGGACGTATTTGGGCCCTTAGTCAAATGTGTCCGGCCCGTATATATATATAGAGAGAGCTACCGAGTACACAAGTCATTCATTCAGTTTTTCTCTGTCACCGAAGGGTATAAACCCATCGGCTTTCTGTCAACCCTCCAGCCCATTTATATTGTTTCAAGCGGCCTTATTAAACATCCAAACCCTTCGGTTTTTTGTGACAGTTGCGGCCGGAGAGATAGAAAACAATACAACCCTTCGGTTTTTGGTGAGGTTTCTATCTTTTTTCCTTTGAATGATTTATACGATTCTTTAACTGCGGTTGGAATCCTTCGATGTTTAGGATGAAAACCGATCGCTTTTGAGTTTAAAACAAATTTTCTCAGTCGACTGCTGTAAACAAATCGGTCGATAATTATAGAAACCCATCGGTTTTGAGGTATAAATCCTTGAATATATTAACTTTCATATAATTTTGTACAAGTGCTACAACCGATCGGTTATTAAAAGTTGACATCTTGTTTTTAAAGTGTAGAATTCAAACTTGTGTTAGTGGTATCATGACTACTCACAATTTAATTAAGAACTTTCCACCATATTGGCCATTATGGATATTATACTAAAAATAGAATTGATAACAACGATTTTGTAAATCTGAGAGTACTTTTTATTGCCACTTAAGTCAATCTAATTTATAATTGATAAAAAATTGTGATTTAGATCCAATCGAATTATTGAAATGGAAAAAATATTAAATTTGGAACTTCAAGTATACACAGTGCTTTGGCCAAAAGTCTATTCTGTTGGTTCAGGTTCCTTGTCATGACCGATCGGTTTTTCATTTTTAAATGTTGAGTCTCGATTTTAAATTGGGAATCCATCAGTTTTAGATATTAAAACTCCAAATCGCGATTTTAAAAACCCATCGATTTGCCCCTGTTTCGGTATCGTGTCACAACCGATCGGTTTTTTGTTTATAAGTCATCGGACTTCAAAGTGTTTTGGCCGGATGGTTTATCAAACCCATCGGCTTTTGGGCGATACCGAAAAAATTGTACAAGCTTATTAATTTTTTGGTTGAAAAACGTTTCTTGCTTTGGATTTTAGAGTCCATCGGTCTTCAATAAAATATTAAAAAACTATTGATTTTGTAAGTTAAGAAATCTCGCAAATGGATTTAAAACCCATCGGTTTTCAATGTCACAAAGCTAATATTTTTATATATATAATAAGTGATGAGCCGATTACTCATTTTTTATTTATTTATATATAGTATCTTAGACTAGATAGCATATGACATGGACTAACATCATGTATAACATTGTAAATAATTGTAGAAAAACATATCCTTTTCATTTGTCTAAATATGATTGTGATATGAGTTAGTATTATGATTATAATATGGCTGAAAGAGACCCGAGGACTTCTTGACAAAAATGGGAATTATTTAATTTCAAGACAATTAAATTATTGGTAAAATTGTATGTCTAGCTATATTAAAACCCATCGGTTTCGGTAAAATATTATGATTATGGATTTGGAAATCCATCAGTTTTGGGGTTTAAAACCCATCGGTTTTATTACCATTTTTGCATTGGCCGAATAAATCTCGATTATTTGTATTTAAATTGAATAAATTACTAACCTTGTGATGTTTGCTTGCAGATTCGAGATCTAGCATCGATTTGATATATCGAAAACCCTTCGGTTTTTTGGCTTCAGCTCCGGCCATATTTTCGAGCCTTTAGCTTCCCTGTGGATCGTGTGGGTGTTTTCCGTTTTCATAGCTCAAACAATCCTAACTTTTCAGTTGTCAAGGTGTGTTTTATTTCGTCATCTTACATTTCTCGTGTTTTGAGATTTCATTTTGTAAGTAGATGTCGAAAGATAATTGGGATAAGAGCTTTTCAGTTCTAGATCAGGATCAAGTAGATGGTTTTTGTAAGAAATACCACATACCTGAGGACATTAATCCACTGAGTCCTGAGCCGGATAGATTGATTAGTCGGCCACCGGAAGGAATGATTGGTGTGTACACTCGTTTTTTCGATTATTCGAATGCCTCATTCCCGTTTTCCCGTTTCCTATTATCTGTCATTCAGTATTATAACTTCCATATATCACAATTTTCTCCTTTGGGTGTTATTAAAGTATCATGCTTTGAGATACAGTGTAGGTCTTTGGGTATCGAGCCTACGATAACCCTTTTTAGGAAATTTTATACATTGGGTCGTGCCGGCTACTGGGTCACTATTTGTCTTCGGATTGAGGGTACTGCTCCCGTATGTATTACCCAGTCTCCATCCAGTTTAAAACGCTGGAAAGATAGGTTCTTTTGGGTGAAGGCCTCAGCCGCTCCTATTGCCATGATTTGGAAACCGGGACAAGTATCCTTGGTAGACCCGATTCCCTCTGATTTAGAGGTTGGAGTGACAGAAATTGCACTCTTGGAAGCAAATCCAATTCGCATTCGACATTTTTGTGAACATACTTTAATCATAGCTGGAATAAGTAAGAGATGGAACCAACCAGACGAGATCCCTTGTTTCAGTTTGAAAGGGGAAGGTGTGATGTAATTTTACTTGCTTTTCTTTTTGTTGTTCGTATTGCGTTTGATTACTAACTTCTGTTTTTTGTGTTATTTTGCAGAGATGAGTTTGAGCACGTATATCCGACGTGCAGGTGTTAAGGGTGTGGATGCAGCTGCGCGTCCACGGGTTGCCGGGGAGGTGCCACACATTGATCGATATCCTAATTCGGTGGTTCCTCACTCATATCATCATATTCGATTGGTGGAACCCGGTCCACTACCTGGTCCTGCGACTAATGCGGGTGGGCAGAAGCGTTTTGCTGATGTGGTCTCTAACTCAGTGAAAACTCTTCCCGCGAAGAAACCGAGACTTAAGAAAATTGCGAAGAATCCTAGAGAAAAACTTACTTTCCGGTTGACTGATGAGCATTCTGATGAGGGTCGGCAATCTGGTTCAAGAGAAAAAGGTCCCTCGCCTGTATATGTTTCTCCCTCATCTTTTCACTCTGATTTGGGTTGTGTACGCCCGGGAACGCGTGCTATTGCTGAGGAGGCTGTGGCCTCCAGGGGTAAAAGTTTGCAAGTCACTGCTGAGGTTCCCGTTACTACAGAAGTTGATCAGCCAAGGTCTCCGTGGTGTTTTGATATGTATGCTAGTGGTGCAGATTGTGATGCCGAAGAGAGATCTGTTCCTCCACCTGATGATGATGGTACCTTCGGTCTTCGCCCAGAGTTTGCTAGTGAAGTTTTTAGGCCAGAGTGGGATATTAAAAATGGTGATCTGGTCGATAATGAGCAAGCTTCTCGAGATCTTATTTTGAATCTTCCAACCAAGGCACACGAATATGTTTTGTCCAAGACTTCATCCAACCAGATTATGGCAGATTTTTACTCTGCCCAGGCTGCCATTATGCTTACCGGTGGTGAGGCTGTTCGTAGGTGGGAGAAATCATATCGGCTATTGGGTAAAGAAAGGGCTAAAATACGAAAGTTACTTGAGGATGCTTCTGAGCGGGATGGTCAGTTGGTTGCGGTGGGGGTAAATTGAAAAGTGCTAAAAGGAAGAAGAAAAAGGCCTTGAAGGCTTTGGGGGAATTGCATGAGGATTATACTGGTCTTGAGGATAAATTTAAAGAGTTAGAGATTCAAACCAGGGAGAAGGATTCGCGGATTTTAGAGTTGACCGCGCGTGTAGCTGAGCTGGAGGAATTGGAGGGGGAGAGGACGAAAGCTGCCGAAGAAGTAGGTGTTCTTCGATCGGAGAATATGTCTTTGATCGGACGTGTTACCGAGTTAACTGATCAGGTTTCTAGTTTGTCGGATGATAATGATCAGCTTAGAGAGGATCGCAGATGGTTTGCGAAACACGCGGTTACTCATGCCTTTGACAAACTTCGAGTTAGTCACGAGTATCTGGAGTCTTTGGGTGAGGTTCAGGGGTGTAGTATAGATTTGGGTAAGCATGAGGGTGTGATGCTGGGTTATCATAACTGTCGCATAGGTGTGCCGATGGAACAGTCGGAGTATTATGATTTGGATGCTGAGCGAAAGTTGGAAGAGAAAGCTGATGCTCTTGCTCTCATTGCATATCCGTATTTGCGTAAGCTATCTGAGGATTGTGACTTATCAGTTCAGGAGTTTCAGGCTATTAAGCCTGCTGATCCACCTGGTGTCGATGCCTCTATATGATGTTGATTTGTGTTGTTTCTTACAGAGCCGAAGGATTTATTTGTTTGATTATAAGTATCTATTGAACTTTTGCAATTGTACCTTGGCTTTTGTAATGAATCTTTTGAGCTTTTGGTGTTGAATATGATTACACTTATGTGATACTTTGAATGCGTTAATGAGAACAACTTTTCGCTATTTCCTCGTATGTTGTAATTGTTTTTTTTTTTTTTTTTTTTTTTTACGCATATGCATTGTAAACATTTAGCTGAAATAAATTTCATTTGAATGAAACCGAAAGTTTATCGATTTTGATCTGAGTTATAATGTTTAAACAGGCCGAGAGTCTATTGACTTTGGCTGAAATGATTGTGTTTGAACATGGCGTCCCTTGCAAACACGTGGCAATTTATTAGGCGGCCAGTACCTCATAGTTACCATTTATATGTTTGTAACGTATGAAGCTAATTAGAGAGGAAAGCTTAACCCTTCGATGTCCTAGCCGTTGCCAAGACAAAGGAGCAGATTTGAGAGGTGAGCTCAACCGATGTAATACCAGCAGTTCGCATCATAACTTAAACCATCTTAATAAACAAAGACAAAAGAGCTAACAAAAGGCTCGTTCATTATAGCATGAGAGAAAGTTACACTTGGAACATGAACCAGCAAAACTAGTTTCTGAGATTATAACTCAGTACATAATGATAAAAACATTGCGAGTTAAACATAATACTTGCGGAGATTAGCCCCGTTCCATGTGCGTGGAAGGGTTGCTCCCTTTGCATTTATCAATTCATATGAACCATTGCAATGAGCTGTTACAATCTTGTATGGCCCCTCCCACTTTGGGCCCATCTTCCCCTGATCTTTCATCCGACTTGCCTCATTTTTCCTGAGGACATAGTCTCCGGGCTTAAAGGCGGTAAATCGTACGCGCTGATTGTAATATTGCTCAATCCGTTTTTTGTAATTTGCCTCCCTGATGGAAGCAATTTCTCTTCGTTCTTCAAGCATATCCAAATTTTGGCGAAGTTCTGAATCATTGGAGTCTCCGGATTGGGTGTGCCGCTGAGTTGGTATTCCGATTTCCGCCGGAATCACTGCCTCGGATCCATAAGTCAGGCTAAATGGAGTTTCCCCGTGACTTGTTTTGGGCATGGTGCGGTGTGCCCACAAGACATGCGGGAGGTGTTCCACCCAAGTCATGCCATGAGCCTCCACCCGTGTCTTTATACCCTCCACCATGCTTCTATTAATTCTTTCAACTTGTCCATTTCCTTGCGGGTGCGCGACAGATGTAAATATTTGTTTTACGCGCATTTCCTCGCACCAGGCTCGAAGAGGATTCTCCGAAAACTGCTTCCCATTATCTGTGATAATTTCTTTTGGAAGGCCGAAGCGGCATACAATGTTGTCCCACACAAAACGTTGCACATTTCTCCCCGTGATTCTTGCCAGTGGGATAGCTTCGACCCATTTTGTGAAATAATCCCCAGCCACTAAAAGGAATTTTACTTTTCCCGGTGCTTCAGGAAAAGGACCCACAATATCCATTCCCCATTTTTGAAACGGCCAAGCTGAAGTAACCGAAATCATATTGTTTTTAGGAAGTTTAGGAATAGGAGAATGTACCTGGCAGGCATTGCACTTTTGAATTTCCTCCAAGGCATCCTGATGCATTGTTGGCCAAAAGTAGCCGACATTCATGATTTTAGAGACCACCGACCTTGGTCCCGAATGCATCCCGCAGGAGCCTTCGTGAACTTCTCGGATTATGTAGTTTGACTGTAGTAGACCAACACATCGTAATAGTGGCCCCAAATATGATCTCTTATACAAGATATCGTCTTCCAAAACGTATCTGAGAGCTTTAGCTTGAATCTTACGGGACTCGCGTGTGTCGGTAGGCAAGGTTCCATCTCTCAGATAATCGATAATTGGAGTCATCCAATTTCTTCCTTCCTCATCTACGATGGTGTTTACTTCATTCGTATTAACCGATCGTTCTTCTAGAACCTCAACAAGCACCTTTTTCGTTAAATGATCAAAAGCCACCGAGGCCAATTTGCTCAGTGCATCTGCTTGATGGTTTTTGCTTCTTGGTACTTGTTCGATCTTTGCTTCCCCGAGCTGTCTCATGAGGTCTTTCGCCCTTTCCATATAAAGTTTCATGGTAGGGTCCCGTGCTTCATATTCGCCATTAATCTGGCTCGCCACAAGCTTTGAATCAACGTGAATCCTTAGCCGTTTCACACCCAATTTCCTAGCTAACCGAAGGCCGGCAAGTAAGGCCTCGTACTCTGATTCATTGTTGGAGGCCGGGAAATTGAATCATAAGGCATACGTGTACTCCGTCCCTTCTGGATCTACTAAAATCAGCCCTGCACCCGAACCAAGATGGTTGGATGCTCCGTCCGTGTGCAAAGACCATTCTTCCTTTTCCATTGGCTTTACTTCCATAGTCTTTTCAACGCGTGGGGTTCCATTCTCCTGGTTTTCTAAAGGCAATTCGACCAAAAAATCGGCTAACACTTGACCCTTAATCGCGCTTCTTGGTTGGTACTCTATCCCATGTTCCCCTAGCTCAATTGCCCATTTAGCGAGGCGGCCCGATACTTCCGGTTTTTGCAGCACTTGCCTAACGGGTTGGTCTGTTATGACCACGATCTGGTGCGCTTGAAAATATCTTCTAAGTCTTCTTGAAGCGTTCACCAACGAAAGCGCCAATTTCTCTAGGAGTGGATACCCAACTTCTGGACCCTTTAATGCTCTGCTCACGAAATAGATAGGTAATTGCTTGGAATCTCGTTCAGCCATAAGCACAGCGCTAACAGCCTCATGAGCTGCTGCTAAGTACAAATATAGCGTTTCGCCTACTTTTGGAGCCACCAGCGTTGGTAAAGATGCTATCAGTTTCTTCATTTCCCCAAAAGCTTCTTCAGCCTCTCCTGTCCACACGAAATCTTTTTTATTGAGACATTTTTTTAAAGTTTTGAAAAATGGAAGGGATTTCTCCGCTGATTTCGAGAGATATCTGTTTAATGCGGCGAGCTTTCCATTCAAACTCTAGACCTCCTTTATTGATTTTGGAGATTTCATATCGATGATAGCCTTTGTTTTGTCGGGATTTGCCTTCATTCCTCTTTCGGTAACTACGTGCCCGAGGAACCGACCTTCCTCCATGCCGAAAGTGCACTTCTTGGGGTTAAGTTTCATGTTGATCTCCCTTAGCTTATCAAAAGTTTCTTGCACATCGACTAAAATGGCATGTGGTGTTCGGCTCTTAATGATGATATCGTCAACGTAGGCTTCTAGATTACGCCCGATCTGATCCTCGAACACGCGATCCACCAGTCGTTGATATGTAGCCCCTGCATTTTTCAAGCCAAATGGCATCTTCTTGTAACAATATACCCCTTTATCTGTGTGAAAGGCTGTCTTGTCCTCATCCTCTTCGGCCATCTGAATCTGATGATAGCCTTTGTATGCATCTAGAAAACACTTATATTTGAAACCAGAAAGTGATTCTACCTTCCAATCTACCTCCGGAAGAGGGTAGGGATCTTTCGGGCATGCGTTATTTATGTCTTTGAAATCGATGCACATTCTCCACGAACCATCTGACTTCTTTACCATGACTGGATTGGCTATCCAAGTCCGGTAGCGTACTTCTCTGAGAATTCCTGCTCCCACAAGTTTATCTACCGCATCACAAGCTGCATGAGCTCTTTCTGGGGCCAAACTTCGTTTTTTCTGAACTCTCGGGCATACATTCTCGGGCATACATTCCTGTCCACATTCAGTCGGTGTTCAATTATACTTCGTGGTACACCGGTCATGTCTGCCTCCGTCCATGCAAACACATCCAAATTTCGTTGCAATAGACGGATTAATTCTTCCTTGAATCGAGTAGGTAATGCCCTCCAAATCCCCACAGGTTGCTCGGGGTGTTCCGGATTAATTACCACTTTTTCCTCAACCTCCGGTTCGGGAGAGTGTCTTGCATTTGGTCTCCCTTCTTCCTTTGATTCTTCCGGAGCCTTCTCTTTTCTATTTATCATTCTTTCTATCTTTAAACATTCTTGGACATCGCTTCTTTCAGCCGTGAGCGTTGCAACCCCGGCCGGCGTAGGGAAGTTCATCATAGCATGCATGGTAGAGGGCACGGCCCTAAGTATTGAAATCCCGGGGCGCCCCAAAAGGATGTTGTACGAGGACGGAGCGTTTACTATGATGAAGTTAAGCATCACCGTCCGGCAAAGAGGGTAATCACCAAAAGTAACTGGAATCCGAAGCTGACCCATCGGCCAAACTCTTTCTCCCGAGAAACCAAATAATGGGGAGGTGGCTTCTCTAATCTCTTTTCGGACCCTTTCATCCAAAGCCCTGAAGCAATGCCCATACATAATTTCGGAGGCACTGCCTCCATCCACGTAAATCCGGTGCACCATTTGGTTCCCTACCTCAGCCTTTATTATCAGCGGATATTCCGTAGATCCCAACTCTCCGGTCGGGGGAAATGTAATAACCTGGTCTAGCCAGCTCTCAGTGGAACGTTCTTTTCTTTTCCTTTCATAGCTTCCAAAGCGTGTCATCATCACTGTTTTTCCCTTCTAGGGGACATTCTTAGAATACGCTTGTGCCTTTTCATTTCCTCGTCTTCCTCCTGAAGCTTTGACTTCCTTAACGAGGTGTGCCAACCGTCCGGACCGTACAGCATCTTCAATTTGTTTTCTCAATTGGAAACAATCGTCCGTGTTATGTCCCTTTTCTCCATGGAACTCACAAAACATATCCATATTTGTGCGTTCTTGGTGTCCCGTCAGAGGTAGGGGGTGTGAGAAGGTATTTTTGATCCCTTCGGTAGCGAGAATTTCGCTAGGTGTTTTGATTAAGGCGGTGAAAAATGGAGTTCTTCGGGGAGGAGTAGGAGAAACCGGAACCATGGGTCGCGCTCTATTATCTCCTGTTCTCATGGCACCACCGTAAGTTACGAAAGGCCGGGGCGAATTGCCACCCTTCCAGAGGTGACCATTCTTGTGAGGTGTAAGATTTCATTTTTGTGAGGCGTCAGAAGCTTGGCAAGCAGCCGCCTCCTTTCCCCTTATAAATGCCTTCGTTACTTCAAACATTTCTTCGGTGGTTTCTGGTACTTGGTTGTTCAATCTTTCGATTAACTGACGATTCTTAATTCCATGCATAAAACCAGAAATCTGCATGAGCTCAGTTGTACCCTTGATTTCCAAGCTTTCAGTCTTGAAACGATTCATGAAGTCTAACAAGGATTCGTTCTCCTTTTGCTTAATATCTGCCAACTCTACGGCGTGGCGGGTGTATCTTTTTTGCGATGTGAAATGAGCTGAGAATTTTCTACTCAATTCTTCAAAACTATCGATTCCTCCCTCCGGGAGGCTATCATACCAAACTCTGGCTGGACCCGAGAGAGTCTGAGCAAACATGTGGCACCACAGTGGCATGGACCATTGTTCCATCTCGGCTACCCCTGAGAACAAACTTAAATGATCATCCGGGTCCGTGGTTCCATCATAAATTCGTACGTGAGAAGGCATCCTCATCTTAGATGGCCTTCGGCAATTAGCTATTCTAGAAGTGAATCTTCGAGCTATCGAGGGTTTATAAGGAGAGTTAAACTCATCCTCCGAACTTTCTTCACTTTCTTCTGAGCTCGAGTCTCCCGAGCCATCAGAATCTGGTGAATAACTCTTCCGGCTGGATCTTCTAGAGGAAACCTTTCTTTCGGAGGTGAATTTCTTTTGCTTTTTCTTGAGTTTGGAACCACCTTTCTTTCTGCTGGGTGAGTCCATGTAACTTGTGCGTCTCTTGGAGTGAGGTGAGTGTTCCCGGGGCGTTGTTTTCCTATTTCCTCTTCTTGACATTGTTAACCCAGAAACCTTTCCCGACGCCCCTTAGGGGGATCCTGAATTATCAGTTGTTTCTCTAGTGGTTTCCGTTTCCTCGTAGGAAAGTTTCTTTGCAACACTTTTAAACTTCTCTTTTTCCATAGTTTCCATTAACATCTTGAGTTTATCATAATTTTGCTCGACAAACGACGGAGTGATCTCTTCATCCACCCTTGAGACTACAACCTCCTCCTCTTGCACCTGAGTCTCAGGCCCCTGTGGTTGACTTGGAGGTACGGCTTGTTCCATTGGCGGATGCTTTGCTTAAATCGATCGGGTTCGAGTCTGGGTCCCACGGATGGCGCCAAATGTTGCTCCAGCAAATCTTGGTGCAGTGCTTTGGGTGAATAAAGATGGCCGAAGGGTTGGACCCTTCGGTTTCCGGATGGATATACGTGAACCTTCGAATGAGCCCGACCTATAAAACGAAAACACCGTAAGCCTCGTCAAAGGGAAAGGAGGGTTTCCCCCCTTTGACCAACCTCCGACGTGAGAATAAGTAAAACCGATCGGTTTGAGAGCAAAGTGAAGTAGGTGTAGTAATTAATGAGTATTGAATGCCTTACCTGTGGTTGTTGGGTAGTATTTATACCTTCCTTGGCTTCTGCCCTTTATCCAATTCGGGTGTCTCGAACGGACCGTTGGCTTATTCATGTTCCGCCGCCAGTTTGATCTTGATTTGATACTTGTGATGTTGACTAGTTCGTTTAATGTAGAAACATTGAACATTAGTCTCCGGCCAGGTACCCTTCGGCCAAGTAGCTCCCCGGCCAGGTACCCTTCGGCCAAGTAACCCTCCGGCCAGGTACCTCTCCGGCCGGGTATTCTTCGGCCAAGTAGCCTTTGGCCAAGTAACTCTCGAGCCAAGTACGTGGTACGTCATCACATATAATAAAAAATTAATGAAACAATATCAAGGTCACATGAATGTGGAGCTCTGTAATTAGTAATGGTCAATTAAGTATTTATTTAAATACATCGACAAGGGACCGGATAGAATCACAGTTGGGTTTCGTAGAAATCAAACAAACGATAATGATGGCCGCAAGCAAAAACACTTGAATGAATTGCAAGATTATTATAATTGTCGTTACATATCTGCATGTGAAGTAGCTTGAAGAATTTTCGGTTTTGATATCGTGTACAGATTTCCTACAGTTGAAAAATTGTCCTTTCATCTACCGAACTGACAGCCAATTGTGTACGATGGCTATGATAATATTGATGATGTTTTAAATAAACCGTTTGTTGGTACATCACAATTCCTTGAGTGGATGGAATGTAACAAAACCGATGAATTAGCACGCACATTAACTTATATTCAGTTTCCTACCGAGTATGTATGGAACATTGGAAAAAGAAAAATAGGCAAAACGTATAAAGAAGAAACCAATAGGAAGGATCAACTACATTTCACCTAAAGCCGGAGAAGCATATTTTCTACGGATACTATTAAATAAAGTTGTTGGCCCTACTTGCTATGAAGATATTAAAACAGTTGGAGACAAGGTGTATGATACATTTAAGGAAGCTTGCTTTGCACTTGGATTGTTGGACGATGACAGAGAATATATTGAGTCTATTAAGGAAACTCATGCTTGGGCAAGTGCTTCATATTGTAGACAACTATTTATATCGTTGATCACAAATGATTGTATGGCAAGAGCAGATCATGTTTGGAAAGAAACTCAACATCTTTTATCAGATGATATTCTTCATGAGCGTCGTCAAAACTTACACCATAGAGGTAAAACTTTTTGATTTTCTATATGTTGCTTTCCATTAATTCCTTTCATTTATACAGAGTCGTATAAATGTTAATGTCTTGAAAAATTATAAATGTTACGAATAATATATACTATATTTATATTTTTGTAATATCAAAACTTAATTAAACTTTGTATTCAATTATGCTTTCTTTATTTTATAGGTATTGAAACCGCCGTAGATCTAGATGTTGTCTACAACATTGCACTGGCAAGAATTCAAAAACTTCTAAATAGTGCAGGAACAAGCCTTGAAAACATACCTAACATGCCCTTACCAGACTATGAATATATTGAAGAGGCATGCAATATGCTAATTAACGATGAACTTAATTATGATCTTACAACAGTTTCTAAGGAACACGATCAGTTACACTCTTCATTAAATATAGAACAAAAGAATGTGTACGAAACGGTTATGACTGCTGTAGAAAAAGACGAAGGTGGTGTGTTCTTTCTTTATGGTTACGGTGGTACAGGAAAAACTCACCTTTGGAAGACTTTATCAGCAGCTATACGTTCCAAAAGGGAGATTGTTATCAATGTCGCATCAAGTGGAATTGCTGCTCTTTTATTACCAGGCGGTCAAACAGCACACTCACGCTTTTGTATCCCTATTAACCCTAATGAGGATTATTTCTGCAATATTTCTCCCTATAGCAATTTGGCAGCTCTATTAAACAAGGCAAAGCTAATAATTTGGGACGAAGCACCAATGACCCATAAGCACTGTTTCGAGGCTTTTGACCGAAGAATGAAAGATATTATACGATCGGAACATAGATCAAAACCTTTTGGAGGAAAGGTTGTTATATTTGGGGGAGATTTCCGTCAAATTCTTCCTGTTGTGACTGGCGGAACCAGACCTGCAATTGTCAATGCTTCCCTTCACACATCGTACTTGTGGACACATTGCAAAGTATTGCGCTTAACTGTAAACATGCGTTTACGTAATGGAAGTTCAACACCAGAACAGACAGCCGAAACAAAGGAATTTGCTGATTGGATTCTCAATATTGGGGAAGGAAATATTGGTCAAGATAATGATGGTGAGGCTGATGTAGTATTTCCTAGCAACATGTTAATTGATACAACAGGGAACCATGTTAAATCGGTTATAGATGTCATTTACCCAAATATTCGACAACACATTAAACACCCGTCATTTTTTCAAGATAAAGCAATATTGGTAAGGAGAAACAATGAAGTTGATTTGATTAATGATTATGTTTTGTCTCTTATAGATGCAGGGGAAAGAACATCTCTCAGTTCTGACACACTTTGTGAAATAGAACAAGATGAAGATTTTGAACAAGCTCTTTATTCGCCTGAAATTCTAAATGGCTTTAAATCAGGGGGCATTCCGAATCCGGGGAGTGCCTATAATGTTACTCTGTAACATCGATCAATTGAATGGGTTGTGCAATGGAACAAGGTTGCAAGTTATGCGCATGACAGATCATTGTATTGAAGCTAGAATCATATCTGGAAAGTTTTCTGGAAATAGAACATACATTCCTATAATGAAGTTAATCCTGTCCGATAAAAGAATTCCTTTCAAGTTTCAAAGGCGTCAGTTTCCCGTATCCGTATGTTTTGCAATGACTATAAATAAAAGTCAAGGTCAATCTTTGGGCAAAGTTGCTCTGTTCCTATGCAAACAAGTTTTCACTCACGGTCAACTTTACGTAGCATTATCACGAGTGACAAGCAAGGCAAGTTTCAAAGCATTGATATTGGACGATGAAGGCAATGTGACAAATACAATGAAGAATCTAGTGTACAAGGAAGTTCTACAACGAATATAATTTATTTTTGTACGACTAAGTTTTAAGTACTTCCTCTTTTGAATTATCATTAGATTATCCTATCAATAAAACAAGGTTTGTTCTTAAATCAAACCATCTTTTATCTTTATATTAACATAATTATTTTCCATATAAAAACACGTTTCACATAGACTCTGTTATCTTAAATAGAATACAGACTTCAACTACACAAAATGTAGCAATTCTTAGATCACAATCTCTGACACTAATATTAATTTAATAACTACAGTAATAAACAAGATAAACAAAAGCCAAACATCATTATAATATTCAAAATAAAAATAAACAAAATGAAAAAAAAATAGTGTAGATCTGAAAGTAATCACACCTTTTGTTAACTATTTCAACTTCTTCCTCGGTAACCTGACCTCCAAACACAACTTTACTTATTCCATTTGACGGCTGAAATTCATTTCATTTCATTTCATCAAAAATTAAACCAACAACAAACAAATTAAAACATTTCATCATAACGAATAAAAAAAAATCACCTATTGACGACGGGTGGCGGAGAAGGTTATCGTTGATTCGGCGGCGGGATTTTGCGACCACCTTAACAGATCCGCCATCGATGATGTCACTTTTTCCAATTTTTTAATTTTCTCATCTCGAGAATGTTCTTAACTTCAAAACGATGATATTTTAATTTTAGTTATAAAGTTACTTTATTAGTCCCTCAACTATACACAAACTATCATAACCATTTTCATCTGGTGACAAAAATAAACCGTATGTCTATTCATTGCTCTGAAATAAAATATGATTTTTTGAATAGTATATGTGATTAGTTACGTTATCTATCAAACAGTGAATCTTTACAAAAATTAAGAATTATAAGTCAATTGGTAAATATATTAAGAATGCTTATGTTTTTATTATTTTATTTTAAATCTCAAATATTTACTTTTTATTTAGATTAAGTTATAAACTCGCAATAACGCAAGACAAAGTTAAATAAATCCGTATAAGTTGGTTAACTACTTACTTCGTTCAATTGAAATTTAATCAATATTGTAGTAACTTTATATTAATTAAGAAATTATGCAAATTAATAACAAACTAATATACGTATATTGAAATATGGCATAAAGAATGTTACGTATGTACAAACTTTTGAAACTCAAATGTCAAAAATTAGATTTGGACAACATGTATAATTATAGATACAGAGTAGCATCTGTAAAGAAAATTAAAATTAAGTGATCATATGTAAATTCGTTGAGCTTCGTATAGGTTTATTCTTAAATCAAACCATTTTTTATTTTTAGATTAACAGAGTTAATTTTTATTTGAAATATATTTTATATACACTTTTCAATCTTAAATATTTAATATTTAATAAAATACATTTTATCATCTTTAAATTTAATTGATAAATTTACAATCTTAAAGGTTATAGCTCCTATTATCCTGGGTATTTTATATTCTTTAAATTTAATTAAAAAATTTACAAAGTTAAATGTTGTAGCCCGCGTAATCGCAGGGCTTTAATCTAGTATATTAAAAATGAAGATGAATATATTACGATGATGACGATGATGATCGACAATTTTATAGGCCTCAAAATACTTTTGTTTTTACAATCAACTTTAAGATACCCAGCCCATTACTATTACTATATTATAATAAAAAATGGACAATTTTAAGCCCATTTATAAAGCCCAGCTCAATATCGTCAGAAACCAAAAGAAGCACGCGCATCGATTGATCTCTCACAACTTAGCATCAAACGAACAACAAAGACAAACAATCAAAATCAAAATAAAAAATGGCGAAAGAAAACGATCCAATTCCAGAAATAGATGAAGACGAAGAAGAAGAAGACGAAGAATCATCTAACGAAAATGAAGAAGAAGATGATGATGAGGACGATGAAGAACCAGAATTGTTAGTAACACCGGAATCGAAAATGAGATCCGAAAGAGCAAAAATGGAATCAATTTTTCACCGGATTTCAACTGAACGAGTTCCGTTACGAGTACATGATGTATTAATTAAAGGAAACAACAAAACTAAAGAATCATTAATTGAAATTGAAATTCAAACCCTAAAAACTGCTACGTCAGTTCAAGAGTTGCTTCAAGCTGCGACGATTGTGAATGCGAGGCTACAGAAGTTAGATATATTTGATTCAGTGAATATTACGTTAGATTCAGGACCTCCTGAATTGCCTGGAACAAGTAATGTCATTGTTGAAGTTGTAGAGGCTAAAAACCCTATCACTGGTGATATTGGCATTTTTACGAAACCGGAGGTAGTTTACTGTTTATATTTGTTGAATATTATGTTTAATTGTAATGATGTGATCGTCGTTGGAGTAATATATTGATTGTTTGGTTACTATATAGTAATCAATATAGGTCATAGTGTACATGGTGTAACGTTTTATGAAATGGTTCCGATCATATGCTTTGTTTATTATATAGGTTTTGAATAACGAGTTATGTTTGCAGGAGGAAGTGATGTCTACAACTAAATGATGAATGACTGATAGTTTAAGTTTGTAAGGATTAAGTTATACGTAGTGATATGAACCAAATGTCATGGATTTGACTAAAGGCTATGTTAGCTGTTAACTACTTAACTACCTGGCCCTTGATGTGATATGATGTCTATGAGGATACTTGTGTGAACCTAAAGTGGATCAGTTTTTTTCAGAGAAAGATTATGATTTTCTATTGAAGTACCAGTACATTTTTCCACTCAAGTATATTTGCTAGTTGACTATGTTGTAAGAAAACTTGATGTTTAGGTTAGTCCTTCCTTTAAAAGTGGCAATGGTTGATTAAACACTGGTATGTCATAATCTTTTGTATGTAATTTGGATAGAAGGATATCTGTATTTATGCAAGTCAGTTTGCTTGTTTCTTGATGGAGGGAACTCTTTATGAGGTGAATAGTTCAACAGTTTTGGACATTTTTGAAATTTAGAACTGTTTGGTATATTATTAGCTTCAGGTGACAAGATCATTAAGGTGCTTTGATTTGTTTAACATTTTGTATGATATTATAATACATAGGCATATTCACTAAAAAAAATAAAAAGAGTTCAGCCAATGAAAATAACTTTCTCGTTGGACATACAAGTTTATTGCTAGTGTTTTAGGTTAATGTGGTTTTTGTGATGATATGTGCTCTTTGATCTGCTTTTTTTAATCCTTAGCTTAGTCTCTGGCTTTAGTTTCTTGTCCATTTATGTGGTACTCGTGATCACTGATCACGAGCCATACAAAGAAGTGCCCTAGAATCAGCTAGGGTACCAACTAGGTGTTAAGTGGCCGCAACTTGAAATAATAACTAATAACTGTTCTAAAATTTCAAAATGTTAAGCTGGAATTAAGCAGGATTTTGGCTGGCTAGACAGGCGTTGACTGATTTTACTCTGTTCATTTGATTTATAGACTAAGTGATCTAGTAACCATTATTATAAGCTAGTACTACTTAGTTTTTTTGGCCTAAATAAGCTCAACTGTTAACTGGTCTTTTTTGAGAATTGACTAATTTGTAGAGTATGGAAGATTTTTTGCCTTGGGAATTACATGCTAGAAGCTTAATTAGTTGTTAAGATCCAATTAGTGTTTTTAGAGCAATACAACTAATGGCATTTGGATCCGTTAGCAACAAGGCCTCCTATCCCATCAGTTAAATGAAATTAGATTAAAATTAGCTGAAGGTTGTAGTTATTAAATCACCATTTTAGTATGCCTAGCTTATTCACCACAGCACAACCTTTGACTATATGGAAACTTGGGTATTACGTTTGTTATAGAATAATTATCTGGCCACGATTCTCTACCTCTAGCAACATTTTTATGTTCAAATATAATTTCTCCCATTATTTGACTCTGTCTAGGCAGAACCTTAGATCACCAGTTTATCACATATGTTAGGTATAAAGTTCAGATGTTAGACTTGTGTCCTTACTTGTAAAATGGGAATCTATAAATGTGCTGCCAGAGATGTAAACTTGTTTGCTCTAGAGACTTAGAGTATAGACCTACTGCAGGTTGAATGCTTACGATATGGGAAAACTTTGTCTTATTGATACATTATATATGATGCGTGCTTTTCAATTCCTTCTTGATGCTAAAGATGAATCTAAATCTCATATATGATATATTTCAATCGTTCCCGTAGGCTAGATCTTGGTCACTTGAGGGATCACTCAAACTTAAAAACTTATTTGGGTATGGAGATCTCTGGGACGGTTCTTTATCTTATGGTTGGGACCAAACATCAGAAGTTAGTGCTGGTGTATCCTTTCCAAGATTCATGAGATTATTCACTCCTGTTATGGCCCGTGTATCCCTGCTTTCTCAAGATTGGCTGAAGTTCTCCTCATACAAAGAGCAAGCAATTGGCCTATCTTTGGGCCTATTATCGACCAAGCACCATGACCTAGCATATAATCTCTCTTGGCGCACCTTGACCGACCCATCACAAATGGCTTCTAAGTCAATAAGGAGGCAGCTTGGACATGGTTTATTATCACATTTGAAGTACACATTTAAGATTGATAAGAGGAACTCACCACTTAGACCGACTAAAGGATTTGCTTGCGTTGCTGGTTCTCAACTTGGTGGCATTTATCCTGATTATCGTAGCTTGCGTTTTATCCGCCAGGTATGTGGCCATGATATGCAAAAATATTCCGTTACATTTTACTCAGAAACATAGAGGTGGCACTATGGGCTGATTGGGTAATGAGTCGAAACGTGTTGAGCTGGGTTGGGATGATAGGCAAACATTTTTTTTAATCCATTTTTTGAATTTTATAAACAAAGAGCATGCTACATATGTTTCTCGGAATCTGTATCTTGCACTGTGTTATGATGGTTCAATGAAAATTATGTAGGAGGACATGCGTACCAAATGGCACATGTGAATGATGGGTGGAAAATTGTATCACCGTGTAAAAACTTTTAGTACACGAAGGCTTTTCTATCCTTCTTTAAAAATTTAAAACTAAATCAACGTCTTCAATCTGATTACAAAACTATCTTGTTACAATACTAATCTGAATTGATAGTGCATCTAGATTCTCCGTCAATATCCGAAACATGAAAATGGTCAAAGAAGTTAATAACTATAATTACTTGACTGTAATAGGATGTGGGTTGTTCATTTACCCTATCCCCTGATGTAGCACATGATATTCATTGATTAAAAATGACATCTTATTGTTACCTTCTGATTTCACCTTGATCATATACCTTTTTCCCTGGTACTATAAGATTCTCTGCATCTTCTCTAATAAGTTTAATACTTCTCGTGTTAATAACCAGTCTCATTTTCTTTATCTTTATTGATAGAGTTTAATACTTTATTCTAATGAACCATTATTCTTGACAGGAGTTTGATCTTCGTTATGCTTTACCCTTGGGTTTTGCCCGTGCTGCACTGAACTTTGGAGTTGCTGGTGGCATTCTTTTTCCATGGGGAAGTGAATTTATGAATATGCCAACATCTTTACCTGATCGGTTTTTCTTGGGTGGGAACTCCTCTCCAGTTTGCACATTGGGTGGACCCACATCGTTATTGGGCTTCAAGACTAGGGGATTGGGTCCAAGTGAGTCCAAAAGGGAAGTAAAAACAAATTCCGAAGATGCAACTTCTGAAAGGGATTTTCTTGGTGGAGATCTTGCTGTTACAGCCTTTGCAGACCTTTCTTTTGATCTTCCATTGAAGGTGTTGAGAGATTCTAATATTCATGCACATGCGTTTGCTTGTGCTGGGAGTCTAACCAAATTAACTGAGAATGCATTTCGAGATTTTTCTTTCCAGAAGTACCGAGATTCATTCAGAAGCTCTGCGGGATTTGGGCTTATCGTACCAACTAAGTTGTTTCGCATGGAGGTTAGTGTTTTCTAGTGAGCTCATCTTGTTTTAACTTTTAATAGAGGTGGTAAATGGGTGGGTTGGATCTGGTTGACCCAAAAATCTTTTGTTCAAAGAATTGAAAAAGAAAAAAAAGAGAGAATATCATCAATAGTTAGTGTGGCAATGACAAGGTGTATATTTTTTCAAGAATGATGTAATTATTGGTATGCAATAGTTTAGGAACATTTACACTTTTAAAACACACGCTTTGGAGAGTTTTGAGCGTTTGATGTGTTTCGTTTTCAGTTATTTTTTTCCAGTTTGGCCAGTTAGTAGAGATAAAACATGGGGTTAAAATTGCCACCTCCATGGGTAAGTAACTGGTATAAAAAATGCAGTAAACTGAACTATTCGATCAGATAACTTGACAATATACTGCATGCATTTGGAGAATATGTAGGAAATAAGTTACTTTCTGTATCTTTGTTCTTCAGAAAAAATATTTAAAAAATAATACGAGCGAGAACATAGTAATGATAAACCCGTGGACGTTGACTGGCATACTGTCGTTTCTTAATATGGAATGAGACATCTGCTTGAAGAATCAATGTAGAAATTTTAAGGATAAGGAGGTTAAATAGTAATCATACTGAATATCCACATCAACTAGGGCTTCAAATAAGGAATGAGAAATTGTAATATGGAATGAGACATCTGCTTGAAGAATCAAAGTAGAAATTTTAAGGATAAGGAGGTTAAATAGCAATCATACTGAATATCCACATCAACTAGGGCTTCAAATAAGGAGTGAGAAATTGCAAGGTTGCTAGTGATAACTTTCAACTACGTGTACACATTACTTGAGATATTGTACACAAGTCTTTATTGAAAGTTCCACTTTGGTAGCTCACAGCTCACTTACTTTCAATTGTGTCAATAGTCTATGCACAATGGTGTGTATAGTAGTAACGTGGTACTAGTATCATTTGATAATTAAGGAAACCTATCTCATAGATTGTTGTATCATGGAATCTGCTTGTGGTACAACCAACCAATTCTTTTCCTGGTAACAATATTTATTATATTACTTGCACACGAACACACCTAGGGCTTGTAATAACCAAAGAGTGCTACTTCCTGGCTTGGATTTTTTTCCATAAAGTGTAACCCCAGAAATTTTGGTCTGGTTCTTTAGGTCAACTACTGCTACATACTGAGACAACATGAACATGATCGAGCCAAGACCGGTGTGCAGTTTAGCTTTTCTTCACCTTTATAGAACCATGGTTCAGTCAAATGCCAGCAATCTTGAGCTGCCAGCAAGCCATTATCTTTTGTTTGTACTTGGAAGCAAACCTCACATATTCAAACATCAGGAGCTCTGGACAGCTCAAGGGTTCTTGTAATTTATGCACCAAAGTACAGAGAAATAATAATGTCTCCACTTGAGTTATAAACATGCACCTTTGCTAGATGAACGGCTGAAATTGCCCAACCTTGACCACATGATTGGTATTTTAACCATGCTTTATGTTAAATAGTAGAGCTACTGAATCATGTTATCTGTTGTATTTTCCCCACTTGGGTTCCAGCATTGTGATATCATTGTTTTGCTTCTTCATTGTATAATATTTGGTCTAGTGTTTTTACAACATATTGAAACTACCATTTGGGTATCGCTGTGGTTAGCTTATCGATGTTGTACCATATGCATTAGCAATGGTACGTTAATGTTGATGTTGTGTTACGTGGGGGTTAGGCGTTTATGAATTTTAGGGAAGGTCAGTAGTAGTTATAGCTTTAAAGGTGGCAAGATGGGCAACTTAATAACCACCTAAAACAATTTCTGGTTGAAATGCTAGGTTGGTTTCTATCTACTTGCAAACTATCTTTCATTTTTTCATTTGAAGTATTTAATGTGTAGATTGTGATTAGAGAAACAGTGCTAGTATAAAAATATTTCAACCTTTGTACAAAACGATCTAGGATGTAGGCATTAGAAATAGACTTTTGCTGACTTTATATGTTTTACTTGATTAGCATGTTTTATCAGCTAATTTATACAATCTATAGTTAGTATCTATGAGATTTAACACAAATGAAATTAACTAAGTAAAACGGGTCAAATTTGTATCCCTTATTATAACCAGCTATGATTCTATTTTCTATGAGCTGCGAATCACTTGGGCTGATGTAAGTTGAGTGGGCTCTTAAAGGCTAATTTGTTTGGGCTTTGACCATTTGATGAGTGCGTGAGAGAAAGTGGTGATGGGAGATGAGAAGTGAAATGATATGAAATCATATAAGATGATCCAAAGGGGGGCCCACAACGATCTTATTGATTTGATATTAGAATCTTAAGGGGTGGCGCGTGGTGATTAAATAGTAACCATATATGGGGGCAGTTTAGCAATTTAGCATCACCCAGGCCCCAGGACTCGACCCAAAGCCCATTATCTGTCTTCTTTCTTTTCGATCATCCCCATTCCCCACTTTCCCCTTTGAAGTGACAATTTTTATTTTTCCCATTTTTCATTACATATATCTTTACTTCGTCCACAAAAACAACAATACAAGTTTTATTTTAATTTATGACGTTTTAGTGATCGCGTGTACACGTGGATTTGTTATATATGGTTTAGAACCATTTTGGTGCTATAGTAACTTTGTTTGATCGATTCGGGTTTGTTTATAATATAGCAATATATAACAATAATAAAGTAATAGAAAATTGTTGATACTTAATTATGTAAGTTATAAAGGTAAATCTACAATAATTTAGAAAGTCGAGAAGGGTTAAATATAATCGTTATTATCTTCATTATCATTATAGTTATTTATACCAAAATGTGAGCTGGATTTTAAAAAATTTAAGGAGACATATGGCTTCAAAAGTATATCCTTTCATTAAACAAACTAGTCAATCATCCGGTTAGGATCCGAAAGTTTGTTACTTCTTGTGCTTCCTTCACAAGTCACATTCCATGTTTTTGAACATTTCAAATGGTAGGCTTTTGAAAAGGAGATTGACCAATGCGAAAACTAGTCGATCGACTATATTGAGATTTTCAATTTATGTGTTTATGCATCATGAATGATGTAAAGTTTTTGTTGTATGTATAGATATGCTTAACCATTTCATAATTTCAAAGAGCGGGTTTAATATCATTTGAACATATAAAAGAACCTATCACATATGTCATCTCATATGATGGCGAGGACTAGAAATGAACTTGTGATATATGGTGATGCAGATCAATCACTTTATGTGATGTGGTATCCATTTATGTTACCAAAAAAGAAACTAAAACACGATTAGGTTGATTAATATGTAACACAAATTCAACTCTTGATTTTCAAATTCCGACATAAAAAAATTATATGCACCTCACTATGTCAAATAAGAGTAATTCAGTTGCAAGTTAACCATGATGCTTGCAATAACACAATAAATAAACATTAAAATAATACATTAGATTTAACAGCTTAAAAACACTGCTAATGCTCCTTTACTTCTTCCTTAACATTATCATTTTAATGATAATAATAGTTAGTTTGTAACATATATCAGTATATATACGTAGTTATGTTCTTGAATATTTAAGCATGCCACTTTTTAGTTCCGGTTGATGAGGTACTAGATGTTTTTAAACAATATTTTACAATATCATTGTACTTTTGATTTGATTATGGCAATCAATTAAATATGGGGATTGAAATTTTAAATGGCAATGAGAAAAAATGTAATGGAACGACTTTATCTACAAGGTTTGCATTAATATAAGGACCATTTTCGTGATGCATACTGTTTGTAACATACAAGTTGTTATATGTCACGATTCAGGAATTTAATTCCCAAATAAAAACTGAAAAAAAAAAAAAAGAAAAAGAACATGCTACTAAGATAATGAGTTTTGAAATCTTTTTTCATTAATAATGTGTTTTGTGTCACGTTTGAGCAACATAAATATGTATTTTAGCTTAACATGTTGAAGGTTTATAAGGAATCTATCTTTTTATATATCGCTACTGTTTATATTACTTTTAGTGATATAATCTTTTTTTAAAAAGCTGAAAACAATAAAAATGCAACGAAACTCCATAAAATTTTAAAAAACTTATCAAATAACTCAAAAGCATTCTCTGTAACTTATGTTACAGATAATTCAAAGTTACAAATCATTCCCATTAAATAATAATGAGAAATTAATGTTATGATTACGGATGTCAAAATCAATATATTATCGGATTTTAAATATTTTTTCTTATTTTCTTATGACATTTTTTCTTCTACTGGATCGTTTTCCGACAAAATATCTCTCATCGCTATTAATGTCATCACCTCAAACCGACGACCACCATTGTCACCACCATTTTCTCCACCACCACCAATCATCACATTGTGTTTAAACGGTGATGATAAATGATATAAATAGTATTTACTTATTCATTTCTCATTATCATTCTTATTTTTATCCTCGTTTGTTTTTCAAGAACCCCAAATTTCATAAACCATATAAATACTAGGTTCTCTAAACATTTTAAAAATGGAAAAAAAATGTTTTTCAATATCAATTTTAGCACACACACGAGCAGAAAGCTCAAAACTTGTGAACGTTGATAAAGACCTCAACGTTCAAGTTCTCAAAAAACAACTATCTTGCTCGTCTATTCGAAAAATAAGGTTTTGAAGAAATCATTAATTTTTTCAAAAATCATAAAAGCCCTAATTCGTACTTCAGGCACAATGTACCAACAATTACTTTGTGAATTTCGGTATACTTGTGGATGGTGTTTCGTTGATTACACGTTACATTAAAATTTGTACTAAAATAGTTTCTATCAATGTCAACATTATTCGTAGTGTTTTTGGGCTTCGTGTTTCTGAGGCTTTTGATCCATTGCCTACCTGTGATGATTCCAAGCAAGGAATCATTGATCTTACAAAGGTCAATGTTACTGTCATCATTCAGGCTGATGGGTCAAGACGCTTTCAAATGATTCACAAAAAACCTATGGATGGTGTCTGGAATATCTTCTTTGGCACTGTGATTCAATACCTGGTTACAAAACAAGGAAGTTTTGATCAACTAAATATTGTGAAGGCACATCTCGCTTGGTCACCAATCAACGATCTCAATGTTGATTATGCTGAGTGATCTTCAACGAGCATAATTAATTAGCTAACTGCATTAGAACAAACACACAAAGTAACAAAGATCTTACAATGCATTTATTTGTCTTATTTCAGGAATATAATTCCCAACAAAAAAAATGTGCTACTAAAATAATGAACTTTGAAATCTTATTTCATTAGTAACTAACATTTCCAGATATTTGTTCTTTTCCTTTTACAAAATGTGTTTTTCTATCATGTTTGAGCAACATAAATATGTATTTCAGATTACCTTGTTTAAGGTTATTTGTTATATTATGCATCACGTACAATAACATAATTATTTATGCCCTGAAAAGGTTAAAAGTTAATGTAAATCGATTCTATTGAAAAATTTATTGTTGGTGGGTTAACAACAATACAATATAAATGAATCTTTCTTGTTTTGATAAGTAACTAATTTTAAGTACATGTTATCTATACTACATATAAAGCATATCCAATTATTGAATCTTAATTCATAAATAAAATTTACCCTTTTACACTCATAAATAATAATCACATTAAGTAGGAAAATTTTTATTCCAAGATTACTTATCATTTTTGTTTTGTTAGAACAAGGTTTATATTGTTACTTTTTGAACTTATATTATCTATTTACAAAATTGTTAATAATATTTAGTTCTACATTATAAGAAGTAAAAGATCATTACCTGAAGCATATATAATTGGTGAGAATATATCTATACTTATTTGTAAAGCATTTGATACGTTATTTAACCAATTGAATCATTATCTATTGATAGAAAATGTTGAGTAACTATTCAAAGATGACATATTAACATTATATTTAATAAACATAGTATTGTACGTAATAAAAATAGATAAATTAATTGTTATCGCCGCATCGCCGATAATATGCTAGTATTATTGTAAGTTTATATATACATATGCTCATAATTTGCATCTAAATTACGGCTAATGTAAGTCCCCAAGAGGTCAAACAAAGAAAAGAAAAAACGAGAAGTCTATCGTATATTATTAGTTTTTATCCGTACACCATTAAATATAATTTATTTAGTGGTATACAAATAAAAGATGATGATATACAAATCATCACCATTACTTAAGAAGATACTATAACATATTTAAGGGTTTAGTAATATATATTTAGCTTAAACTTTTGATCACTTCACTACTCTAAAAAATAACCATAACTTTTTATACGTGCGTTGTGCAAAATAACTTCATCAAAGTACAAACACTTTACTACAAATTATTTGAAATGTTGTATGTACTAGAAAACAGATAGTGTAAAAATTATTAATTAACTAACACTTCGATCATAATCAAAAACTTGACCAATAAGAACACTATCAATCAAAAAAGTTTCTACAAAGCTTTTCAGTGTCAGCTTAGTGTTACGTTAGCAGTTCTTCAGAAAACTGAATAAAGACTTAACACTGTCAATAGATGAAGTTTCTTCATAAAAACTGGACCTCATTATTTATTTAATTACAATAAATACAATTACAATTATAATTTTAAAACATAAATTTAAATAAAACACATTAATTAAAAATAAAACATTACACAAACATTTTTTTTAAATAACATTACATTTATAAAAAAAATACAATTACTATAACTATTAAATAAAGATATTATTTAAAATATGTTTAAATAAACACATTAATTAACTAAAAAAATTCAATTACATTAATTACACAGAAATTTGATGGGAGATTCCAAATGTATTTAATAAGAGCATTTCAAAGTTGATTTTGCTCCCTCGAATCTCTTAATTCTTTATTCATACGAAGTTGCGCTTCAGCCTCTCCGACCACGATCGCCGTAGAAGATTATTCTCGTCTAAGGGGTAGTCTTCCTCAAGTTGACATATATTGTGTCCGTTGTTTTCGGTTATCATGTCATGTAAAATCGTACAAGTGTACATGATTCTTCATATCTTGTTGATGTTATATGCTCTTGTCGTGTTTTTAATGATTGTCTAACGACCTTAAAGCATATCAAATGCTCGTTCAACATCCTTTATTGCAAATTCTTGGAATCTCTTGAATTTCATATCTTCAATCAAACATTTAAACGAATTCACAAGAGTCGCCCATCCAGATAAATTCCGTCAGCGAAGTGATATCCTTTCTTGAATGGAACCACGTTCACATTATACACTACCTCGGGAGCTCTATCTTGGAGTAAATCATTGAACAATTCTAAATAATTAAGAACATTGATGCCATTTTTCGAACCTACAGGACCAAAGTAAGTGTACGAGGTCAGCGCTTCGAGAATGATTTTAGGACAACCTTGATCACCTTGTGTGTATTGACCTCTCCATGCTAGTGTAAAGTTTTTCCAATGCCAATGCATATAATTGATATTTTTGATCATCCCCAGAAAACCATGCAATTCTTGATGTTTAGAATGTAAGTGTTGGATATCTTGGAGTATTGGTTTTCTCAAGTACTCAGTCTAGAATAGATGATACACATTTACGAAAGTTTTCAAAACAATCGTATGACGTTTGTTGACCTATGTGTAAGTATTTATCAAACAAATTGGCAGAACAATCGTATGGAAATTGTCGTACGGCGGACATGCACTTTTAATGAAAATAACTAATATACGGAGGTATCGGTAGTTGAGAGTCAAATGTTATACCTTGATATATACCGAGAAACAATGACTTGCTCATCTGAAAGCGTCTTCGAAAGTAATCTTCCGGGAATGTTGATTTTTCGGCAAAAGAGTCTTGCCACAAATGTTTACCGGCGCCGACACGATTTCTAGGTAAGAATCTTCTAAAAAGAGGTGCCCTTGGTCGTGAACTATTGGCTCCGTTTTCTTCATCTTGTTCCAAAGTTTCAATAATATCAAGCATAGCAATCAGATGAAACAAGCAGTCAATGACTTGATATCTTTAATATTGCATTCTTCGCTCAAATTTTTGTCGTAATTTTCGTATGGATCTATTAAGATATGATATTGTGTTTAAATTATATAAAAAGAGATAATATATGAAAGAAAGTATAAACGCTAGTGAAAATTGTGTGTGAATTTGAAAAGGAAAAATGATAATTGAAGTTGTAGTTGTAATAATAGTAGTTTTGGTTGTGTGAAAAAAAATAACTAAGTTATATGTATATATATATAGAAAAGAAAAAAGATAAAAAACAATTATTATTTAAAAATATTACTTTTTTTTATACTGTGACTATCGGAGACAAAAAAATAAATAAATAAATTGTTTTTGTTTGTTTTCTGTAGGTGAGCTTCACATACGCTCCATCTTGAAGCTTTTTCACCAAGAGGAATCGGAAGACGAAGAAAGAAGCTTTAGTGTCAACGAAAGATCGAAAAGACCGAAGCAAGGACGGAGCAAAGAAGCTCTATTGACAACGGCCTAACGAATACTTCCATTAACAAATTGTGTAACATCGTTAATTAATTACATATTGTACTTTTTTACTTTATAAGAAAAGAGAAGATGGTAGTGGTTTTGTTGAGTCAAACAAGTGAATGTAGGCTTCCAAACCAATGCTTGTGTAGGCTTACTTATTGGGGATGTAATCAACTTTATGTATTCCTCTTTGGTTGTGAAAACTCTTTTCTTCAATCAATTCAAATATCACAATCTCAATGTGAATCTACTTTTATATATTTATTTTTTATTTTTAATGATGATGATGAACAACTATCATGACCCATCTAATCTTATGAGGCCACAACATTGTCTCATCCACTCCTTTGTGGGGATGAACCATCATATGTCCCCCTTTAACCTCATCATCTACGTAATGCTCTGAAATATCAATTTAAATAATGTCTTGTGTTTGGATTTTAGTAGGTAAAAATAGTCAACTTTTCACTAAACAAGCATGATTGAACTATTAAATAAAAAGGAAATTATATGAAATATTAGTAAGACAGAGTGTTTGGATTCATGTGAAGTGTTTTTTAATAGGATTGGTACTAGGATTAGTTTTTTTTGGTTTATTTGCAAAATTATATAAATAAGCATATTAATTATTTGTATATAATTTTTGTATGAAATAAATGGTCAATGAAAACTTTTTACTTATGTTAAGTGTGTCAAATGATCAATTTTTCTTGGGACAACAATCATAAAACGTGAAAGGTTATTGTTAAAAGAATGTGAGGACTCTGTGAGGAAACCAAACCCCTAATTGATGACCTATTAAATAATAAGTACATATATATTATATGTTAAAAATTAAAATAAGTTTCTAACAAATTATTACGTACTCTAAATATTCACTATACTGTTGTAGCTAAGGAACTACGTATATACATGCATGTCCATAACTAATGAAAATAAAATAGAAGAAGAAAAAGTTTTCACTAATAGTCATGACCTTTTTTGATCGTGTATTAAGTGATCGACCGTTCAGCGTCTTTAACTTATAAGGACCTCAAAATATATACGTACATATATAATTTGATAAATAATTTAATTGTTAACTAAAAAATTAAATAAACTAAAGTTGATTGTGCTGGGGAAAAACTGAATTAATTTACGTAATACTAACTACGTACTATAATTTAGCTATTTATTATAGGGCTCCATTTTCACCTACTACATTCAAATTTTTTTGGGATGTTAAAAAATTCAGAATAGGTTTTTTTAGCTATTTATTACGTACTCTAATCTATACTACTTTATAATGTATTTACTATTTTTTTCTATTCTATCACTTTAAGACTAAGTAAATTGAATCCTGACCATTGAATTTATATAACTTTTAATCTCATCCATTCATTTCACTTTAACCTACATATGTAACAACACACCTAACAAATAAACAAACAAATTTGACTAATAATCTCACACAATAGTTTTATTTATCTCACCCACGTACTTAGCATCTGAATATAAAAATACCTAATGAACACAATAGAAAACACACACATTAGATACAAATAAATATGATGCAGAACTAAATCGTGTCGCTGCTTTGCGCAGGTACAGTGCTACTAGTAGTATAATAAGTCGTCACTAATTCTAATTTTAATATTGCGTATATGTGTACAATATCTCGATCTATTGCTCTATAGTTACTAGCTTAATTAATGGTCGATTATTAAGCATTATTTATTCATGAATAGCGTAGGACATAACTATGTAATGTATTCTAGAGATTAATAAAAATTAGTTTCAACGTATATTTTTATAAAACTATAGAGTAAAGAAAATTAACAAAAATCCATGACTCATTAAAACAACACTAAATATTTCTTGGGTGGAAGTGTCCATTAAACAAATCCCTTCTCAAACGCTATATAAATATTTTGCGAAGAAAGGGGAATGTTACAAAAGCCAACCCATGAGAAGCCAAGAGCCACGCTCAAGCTCTTCTTGTGCAGCTTGCAAGTTCATGAAAAGAAGGTGCACCCCTCACTGTCTCTTTGCACCTTATTTTCAAGCCGACGAGCCCAAAAAGTTCGCCAAAGTTCACAAAGTCTTTGGTGCAAGCAATGTAACCAAGATCCTAAACGAAGTCCCCGAACCACAAAGACAAGATGCAGTCAACTCTCTTGTGTTTGAGGCCGAGGAGAGGCTCAAAGACCCTGTATACGGATGCATTGGTGCAATAGCATCTTTACAAGATAAAATGTTCCAACTTCAACATGATCTAGCCGTGGCTAGAGCCAGGCTTGCTCGATGCTCGTCTAAAACATCTTATGCTTCTTGTTCCACAACCTCACCATTATTGATGTTAGATGGTGAATTTGGTTTGGCGTCTTTTGATGACTTTGTGGTGGATCAGGGGGGGTTGACGAATGAATTTCGTCAACACCCTTTTCCATGAAATTGATCAAACTTGAGTATTTTGACCTTTGCCTAGTTGTTCTAGTATAGTGAATTTAGGGATTTATAAAATGACGATTTCCTAGAATTGTGTTTTAAGAACCTCTACGAGACTAATAGTGTAATTAGTTCGTCTAGTTCTCTTAATTATGTGTTATGCGCTTAAATTCATCACAAAATAACTTTATGTGGATTTGAAGCAATTAGGTTTTTTTGTAATTATTGATCTTGAAAAAATGAGATGCTTATTCTTGTTGCTTTTCTTTGTCCCCTTTCGTGCGCTTTGCAAATGCAATACTCCTCTATGCTTATAGCAATCACCATTTGGTTGAACATTTGACATGGCTAAATGCATACTTCAATCATGTTTTTTATTTCGGTAATCATTTAAACCACTCTACACTATATAGACATATCTAATATTTATAATATTCTAGTAACTCAACTCTTATTTATATTTTGAAGCCAAATATGAGATAAAACTTTGGAAAAATGACATGAATGTCTAAACTTATAGGTCTCAATTTAGATCTAAAAATGTGATTGGTAGATGTGAAAAATTGATTGAATAAGATTAAGAGAGAAAAAGTTCAATTAATAAAAAAAATAAGTCTAGTTTTAAATTTACGTAAATAGATGTATATAGCATTACTCGAAAGTCAAAACTTTGTGATTGTTAATCTTACGGAAACATCATTATGTATTTGATTGGTAATATTTGCATAACTCAAGTATGTTTCTTTTGTATTTTCATGTGTAACTTAAAATTATGCATTATATCCTTTTTAACTATTCATGATGTTGGCATACAAAATTTGGTAATATAGGGGCTTCTACTAATTTGTATCTCATCAAATCAAAATCAGTAAAATACTAAAATACAAAATATAAGTCAAATTTTGTAAAATACTAAAGTATATACTATAAAATGATTCAATATCCACCGCAACAAACACAGAAAGTGTAAGCAAACTTGTTGTAAAATGGAGAAGGGGCGATCTTGATCCCACATCGGTGGAGAATACGAAGATGGTTGAAAGAAGGGGTAGTATAAACTATGAGGTTAGTGAAGGTGAAAAGTTATCTTTGCGCTTGGGGCAATGACGCAGTTAATGAGGTAACAACCGAGACGCGTCAATTGCTGGTTGAAAACTATTTCCAAACCCCCTCCTCGGCTCTGGCTTTCGCCTTGGCCGTCGAGAATTTCTGGAAGGGGCTCCCTTTTTCTAAGGGTAAAGCCCTACAATCCTTTTAGTTTAAAATTTCCCTACCATTCTAACAACCAAATGATTAGATTGGATAATAACACTACAATATGGGATTATATAATTAGCACTTGATTATTACTGTCTATTTTTATACGTTTATCTATTCTTAACATACAGTCATTAAAATGTTGCCCATACTATAATTTGAAATCTTAAAATGTAATAAAGCTTTTTATCTGATAAGTTGTATTGTTAATTTTTAGTATAGTTTTTTAATTATATTGATCAATTTAATTGATAATAGGTGTGAAATCATAAGCTTAAATAAAATCTATGTAATTTGGACTCAGAGCATTTCTAATGTTAGCATTAAACGTACCATTTTACATTAAAATAATGTAAAAGTATAGAAAATAACTCCGATGTTAGCACTAAACATCACACTATTTTAATACAGTAACAAATACTGTTTAGTGATGAACTAAATTTGATGCATTACTAAAAATTATTCACATCAAAGAATTATATGTATAATAATTAAAATGTAATAACATAATGTATTAATAATAAATTTGTGATTAATATTTTTAAAACTACTAAACATAACTTGTTATTATATTTATTAAAATAACTTTATATCTTTATAAAAAAATTTCATTTATTTTATAATTATTAAATATAACGATTGTCATTATATTTATTATAAGAATTTAATAATTATATAAAATTTATTATATTATGTTGTTACATTGTTTATTCTAAATTAATTAAAAGTATTTAGTGTTGAGATTCAGTGCAACATATAACTTCTTTTAGTGTAAATGTATTATTGAAAGATAGTCTTTTTATACTAAAATAGTTCAATTTATCGTAGTAAAATAATACATACATTAAAGCTGTTGTGAGGCATCCAACTTATCCCATCTTTCCATTTTTACTAGTAGCACAAACTGAAAAGATTACAGCAAACTGAAAAGATTACCGTACTCACATGAAGCCGAGTACCCAAGTTGTTTGATAGAAAAAGTCAAACAAATAACTACAATCCCTTTGTGTTTGTCTTATTTGTTTTCTCATTTTGGAAGAACAAGACAATCTTAAACTGTACTTTTAACCCGTTAGATTGATAACATCGACCGGACCACTATCACTAAACGCACATGAGATTTTCAACATGGTTTTCTGAGGAACCTATTCTGTTACCTTTATGGTATCTAGCCTTAATATTTACGAATGTGTGTCACGAAACCGAACACAAAGTGCATATGAGACATAAAGGACACTCGTAAGAATTGTATAGATATATGCACATACAAGCAAATGCTTTACAATGGGCTCATGGATAACGAGTGCTACAAACGAAAAGGATTTTGGTTCCCATATTGCTAGAAATGTGAAATGGTTGAGAGGTTAGAATAAGAAGCTTTGGCACCAATGAAAAGTAGCAATGACGCAACTAGTGAGGTAATAACCGAGGCGCATCAGTTTGGGTTGAAAACTATTTCCAAACTCCCTCCTTGGCCTTGGTTTTGCCATGGCCATCAAAAATTTCTGGAACGGTTCCTTAATGGGGCACAACCCTATCAAAGTTTTTACTAGTTTGATAATCTATTAGATCTTAATTAAGTTTTTAAACGGGAATGGTAAAAGTGGTCAATGCTATTAACAATCTTGACCGACGACAAATGTTCTTTTTAACATCAACAGCCTACCATTACCGTTCCTATCACAGATATATATATATTCTAGTATCTAGCATTAAAAGACTATGAATGCATGTAAGTTTCCTGTCTCAGGTAAGTCATCGATGGGGCAATGTTTATTCATGAAGCAGATAGGAGGTACGTACAGAACAGAAGGAAAGTAACAAGTATGCCTAGTTGAAAACATATGCAAGAACAGAGTAACTTTCATTTTGATTTGAATAAGTTAAATAGGTCCACAAATTTCTTGACGACGATTCACGTACACAAGTTCTTTCCCTTTTTCCATCATTAAACAAATTGACCATTCGAGTAATTTATTGTGAAGCTCATTGCATTTGGAGGAAGTATTTACTTTAAAAGTGAATTCAAGGACCCAATTTTTCAGGTGATTCGATTAAGGTCCTGCACATGTAGAGCCCCAGTTATTCAGTGAGTAGTGAATTGCAGAAAGTAGTAGTAAACAGTAGTTAATTTTGTGGCCACTTGAGCTCCTTTTGTTCTCTAGAAGGGCTGGCCATTCATATGCAAATTCTCAACTCTCTGTAATTGGAGCTGCGTCATTTTTGAGATAAAAGAAGAGCTGAATCTCATTTTGAACTACTCATACAATTTTCAGTAATATTAAGGTTCATCCATACAAGGATACGAAAGTGGGAATCTTTGCTAAGTGAAGCGCCGATTATAAAAATTAGATGAATAAAAAGTAAACTCTCAATGAAAATGGATGCTATTAAAGTCTCAGATAGAAATAAAATACATGCAGAAGTCGAGAACATACAAAAAGCAGCATATACATCCTATGAACCCCTTGTTTTGGTACACAACACATAATTATACTCAATCACGCTGCCCTACCAGCTGCAAAAAATGCCTCGGCTATGGCTACCCAAAGAATAGTACAAGAAAAACTTATCCACACACCAGGAAGAAAAACATATTAAATCTTTTATTATTCCTTTAACCAGAAGAAAGTCGACACCGAGAAAAATACTAAGTGGAACCCATGTCAAATTTTACTCATCATCACGAAAGTAATCAGTAGGAGCCCATTGGTGGCATTCCAAATGGAGGCATTGGTGGCATTCCCATTCCACCCATTGGCGGTGGTGGTCCTGGTTGACCATATGCACCACCCATTTGACCTCCACCCATACCTGGTGGTGCAGGTAGAGCAAGCGGTAGTAGTTGAGCATACATATTCTGCAACCCAAAAAAGCATGGTCATAAATCCAGATCTTAAATTTCATTTATATTACGAAATAACAAATAAATAATTAAATAACAAAAAACCTGCTGCTTGATGACATCCTGCTCTTCATTCTCCTTGGCTTTATTTTCCTTCACTGCTTCTATTTTGTCCTTAATTAGTTCATCAACCTTGCCAGTGTATTCACGGATAAACTGCAATAACCCAAATAAGAGACATTGATATCTGATAAGAGTAAGCTCCAATAGCTGAGCTAATGTAAATAGTAAATAAGTCATATTGACTTGCCTGAAGCAGATATGGGAAGGCAAAATCGATCATGTTGTTCAACCAGGCCAGCTCAAGTGCAACATCGGGACGTATTAGATCGTAACAAACAAAGAGGCATGAAGCAAAGCATTCTTTCTTTCCCTGCACAAGCAAGTAAAACAGATACATTACTGGTTTACTCAATAACAACAATAGCATTATCAATAATCAGAAAACGGGTAACATCATGAAAACCAAAAAATAATATACAATTCGTGATAGATAGACATGGTAAAGAAAATTTGCACAGTATACATGCGAGTTATTTATTCACAATTTTATATTTGGAAGAACTTAAATGCTCTTAATAATCCAAAGCATGTAGGTACAATTTACGAAAAGAGTTAGATGAATGGATGTGTGTTTAGAACTAATTATATGCTATTCAATAATCACAATCAACTGTAAGAAAACATGTTCGAGAGTAGGTAATCCGTTGTCTGAATGCTTGACACATTCAAGGACCTGATAAACAAAACGGCTAAAGTGGACATTTTAATATATTGATTATTGTTTAAGCATTCAAACTTATAACAAAATATTATTTGTTAACAATTTATATTTTAAAACAAGATCCTATATAATTACAACAGTTACACTTCTAACAGTCATTAACAACGAAAATGTGGGTAAAAAAGAGGGTTAAATAATGTATCTTCAAATTTCTTATAAAATCATTCTTGCTACAGCAGATATATTCAAATCATTATTATTTAACCCCCTCAATAATCGTATAATCCGAATCACTTTGTCCGAACACTAGATACTAATCATTAATTAAGAGTTCAAATCGCAATAATTAGATATCATCTTTATAATGCGTACCCAAACACCCCCTTAATACTTGGTAGAATAGATGTACCTGCTCAATGAAATAGACGAGTAACTCCTCCGCAAGTTCACGGTCACCAGACTGCGAGGCAGTCTCCATGGCATCTTTGTACACCTTGTCTTTCTTAGACAATGCAATGGACTGTTTCCATCTGCCTGCTTTCTTGTAGATATACGCTGCAACACGTCTCATCTCAAGTAGCTCATGTTTCTCAATCTGTCAAGGCATAAAAACAGATGATATAAACAAATAACGGAAGGTAATAAAGAAGTTTGGGAAATGAAGTTGAACCAACCTTTTGTGCAAGGCCGATCTGGTCAAAGTTATCATGTAAATCAATAGATTCACGCAGCCTATCATAGTCTTCCTCCTCAACATATATTTCATTCAATGCCTCATTTACAGCAGATACATTATTGCTTTGAACTGCAACCATGTATGGTTTAACAAGATGAAGGTGCCCTGCCTGTATACGTGAAATCAGGAACACATCATCAGAAACCTCAATTCGAATAACTGTACAAGTTATAGATAAAAATTGGAGGCTCAATGGTGTAGCACAAACCTTACGCATTATGTCAACCACACGTGTATGGTCAACACGTAATGCAAGAACATTGAGAACATCATTGATAAGGTCTGGATGCTCTTGCAGGTAAAAGTGAACAGCCTTGTAATAGAGCTCCACATTCGCCACTTTAACTACAATATCCTTGAACTGCATATGATCCCAAGCTTCTGGAGAATGATTCATGACAGTACTTGCAGCATTATCAAACTCATCGTATTGAATATACAAATAGGTCAGTTCTTTCCAGTGATGTTGTTCATCACAAGCACGGATGAGCTTTGGGATGTTGAGACGTGTTGAGAAGAGTTTTATATGTTCCATCAGCTTCTCGTGACGGTATCTAGCGTAAAGTACACCCAACTCAGTAAAGATACCCATGTGAGCACGTTCTAAACCTAAACCGCTCTCCATGAGAGATATCAATTCATTGAAGCATCCTCTGTTCTGGTAGTATTCACTCACCTCCTCGAGGTCATCCACCTACATATCTCAAAAAATTAAGACTTACACTTCCACTGATTTCAAAAGGAAATATACAGTATATACATATATCTATACACACATATATATAGATATCTACATCTAAAAAAAAGTTTCAGAACACCTCTAAAACATAGTTAGTTATTGAAATTAAACACTTATCATGTCAGGCATAATTCAATACATACTACCTATTTTCCAGTTGATACTAAAGGATAGAGGTGGCAACTTAACCCATTTACTTGTGAATGGGACAATTTGGATAATGTTTGAACTCTCAAAAAGGTTGATTGTCCAGCAACCTTCCACTCAGACCATTACATGATAAGGTTTTTCATCTCCAATGGTAAGCAAAAAATAGCTAAATATAAAGCGCGTCAAATGGTAACAGATTAAAAGTCACTGAAAGTGTAACTTCAGAGCATGAAACCTATTAAACCTCTTTAAAAAAGAAGTCCAGATGGTAATTATGATTGATGGGAAATAGCAACGTTACTGTAATCAAATTTGATGCACTTTTACAAAAAAAGGCTTCAAAAAACTGACAGAAATGATATATGGGTCAACACAATCAGATCCAGTCCATTTGCTTGTACAAAAAAGTTTAGCCATTTCAACCTAAATCACTTGATTCAAGATATTAACTAATCCTAATTACCTTTATTTACAAACATATATCTACAAACCTTGGACAAAAAGGGATACCCCCACCCACTTGGACCCGCACAAAGGTTACTCATTTTCATCCATTAGCCCACCCACCCAACCCGCCCATTTTCTCACTTCTACTGAAGGATAAAAATATCACCTGCACAATAATATTCAGACCGCAAATCTGAGCCAAGCGGAACTCCTCAGCATCAACACAAGCAAAGCAGACTTCTTTCCATGTCTTTGCACTATTGGCTTTACGAGCAGCATCAACAGCACCTTGAAACTGTTGCAGCCTTACAAGTGTGACAGCAAGCTTAGCCCAGTTGGAGATGAAAGCATATATTATCTTAGCAGCTTCATACAGAGCTTCATCAAACAAACGATCACCAACATTATGGAGGTTTGCAACATTAGGCATGAGAATGAATTCCTCAATGTCACTCAATCTGTCAATCTTTGCATATGCATAGATGAGCTCACTATCCACCTTGGGCTCCTTGGTCTTTTGTCTAACCATCAGTAGATATTTCACCAAATCATGGTAGCATTCAGTGTCCTCAGCGGCACGAATAACATCCAAGAATTGGGTAGAATCATCGGCTCTAATGAAAGATTCTATTGCCTCACTAACTAATCCTTCCCTGAGCTGGGCTTTCGCCACCTGGCTCCACACAGCATCTTCTTCAACACGGAATGCAAACTCTTCAGCCCGTGGAATACTTTGGATATTATCCAATAGAACATTGACAGCTTGCACATTTAAGTTGAACTTCTTGAATATTGCAAATGCTTCTTCATACAGTTGTGCTTCTACAGCCACCTCACCAACAGCAGGCCCATCAAAGTTGTCTAATCTGTTGATGTAGTCCATGACTCGTGATGAATCAGCCTTAATGGCAGTTAAAATAAGCAGGTTTTGGAGGTTGAAGTTTCCACTGAAAGCAGAGTTTTGAAGGACAATTTTCTCAAGTAGCTCGATTAGCTCGTGCGGAAGATCAGCAGTCATAAAAGCCTTGACAGCAGCAGAAACCTGCTCAGGGCTTTTGCTTTCAGGCAAAGCAGTAGAGACAACTTGATCAATGAGTTGTCTTCTGTATTCATTCTCAGGATTCAGAACCTTATCCCAGAGATCAGCATCCATTCTCTCTACAACATATCTACAAGGAAGATTGATATAAGTTGAAAAGTACTCAAGAAACACCATAAAATTAAATTGTACTAGAAGCTAAAAGGAGGAAAGATGGGTGGGTCATGCTGGTTAGGTTGCAGGCTGAAACGATTACAGTGACTAGCAAACACTGCTTTGACCATTTCTTGAACTCTTCTTTAAAACAATTAAAATGTTTTGTATAATTACAAAAACAACATTATTCAACCATCAATCTAAATCTTTGAACATAAATGAGATGATGTTGTATGCACCAAAAGTAGACTTCCGGCGACTTTCGACCAAATCCCCTTTTAGCAAATATTTTTCATTTGACCCATTTGAGATCAAACACTGTCCAAATCAACCCATTTGTAAGTACATGGGTCGAAAATGCCACCTCTAGGAAATAAAAATTCACTGGAAGTCAAGTACCTCGCTTGCAACTTGAAAAGAGAATTCTTATTTGTTACGTTGACAAGTTCCTCATCACATTGTCCTCTGCGGTATGCAACAACGGCAAGAGTAGGATCGCGTTTCTCACAATATTTACCCACAACACGCGAATCGTAATAGGGGTTGGTGGTAAGGAAGTGTTCTGGATTGTTATTGCTATCTATGATAATTTTACCCAAAGCATTGTGTACATGGGGATCTTGGCTTCCTTCACTCACAAGGTGCTCCAAAAACTGAGTAAGCAACCGAAGTCGATTCCTGAAAAGCCATAAAGCAAATAATATAAGAGTGCAAATTAACAAAATGAAGTAATGAACATACAGAAGACCATAGTTAAAGAGAGAACACACCTCTTTTCACACTCATCCACAAGGGGCTCAACTGGAAGCAGAGAACGAACAGATAGAATCAATCCTTTAATGAAATCCTCCGGACACTCGTCATCTAAAAGCTGTCCTACAACTAAAGGAGCATTCCCTGGGTTGACCTATACAAATTTCCCATAAGCACTCAGATACACGAGCCATTTTAAACCATTGCAGATAGACGTGGATATTTCGACCTAGGTACTTATGAATGACTCAATTCAGGTTATATTTTATCTTTAAAGGGTCAAATAGAAACAGTGAAAAGGGAAAACTGAAAGTCACTTAGGTGTATTTTTAAGGCATAAAACCTCTTGAATCATTTTATTAAAAGGAGAAAGGAAGATATAAATATATATTTGTAATCATATTTCACACACTAACTGTAACAGGATGTGAAGGGTCAAGAAAGATCCAACCCATACTGGTCAACCAAATCCTACCAGCCAACCCACCAAATCTGCTACCTATACTTACAAATGAACCACAATTCTTTACTAGGGACCATACCTTCTGAACATAACCTTCAATATAGCGGAGCATATTGTTTGTATACAGATAGTGAGTAAGATCCGGGACAAAGCCAAAGCGATCACACACATTGATCAATGGCCTTGCATCAGGAAGCTTGGCTTCCATTAGAAAGTTTTTGGCCTTCTCAGCATCATAAAAGTTTGATTCTCTCGTCACACGCTCAACCTCCTTGATTTGTCCTGTCTTGGCAGCTGCCTCAATATACTTAAAGTGGATATCAGGATCCTCGCTGTCATAACAAGCTTCAGTTAATGCTAGTACATTGCATGTACAATAAACCCAGAATTGAAGTAAGCTTTTCAAATAAATAGTGGCATTTATAACCAGCCTACCTGGAGCTCAAATATGACCCCAGAAAGAAGTATAGACCTTCATATGATTTAAATTGCTCAAAAAGTTTGATGCATGCTTCAACACCCAGCTGCTCACAGTATTCTTTGGCAACCTACAGTTAATACAATGGTCAGCAAATAGGAATCAGCTTCTGCTACCATTGATTTGACTTCAAGTATTCAACCTTTAAACAGAACTTAAATTTCTCATTTACCTGCACAATTATCTGAAGGTTTCCCCTTAGATTAACCAGCAGAAGATCCTTCATGCACTCAAGGGCCCACTCCTTTGATAGTGTCCCAAAAAATTCTACGAGAGACTGATAAATAAAAACAGTTAGGTGATAGTTCACATAAACCTCACAATGTAAAGCACACAAGTCCAGAAATAGACAAACCTGTGGCTCAATAGCATGCGTGTTGACAATGACACGCTTGATATCAGGTAATTCACTGTAATGCTGCAGAAAACACAAAGTTTCAATCAAGCACGTGAGGTAAATTTCCAAAAACAGGTGAGTTTCTGCACATTAACAAACCTGAAGAGCACGGACGAAGAGACCCGCTTTCTCACAAAGTTGAGCAATGCGAGGACGATCATAGTGACTAAACATGCCATTTGCTAATATGGCATCAGCAACATTAGGGAATGTCACAAGATTGATTTCAAGAACCTGTACAGAAAGTAGAAATGTTGAGATTGAATCTACAGTTAGATGACTAGAATTCATTTGCATTTGGTGACATGTACCTTGGTTTGCAGGTGAGCATGTTCTGGCAAGTTGGGCTTGAGGACATCCAAGAGGAAAGCTGTTGCCTCCCGAATTAAATTTCTCTGAAGAATATTGAATGGGGAAAAAAATAGCATTTTAAATCGTTTAAAAGTATATGATGAATACAACTTCATGCATCATAAAACTTGTCACAATAACAAACTCAATCATCTGTGTGTATGATAAACATACCTGGAGAAAAAGATCTGTTATTGTGTTGTAATCAACTGGACACCCTCCCTCCATTTGGGACATCATCAAAGCAAAATTAACAGCACCCTGCAAAATGCAACACAAGTTAAAATGAACAGCATATTTGCATGAATCTTAATTGTAATTCTCAACAAAGTAAAGTACAGATTTTGAACAGGTGAAATAACATGTATATATATTTTACGGTAAAGCACTAGTACCTGAGGATCTGATCGAAGAATCGTTTGCAGAAGAAACAAATAATCAGGTGTATAACCAACCTGCACCAATTGAAGAGCGATTATAGGATACTTTATGGCACACGGATATTATGGATGCCCACTTTAAGTAAAGTTCAACTAGAAAACAAACAGTTACTGCAAAAGAAAACTACACCTACCTGCTTGGAGTATATTAGAATTTTGTCGAACTCTCTGCGCTCGGCAAAAGCTGCAACAACTTTCGGTGTTGCTCTTGCTTTGATGTAAATTTTCAAAGCAAGATCATTGTCCACAGTCTACAGGTAAACAAGGAAACCAAGTTTTAAAAACGGGATATATATACTGTGAATAGAAGGAGAACAATCGGTTACTGCAAACCACTGGAAAGACTCGAAACTTTATATTGCATACCTTCACAAGATCTCCAAGCTCCTCACTGCATTCCAGCTTGTCCTCAGCCAACCAATTCTCCAACAGATTCTTCTTGTTCTGATTGACAACGAGACGAGATAGCTCCAACGATTCAAAAGCATTCAGCTTTCCTTTAGTTAAAAGTGTACCAAAATACTGTAACAAAGGTGGTGTTTGTCCAGCTTGCACAGGTACACTCTGCAATACATATATAGAGGTTCAGTGATGGTCAAATTGAAATATAACTTTCTAATCAGGGAATAAACCATCATAGGTAACATCCAGTGATATTGAAGTCCGTAGAGGTACACACCTGAAATTTTGCAACTGTGTCCGGTGTACGGAGAATGCCTTGAGGAGACTCTGCAGCAAGTTCAGCAGCTTCTTTGTACTTTGTTTGAGCAAACAATTCTTGAAATCGTTGAACAACCTGATAAGCAGAAATCAATCAGTCAATCATTGTCAGAGAACCAAACAGCCAAACATCACCAATAGGGTTATCTCTAAAAAATAGTCAGCAGCATACAACAACATAGTTTTACTGTCACTGAACTATTGACAGGATTATGAGCATGAAAAGACTTGTGCTAGCATATCTTTTCTATAAATTTCAAAATTGATTAAATAAACAGAAAGGTTCACTTGAAAGACAAGAAACCTAAATTCAATTACCAGATTCTCAGCTCCGGGAAGGTTTCCTCTTTTCGCAAGATTGACGGCAAGTTCCAGGTTGTTCAACTGCAGTAACATATCGGTTTAATTTCCAATATAAAGAAAATGGTACAATCATCGCGGATGGAAAAACATTAGACACTTACTTGTCCACTAACAAAAGGCACGATGGTTGACTCATTTACAGTGGCAAGTAACACCTGCCCACGTCTGTTTACAGCATAAAAGCCGCCAACTGATGAAGCTTCAGAGGTAAGAAAAATAGGATCTGGGCTAATCCTATTCCTATAAACTGCAGTAGCTGTTTCAAGATCATACACGAATAGAAGCCCCAGCTTGGTAATTACATAAATCAGACTATATTTGTGTGATATCTGCAAAGCCAGAAATCTATATGTAAGTTGCCAATGAAGCTTGAAGCTCCCTATTTGATAGATAAAAGAAAAAGAATCACAGACAAAGTACCTGCATAGCAACTGGAAAATCATCTGCAAAGTCAGGAGGGAAGAAAAGGTCTGCTTGTTTCTTAGTAAACGCGGCTTTTCCTGCATATGTAATAATGACAAGCATTAGCTTTCATGCATAAAAAACCCAAAGCAACGAAATAATACCAATATAAGTTCTAAAAAAATGAGGTATACTGCGACAATTATAGGTAGGGAACCAAGCAGAAAAGGCTTTTGACAATGTTGAGAGTCTGATTAATGCATCTTCTCATTAATATTCACCTACACCAGAACTTAAGCATAAAAGTTCCCATAGACAGAGGTCTGACACGGAACACATGTTTAAATGTTGACAAGAGCTTAAAAGTTTATATGGACCAGGTTTAAACCTCTCCTTTGTTTTCTTTTTTTTTTTTTTTTTGGAGCAGAAAGTTCCAAGCTGGCTGACGCATCTAGTTCAATGATGGACAAGAAACCATGCATTTGCCAATCTATCTTATTCCGATACTTTCATTACATCTTTGCAAAATTAGTATATAGAAGACAAAGAGCACAAGCTAAAAAGTATGTCAACCAAAAGGAACAAACAAGCAGATGCTGAATGATTATTCCATGTATTGAGAATTAAACCTGGCTGGGCACCAAGCTCAATGACATGAAGCTTCGATGTAACTTGTCCAGCATTGGAGCTTTTTGTTGCAAAAGAAATAAGAATCGAAGGATTCTCATTGCCAGGAACCTGTGGAAGGCATATGAATATGTGATCATTAGCAATGCAGCTGACTTTGGACTGAAGGAAATAGTAAAGAAATCAAACTCTTTTAGCTATAGTACTGACAGAAGGGAAAACATTTTTACTTTGAAAGACGCAAATGATGCTGCATGTGCTTCAAGTGCTTGACTGCGCTGCTGATCAACAGAAAAAAGCTGCATGTTTCCTTTTACTAGCTGAGGTCTCTGTTTGCATCAGAATGGCAGGAAGGTTACTAAAGCTAAAAATTCCAGCAAACTATTTGCCATGAATGGTTCTCTGTGATACAGAATCTATTGTAAAGTTGCACAAATTACTGAATATAGAGAGTAGTTCAAGAACCATAGATGATTCCATCAATTCCGAAGAATATGTACTTGACTACTTGTGTGTTAGAAATGAAATAATAAACAATACAGATTTAAGATCAAAAATCAGATTGGTCTGGTTAGTTCCCACAAAACCTAGCAGCAAGGAAAAGGAAAGCAGAGGTAAACCCACGCCATGAAGTAATACACAATATCCATACAAGAGTACAGTTGAACATGGTGCTCGTATTACAGTTGATAAAGGTATATTGTAAGAGGATTGATAAAGGTATACTGCAAGAGGATTGATAAAGGTATAGAGCAAGACAATGTTTTTTTTCAAGTAACATGCAATTACAGAATAACAACGAACCTCTGGTGAGCCAGGGGCAATCCCAATCAACACCAACCATTTCTCAGATGGATCGCATCTGTAGTTAATAATCTGATTGTTCGCTAAATTGGCAGTTCTATCAAACATCTTTGTAGGTTCAGAATCACCTGTACCAAATGAATTGCACAACATTCATAAATGAACCTTTAGGAAATAAGTAAGCAGTATCAATCCAAAAAATTGAAGATAATGTACCCTCAATTGACCAATGATACACTGAGGTCTGAGTTACCATGCCCAACATCTTTGGAGAAATCCACTTCCAAAAGACGACCTGAAGATGGAAGTATGATAAGATCAGATAAACTCAAAGGTAGCAAACAAAATGAAAAGGCCATAAACCTTTGACATACAACATATTGCTGTTACCTGCTCAGGCATCTGATGGGACTTCATTTTGGCTTTCATCTCAATATTAAATATCTGTAAGTGGTCTTGAGTAGTTCCCGGCAGTTGAGCTTGAACAAAATAAGACCATTCATTAGCTATAGAAATAAAAACAAAACTTACTGTTTCTCTAAGAACCTTCATATGAGTTTTAAGCTTTTTTGCTATATTATGGATTATAATTATAGTTCAATTTTGACTTGACATAGAATTTAGAGAAAATAACAAAAGTCTGAACAGTTCCAACTTATGAAACACCATGACTTGCATCACTTATAGTTTTCAAATCTGCAAGTTTTTGTTCCATTACAGACTAATACAACAGGATTGAACATCTAAGTTCTATCACAAGCACGAGAGAACATGAGCAATGGCAGTGAACTGGAGACCAAGTTTACCTGGAATCTCTCAAGTATAAACATTCCTTCAAAAGGACAGTGGATAATATATTTTAAATCTCTAACTGACTATAAGCAACTAAAGTGTGATCTTAATTATATCAAACACTACACCATAAACACATTGTAACCACCACCACCCACCCACCCACCCCACTTCCAACATCCCGCGAAACTCATGGAATTCTCAATCTGTATCATTTACGATGGAATAAACATTACAGTTTTATAGACTTCAAGGCAATTTCACCTAGGGGGCCACGTGTCAGGATGGCAAAGATTTTATTGGATAATTCATCTTGGTCAATGATACTTGCTTTAACTTGAAACCTTGAAGTTAACTTTGACAACCTCATAACTTTCATTATGAACAGCTATCTTATATGTCTGACTAATAGTCGACCAAAATCACTACGTATAAAGAGTTAATTGTGCCAAATTCCAGCAGACTGAAGGACAGAAGGACTTCTTACCTTTTAAAGCCAGTATCTTGGAAACTGGATTCATGAGAGCTGAGTCAGCAGTAATCGGCCTCCTCAGTGGCTGTGAAGGCATACTCATATCGATAATCACCACACTATTCTGAGGTGATGTTTCACGAACACATATGAACTTATCGGACTCCATTGTGACATTTGTAAACGTGATAAACTGTGGATTGATCCCTACGCTTGGCAACTGCAACATCATATATTCAATCAATGCGCAAATAGCCACTAATCAAAAACCACATTAATCAATTTACCAAACAGATCTGAAATATGACCTCTAAACAAAACTGCTTATCAAACAAAGCAAGTCAAGACAAGAATATGTACACACCTAAATAAGCTAGCAAAGTTGATCAACTTACATAAAATCAACACCAATAAGAACTCAATAGGTAACTAAAACAATAACAAATTGTAAACTGAGCTACGTTTAACCTACTCTGATACGAATATACTAGGTTTAGAAGAACTATAGTAAACGCATATCCTCTAATATAACAAATTTACATAATATGATAACACAGAAGCTCCGAATTTTAATTATTCATTTCAGTTAACCCTAAATAACTATAAAACATAACGAAAACGATAAAGTGAGCAAATTGAGCTCGGTTATCAACAGTATAAGTGTGATCTATTCGCCTATGTGCGTATAATAGAAATTAGGTTTCCGGTGAGATTGACATACCGTGAGTGCCTCTTTCATAGTAATCGGAGCGTTAGCGGCCGCCATGGTGATGGCGAAATAGATCGAGACGACAGCAGATCAGATGTAGATGTGATCTATGCGAGGGGAACTGCGTTGATTGAATGCCGGTGAAGGATTCCGGTCGGCCGGAGAAATAAATGGTCGGCGATCTCTCGGAGGCGAGAGATCTAGAGAGAGAATGTGTAGTCTGGCAGTACTTCTCAAAGGCGAAGACTTAAAAAATACAAAGCCAAAAGGAAAATGAAATAAGAATAGAGCACAGAGTGTGTGTTGTGTGAAGGGTGATCTATCAAAATGAGATTGCAAAACACTCTTGTAGTTAAGTTACAAAAATTAACAACAAATTGTTACCGTTGATTCATATCTCTTCTCTTATCCTATAAGATTGTGCAACGATTTAAAAACCGTTAGGTCCGACCCAGTTATATGGTTTTGATGATTTGAATCGATGGTGATTATTATATCTGTTTAGAACTATAAAATTACTATTAGATGTACAAATAATTTGAAGTAAAAAAAAAATTATTTTTATTAAGTTGAAAACTGACTCCAAATTTGAATTTCAAGTTCCCCGCTTTCAACTGTCTTTTTTTGGCGGACCGGAGGGCACCCATTTTCTCTTTTTTATTTTGGTTTGGTTTTTATGCTCATTGTAGCAACACGTCTTTTCTTTTTCACCCTCAAATTGGAGTTCATTAATCACCATTCTCGCTATTACTTTTCTTTTCAAAATCATGTGGTCTTTACATCACACACTCATGTCTTTCTCCTGCATCACTTGTCTTATTGGCATGTGTTAAACACCCTCTTAATTGAACTTTGATCTCTTCATCATCCATTTACTTACCACCTTCTAAGTAAAAGAAGAAGATCTCCGTCACTAATGTCATGATCTTGTCAACTTTTGTCAACTATGTTTTCTCGCTCTCGGTAGGCAAGTCTTATTTTTCCTTCGCTTGACCCGTATCTCGTTAAGAGCCATAGAGGTTTAATGAGGTTGGTCCATGTGGGATCTAGATTTGTTTAAAGCTTGTCATGCTTTTCATTTCAAGTATGTGGGATTTGGATTTGTTTGGTCCATCTGGAGTCTCGTTAAGACACGTATATCGTTACGGACTCGAGGTCTATCAAACCTCTATCGACCAAAGTCACTGATAATAAGCTTCTCATTTGCATTTAGGTTTAATTATTAGGCTTTATTATAGGGAAATTGATATTTTTACCCAAAAAAAAATTAATTTGCCCTAAAAAGAACTATTAAAATTTGTCTCATTCGGTAGAAAGTCGCAAGGACCTTGCGACCGGACATCTCAGTCATCTGACCAAGTACGCTAGTAGAGTACGCGGGTCACAGGTGTCTTTGTAATGCCATTTACTACAAAGATAGTGTTTTTGAGTAAATTTTTAGGTGGGCGAGTAAATTTTACTACAAAGATAGTGTAATGCCATTTTGTAACATTTCTTGGATCTTCTAGATTTTCTTACATTTATTTGTAGTAAATGGCATTACCATAACTTCAAGGGGAATTTAAATTTTTAGTTCCAAAACATTGAGTTGACTGAGATGCTTCGGCCTTTACCTTTGATTTTGATTTTGATCTTGATGTTGATCTTATTTTGATCTTGATTGACTCAGCTCGTCTTTTCTATCCAAAAGAGATCTGCAACCATATCAACTATGACCGATTTCCTTGCAACGACTACATCATTGTGTTGATTGTCGTTTCCCCTTCTCATCTCATTGCGAAGAAATACGAGTACGACTAGGTAGGCGACTAGATTGCCTCTTCACAATAACTGACGGTAACACAGTCTTCAGATCACCTCGATCCACCCATTCTGAAGGATGACCCATTGGTAAATAGCATATGCATAGGCAGCTTGATACGTCTATGACGTGAAATACCTCTTCGCGTAGCAGCTTACTTCGTCCTGATTGAAGTGATGGGTCAGTGCGATAACATGTCCAAAGGTGGACCTGACAACTGTCATTTCATGCAACTACATGTTCTTGTTTCCAAGTTAATTGTTGCAAGGAATCTATTTTTTTTTTATCATTTAGAAGAAAGTCAATTCAAACCCTTATAATCATTCATATCATTGAACCATTTAACGTTAAACCAATATATTTAATGACCTAATCAAACATGTCCATCCTAACTCACTAATTATTCGACATAAATTTTAAAAGTATTCTAGTGATGGTACCTTTAATTTTGTCATTTCCCCAATTAATATGTTCTACATATATTTAAGTATATCTTCTTTTGGTATGCATATGTAGTTAAAAAAATATGTTGTTAAAAACTACTTTGTCTCGTTTTACTAAAGTTATATGCAGTTTTTTAAATGTATTATTTACGTTTGTACTTATCATGTTTCATGTTTTTACATTATTTCAAGTGGAATTGTTAAAAAATTAAAATATGGGGCTAAAAAACTGAAATAACTTACTGAAAAAAACCGAACCGAAGTCAAAACCGACGATCCGATTTTCAATAATGTAATAACCGAAATATTTCGATTCGATTCGGGTTATACATTAAAATCGAACCAATAATAACCAAACCGATATTTTTCAATTATCTAAAATATTTATTTACAATTTTATATATATATTATTTTTCATATTACTCTAAGTCTCTAAGTCTATAATGTAGTCAAATAGTAATTACATGTTTTGTTTTATTATATGTAAAATAGATAGATATTATATTATAATACTCCATTACACTCATCAACTCTTCAAGCATCAATCAATGATACTCCAATAATCCAATCAATCCATAGTTCCTTCTTAACCAACAAAACCATAAATGTTAGTTCAATCCAATTTGTAGTTCCTTCTTAACCAACTAAATCATAACCATTAGTCAATCTACATAGTAATTAGTGGTGTGATAGAGTTAATAGTGGGAGTCTAGAAGATAATGAGATAATGCATTTGTTATTTATAAAATAATTAGCTAAATACATAAGAGCATTCAATTTTTTCAACCAAACAAGTAGAATTATAGGATAACATACTTAATTTATTCTATATAACAAAAGAATTATAACAAATTATATTTACTTTGACTATCAACGTTGAAATAGTCACTACTATATTTATAATAAATAGTAGTTTAAATGTTACACTTATTTATCAATGTTCTACATCATAACAACTAATTCAAAAAATTATTTAGATTGTATTTTGAAGGTTGTAATGGTTATAATCAACGACTACTAAATTATACATCATCGATCTATATTTAAGATATATATTATTATTGTTTTAATGAGTCAATTGTACATGACAATTTATAAAAACGCATACAACAAATGATCACATTATGTTATATTACTTAAATCGTATAAATTAAATTGAATTATAATGTGACGATAAATGTTACTTTTTAAAGTATCTCGGGTATTTAAAAAATCTATGTATAATCTTGTGAATATGTGAGTTATAATATAGTATTTGTTTCAAATATGATGGATACGATAACGTTTGTGGATTAGGGGTGAGCATCTGTACCAAATTTCTGTTCCCTTATCCTTATTGTACTGGTACCGTACTGAACCGGTACCAATCGAATTCAAACATTTCGGTATTCTGTACTCACTTTCGGACGAAAAAGAGAATCAATACTTCCGGTTCATATTATGTGTACTAGCGAAATACCCGCGTAATGCAGCGGGAAAAGTTTATTAATTTCACGTTAATTCGATATATAATATTATGTTTTCTGTAGTATTTTAAAAAAACAAAAACTATATGACAATACACAAAGAATGCTCTTTTTCAAATGGAAAAATCACTTTTAAAAATTTTTCAAAAAAAAAAATGTGTAACAAAATAACTCAAAGTTAAATATATCATAATATGTAATTACAAACTCGATGGTTGGGTTGCAAGTTGCTAGTGCCGAATTTCGAGTTCTTAATGGACATGTTGTGAGTTATGGAGTCGTTTTTTAAGTCTAGAGGTTTAAGTTTCACTGATGTTTTATATTTGGTTTGTTTTTCTTTTGTATTTTGATGTTAAACATTATCTACATTAGCTGGTAATCCTAAAAAACATCTAATTATGTTTGTATTAATGAGAATTTAATGATTACATGTATGTTAGTTATTTCTATAAATTTTTGAAAAATCTCTTAGTAATTGTATTTATATGGGTAAAAATAGTTTTTTCTATCTTAAAAAAAAAACATTCCAAATGCATTATATAATAGTTTAAATATAGATAATAGTCTATAGATGTAGATAATAGTCAATAAATATAGAATAGTTTAATTTAAAATTAAATGTTATATATTAATTAGTTTATGATAATGTTTGTATTAATAAGAACTTAGTAGTTAATAATTAGGGGTATATTAATTAAAAATCATAAATTAATTAGTTTATAGTTTAATATTATTTGTATTAATGAGAATTTAATAATTAATAATGAGGGGTATGTTAGTCATTTCTATGAATTTTTAAAAAAACTCTTTGTAATTATATGGGCAAAATAGTAAAATCTATCTTAAAAAAAACATTGAAATGTATTATATATTAGTATAGATATGAACACAAAATGATATTTTTTAGCGATTAATTAGAGTTGACTATCATGTATGAATATAATTGAGATTTTATAGAAGTGTAGATAGTGCTTTTTGACACAAAAATTCACGTTTTAGCACTGTAGATAAATCTCAATTCCAAATGCATTGCTTATTAATATATAGTTAAGGCCCATGACTTTGTGTCATTACAAAATCATGTAACATGGTACAAAACAAAGTTTTTGTATATATACATTTTTCTTTGTCATTGTCATTCTATCTTAAATGATGAATTTTTATTTATTTGAGATACAATGATATATATAGTCTTTAATTTATATCGAATATAAGATAAGTTCACAATCGTTCACTAAGATACGTAGTAGTTATCCTTTTTTAATATATTTTTGGTACCAAACCGGGTATGTTACCACTTTTACCGTACCGATACTGGAACCGAACCGGTACCAAACCACTTTTATTGGTACGGTATTTGGTACTCACGTTCGGGCCAAAAAGCGGTACCAACCCGTTCGGTACCAGTTCCGTACCATGCTCATCCCTATTGTAGTTCTTATAAACATGCTAAAAGAAACAAACAAACAAAGTACCTAATGGAATTAGAAAAATTAAAATTGTCTTAAAAGTTTTATTTTGATCAAAGTGTTATTAACCGAAAATAACCGATAAAAATCGAATCGTAGAGAAATCGAAATCGAACGGTTTTGATTATTAAAAAAATGAAATATTCGATTCGATTCAATTTTTACCAAAAACCGAATCAAACCGAACGTAAACACCACTAGCTAAAAGTATCTGACATAATTCCATCATAGATGGACGAAATTTTTTTGTTAAATCTTACTACATACAAATAAAATGGTTTATTAGTTCCTTGTTTTCGGTGATGGTAAAAAAGATATTGCTGCCCTCTATTGTAACATGATTCATCTCATACATGTCATAATATCCTTACATCTCATATTCAATGAGAATATTGTGATCAAACTATTCACAATCTCACAACAATATACAACTTTTTTTTAAATAACATTTTACTCTTTAATTTTGTCATTTTGAGTTATTGTACTCTTTCCGTCATTCGAGACCACTAAAACTTGCTCTTTTTGTGGTTCGAAGCCATTATTCGCTCCATACAACGAGAGATCCGGTAAACAATTGATATTATGATCAAGTTTATGAAATTAATTTTGTTACACGGAATAGTAATTAAAAAACGTAAAAAAAAATACACAACTAATGACATCATTTTATGTAAGTAAAATATTTTCGATTCGAACGAGAGTTTCGAACTACGTATAAGTTTTAACACGTTACGATGTCGTTACATGTGTACTATTTTTATTTTTTACACTTTTAAAATCTGATTCCATGTCACAAAATCAAATTTATAAACTTGATCATATCATCAATTGTTTACGAGATCTACCGATGGATAGTGCAAATAATTGTACTGAGTGACAAAAAACTAATTTTAACGGTCTCAAAGGAAAAAAGTACAATAACTTAAAATTATAAAAATGAAAAGATAAACTGTAGAAAAAAAAACCCATAATATAATGACATATATTTTTATATAAGGTATAATATAATATAATGACATAGTTTGCCATTTGTATATAAAGGTATGATATAACCTCATGAAGAATTTTCGTTTTCTTTCTTATTTATCTTAAATAAAAAATATGGAATTGACTATATTACAAAATTGATAATTAGACATTATAACAATGTATCTTTATAATAAGTCAATTATTATATTCTTAGTAAAGAAAGAAGATCATCACTAACTATTATCATATTCTTAATACTATATAAAAGAATGTGATCGTTGAACACTAAAGCCTCACCACATGACGTAATTAGGATTTCTACTCAAACTCAACTAGAAAAAGTTACTAAAACCATTACGACATGTACATACAAGAATGACTCAATCGAGTCTCGAAAGAATTAATTTTCATAAAAACTTACCACACAAAATCGACTCCAAAAAAAATAATAGTAATACAAAAACTCGTGATTTCAACTTCAAATCCTACATAGGAGTAGGTTAATAGCTACATAAATGAATTCCAAATTCAAATGATTTACTCAAACATTGTGTTAACTATAATTAGTAATGGTATAACTTCATTAGTAACAACATTAAAAAAATACTCATTTCAAACGCTCACAACATACATCATCTAAATACAAATCAAAAGACTCACAATAATTATGATGACTTTTAGTTCATATTAATTCTAACCAATGTTTCAACATTTATCATTTCAATACGTATATTATATGCTGACTTTCAAACGTTAAGTGTAAAGCAAACTTTATTGCCCACCACCATAAATTAGTTAATCTCATCTTTAAAATATCGCTGCATTGTACGAGTATGAGTACCCTACTAATATACAATTATTTATACATGTAATAAGCTTTTAGCGACAATATTTTTGAGCATTATTAACAATACTCCATTTATATTCCACTTCAAACATGTTATAGAGATGTCTACATTGTCATGCCTATAGGTGGTGCAAAGTTTTTCTGAAAATTATTTTAAGTTTGCATGAAATTGTGTATGTATTAGACATCTTACATAGTTCTTTAGGTAAATAGTAAAAATTATGTCACACTTATATGTGTTATCCTTCTAAGCTGAGTACCTTAAGGTCAAACCATCTCAATCAAATTAAATAGGAGATTGAAAGGTAGATTATGACAACCACTTTATTGGTAAAGGCATAAGTTTACATTTAAAACATTTTGAAAATTTAACCACTGTAATATTTATTATTTTTGGGTTGAAAATAGTTACTTTTGATTAATTCGTTTGACAAGTATATGAAATAAATAAAAAATATTAGAAAGATAAGACTTACGGTACAATTATTAACGGTCCAGTTAATAGTTATAATTAAAACCGAAACATTATGGTTATCAAATTATTAGAAATCAAATAGACGGTTTTACTTTCATTTGATGTTTCAATCAACCATTCCAGTTAGCTCTGTAATCGAACAGAATGAATACGAATGAAGCATGTTCTTGTTTGTTCGTTAAGGTTTTATTGAACAAACGAATGAACTAACATGAACAAATTTTTCTGTTCATGTTCGTTCCTTAACAAAATATGTTTTTTCACGAACGCAAACAAACGAACATACAAATTATTGCATTTGTTCATTAATATGTTAAAAGAACACGAAGGAACATATATATACAGATAGATATTTAACATTACGAAAACGACCAAAATGTAATGTTTAAATCTGATAGAAATGAAGAAGTTTTATAAGACATGATAATATGATAAGGTTTAATATTATTATATTTAAATTTAAATTAGATAAAAAAGAGATATTTGCAGAAATTTATACTAAACTATTAGTAAATGAACATAAACAAACATTAACGAACATGTTATCAAACGTTCACGAACATAAACGAATGAATGAGACATATGCTCAAGTTTGTTCATATTAGACGAATATAAATTTTTGTTCATGTTCATCGTATAATTAAACGAACGAACATAAACGAACTTTCAGCCGAACGAGTTTATGAATTGTTTGTTGAACATTTGGTTCGCTTACGGCCTAATTCCCGTTAGAGTTTAATTTTTCAATTTTTCTACTAAGCACTTTCCAATTTTCACTAGTAGTCATTTTTGAATTTAGGTTCGATAGATAAATCTGGCTGTTTCGTTATTTAAACTAACCTGATTATAGTGATTGACCTAAATGACTAGCTAATAAGTGTCTCCATGGGATTTGCAAGTAGTATTTTACTCCTCTGGCGTAATCACAATTACGTGCTCACTAGTTCAAATTCAAGAAACAAAAAAAATCATTCTTAACACTTCTCTAATTTGATTGTGACTGTTACCATGCCATTTTAATGGATTGATTCATTCCAAATCATAAGTTTAAATTTAAAAACGATTTCAAAAACTTCAAGATGAAAACTTCTCGACGTATTATTCTACATTAAAGTTATGAAGGCTTTGATTTTAGGTGAATGAATTGACTTATCTCTTCAAATAAAAGGTTATCACTCTTTCTTTGTTACTCTATGTCTCTCTGATTTTTGTTAATTTGGTTTTTCCGTTTATTCAAAGTACACATGAATATACAATATCTTATGTTACTCTCCATCTTATGATTTTTGAAGTTTATTGGACGCACACGAGGTGTTTGAGGTAATATCAATGGCAAGTTTTGAGGTTTGTATACGAGTTTACGGTTTTTGGATTGTGTTCTTAATTTTTGTTTACTGAAAACCAATCAAGGGCGACATTGGTTTCTTTTTCGTTAAGATTTCTGCAGTTGGAACATGCTTTGGTTGTTTGCTATTAAGGATATCATTCTTTCTTCATATTTCTTTATGTATATAAACAATTTTCACTTCGATATGATTTTCTTTGTGAAAATGATGTAACAATTTTAATTTGCCACTCAGGATCTTCAGGCGCATAAGAAGTTAAGCTCAATTTTGGCACTTATTGGAGTATTGGTTATGTAATTTGGCACCTTCCCTTGCTCTTAAATAACAACATTGTTGTAAGAAATTTTTATAAGTTCATAATCCAGGTTTCAACTATTGGTTATGAAACATGAAGTAGTGGGATAATCTAAATCTATATATATATTCGTTATGCTTATTCCATATATTTTAGTTTCAATATGCCATTTACTTAATGATGCGGGAAAATGTCTTAAGTCGGTAGCTTTATTAGCACACATAATTCATGCTCAAATTCTATGAACTATATCAATTTAAATGAAGTATTGATTATAACATGTGTTACAAGCAGGTGTTTATAGGATCTTAATCACTAGATTGAATGGGTCACCATGTTTGAGGTATAGTTTTCATACATGTTATGCAAATAACTAAATCTATAAATATAAACTCGCTCGTGCATAATCCAATTGCTCGATGGCATATGAGCCAGGGTTTCATAAACAACATTGCATTTTTACTTTGATGGGGGTGTATATTGTAACTGTATTTTTCAAGTTTTGTCTATTATTTTGACTTGTTATGATATTAGGGTTTATTAGGTACCATTGGCTTGGAAAGGATCAAGAACAACCTTTCTAATATTTTTCTTGATGCTGAATTTTATACATGTTGATATGTTTAAATCAAAATGTATGCAAATTACTTGATATTGATTGGAAGAGGATGATGATATAAGCAATGTGCGATCATCCATTCATAAATTTTTGGATTATTTTTATTTCAATCAGAAGCAATGTACACACTCATCTGAAGTCAACCCAATGCATGCTTTCTGAGCACATAATCGATCAAGTTATCGTGTGACAGAGCTGGCAAAAGGGCATGTTGGGTAATGGGCATAAAAGGGCCAGGTTGAATAAGGTTTATTGGTTGCTGCTTGAAACGCACAAGGCATAGTCTGGTCGGCCTAGAAACACAGATTTTTCCATTTTCTAAAGTCGAGAAGTGACGCTTAAAGTTTTAAGTGAGGATGAACTAAAATGGGGTAAAAATAATAATTTGTGCATTATTTTGTATAGGTATTTGGCAAAATGAATATTTTAGTACCTTTGTATATTTGATGTCTACGCATGTGGTGAGTCTTGTATTATAGTAGGAAAGCAATTATACAATTTGTGTATTAGTTTATTGATTGTTGAGTTGTAATAGTAGCATTAGAGGTATACATTTGTTGTGAGATTAACTTTATACTATTTTTTAACCAAAAAATAGTGGTCAACTTATCTGCACACTTAACATTGTTATTTTACAAGTATATAACATATTGACATGAACCTCTTGACTAATTTATCAAATAATTATCGTTCCTCAACAATTTTTTTGTGATTTATGATACGTTAAAGAAACGACAATATTGCTCATGTATTTACAGCAAGTTTGACTTGAAAATGATAAGAATTAAATGATTGAGAGTAAGAAATATAGTATAATGGGGAGTTAAATAATTTTTTAATAGTTATCTTTTGTAAATGGACAATCTTTTGTAAGACAAACAAAAATAATAATGTGGACAATAAAAATAGGACAGATGGAACAATAGTTACAAAAAAATGAAAAGTTTGATAATAAAATTAAGGTTTTGATATATTTGTAGCACTTATAAATTTGTCTTTCTAAGACGGTGCCAATATCCCGTCTTATGGTTCGTCTTTGAGACGTCTTCCAAAGACGCTATTAGCACCAACCGTTTTTGATGGGCATCTTCGTGCTTGCGTCATTGTGTGAACGGTAAAAGACGAATTCGTGCGGGCCCATTTGTAGTAAACGTAATTTTTTTTTTAATTTTCTTCTCTCAAATGGTAATAAAAAAAAATACAAAAAATAAAAATAAATTCAAACGGTAACAAATTTCTTATTTTTTTTATATTTTTCTTTTTATATACATATACATACAACTTAATCATCTTTTTTCACATAAATACAATTATAATTTCCAGAATTATTTATACATTTTTTCATATATTATCTTTATCTTTATAATTTAAATATAATTTAATATTGTAAAATTACATGGAAAATTCCAAAAGTAAATAACGAAAGTTTAGTTTTTTTGTTGTTTAGTATTTCTGAAAAAAGCGTGATTTCGGAGTGGTCTAATTGAATAAAGAAATACACCTGTAAAGTTAGCGAGAGTTAAAACACACATTTCGAATTCCCCAATTTTCTACAGAAGTCCCGCCCTGGTACTGAAAAATTTCTCAGGATTTGATCTGTCATACCGTTGTTGCAGTTAGGTCCAATACATACAAGTTGAAATCTAGGGTTTGTATATCGCATTACTAACGTCGTTTTCCTTGATTGTAATTCCTTTTTATAGATTAACCGATAAATCTGTTCAATCTCTCAGTTTCAAATGGAGGCACTGTACTCAAAGCTGTATGATAAGTACACCAAGCTCAAGGTGCCTACCAGTAATTGTGTCGATTGGTTTGGAGTTCGTTATCCTAGACTAATTTGTATGTTTGATTGCTTTACAGGCTCAAAAAGCTGCTGAAATAGAACACTTAAATTTTGATCAAGAAGAGAAATTCACAACCTATGTCTCTGGTACGTATTTTATGTTCATCCACAGGTTAATTTTGTATTGACTGTTTTCCAGATTTTAAATAACTGCCTTAGAAGTTAGAATACGCTCATCAGGAGTCAAAAATTTAGGATTTGGTGTCCCGAGTTACCTCTAGGGTTTGTTATAGGCACTACTGTTATTTAGGAAACTGTTATGAAGTCATTAAGAAAATGATAAAAATACTCATCAACCTCCATAGGAAGAAATGTTGCAAATTCAACCCACTTTTTGGTATTACAAGAAGTGTTAATCATTTGAGCTCTTGTTGGGATTATGTGCAGAAGGGTTTGTTTACTTATGATTCTTAAATGTTTTCATGTCTCAGATGCCACCGCAGTGTCAAACCAGTAATTAAAAGTTCGCCCCCACCCCCCACCCCCAAATAACCTGTTGTAAGTATGTCTAAAAGTACTGAGTAACATTGTGTTGGACTAACAATATGCTGTGGAATCCTTCACATATTTTAAATTCCTTAAAGTTGATATATTTGGTGGTTAGGATTTAGGATAGTCATAGTGATCCCACTATGTTACAATATGATGGATATATAAAGGTAACCATATATCTCCAAGGTGAAGCTATAAGCTCTAGGAATTTCTCCTAATTAAAGGTTGGAAGATTTTTTTCTCTTAACTCAGCACTTAGTTGCAGGTTCATAGTTTCATACACTTTCTTCTTTCCAACCATTATATCCTGATTTCTTTCTTTTCCATCTAGAACTACTTTATCGATTTCCATTCCATTTGTTTGAATTATAAAAAAAAACTTGGATGCCTCAAACATTTCTTTCAGCTCAGCAAGCAAGCTATAGTGTTTGACTGCTTGTTATTGTCATTAGAGAAATGTTAAACATAGAATACAATGGACATTCAATATACATGCACTTTAATTGGGAGCTAGCTGAACCCATACAAAATCTTTAACCCTCTTTTTGGATGATAGCATAAATGATAACAAAAAAAACCAATACAAAGACAGTAATTACCTGTCTACCACTGTTCTACAAGTGCAATTGGCTAGGCAACACAGCACAATCACTATACATAAACACTACAATGTTACCCAGGGCTGAACAAATCCGAAATTGCATTTTGAAATAAAAAAAACAACCCAAAAAACTAATCTAAAAGAACATATATTACACACGTAGATTTAAGACCAAGATGAGTAGAACAACTACGGGGGCTATCCCAAGCAGTCAAGCAGACCCTAAGCATGTCAGACTCATAGTCACGGTACATATTGCATTCCAATACTAAAAAATAGAACAAGAAAACCAAATTGGAACCATAGGATGCTTATATTTGGGAACACTTTAGAAAACAAACAACATAAATGACTTGAAAACTACCGCGTCAATCATCAAGGTTCTTTGTATACATAGTTGCAGACAGCTCCCTACATATTTCCATTATTAAACTTTCTTCTAGTAGTAATGTGGACTTCAGAATTTTTGAAGTCTATCCTAGTTGGTGTTTAATGTAAGTCCAAAGTGAATTATTTCTTTGTTTTTATTATGCAGCTGCAGATGAATTGATTGGCCATTTAACAAGCGAAAAGGACAGGTTATACACACAAGTAATCGATTTGAGACAGGAACTCATCAGATTAAGGCAAGGAATTTGCTAGGGGTACTAACATAATTCCTTGATAATTCTTGCCGATAAGTTACCTAATTTTTTAATTTGCAGATCAGCGAAGGATGAAGAGCAAGAGAAGTGTGAAAAGATGTTACTGGAAGAGAAACAGAAAAGTAACACATAGTTCATGTTCTCGTGAATTATGTTATCAAATTAGACTCTAATCTTTATTTAACAAGCTTCTTTTTGACGCAAACTACAATCACATCCAAATGTGATATTTATTGATGCATTGGTGCTCTAGTCAATGACTCAATCATTCATATAATTACCAATTGTGCCTTTTGTCTTTACATATTAATTAGTTAGCGAAGGAGAGGTTTACAATTTTACAATGTTGTGCATGCTAACTGATTAGCTGCTTAAAACTTACAATGTTAAGCCATAACCTGACACGTCCAATCTTTACCAATTGGGAACTTCTTATACCTCACATCATAAATACAACTAAATAAATCATGAGTTTTATCTTTAATCCATTCATTCCTTTAATTATAATGATTTTTATCTGTTATCAATTACTTGACTTGATTTTTGTAGACAAAGAACTTTCAGAAGAAATTGAGAGGCTGCATAGAAAAGAATTACTTTTGACAACTAGTGATGACATATTTGCAATCAAGCAAGTGTCAGGTTCTCCACTTTCTTCAGGCACAGCCAACAACTCAACAAAGAGAAAGCGACGTAGGAATTCCATACATGAAAAGGAAGTTGAGGTTGCTCTGGTTATCGATGGTCATCATAATCATACCTCGCCAGACAAATCGGAAACTGTTGTAGATAAAGAAAACATGTTCTCTAGTGCTTTTTATAATGCTAATCAGGTACAGTTTGTGTGCTCCTTAGTTGTAAGGTCTTTTGATTTTGGTTTTAGTTATGTATACTAACCATTGTGAATGTGTAGTCCAAATGCTGCCATCAGAGGCTTGGCGATTCAGGTACATATAAAACTTAAACTTCCTGTCTTATGGAGCACAATGGTCATACAGAAAGATGGCAATATCGGGCCCTTATTATATTCATGTTATGTTTCATCCCTAATGGTTCAAACATGTAAAAGTAAAAAGCAACTGAAAGAAACGAGTCAAATGGGTGGAAGCTCAGCCAAAGTGTTTTTTTAATGCATAAACCCTTCTAAATGATAGTTTGTTTCTGAAAGCTTAGATTGTTAATAAAATAATATTTTTTTTTTTTTCAATTATATACGACACACCAGCAACTAAAAAATTAGAAGTTCAATTTCAACAAAAAGTGATTCTATGGATCCAGTTGCGGCCTGTACAACAGTTGCATGTTTGGACTCATTAGCCAACCCACCTATTTTGCCACCTCTGATAATACATTAGAATGTATATCTGACTAAACTTATTTCTCGTGTAGTAAATACTTCTGCTCATACCATTTGCATGTTTCAAGAACTTGTTGAGTACCTACTCGACCTGAAATTTGCAGTTGCAGCCCAAAGCGATCAAAATATGCAAATAACTGCAGTGCATGAATCAAGTGGTAATTTTCTTGTTCACGTATCAGTGTATATACAAAGTTGGTAGCTTATCTTTGTCTTACATGCTAGTATGTCCTCAGAATTCAGCATTAGCTGTTCCCCTATGTGAAGTTATTTCTATTTTCTTGCACATCTGAAAAAAAATGCTTTTTCTTTTGTTTTATTTATTTAATTTAATTATTTCTTTCTTATATTATGCTTCACACATCTCAACTCGAATAATTGGAAATTGGAACTTTCGAATTAGACAGATTATGGAGTATTAGATCAGTGAGGGTTTGGGTTCAATTTTAGTTTCTCCAGATTCTTCCCTTTTCCAAGATTTGAAGGCGGTTAATAAGGATTTTACATCTTTCTTTTAGAGAAGATACGCATGACATACATACCCCTAGCATATGTCATCCTTCTGTCATGTGATCTCAAGTAGCGTGCTTATGGTTAGCCAATTTTTCGGGCTCATGAACACTATGTTTCAGATAGGTCAAAAAATTAAGCTAAAAAGGAAATTGGCCGAAAGTTGACTATAGTGTTAGTTAAATGCATATAATTTCTAAATCACTTTATTCAAGAAACTATTGTAATTACTAGTATTATCGTGATAATATAGCTTTCAGGATCATATTCAACCAATACGTATATATAAAGAAAGTTCTAAAAGGACAAGAAAACTTAGCGGGTCAACCAGTCGATTTTGACCCATGCTTAAAATTTTGACTTTACCCATCTCACCCACACTGCCCGTTCTTCCACCTCTACAGTCCTTTTTATATGTGCCTACGTATATTATATGCCCTGCAGCTGCTGTTGTTTAGCTCTCTTGACTATTTAAGCCCGAATGTGTTGACAATGCAGAATTAGGATTTAGGTTAGAAACCCCCATAAATTGACAGGGAAAATGAAGTAAAAATGATTCCGGATACCCGTATAATATTCTATCTCAAATATCAAGAATTCCCTCATCTTCCTAAAATTATGTTATGTACAGTCCTAAGGTTCCACCTTCATACAAGTCCAGACTTTACGAATTTGGAGATTTTACAGTTGTATGCTATTTATGAGAACTCGATGGAGTATGGGCATCACACTTTCATTTATGGCATCTTATATCTGAACTACTATGCGACTCTACTTACACCTTAGTTGAAACCTGTGAAGATGTATTTGTCATCTTTTCTTTCATATAGACGTTTGAAACCAAAAATGTAATGTCTCATGTCTGTTGTGCTTTTCATGTTTGGACTTGGCAGGATATTCGTTTAATTTGGGATGGGTGAAGAACGGGTCGGGAGAAGAGGAGCTGATGTACAATGTATCTTCATTGGGAACATTTGAGAGGGTAGCACCAGATTGGATGCGGGATGCGATAGTATTTAGTAAGAGCATGTGTCGTATCTTCTTCAAAAGGTTATCCACCATTGTCCATCTTCAAGATTGAAATGTTCCTTATTTGCTAACGTTTTAGGGGTTAGTTGCGTGTGAAATGTCAGAACTGATTTTGAGATTAATACTCATATTTCACTATTTTGGTTGCTTATTTGGCTCAATATTTCAATACTCAAAATAGGACACACTGTGTGGTATGTCTAGGTCTTTTCAGCTTATGTTGTAAGTCATTTATTTTTGGTAGCTGGAATGATGTTTATCAACCTTTGGTAAGTTTTAATGGGCTAAGGTGTGATTTTGTATAGACTGTTTTAAAGTGATATCTTGTTCACCTTAACAATATATAGAGAAACGAATCCAATTTATGAGTACAACCTAACAACTCTTAAAACTTGAAACCTACACCTTGAAACCTAACTTGACAACTCGAAAATGTTGAACAACACTAGTGAATTTAACTAATACGCCAGTAATAACATATATAACATCTGAAAGTCTGTGACCAACAGTTAGATGTACATCATAACTAACATGGGTCAACTATTATATATTTCACATGTAAACGAATATGGTAAATACATCTACAAAAGGTATAGTATAATATAATACAATGATATATACTTTTTATTTTATTCAATATGATTAAAATTAATTTATAAAAGGATAAATATCTCAACTCTCAAGCACATACTTTTAGATCATCTAGCTCGTTTAATCAAAATTAAAATGACTTATTAGATCCATGGTTACTTTCGAATTCCTAAGATACAAATCCAATCGCTTTTAGATTGTTATGCTGTACTATACTTTCTAGTTCATTTTAATTGTATTTTTACAAGTAAAGGTGAAACTATTCTTAACTACAAATTCCACTTAGTTGTACATATCTTTAATTTATTTTTGTGGTTTTTCTTGACGACCTCAGGCTGTCGTTTAAAAATTTACACACATAAATTAAATAAATAAGATGTACTTAAACCAATATTTAAAGAGATATTAGATTTACTAATATATGCTTGAAACTCTTATTAACAGTTTTAAAGACGGCTACTATGGTGAATATCTTATTTATTTATGAACAATTATGTTGATAGCAACTCTTTTACATTTACTCGTATTGTCACCTATAAAGCACTCACAATGAGTCTTGTTGGTAAAGTGTAAGGAGAAAAAAAATACAATACATTACGGGACACTCCACTTCATTCCACATTCAATGACCGTGAGTCTCTGCAAACATTCGCATAATCAATAACTTTTATTTTTAAAATTGGCAAGAGCAGTGGTTGATAATATAGTCGCAATCTTAGAAGAATAAGTAGGAGGATAAATTATTACTCTTTTACTTATATTGTATTTATAACGTATGTTTAACTAGTTACGAAATAATTAGTTTAGGAAAAGATGAAACTAAAAAACCAATAACGAAAGACCATAACTTATGACATTTCACAAAGAACCTTTTTCTTTGTTTAGGATAAACTGAAACATACGGGGAAAAGTTCAAGCGTGAACAATTGTTATTGTAGTAACGGTAAGGACAAATATTTTTATTTTTATTTTAAAATTAATTAATCTTTTTGATATACGAAAGTTTAAATACATTTATTATACTATTACAATTAAATGGACTTAAAATACAATAGCAAATAAAATAAAAGATTAAAGATTGAAAGATAATAATGAAGTGATAGTCTAATGAGTTTTATAAAGTTTAATAGATTATAAGTGTGTCGTATAAAAATGTAAGATGCTAATGTAACAGTAACTTGACAATGCATTGAATTTTAGGTGCATACTTAGCTTTTTGTATGTAGTTTTAAATAAGATTAAATGTCAAAAAAGTAAGATATTTATTTATTTTTAATATTTGAGGGTTTACGTTTCTAACTGTTATATTAAAAGAATTATGATCTTTAATCCGATATTACAAAGAGTACGGAGTCCATAAATATGTTTAAATTTAACTTTGATTACGCATTTTACACTCGTAAATATCTTTAATTTTAACTTTAATTTCATTTTTCTTTACAATTTCTCCGTCTTATTTTAATGTTTATGTGTGTATATGACGATTAATAATTTTATAATGAGAGTTTCACTTTCATTTCATATGAAAAGTGCATTTTTTTATGTAGTAAGTAATATGTAACGCCAATAACTTTATACGTCCTACTTTTACCACACGTCATTGAATTTTATACATTATAATGACGTTATTCCCCTCATAAATTACAATAAACAGTCAAAAACATATACTCCTAAATGACAAAAGTTTCACAAATATATTACCTGAACATTTTATCCTTCTAAATACTAAAAACAAAAACAAATAAAATGAAGAACTCATTTGTTTGTCCTCTATAAGAGTGATTGAGTTCCAAGAAGAAGTGATAAGCGATATATATCCTGAACCAAAAACCAATAAGATTTCCTCGTCATACGTGTCGAAAGTCAAAACAACAGATTCTGATCAAACCTTCATACGTGTCAAAACAACAGATTCTCATCAAACCACCCTCACTTACGTGGTAATCGATGATTTCCTTATGTTGCCACATCATCAACTAAATCCAATTACTCATGCACCATCTCTTGCTGTACTATATACCCAATGGCTTTATATACGCATTCGCTTTGTTAGTTTTAATTAATTAAACGTCAACGTAACTACAATCAAGTGAAGAATCAAATTAAAACCGTTAGGAGATGTCGTCGGAACAGCAACGGAAGGAGTTAGATGATAGAGCTCGGAAAGGAGAGACGGTGGTCCCTGGTGGTACCGGCGGTAAAAGCTACGAAGCTCAACAACACCTTGCTCTAGGTATACATATTTACATACGTGTATAGGCAGTGGCGGATCAAACTTTTTTATCAATAGGCAAGAAACTACTAAAAAATTGTTATGGATCATAAAAGAAGCATAAAATACCACAAAAATATTATTATGTCGATTAATTAATATTAATATTAATTAATATTAATATATGGGTTAAAGTAAATGTTAAATAATTCAGGTTTAAAATGTGTATTTAAACAACTACAAGGTGTTTAAAATAAATTGTGATAATAAGTTAAAACATAATAGTCGGGTCATTAGGCTTATTTTTCCCACACAATTCCCTGCAACCTCAATCACTTACCTTAAAACACCATAAAAATGGTGATCGAGCTTGGTGGAGGCTAATTAGAGGTGGGCTAATTGGAGGTGGCAAAAAGCTTAACGATAAGTGAGGTGCGGGCCAAATGGCCAGTGGCAAATCCACATTTAATTGCACTAAATTTACATACAACTATATTAAAGAAAAATTGAGTCGCAGGGGCCGGGCGACTCTGTTTGCACCAAGTGGCTCCTCCCCTCTGCATAGGTGGCAGTTTTTGAAATAAACATTAATATAAAATAAATACAGACGTGTACAATATGGTGATAATTCGTGATATATAAATGATTGCATCAATTCATAACAAAAAGGTGATCGTAATGCTCGGCTGTTCGATACTTTGATTCAAAAGGCACAATGGTATATAAATCGTCACGTTATCTTGTCTTGTTTTTTGTTAAAGATTTATTTATTTATTTTAAAAAGATAATAAATACTCACACATTTCGTATCACAAAGCATATATAATTTCATCTCGAGATTTAAACTTCTAACCTCATTTCGTATCACAAATATATACATAATTTCGTATCAGGATTTAAACTTTTAACCGTGAGGTTAAAAAAAGTCATCTCGATACCGATTTAAACTCTTAACTATGAGGTTAAAAAAAGTCATCTATGAGGTTAAAAAAAGTCATCTTGATACCGTTAGAGCGATGATTAAAATCACAACTAACAATACATAATTTAGAATTTTGATTATATAATTTAATAGGTCACCAATTTACCTTTAAATATTTATAGGAACTATACCACTCTTTAATGTTGTATCAAATGTAGGTGTAAAAGTAATATTGCTTAACGTTGGATTGGTTATTGATATCTAATTACGTTGTAGATGAGTAGATATTAACATTAGAATGAATGGATGCTTGATATCGTTTTTATTCGTGTAACTATTTGTTTGTAGTTAAAACTCTTTTGAGACAATTTTGTACTCGATTTTCTTTATATTTATTATTACTAGGCACTTTGTCATATTGTTCTTAATTATTAATGATTATAACGTTAAAGCTTTTCTCTATGTGAAAAGTAGAGTAAGCTGTATAAAACTGATCGACAAAGATATGTTACTCCGACATATATATTGATGAAATTATAAATTTTCTATAAAACGCTTGATCTGATTATTGTATACGTTGTCGTGTGTAGCTATACTAGCTAGTAATGTTTTTGTTGAAGCTAATGTGATAATAATAAACAATGTGATGAAAAGGGAGGAGCAGAGGAGGACAAACGAGAAGGGATCAGTTGGGAACTGAAGGATATCAGCAGATGGGCCGAAAGGGTGGTCTCAGCACCGGTGCTGATCAAACTGCAACCGGTGAACGTGACAAAATCGCTGAAAAATTGGACGTTGATGAGTCCACTGGCTGATCGAGTATCTTACAACTTATATAATAATGTATGTTATGTTGTACTGATAAAATAAATGAAATGACTTGATGTCGTTTGTTTTAGATGTAGATAGTAAAATATAATACATTAAGATTTTTGTTGTTGTTTCTTTAATTATCTGACATTTTGTTGTTTCTTTAATTATCTGACATTTTGTTATTTAGATATATGATCAACGAGTTCTCATAGTTTGTTGAACAGATAATATCTCGCGCGGAATGGCCGTGAGTCGACTTAAGTTCATACTTTTCAGTTTCCAACTAGTATGGTACCACTAGTCCACGAATGTATTATGCGACTGAGTAGTTTATTAATATTTTCTTTTAATATAAAAAAAAAAGTTAAAATAGAAAGACATTCTTGAAAGACGGATTGACATGACAAGTGTGACGAGGAGAGGAGATGGAGATTCCAGAAAGGCCTACGAATAAGTTTGTCTTTAAATTCCGTATTTTATATCTAAACTAAGGCTAGTCTTTATAAAATAAATGCTGTATAGCTAAACTAAAGCTATCCTTATATCATGGCGAATCTAGGATTTGTACCTAGCAGAGTCCAATATCGTTATAGTGGTAAAATAGACGAGTCTATCTGATCAGATAACAAGTGTATCATCATTACTGAAAGATCAGATATTCAAAACCTCGAGACTACCATCGGAGCTAACAGAATTGTTCCCTATGAACGCTCAATATATGTGACTAGACAATCAATTATACACCGATCACTCATTTATAGCGCAATAAAATACTTATGTAGTTTTAAAGATACTACCAAATGAACTATGGGATGTATAAGTGCAATTTTTAACTGCTTGATAGTTTGGGAGGAAAATCTACCAACTCAAAAAAATACACTTCCACTAAATAAGCGAACACCCAATTATGCAAAGCTTCAAAAATTGTTCCAAATCAATTAATTACCTTAACAGGAGCAAATTTTTAACTCGTGTACGATAGATCGTTTAAGAAATGGGACTATATATAGGCGAACAAGGATAAGAAGAAAAGGTCGATGAATTAGATGTATTTTTTCGTTGGGATGACTTCAACGACAGTATAGTGGCCTAAATGTAGGAAGTGTTTGTTGGGTTCTTTTATTTTTAAGTAGTTTATTTTATGTTCAATTAAATGGGGTCCTTTTAATATTCGTAACACGAATGTTTTAATAAAGTTTTCTGTTGCAAATATTCATTTCTTAGGGGTGTCAAGTGACCCCACGCACCTCCAATACGATGGTAAAGAAATGTGTATATCCCGTTCTTATCATCATTCGTTAAGCAAGTATCGACGATATGTTTTAGGTTGGCTAATCTATTCAAAGGGAAGGGTATCGACGATATGTTTTAGGTTGGCTAATCTATTCAAAGGGATGGGTGGTTCAATGGTAATGCGAGTGAAGTTAAAGGGTCAGGCCCTCAAAATTTAAAGGACTTAATTTTTTATTTGAATCTATTATATACTCGCATAAAACGATTCACGACTAGAATTTTCGTCTTTTGACGATTAAGGGTCTCAAAGACTTTAAATATCAAATAATTAATTGAACCTGTGTAAAGTGTAAAAGGTGTGACTAACCCATTTTGAATGTCTTTTAATTATAAGTGATTTCACAAAGTAAATATCTTACGTTTCATTGCTCACGTATGTTGAATTTTCAATCACCATCATTTAAACTTTAATATTTGAATTTTTTCAACACTTTATTGGACTTATCTATTATTAATATATGATATTCATGTTTTTTTTAAAGATAGAATTGACTAATTTACCTTTATAATTACTAAAAGACTTTTTAAAATTTTTATAGAAATGACTAACATACCCCTAATTATTAATTATTAAATTCTCATTAATACAAATATTATTAAACCATAAACTAATTAATATATAACATTTAATTAACATACTCCTAATTATTAATTTTAAATTCTAATTAATACAACTATTATTAAACCATAAACTAATTAATATATGACATTTAATTTAACTTTAACTTCTCTATATCTTCACACTATTACATTTAAAGGTGGCGAAATGGGTGAACGGGTCAGTTCGGGCAATTGGGCTAAAACGGACTTGGATTATAACGGGTGCAGGTCATAACAGGCTCGGGTCAAAACGAATAAAATTTTTTGTGGCTTAATTTTTAATTTCAGTTTGAACTTATTTGGTTATGTATCTTAATTAACTTCAAAAGGAAATCACAAAAAAATTTGCAAAAGAATATGATTACTAAGTTTTAAAAATAATAAAATTTGCAAAATAATATGTAAAGTTTATAAAGAATCAATATTATTTTTAATTACTTGCTTTTGTTATTGTTTAAATATTTTATCATTATTACTAAAATAGTATGGTAGTATTGTAGTGTATGGTTTACTATTTGAAATAATAAAATTTTAGTTTCATCCACCCATTCGCCCATTGTATCCGAAGTGGAAAAATAGACGTACAATATGACCATTCAAAAAAGGAGAGTCCAGTAAGCTCATTATTTATACAAAATAGTCCATTAAGACCCATTTTTAAATGTTGGGCTAAAATTGCCGGCTCTAACTACTTATATGATACATTTGAGATGTTTTTATGATTATCATTTATTGAATTATATATAAGTATAGATGTTTAATATCAAAATATAAAAAAAAAGGAAATTTTTTTGTAGTGAAAGTTAAACCTCTAGACTCAATAAAGGACTCAACAACTCGCAACCTGTCCATTACGAACTCGAGACCCGGTACTCGAAACTTGCAACCTGACCATCGAGTTTGCAATGACATATTTATGATATATTTAATTTTTGATTATTTTGTTACGTTTTTTTTTTCTTCTGAAAATTTGTTAAAAAGTGATTATAAAAATGTTGATTAAACGGTATGGATTTAATCTAATAGTTTTGTTTTTATTGTGTATGTTAATATTGTTGTATAAGCAGACATTAGTTATACGAATATAATTTAACTATTGAATGTTATATGAAGAAAAATATGTGAGAATATAACATATGCTTTAATATGCTAATTTAAAAAGAATATGTGCTGATTATTAAATTTTGTAATTCGTTCTGAATCTTGTTTTATATATTGATTGAAATTATAAATGTATTTCATCTTAGTATACAAATTAAAGATATTTTTTTCTCAAATGTTTTGTTACATATAGAATAATTGTTGACTATCTTCGTCATTTTTGTTTAAGTGAAAAAATGTTTTCAAATTTTTAATAAACTATTTTAAATAGACAATATCATATCACTAGGAAGATGAAATATATCAAATATTTTCTTCTATTAAAATTTAGATAATATATTATTATTAAAAAATTTCATGTAAGACTAGAAAGCAGGTACATTATCAAAATAAAAGGATTTTATTTTTGTAATTCGTTTTGCACCTCATCAAAGCTTTAGCTGCTCCTGAATCTGTTGTACTAATATCGAAGAAAACCTCATGGATATATATATATATATATATATTTATATAAAGGGAAATGATTCATAGAAAAATTCCAAATCTTGGAGAAGGAGGGAAGCAAATCTTAACTCTTAATTTTTTCATAAATAAATATTTTTAACATTCATTTGTGATGAATGTTAAAATTTGAAATTATTTGTAATTTTTAAAATTCATTTATGATGAAATCAAGGGTTGAGATTTGCTTTCCTCCTTCCCTAATATTTTTACTTCCCTCTTAACCCCACCTTTTATATATATATATATATATTATTAAATTTGATCTATTTAAATAAGAATAAATCAAATAGTCTAAAGTCGTTGTGTTTCTAGAAATTGTCCTGTATGTGTTTCTTGGAAATTAAACAACCTCATTGTCCCCTTTTTGAACGTCGATTATCACTTGCGATTCTTCATTGAATCAATCTTGTCGAAATCTGTCACTTTATTTAATTCAGGCTGATGAGCTTTTTTAACATAATTTAAAGCTTTACTTAACTGATAATGGGAAATCTTCTAGCGGCGTAGAGGTCAAGCCGGATTGAAATATAGCTATTTTTCCTTTTGAAAATCATGAAGAAGGATCGAAACTCAAGTTGTCAATTGTTTTTTTATAGTAAATTTTTTGATGTAGAAATAGAAATGAAGATCATTTGTGTAAACAATCGTGATGTATATGATGTAGTCGTATTAGTATATTACTTTGGTGGATCTAGAAGTTTTGGTCGTGAATAGCACGGAAAACTTAAAGCTCGATTTCTTTCATAGTTTATTGAGACAAACTTAGAGTGTTAGAATGTTGGTAGCGATTGATATTGTAAACTTTTACTCAAAAATTCTAAAATGTTAGTGATCCAACCTTCAAATGTGGAACCTGTGACATTTAACTTGAAGGTAGGTGTTTGAATCATTCTTAAACACTGAGTTGCATCACTTTCAAATGGCAGATAACACTCTTATACGATTGAAATTCTTTTGAAATTTGTTACACTATGTCATCTTAATTAACTAGTAACACATGCTACCGCTGCCTATAACGTAGATCTGTGGTCCACCTCTACCTAACTTCTTAATAATTTAACTTTTAAGAAAATTAAGCTAAGCTAGCATCAATATTACTTTATGTTAACATAATCAGAAAAATGTGAAATAACAAAACCACTCAAAATAAGTTAGGTATAAAACGAAACCGCAATACTCCCGCCTTTTAAAAGTAACAATGTGTTTGGTTCGCGAAATGTCTTCGAGGGGAACGCAAGAGGGACAAAACTAATAAATCGAAAAAGGGGTCAAAGGAAGGGATACATCTTGATAGGGCAACAACCAGGGATAAGATATGGAAAGAGATCAACATGTTTTCTCGAACGAACAGATTTACACCGTCAATGAATGAAATCAATCAAATTGATTGGAATTTCAAGGAATGTGAATTCATTTGAGTGGAGGAATTTGATGACTTCCAAATCAATTCATTCATGAACCAAACACCCTTATAAAATTAAATTGAGATTCCAATTCTATTGAATTCTGTGAACCAAACGCAATCTGTCGCAAAATAACCACCCTGCTTGAAAGTTTAGAATTTAATTTTATGAAAATATGACAGTTTTATCTTCTTTACTGTAGAGCATAAGGAGTGGTGGACTGAGTGATCAGTGTTATTTCAAAAGACTGAGAAGAATACTGAGACTGAGAACTTGAACATTAGAGAACACTGAGTTCAGTGTTCTTTCAGTTTATTTTTTTATTTTATCTTACAAATTTAATTACTTGAATAATTTAAATCAAATAAATAATACAATAAAAAATATAATAAAAGTACACGAATCAAAATGCATCTTCAATTTTTTTCTACTATTAATAAAATTGAGGGGTTACTATGTATATTTGTTTATTAGGCATTACTAAAAATATGTATGCAATCAAACAAATAGTCATCTTACTCATTTCTTTTACTTACAGTACATGGAGGGATGAAACTGTTTTTCGATATTCTGGACAATGTTTTCGGAATTAAAATGAGCCTACAAATATATTTCTAACCAATCAAATAAATGGAAATAAAAAAAAAGGGTGAGAAAGCAGCATATGTTGACGCGTCCAGAACGTCGTTGAACAGTGTCCTTGACGGTTTCGTCGTCCAGATTGACGCCCACTCCGGACGCTCTTACAACTTATTTTCTCCATGAAACCCAAATCCTAAAAGTCTTTTATTCTATTTTTAATGAATTGATCTAAACTATATAAGAAATAGAAAAAAAAAAGAAAAAAAGAAGAAAAGAAACTAGAAGAAAAGGAAAGAACTCAATGTTTTTCCCGGACACTAACAAACAACACCAAAGAAGAATACCGACGGAAAATAGAGAACACCGAAATTCAGCATTCTTGATAAAAAATGTTTGTGTCCTGTAGACTTACTCTATATATTTTTATTAATTAATTGAGTATTATTTTATAGACCTAATTATATAGGATTAAAAAGTGACATAATCATTCGGTTCATAATATATGAAATTGATTATCTTTTTTTTGTTTCTAGGTACCAATCAGAGTTTTAAACTTCATTTTAAGTTATTGTTTTAGGTCTATGAATCGCTTTCGAATTACTTATTATTGTGACAAAGCTACAAAGTGTCAAACTGATTGACTCCAAGTCAACTTGGACCCACTCACATCGTTTTCCAACAACTACGAACCCACGAGACGACGACTAAACTGCAATTTGTTGACCTTATATTCCCAAATAAAAATACGTATTCACATACAACATTAATAAGTACCCCGTAACATTTTTAGGTTGGACCAAACTTTTCGTCAAATACTCTTAATTTCACCAAAACCAATGACTAAGTTATTTCTAGAACCAGATAAAAGGTTGATGATATTTATGTTTGTATTATTTAATCACTAATCCCTTGTTAATTAAGACCATAATAGAATTCTACTACCATAAAACGTTATAAAACCTCTAAAGTTTTGAAAACAGTTAACAAAGCTATCAAACTTCTAAAACGGTTAAACAAATCATTAAATTTTATCTACATATATGTTACACATTTTGCAATTAAACTTATTGGAAGTTATTAAGAACTCAAGAAACATAATGCAAACGCCCTATGATCGATCAGTTAATAACCAAATTTCCACAAAAATATATAAGACCAGGTAACTAATTTCAACACCAATATAAACATAAATTATGAGAAAATGATTTGTGCTGTTAACTCCACGATTCATCATTGTTGTTAGTTTTAATATAGGGCCCTTTTGTGCACATTTTAAAAAGTCAGGAAGATTTAAAATGTAGATTTAGAAGTTTATTTTAATATAGATTCGTCAATCGAGTGTAAACGGGGGATGTTTTTCCTATTCAGATTATCTGGAGAGGGCGAACATTTTTATTCAGATATACGTGGCTTAATCGGGATATCCCTGTGACCGTTTCCGACCTTTTCCTGACCACCTCTTATGAGAATATCGCCAACCATTAAATTATCTTGGTGACGGTTATTGGTCAATCGATTGGTCAATAGAATGTATTTCCATAAAATATGTATGAAACTGAAAATATGGTACTATGATAGTCTCATTCGAATTCAATGTATTTAGTCGGAAGGATCCAAGTAGCATCTCTTAGGCTCCTATATGGCTATATAAACTCCACCTTCACATATGTTTCATATATTCCACATTCAAACATTTAGTATCCAATAAACTCCTCTAAATTCTTTCTTTTAGTTGGCAATGGCGTCCATGTTTACAAAAGTGTCTTGTGTGATGTTATTGGTGGTGGTTTTAACGAGTTTATGGACACCCAGAGTTGAGGCAGTGACATGTCGTGAAGTTGTGAGTTCTGCAGCACTATGTCTTGGGTACTTAAGAAATGGTGGTAATCCACCATCGGCATGTTGTAATGGGATTAGAGAGATTAAGAAAAAGGCAACAACGACTGCCGATCGTAGGAGCGTTTGTAATTGTTTAAAGAGTGCTTCTTCATCTTACCGCGGTGTTAGTGGGAATTATGCCGCTAGTCTTCCTGGAAAATGTGGTGTCAATGTTCCCTACAAGTTCAGCCCCTCTACCGACTGTAACACGTATAACATACATTGATTCACTTTTATTTAATTTTGTTTTCAATGTTAATTTTATATCATGTCACCAATTCAGTATCAGAAAAACTCTACAATTTACATCGAGTATTCATTAATGAATAATTGAATATGCCTTATATTTCAATATTCATATATGAATACTTAAGTGTAATTAGGTGGTTCCACGTGGAAGTGGATTTCTAAGAGAAGGAGAGAACCTTTTAAATTTACTCAACTAATACTATTTACCGATAAATATTAGATCAACTAAATATTAAGTACAAAATATGAGTTGTACTTAGTGAAATATTTCGAAGATTATTTTATGAGTTACAATATACGATCTTGAATTACTTTATTAATTTTATGTTCTTTCTCTTTTTGTCATGAATAATTTTTTGATTTATTTTGAATTTGTGTTTTGGTTGTGCAGGATCCAGTGAGTAGGCAAAAGTTTGAAGAAGAACAAGTGTAGCTGTTGGGGCACAGTATAACACGGCAATAAAGAGTAATAGTACGTCATCGTTTCAAGTTTATTTACAAGTGGCAACTTAATAGCCATCATTTCATCTTTTAACGGATCAAGTGTATCGACTACTTATATTTGTATTTTTATAATTTTGTTAATGTTATTATGTGATATTAAATAAAAGTTTTATTATTTGGTTATGTTATTGAACTTTACATTTTTATTATTGTATGTAACTTATTTTCAAAAGTGTTATCGTGTGTATTGAACTTTACAATTTCGTATATTATATGTAACGGGTGACCGGATAACGAGAAACCACCGGTTTCGATACATACAATAGACATTTTTACAAAGTTTGATACATACAATAGACACTTTTACAAAGTTCGATACATACAATAGACTTTTTTTAGAGGAAAAACCGGGTACCTATTCATCCGGTCACCCGTTACATATAATATACGAAATTGTAAATTCGATACATACAATAACATTTTTGTAAAGTTCGATAGATAACCAAATGATAAACCCTTAAATAAATATCCTAAGAAGTATAAAGAGTGAGAGTCTGTATCTTCAAAGGGTTCAAATATGCGAAAAATGAAGCCAGGTTAAACATAAACCGAGATAGAGAACATATAGCGCATTTGAGAACACAGCATGTAGGTATTCTATGATTCAAAAGTGGTTTTCTCATGCATATACAACAACATTTAGATTTAGAAGCGAAGGCTAAAGTAAAATGAATGTTGGATGCACTAGATATGTTCGAGTCACTGCAAACCAACAAATAAATGGCACAGATTTTATACCAACATGCTAACAAAATTACAGACGATTACATAGAGTTTTAGAATTACAAGACGTAATTTATCTTTATTACATGTTAACCAAACGGATGTTGTAGCACATGTTAGAAGACGACAAACACAATATAAAGAATCAATTGGCTATTCAAAGTTAATTTTTCACATTAGTTTGTTTTGTTATTTCTAATTACTCGAATCGCAATGAAAGGTATGCATCAGAGTCATGGAAGTATTATGAACGAGCATCGCTCACATTTAAATTTAATAAATTAATTTACTAAGTGAGCTTCTCATAACTCAAATCATGTCATCATTTGCAACATATTATCGCTCCATTTTAATATCTCACATTTGTGAATGCGAAATATAAAATCAGCAACTAAGCAATTTGGATAAAAAGCCCGAACCGCAATGCATGAAGAATGCAAAGCAGAAGTAAATCAAGCACAATTTAACTATTTTCTTTCGCTTCCGTTTACGAATTGGTGAGAAACGATATTCATCCTCATCAACAAGGCATAGGAAGCTTTTCTCCACATATTAATATTTCGTTTTCAAATCACTGATCATGTAACAGATCTAAAACATAAAAAGTACGTTAAAAAGTTCCAAAACAGTAGTTCGAACAAGATATAATGCAATATAATAATTAATTAAATTCATTCTAATCAACAAAACATATCAGATTACATTAAATAAAATATTAATATTAATATTTGATAGCTATAACAAGACCGTTTTAATAAGAATATTTAACACAAAATGCAGGCACCGATCACAAAAATCAACAAGAAAAATGTTGATTATCAGAAATGAGTAATTAGGGTTATAATCGGATGGCTGCATAATACTCTCTAGAATGATTTTTTTTTTGGTATATATTGGAATAGCGTACTACTAGTTTTCGGGAGTATGATCCGGTCTTCACATGCCACGTTTCGATTTTTTGTTCGATAGTATGTTTCATTTTATATTAATGTTTTTGAATATAAGTTACGATACAAGGTGTTACAAAAATTAGCTTAAATTTAATCTAAATTATTTAAAAAATGACAAGGAGTTTGAATAACTTCTAACTTATTTAGTCTATATAGTTTGCCATTTGTAAGATCATGTTCATTTGAGAAAAAATAAATATAAATTAGATCTAATTTAATGAGGAAAAAAACTTCCACGTCTTGTTGTAAGAATGTAAATCGTTTTTTCCTCAAACGAACGTGGTCTTACTAGTGACAAACCATATAAATAAAAAGTATATTTGACAAAAACTAGCTAAACGTCGAAGCTTGTAGATATAGCTTATCGTTAAAGTTGGAAGGTGAAACTTATATTTTTATTAAAGTATTTGATAAAGTAGTGCATCTAAAGCTTGTAAATATAAATTTACATACAAAGACAATGAGAAATATAATTCCTTATGAAACATAAGAGGTATATAGGTCATTTGAATTTTCATAAGCTCTCAAAAGTTACTTCTACAAACTTACTTTTAAAAATTTATTTTTTCAATAAGCTCTTACGACTTTACCTACCTAACAAAACAAGTTTGAGCTTTTAAGAAATGTCAAAATATAAGATTTAGTATTATAAACTTGCAAATCGCATTGATTTAGTGTTTATGTGCGTAGACTGTAGAAGGAGTGTTGTGACCAATTAGTGTAATTAATTGATGAAGTGATGGACTCTAATAGAAGATTATAATAGAAGACTAGACAGTGGTGATTTTTCTTTAGAGAAATTACGATCTCACGATGTGATGGTATAGTAATTTTGATGGTCGGTGTAGGGCCAACGTAGAAGAAGCGTGGGGTGGGGTGGGATGGGATGGTTACTATCTTCTTAATTTTTATGTCTATCTCAATTATAGTTTAATTGTTACTTAATTATATGTTACTTATATTTAACGGTAATTAAGTGGCTTATCAAGTTAAAATGAACTAACTTAACAACTAAAAGTAAACTTGAATGACTTAATTAACTAAAAAAATTCCTCAAATGATTAAATTGACAATTTTTGCAAATTTAGATAGAATTTTTTGAACATTTACTTTTCAAAAAATATAAAGTCTAAAATTTTATAAGTTGGAATAAGCTAGTTGTAAAACATACCTCAAATTAATTAGAGGTTATTCAAATCTCGTAAACGTGTTTGAAGCTATTTCTCTAACCTCTTTTATTAACAAACCTTCCGTGTATTCACATTAAATCAGAATTTATTAACGAATTAAAGTTTGTGACCAAAAATTTATAAAAATAATTAAAAGTTCATAAAAGTTTTTCACAATGACAAATTGGATAACCAACGCAAACTGTGTTAAACTGTGTTTGTGCAAAATATAGTCGATGCTCCTGATGTTGTCTAGCCAAAAGTCTCTGACACCCGATGCTACCAATATCCAGAGAAGTTTGAGAGTTGTATGAGAAATAGAACTTATACCCCATTTAACTGCTAATGCTCACCTCCCAAAAGGTTACTAGGTTTAATACAAGTATCAACTATTACACATTAGCATAAGATTTTTCATAATACGATATCAGGTGCTACGATGTCATGCAAGTCATTCAACAAACGTTGTACAATACATCATGTTTCACCTTATAGATGTCGGAAAAGACCGACTCTATAATAACTCCGCCTTCCTTAAATCAGCCATTCTCAACATCATTAAGCAGTTACATATCCGAATCACCATTTGAGAACTCAAATTCGATCTAAAATGCACGAATCTTCCTATTTGGTTCATAGGTGGTCTAGAGTATAACCAAGTCAACATCTTTTGGTCTTCTTGGTTCAAGCTGCTTCTTGGCACAAGATCTAGCAGCTTTCTCCTTCTTTAACTGGTCATTTCCAATTGGGGTTCTCTCCAAAACCTGATATCGTGGATCAATCAGGAGTTTCTTGAGTGCAATGGCGTTGTCAATAAAGTAAACAGCAAGCTCAACATCACTAGTACGACCGAAATATCCTACTATTTCCACCACCTCAAGGTGTTGATGGGGATGCTTAGCAGCGCGCCTTATCTTTCTTCTTCTCTTGGCTGGTGACATCCAGATTAGCTGCAACAATGACACAAAGACACACGAGAAACTAAGAGGTGGCAATTCCAACCTGATTATATACACATGAGTCGATTTGGCTTATGGATTATCTCTAAGGGGACAATGGATTAACTAAAAAGTTTAGCGAAAGGGAAATGGTCAAGTGGGTCAGGCAAGTTAAACAATTTGGGAAGGAAAGGTTGGACACCAGTACACCAAGGTTACCAAAAAAAAAAAAAGGTTCAGAGTTCAGACCATCGCTGAAACAATGTAGTTATATAATCATATTTTACAAATCAACTATTTATTGAGTTTTAAAACATAGATAAAAAGTGTTGACGTGTTCACCCATCCTGATCCGACCCATTTCATACATACAAAAGATCTCCACATTTTAACATGTTAAACTACCTGCCTATTCTGACACCCCTTAATGATATATGACTGAATTACACCAGGTGAATGCATAAGTACAAACAAAACAAAACGAAACAAAAGGAAGAATTTAGTGTTACAGGGTGCCTTTTGCAACGAAGAATTCAAATTTGAAGTTTTAATCAGAAAGAATACGATATTGTATAATCTAAAGCATGGACATTGTATACTAAAGTTCAATGAACAATAATCATTCTCTCATGAAAACCCCAACATTATCTTCCCTAAAAATCTTCCATGTTAAAAGTTACCCATTTTCCATTTCTAATTCCATGTAAATTCATGGGATCAATTTTGCTTGTGAGTTTCTTATATCTTGTAATTACTCAAAGGTGTTGAAGATATTTGGCAAATAGTATCACATAAACTAAATGTGGCGCGCAATACTTCAAGGTCAAAGACTTCATGGTCCACACAAATCATTTGGTAAAATAATTAAAGCTACAAAATAACCAAGGTGACAAAACAAGGACATTACCATGTCAAGTTTCTTAGCTGACATGAGGATGTGTATCTATTTTTTTGTCGAGACATACCCTTCATTTATATTTTGATAATTTTATGTTATAAAATGTCTCGGACTTTCACATCCTATCAAACTTTGGCTTGTCAATTAAGAACAGTGTGATTTGTGAAGGGGTTTGCTTCACATAATCCTAGGTGGTTACAACAACTTCATAAATGCTTAACAGAAACAAATTTACCTTCTTTAATGTACAACATAAGTAAACCAACCTATATTGACATTACATTTAACAATTGGAGCAACAATGAAAAGATAAATTTGGTTTGCAAAACATATTTCATTTTGAATCATACATTGTTAAACCATGGTTTTGCAAAGGGATACCATATAAGGGGATAACATAGGTGATGTCAACATCACATAAGATGGGTTAACTTTTCTATACATACACAATAACTCCCTAATTTACACTTAAGTGACTAACACCACGGCATTTTCCTATGTTAAATGTCTAAAATCTTCATCAGAATGTCAAGATCTTGATTACCTAAATCTATATCATCAGTATTTGCAACGATGATAATGATAAGTAATTCCTGCTTGAAACCTTGTCATAAAAGATATGTCTCAAAATCAAAAGTAATGAAAGTTTCATGGAAATATTAGGGTTATTTTTTAAAAAATAAGTTGTGCAGAAACAACGAGAAGAATTGCAAACCAACTGGAATAAGATTCAAGCAAAAACAACATAATTTGATTATTGAAGCTCACAATTGGAGGTAGACAAAAACCTGTATCACAAATCTCTGCAATTTCGGGCATGCTTTTGCCAAAGAAGTAAACTCAAGCAGACTATCATCATCCCATGCACCAACTTTCAATATCAATTGCCTGAGTTTTGGTAGTTCGGGGAAAGAAACGAACTTTATATTTTCCTGTAGAAAAGAACAACATAAATCAAAGGCAATTTAAAAGAGACTCATTTCAGAGACGGCATTTTGAGCCATTTACTTATAAATGGGTCAGGTCGGGGTTAGATATAAAAATATATAGCTAAATGGGAAATGGGAAATGGGAAAGTTGATCAAGCATATTTCATCTTGAGTGCAATTTAATTGGGGTTTATGGGTGATTAACCTTTGACACTCCGATTAACGTGCAAACCCGGTTCGAGATTAAGCTCAATCGTGGGTGGCCAAAGAGTTAATCTTTGAAATTACACAGGGAGGCAATTTCAAGTGTATGAGGTGCTTGTAAGATGAATTGAAAGAGAGCAGACACTAGTTTATTTATAATGAAATCCTACCTTCTAGAAGGTTCTAGAAGGATGTGATTTTAGGTCATGAGAACGGGAACATTGTCTGACATTTTGATGACGTGGACCAATCGAATGGCCGGACCAAGTTAGTTGGACGGCCATGCAAATAACAACCTGCATGAATATTCTCTTTTGTACTATTGTTAGGTATTTGTCGGGATATCATGCAAGGTGTGTGTTAGCCGAGCGAAGGAATTGTGACCTCTGAGCTTGGATGGCGCTAAACGGATTCCACTTTTGGGAAAGCGACTATGGTGCTCATGGGACCTCATTGTGAAAAGTGACATCCGAGGTCCGAGCTCCACTTAGGAAATGTGCTAGACCAGCTTGGTTCAGGTTGTGATGTTATGTACATCATTATAGGTTGAAAGCCATCCAAGGTTTATTTTTAATGCTTACAGCCTCCTCAACTGTTTTAGTTTAGATGTTAGATTAGTATTCTAGTAAGATAGTTTTTGTAGTCACAGTTGATACAATAATTATTTATTACTAGGGGGCACACAGACTACAAATTGTTTGCGGGCCAACCTGACCCATACTAAAAACAACCCGTTTTGACCCATCACCCAAACCACTTGCATTTTTTCAAGAAAAGACAAAAGCACCTTGAAATCGACAATACTAACCTCCGGACGGTAAATGTCCAATGTAAGAATTTGAAGGTGAGAAATGCAACAGGATATCTGCCCAAACACATTATTTTCAAACCCTGAATACCCCTCACCTATTGAAATTTCTTGAAGCCTTGGAAGATCACTGAGTTTTATTGTAATCCCGGGACCTAAATAGCTAAACGATTCGAGATTTGAATCTGTTATCTCAATGGATTTAACTCCAAAACAGAAGACTATCTCAAGGTACTTCAAAACAAGAGACTTCCCACTGATTTTGACATTGACCAAATCTCCTGACCCATGAATCGATAGTTGTTGAAGAGCAGTACAATTGACTAGAAGTTTTGCTAAAGCTTCCTCACTCACATTTACACATTTCAAAAAGAGATATTTGAGAAACTTCATTTCTGTCTCTTTGCTGAAAACCGTTCTGGGAAAAGTCAAAGACTGACGTTTGGCAGTCAACCCAACACTTTTATCAAAAATCTTGATGGGGAGAACATAGTTTCGTGGCGGTTGACGTAACATCTCACCATTCTCTAATAAATCCAATTCTAGCTTTTGAACTCTTTTGGATATCGCAAACTCGACCCATTTATCAATAGCACTTTTAGAACTCTTATCGAAATCGAAACAAATCCTAAATTCATCAATGGTAGGACCCTTATGTTGTCGGGTCACACGGTTCACCCAATTTATATATTTAGGCCTCTCTACAACCCTCAATTTTGAATCAACAGCTATTTTATCTAACTTGTCATTAGCATCAAAATCCAGACAATCCGTTTGACACCATAAGTATCTCCATCTTGTTGAAAGATTACTAGTGGTTGCAGCTTCCTTAAGAGGCAGTTTTGATAATATACATACAAGTATATCGTCTGGCATTCGGCTAATATAATCATTCGAATTAAAACCATGTTGTTGATCCCCCTTAACAAATAAAAAAAATCATCTTAATTCCAAATAACAATAACATAAAGAAGTTAAATTGTAGAATCAAACAATACAACCACATGAACTGAGTAATAACAAAAATCCAATAGTAAAACTAGGGTCAAAGTACAACAAATAAGCAACAACAAAAAAACTTCAATCAAACAAAAACACAATTATTTGATTAAATTACAAAATAAGTACCTTTCTTCGAGTGATTCGAGCCCGTTTCCTCATCTAATTGATAAAATTTAACGAAAACGGATCGATTAATATTATGAATTATAACATAAAGCAGTGATGAATTGATGGAAAGTATTTGGGGTTTTTGAGTTGTCAAATTGGGGGTTTTGCCGATACAACTACAAAATGAGAGTATGTACTAGGGGATTTATCATACGCTTTGCCACGGAATTATATCACCCACATCTTAAATAAAATTAAATTTTCTAATCGATCTTTATTTAACAAAATAAAGAAAGTTATCATTAGGGATATCTCAGAATAGAAATCGGTACCGCATAAGTTGGTACTGGTTTTTTTTCTTCTCTAAAGTGAGAATTGAATACCGTATGATTTCAAGCAGTATGGTATTGGTATTGATTCGGTAAAAGTGGTACTCTACCCGGTTTGTATCGAAAATATAATTAAAACGAATAACTAATACGTATATGAGTGAGCCCTTGTGTACGTATCTTATATTCGATAAAAATCAAAGGCAATAAATATCAATGTATCTCAAATAAATTAAGTTTATCATTTAACATAGAAGGACAATAACAAAGAATAACGTATATATATAAAAACGATGTTTTGTACCATGTTATGCTATTTTGTAATGTACACAAAGTTAATGGCAAGCAATACACTTGAAATTCGATTTGACTAGGGTGCTAAAATGTGAATTTTTGTGTCAAAAAGCATTAGTTATAATTTAATAAAATTCCAATTGTATTCATACGTGATAGTCAAGTCTATTTTTTTAATCACTGAAATATATTATTTTGTGTTCATATACACATAATATGATCATGAAAATGATGTTTTACTCATTAGTGTTTTCTCCAAATAAATCTTATAAAATATTGAAAGAACCAAACGACCAATAACAAAAGAAAACATATATATTTCGGGTATGGTACCAAAACGAGGAAAGTGGGAAAATACCTGTATCGAACCAGAAGTATCGGTTCTCTTTTTGGTCCAAAAGTGAGTACAGAATACCGAACCATTTATAATCGGTCGGTACCCGTTCGGTACGGTACAGGTACGGGAACGAGAATTCGGGTAAATATGCTCACCCCTACTTATCATATAAGTGAAATTAGTTTCGTTATATCGATCTATACACAATATAATCAAATAATAAATAATCGTTCGTTAATACTTTTAAGTGATCAATAACCAATATAATTATAAAATACAAATAATTATACGATGAACATAACAAAAAAAATAAAGATATTAATATGTATGAACCTGAACATTACTCTAAATAACAAAAATATTAATGTATATAATTTATATTATTAAAAAAATTTAACTATTAAAAAATAGAATAGAAAAGAAAAAAAAATAGAGCAAAAAATTGCAATAAGTGACAAAATTGTGAGTATTCATAACATCTATATTGTATATGTGAGTAATTTATAATAGAATATACATGATTGTAAAATAGTAAAAATAGAAGTAACATATTGTCATCACGATTATAATATCTTATTTTACATTAGAGGTCGGACTTTTTTCTAGGAAAATTACATAAATAGTCCTTTGATTTTTCACTTTTTCAGGATCATCGAACTTTTAATAGTTGTTTTTTGTTTTCAAAGATCGTCCATCCACGCAACTTCATTAGATTTTGTCTGTTTAGTCGACAAACGTAATAAGCACGTGGGGCCATATTTGCAAATATTCAATAATGTTTTGTTGAAACCTTAATTTTGTTAAAATTCGATCACGTTTTGTAAACCCTAATTTATGAAAATTTTGCAAACGAGAGAAACAATTGTGACTTCAATGAATGGTTTGACCCACTAATGTATCAAATATCCGTTAATATTATACCTGGATTGTTGAAAGCTAAAAACCAACTTGAAGCTCAACTTGAAGCACAATCCGAAGAAACACAACGAACGAAAAAGTACTTGATTTTTTGGTTTTTTTTGTTTGTTTGTGATTTTTGTGTATTTAGGTGCTAGACTATCAATGTAATGGTGTTTTGTTATTGTTTGACTTTTGAAGTCGAAATGACCTATTTTGCTTGTAGTGGTCAAAGTTTGACATTAAGGGCATTTGTGATATTTTGTTACAAATTTCATATTATGCTCAAAATAGTTGTTCAAATGTGCTATATGTGAAGTAAGATAACAAATTTTCTTAGTACATGAAACATAAATAATTGGTTGAATTTTTTTTTACCAAATTAGTAAATAAAATATACCATTGAACCTGCTTAGTACATGAACCAAATTACCAAGTATTTTAAATGACCAACTACATAAACTGATCAAAACACCAAATCAACTGACAACAATTTTAACCATACTTAAACTAGATAATAAAGTACATACCTAACTTAACTAAAATGACCAAAAGATAGATAAAGTGAAACAACCACATAAACAACATTAAAGCTTCCGAGCTTGATTGTCTTGAGTTGGAATGACACTAGTTTGACTTTTACCCCGGGAAAGCTCATCTTCGGGTATCTAGGCATCCAAATGTTCTCTAGATTGATAAATAATGTTAAACGGAAACCAGGATAGAAAGAGACGGTTGTCCCTTTGTAGTCTCTTCGAGATAAATTTATATGAATGGTGTTAGTTCCTATGTTCTCACCGCATTTGGAAATTAGGAGAGTTGAAGCGTTCAACGGTTCTTCGACCTACCACCTTTCTCAAGGTTGAGCTTGTTTAATTTAAGTCGTCCTCTTGTTTGACTTGCTGCACAACCCCTGGATTGACTTGTTTGACTTCCCAATCTACTTATGGTACTCGTTTGACTTGCACATCCTCTTTCACTAGTTGCACGACCCCTTCCTTGACTTGTATTGGCTCCATGACCCCTACCATGACTTATACTTTGCTCCAAGACCTCTTCCTTGACTCTGACGTGCCACGACCTTTGCCTTAAATTTGACTGCCACCGTGACCTCTAGATTGACTTTGAATGGTTGCATCACCTACACCTTTGCAGGTCTGTGAGTTGTGACATTGATTCGTAACACTCCTCTTCCTTTTCTACTTTGGCCTATGATAATGCTCAATTTATATATGTTTTACCCTCGCATTATCTCTCGTTTTATCCGTATTTATCATGAGTTTAATGAACTTTTGATACTTAATATGTTTTGAATGTGTTTATTATCGTTAGGAACGGATGCCAGAAGAAATGGAGTGAAAACGTGGAAGAAAAGGTCAAGAAATAAGAAGTTTTGTAGTTTCCGCGAGGTCTCACGGTTTTGGCCATAACTTCCTCATACGGACTCCGATTGAGGTGATTCAAAAGCCCAAATTTTTGGAACTCAAAGGGCTACAACTTTCAAGAAGACATCAAGCTGAAAAAACAAGCTCACCCGTCTGGGTGAGGGCCTCACCCGTCCGGGTGAATGTGCACAGAAAGTCAGGTCTTTTAAATCACCCGTACGGGAGGTGTAATCCAAACTGGAGCCAGAATTTGCTGTCACCCGCCCGGGTGACATGTCCACGCGTCCGGGTGAGGGGCTTTTTCAGCGGGTTTCTGCACTTTTTAACCTAAATTAACCCTAGTTTTAACCAAATCTTTGGATAGCCGTTTTCTCTCATATTCAAGGTGATTTTTGGGGTTTTTGAAGATAGAAGATATTCTTTCATTCATTCTCATTTAAGGATTGAAGACTAGCGATTTGGAACACGTTATTAACTCGGTTTTTATTTCTTTCATTCTTCAAGATAATTAATTTGAGTTATTTGATTTGTTTTGCTATGTTTACTTTGATTATGAGCTAAATACTTGAACATTCAATTGGATGATGTGAACTTATGATTAGGGGTGTTATTTCTTAGTTATTACCGTTATTTAATTCACGTTTAATTGAAGAACCATTTGTAATCAAGTTCTAGTTATTGATTTATATTATTGATGAATTAATTGGTGTTTATAGTGAACCGCTTCTACACTTTAATTGATTTATTTTAATTGTTTGACCATGAATAATTATTGAATGATTGTGAACGCAAGAGTTTAAATAGTATACTTTGATTGAACTTGATTGTAATTGATTAAGCTTAACTAGAGACATCAAATTAAGTTTAGTATTTCTGCGAACGTAGATTACAAGATTAGATCGTGAATTAGTTAATTGAATTGAGATTTAGTTTGATTATAAACCCGGAGTGAAAGCGAAGGATAATTTATAACCAATCAGTCGGGAGGAGTGACAGCGAATCCTATTCTTAAGTTAGTTAACATCTAACAATCGGTAATCACGATTTAACCAACATCCCGACATCATTAGTTATTTAATCCAAGTGAATGCCTTTCTACCATCGATAAATTTAATCAGATACTTCAGTATCCAACTGCCTTTTGTTTATTTTGATTTAATTAGTTATAATTGCAAAGCAACAATTCGGTTGCAAAACCCCCCCCGTTTACTTACCTGTCAGATTATTACATTCGCTTAATACTCTTGGTTATACAGTCCTCTTGGTTCGACTCGGACTTACTTTAGATATACTATTACATTGACAAGGTTCACTACCCGGTTGTGTGATAGTCTAATTTCGGTAGTTCTTAGTTACAAATTTTATAACTAGATTTAACACATCAGCCTACCACTGGATTATCATGAAGTGGAGGAACTAGCTTTGTTGGACATTAGCTCCTAGGCCACATTGTTATGCCACTGATTGCCTCAATTTTAAATGAGTACATTTGTTTGTAGTGGTGTCGCCAGAAAAAATGGTGGAGATAGTGGTGAAGTTGTAGATGTTGATGTTCTAGAGATGGTGGTGAGGTGGAGATGATAGTGGTTGGTGGTTAAGTAGGTGTAAATTGGTTGTGGTAGTGTCTCTGGAAAAAATGGTGTCATCGGAAAATTGAAGAATATGAAGTTGATGAAGATGATGACGTGAAAAAAAATGTATCTAAATTTTAGTACATGGAAGTGCCACATCAGCTACTCAAGTCACATCATATGTTTTGACTGGTAAATGGTGTTTCAGGTTAATTACGACATATATTAGGAGTGGCTAGTAAGTTCGATACACACAATATAAATTTTAAACATAGGATGCATGCAATAGGATTTTTAGGAAAGTTTGATATATTTTAAGACAATTTTCCCTATTTAAAAGTAAGACAGCTCTAGACCAAATGCCATATCTAGGTCGTATATTTTTTTTTTTTGGAAATACATAAATCAAGACCAAAAAGCATAAAGGATTTATGTATATAGATGATCAAAGAATTGAGTGCTTTCAAATTGTGAGTATGCTTAGTGAGATTGAATACTATCACTTGCTAGCATTATTGGACTTGTAAAAGGAGGAAAATAGTCTACCATTCTAGAAAACAGGTAGTGAGGTGTTTGTTTTATCATCAAAATGATTTAAACGAACCACCAGAACTTAAAGACAAGTGTGATAGAATCGGAAAGGGAGAACATAAAATTTATGAAAGAGAACATGGAGCAGATGGAGAAGAAGAACAAAAGAATGAATGATTAATTTGAGTCATATTCATTAGTTGTTCATTTAATTACCTCTCTTTAAATTGTAAAAGATTTTGACATCATCAGATAGGGGGAGATTGTTGATAAAAACAATGATCAAACCTAAGTTATAATTCTTAAGAGTCAAAATCTTGAATTTGCAAATTTAATTAAATGTTATTCTTAATCTGTGTAATTTAAGTCTGTGTGATGTACAAACTGAAATGATCACAAACTCACAACTCTATAGAGTGAAGATGACTGAATAAGAGCTTAGCAGACTGAAAATCATGCAGAGTGAAGAATACAGACTGAAGTCATAAAGATTGAAGAATCTTTGACATAGTCAACATACGAACACAAAACCGTTGTAGATTCAGAAATAAATAGGCGGCTAATCAAGGAAGATTCAAATTCAAGATTGATCAATTAGGATCATTTGAATTAGTAACTTGATTTAGTCTACAATTTAAGCCGTAACAATTACTAACAATCAACACCTAACTTGTATAAATAGGTGATTGATTGTTCATAGAATTCGTTGAAAAAGTTAAACAAAAACTTAGAAATTCTCTATGAGTTACTATAGGCTATTTTTGTGGTTAATTAATTCAAATTAGCTAAGCATGATTGATTTATTAATACTTTCAATCATTTTGAATTATTGAATAAACCATATTCATTGTATTAATTAACAGTTACAATTGTTCTTGTTTCCGTCAAGAACTATACAAGTTTGATAGTTGATTACATCGATATTATAAATTAATCTCTTAATTTAATCTGTTAATCAAGTTCTAGAATCTATAAGACTTAACAATCTAATATTTTATTTAGTATATGATCGTTAAATGTCATATACCATTCGACATAAATCAAATCATGTGAAGTTCTTGAAGAAGAAAACACAACATATTATTTTATATTCCTAACTAAAAACTTCGATAAAACTTTTTGTATGTTAAATTAAGAGCAGGGGAATGTAGATCTTTAAGTTAATAATTAATCGATAACTCGATTTCTTATCTCAAGTTGATTACTAATAGAAATTTATTAGGGGATAAATAAAAGATTGAAGATAATGTTCTTTAAAATGACATGTGTTGTAGTAGTTTTTTCTTCTTCTTTTTGAACGTACTAAATTAGTGACAAACTATTTAAGTTAACGAACCATATCACAACGGAATAAGTATATTGGCTTTTTTAATCTAAAAAACACTCTTCGTATTATACCTAACAAGTTTTATTGAACTTGCATCGAAAGACACTAAAAAAAGTTAATGTATCAACTTGATAGGCTTTCATATTTTAATTATTAAGTTTATTTTAGACACAGTAAAATATTGAGCCAGTCTGCACACACAATTTAACATGAAATTGCGAAATTATAGAGCGATAGGAATGAAGAAGCTGATCAACCCTCAAATCTTTCTGTGATGTTAGCTAACTATTTCAAATCATTACTTTATTAAAAATTTGAAAATATAATGGTCTTTCCTTCATAATGCTTTCATATGATTACATAATATACTTCATATATTACTGAAACTTTGAAAAAGAAAAAAAAAAGGCATACACATAAAAAAAATTCGCACCAAAACTTATAGTTTTACAAATAAGCATGTAACATAATATATCTCAAACTTGAAATAAATTATGAAAACTACTGCTTCCTAGTACACACTTGATGGTCACAATTTAGTGGAGGTACTATATCTATCTAATGGGTCGGGCTTTAAGTGGATCCTTTCATGTTACACTCTCCACGCATATTCTTCAAATGAAAACAAGTTAAACATATTCTCTTCTTTTGACTCATTATCATCATCTTCATTTTTCCTTCGCATTTGTTGTTGGTGTCACTATCATTGATAGTCACCAATCTGAGAAGAAGAGTAGATATAGTGCTTTGTAGAGGCAATGCCACAAATAAAGACATCGATATGTTTGATATTGCGTCGTTACTGTTTTCAGTTTTGAGTTTATTTTCCTTAAATCCTGATTAGTTTTCCGTTACTCCCTACCTATATCAAAGAGCTACAAATTTATCACAAAACGCATTTGTGAAAAAAAAAAAATGAAACAAAATAGCACCATAATCAACCTTAAAACTAACTATAAATTGCAGTAAATAACATAAAAATACATTTATTGTACAAATCAACATAAAATAAAGTACCAAAAAGCAAAAGGTAAAAAAACATTTTTACTAACCATTAATCATCATAATAGCAAACATCAACCAGGAACATGCAAACAACAAAACTACAACTAGTAAAACAGCATACAACAACCAGCAAACTGTAAACATCAAAATAGCAAACAACAACTAACAAACTATCAACCAACAAACAACAAACAAGAAACATCAAACAACAACCATCATATAACAGTAAAACTGTACGTAATCGTCATCAATATTACAACAAACGAAGTACAAAAAGCTACAGAATTACAACAATTTAAGTACCTTAAATGAGTCCATACAAACAGAAGAAAAACATCAAAAATAGTATAAACATGATCCTATCTACTTCATTAGACAAAGCACATCCTAAGGTTTATATATCTGTATTTTTTTATAACATAACATAGTTGAGTATTATCTCAAATTATATAATTTCAAACTTTTAATAATTTAGGTTTTTTAAAATAACAACTTACTTTTCATTTTTGTCCTTTTGAACCATTATATCTATTTTATGTCTTACGATGCCATTCAAAATTGGTTTTATGTCCTACAGAACCATTATTTGCATGAACCATTGATAGAGTTGGTAAATTCTAGATGATGGGGGTGAACTTTATAAATATGATTTTATAATATAGAATCGTATTTTAAAAACGTAAAAAAAAAATATATATATACACATGAGACGACATCGTGCTACATGTAAAAACTTATATGTAGTTTAAAACCACCGTCCGTATCAAATGGATTTTGCTTATGTAAAACGATATCATTCATGTGTATACATTTCTTTAATTTTGACGTATTTAAAATACGGTTCCATTTCATAAAATTATACTTATAAAATTGATTTCATCATCAAGAATTTACCGCTCTATCGATGGATAATGCGAATAATGCCCCCATAGAACATAAACGCCAACTAATAATGCCCCCCCCCCTTCGGACATAAAATAGTACAATGGTCTAAAAAGAAAAAATGGAAAGGTAGGTAGTCATTTTAAACAAAAAAACCATTTTTAAATGACAAATTGACAACATGACATAAAGATATACGTCAAACTAACTAAATGGATGATTAGATGCAACATAATACAATTAGATTAGAGGAATCTAAATAAATATAAAATTAAAAATTGTAAATACTAATTTTTAATTTATAAATAAAATCTAAATTATACATAGTAAAATATATTAAAAAATACTTATTAATTTACGTGAGTAGTGTCTCATAGAGTGACCAAAATCGAGTCAACTTGCGCTTCTATCGAAACCCAACTTGAATCTGACAACAAAGAATATCTTCCCCTATTAATATGATAATGCAGCTTGACCACATATGTAAAACTTACCCGACCACATATGAAAATTCGACTAGAGCTTAATCCTGTTGATAAAAAAGGAAAGCGGCTGTATTTGCCACCGGCTTGTTATACCATGTCAAAGGAAGAATTTTCTTTTTTTTGCCAATGTTTGCATGGGATTAAAGTTCCATCGAGCTATTATGGTTATATTAAGAGGTTGGTGTCTTTGAAAGATAATAAATTGATTGGCATGAAGTCTCGTGATTATCACGTTTTAATGACACAAATGATCCCAATAGTAATTCGTGGAATACTTTCGAATCGCATTCGATATACAATCACAAAGCTCTGCTTATTTTTTAACATGATTCATGCGAAAGTGATTGATCATGAGTAGTTGGATTGATATTATAATGACTATGTGCCAGCTTGAGATGTATTTCCACCTTCCTTTATTGATATTATGGTTCATCTTTTATCTCATATTGCATATGAATCGAAGGCTATTGAAACTGTATTCATACTATACATGTATCCGTTTAAGAGAAATATAGGTTTCTTAAAAGGTTATGTAAGGAATCGAAACCAACCAACATGTAGTAATGTTGAAGGATATGCTTCCAATGAGGTAATTGAATTTTCTGCCGACTATTTAAAAGGTGTACAAAGTATTGGGCTCCCATAATCTTGAAACGAAGGTAGAATTCAAGGGGTTGGGACTATTAAAAGGAAAATGGTTATTGCAGCACGAAATGATATTCGCCAAGCACAATTTACTGTCCTACGACATATGACCTCCATTGATCCATACATACATGAGCACATGACCTTTTTAAAAGCAACTAACCTTGACAAGGATGATATATGGTTGGCTACCGAGCATAATAGAAAATTTATTTCATGGTTGAGAGAGAGGGTAAAGGACACGAACGTTGTAGATCAATTAGTGAAAACGCTAGGGTCAGGTCCAGATTATGTGGTGGCAAAATACCAGGGATACGACATTAATGAGTGTATGTTTTACACCAAACAACAAGATCTAAAGAGTACCTTTCAAAATAAAGGAGTGGCGTTAGTCGCCACAACAACCAAATTCTCTAGGGGGAATCATGCTGGAAGGTCAAAAATTGAAAAAAGCTCTTATTATGGTGTCACTCAAGAGATTTTGGAATTGAATTATAATACCTTCACTATATTAATGTTCAAGTGTAAATGGGTTGAAAACCAAAAAGGTGTTAAAGTTGACAAAAATGGTTTCGCAATTGTCAACCTTTCCATTAACGGTTATGCATCAGAACCATTAATTCTGGCAAATCATCCACCCAAGTATTCTTTGTTCAAGAGACAAAGAATTCAACATGGCACGTGGTACTACATGGTAAACGACGTATACTTGGAATTGAAAATGTTGTGGACAAAGAAGAATACGATCAATTTGATGGATTGCCTCCATTTTCTATCGGTATTCCACCCACAAATGACGTTATTGATAATATTATTTACCTTAGAACCGATCATGATGATGGATTATGGGTTGATAAACCTTGCGATACGTGAATGTATTTTTTTATTCGATTTTAGATGAAATAGTTTTATTAAATATATATGCTAATATATATAGTTTTTACAGGAACATGCAATGATGGGAAATGAAGAGATGCAACACATTGTTTATGTATTCTTATATTAGCTTATTTTTCCTTCTATTAGCTTATTTTTCCTTATATTTGGATATGCAATACATACTTTATATTTATGATTTAATTATTTTCCCGACGAAAAAGAAATCATTACTTCTCATTACCCACAACTCAAAATTTGTTAATTTTTGTTATCTTTGCAATATTAGATGTTTATTTAAACGTGTTTGTTACAAAATAACATGTTATTTATTTATCTATATATTTCATAAGCCCAAAATTTTGACCGGGTAGGATGACATTAGAGTCAAATTTACTCATGAAAACTGGACGCTATTCACAAAAATTTTGGCGGGATGGGTTGAGTAAATATTTGGCGTTCCATAAAAAGATGAAATCAAAAATATAACTCCTCATTTTAGGGCTTGATTTTTTGTTTTCACCGCCACTTAACTCCTTTTCACGTCTAGGTAAAATTTTGTTGATTAATCTACACAATTAGGGGTGGTTGTTTGTGTTCTGGGTTTATTACCGATAAACTTTAAGAGTAAGTTTTGATTTTCAGTGATTTTCAAGATTTTACACTATAGAACCAAACATTTTATAAGGTGATTATCAGGTATTTACTAATTTATTTTAAACTTGGATGACTAATTGGCAGGATGTTGAGGATCGGATGCCATATGTGTTGTTTGAAGGGATGAAAAAAAGAGTTGCTTTAGCATGATCTATAGTATATGATATAATAACTAATGCAATAGAACCTGAGGTATTGCTAGCGTATCTTAACCCATGTCTACGAAACAAAGATCTACACATAGACTTTTGCATCTAGAGGTGGTAGATACGATCCCCTGACTTATATTTAAGTTTATGTCCTGTGATTGATAATGGTATTAATGTGTTAATTATTTACCACATGCTGAGCCGTTTAGGTGCTTTCGTCGCTTACAACACCTTCGAACCACAACCACAATAGTAAGCTAGCTTAATTATGCGTTAATGTTTGCTATTAAGATGAGGGCTCCAATTTTTATTTATTTTTGGTTATGATTAATCAACCCAAATATTTATCTGTATAACTCCCACATCAATATCTACAACATAAAACTTATTGTATAAAAAGGGTCTGTATTTCCCGAGCCCGCCACTAGTTTCAAAAGTATGCTACAATAACATATTACAAACCACAAATTCAAAACCATTTGTATAAATAAACTACAGATCTTCTAAGTTGCACCTCTTACACTCTTAAAATGCCTCCGCGTTGATTTTTCAAGTGTCAAGCAATCACCTTGTTACCTTTGAAAAATGCTTCACATGTAATCATGTAGATATTAAACTTTAAGAAGGTCCATGATCTGACTGTTTGACATCAGAGAACAAAACTAATCATGTGATTTTGAATTTTAGAGTAGTTATGAATTTTCAAAATCAGAAGTTGACTCATTGGTAGAGAGGAGTACTAGTACTACAAATAATATTGTTATGTAGTGGGATAGATTGAAGTTCTAACCGATGTACTGCTCTACTTTCAAGTCCGATAAACAAATATTCTCAGTAAGGTCCCCCTCTCCTAGAAAATAAATTATATAATAACAATATAAATTTGGCTACTGCTAAGGTTAATTTTTCAAATAGTACTCACGTTTGACTCCCCGGCTCCCTGGTTCAACAATATTGGTTCTAAGCTAATTTAAATCACACAAAAAATTCATATATTATTAACAAAAAAAATTAATCAGCCAGAAAATCTATTAATGAGCAGCCTACGATCTCTAAAATATTGATCGAATATTTACAATAGATTTTAGTTGCAATAAGAGAAATAAGAGGTGACAATTTTGACTCATTTAACTACTTGGGTCAACTTGGTTTATGTTTCATGTCCAATGGGGTAAATGGGTGAGGCTAAAAGGATTTACCGAAAAGGGAAGCTGGTCAGAGGGGTTAAAACAACTTATACTGATCAGTATTTTTCATGTTCAAGATTCTGAATATGAACATGAAATCAACAATGATGTGATGAAGAGGAGGAAGAAGAAGATCAACAACAACAACAACAACAACAACAACAACAACAAAGGAGAAAGAGAGACATTACTACATTAGCAAAATTGAAGGCAACATGAATGGAGTTTGATTGTAGTAAACAAGCTATTGGAGAAAAGCAAGTTACATTTGCCCTTAAATGTGGCTCATTAACAAGGGCTAAGATTTATATCAAGCACAATACTTGGAAAGACGTACAAGAATGTGATAAAGATAAGCTTTGGTTGGAAATCAATGTATATTAAGATATAAGACATGTAGTTATCTTACTTACTTGAATTATTCTATGGCTTAACATTTTATATTCTTTAGACTCTTTGGAACATTGAAAGGGATGATTGCAAACAACAAGTGTTAATGCAATGCAATGATGTTTGGAAGAAATTTAAAATAAAACTCCGCAATTAATATATGGATAAAGGATTGAGTCCATGTGATATATACACATTTATTAAAGAAGACGTATGGGAATATTTCATTGCGAAAGAAGATACGGAAGAAAGAACGGTAACTTCTTTAACTTTATAGTAAATTATTAATTATTATATAGTATTTTGTTAATTATTTGTATGGGAAAAAGGTTATGCGTGATATAACACCCCTCATTTTATATAAGAATATAAAATTAATAAACTCGGAAGCATGAATTTAGAAATACATTACCTTAGTATATATTAAATTTTATACATAAACAGTTAACATTTTTCCATATTTACACGATATCTAAACTGTTTAAAACTACAAAAGACGGGGTATTATAAAATTCTCCAAACAAGGTTTATTACAAAAACCATATCAGAGTCTTTAAGTGCAGTCAAACATTCCCTGATCAACCATTCACCTCCTGCACCCACAATCAATCAAAACATATCCTGCAGGAAGTAAAATGAGGGGTTAGCACGAAGCTAAGTGAATAGATTCATCACACTCCATTCAACTTAGCATAACAAGTTGTTTACACCAAATAATCGTAAACACACATAATTCAATGAGGATCGGTGGCTCTGGGGATATCATAATACCCGGGGATTCCCCCAAGAACACTTACCGTCAATCCGTATGGCCAATACAGAATAGACCGATAACTAATGGTTATTAAACTCATACACAGGTTTCAAACACAACAAATGAATCAAAACCTGTGTAAAACACATAATAACCAGAAGTCCGACTACACGTTGACCTCAATAACATAATACACATAGTTCACATATCACGTAGATCAATAATCAATAATCAAGACTAAACAGTCTAATACACATCTACGTTTACTTGTTGTAACCAAATAGTTACAACTAAATCAAATGATGAGTTCTGAATCTACTCACCGATACCTCTGACGTCTCCACACTCAGGAGTCTTATAGCACTGAGTCTTACGTTGATCTGAAACAGAAAATCATATTCAAGTCAGAAGTTCGTTCCATAAATATCATAATACCTATTTATCAAATCAGGTAATCCCTGAAGTCTAGGCAAACAAAAGTTCAATCAGAAATGAACTTAGAAAATCTTGCAATGACGTTTAAAACTGAAAAATGTCATTTTCGGGCCCTAGATGACCCCGAATGGCCAAAAACTGCCTAGGATATAGTATATAGTCTTGATTACTAGGTCGTTTCCAAGTGACCATGAAATTTTCAACTAAATCCGAGTTAGTGATATTTTCACAAAACCGCGGCACCACAAACCCTTGCGACACTACCACTGTGTCGCACAACAAAATCCTGCGACACTAACATTGTGTCGCAATACTCAAAATGGCCGCCTTTAGCGACATAACAACTGTGTCGCAGAACAGAAATGCGACACAACCTGCGACACAACCCTTGTGTCGCAATGAAGAACAGACCAGTTCCCAGATTCGAAATTCACGAATTCAAACATGTAATACTCAAATTAACTTATTACAATCGGTGTAATTCACTTATAAACAACAACAACACATAACAATCAAATTCTTACCTTGAATTCACGGATCAAAAGCTTCAATTATGAGATTAAAGTTACTTTTCACTTTCTCTCTCAATTCTCTCTAATTCTCTCTCTAAAAACGATTTTAAGGGTTTGAAAATGTTTTGGAAATGATCTGGAAGACTTAGACGGTGTGTATATTTATATTTAATCTCGCAATTACACTTAAGCTCCTTAGTTAATTTCAGTTCAGCCCGTTTTGCGACACAGTCCTGCGACACAACCGTTGTGTCGCACAGACACCACCTGCAACACAAACCTTATGTCGCAGAAAATCAAAACTTTCAAATTTTGAAACGACTAATATTTCACTAGTCACAACAAGTCAAAGGGGCTTATTTATCTACGTTTCACAATGAAATACATAATATTAAATAATTTCTAAAGCAATTAGATAATCAATTAAAATAATAGAAATTACCAGACCGCAGGAGAGGATGTTACACGTGAAGCAATGAGGAGAAAGCAATGTTGAAGAAAAAACTCCTCCGTCTTGGACCAAAAGTCGGACGAAAATAAATGCGCTTTCTTTAATCCGTATGATATTCAAGCAGCCGAGTGTCTTGTAGATTCGAATAGGGTCAAAAATTACAATCTTGATGCAATTATGCGGAATTCAAATAAAACGTTTTTTCTTGCACCTTACATTCAAGGGTACGTACTATATACTACTAACTTATTAGTTATATAACTTCTATGTTCATTGTGTATTACCAAAGGTTTTTAAATTTATAGAAAATATTAGGCGTTGATTATACTCTGTCCTCATGCAATAACACGGGCTTCATTTTAGATTCCCTAAAGGGTGAAAAGAAAGAAAGTGACTAAACCTTCATAAAAGTTGTGCAATCGTAAGTAATTCTATTAAAAGATATATGAATTCATATTTGATTTGTTTTTGAAAATGTTAACACAACAATATTTATTCATTTTGTTGTTAGGACTCTCGGAGATATTCGTTGGCATCTTCCTAGGGTAAATTATCTAACTCTTTCTATTTATCTATGTACGTAAAGTTTTGTGTTAATAGGTTTTATGTTGGAGTATAGTATTAGTATGTGTACATATTTGTTACGTTAGAATAACACGAAAAGCTAGTAGATTGTAAATTGATGACGTAGAGCACATAACATGTTGTGAGCATTGCAAGTTTAGTGGCATGTACTAGCTTCAATTATATCAACCACAAGAACCCAATAATCGTTTAGGACAAAACTTTGGCCAAAATAGTTGTAATTGAGTCTTTTTTTACGTGAACAACATTTAGGTATGAATGTTGCATTTGGGTATTAATGTTTCTATCTACATGTTACTTGAATTTAGTGAAATCAACAAAAAGGCTCTTGGAAGTGTGCATTTTATGTGATGAGGTGGACGCATGATTTTATCTCCTTTCAACAAGCTAACTTTTCAAAGAAAGTAAGTATCTTTTTAATTATTTTGTATTTTGACTATTACAATAAATGAACCCTTTAATTATTTGAATAAACATTGTTGTTTATTGGTTTTCACATAGATCCCTTGGACAAAAACAGATTGCATTCCTGCAAATGATTTGAACTTTATCGTTGGTGTGTGGATTGAAAAGTTTATAAACAACATTTAGGTAACTATGTAAAAAATTGTTGTATAGTTGTAAACTTTATAAAAACTTTGTTTGCATCCTTTTAATTTGGTAGGTAAGAGAAAATGATATACTAAGCTAAATTGGGTATTTAAAGGTCAAGAAACTTGGTGTTGAGAGGATGTGATTAGTGTCAAGGTAATTAGGATTTCAAGGTACTTATATGTATCTATGTACACTCGTAGAGAACTATGTAATTCTATGTTAAATCATTTCAAATGTTTGGTTGATACTATTTTATATATAATGAGAATATTTGAGTTTTGCTGGTTGTATTTTGATTATATAATTGAAATTTTTTTTTTTTGCTAAAAAAATTGGATGTGGTACAAATTATTTGGATAATATCATTCAGTATGCAGGTTTAATTTATTTTTTATATATTAATAGGTCGAGAGTTCTCAAAAGAGCCCGGTCACGTTAAAATAGAATCCTCAAAAGAGTCTGGTCAAATTTAAAAGAATTGTCTCTAATAAATAAATAAAGTCCGGTTGGAAGTAGAAAATATGGTCCCTTTACAAATGAATAGAGTCTGGAAAAAATGTCCACCCCTGAACCGTTTTTTAAAGAATAAAGTTTGGTCTTTAAAAGTCCGATCAAATGACCGGACTCTAGAATGGATATCTCTCCTATAGAGTCCGGCTTAATAACCGGACTCTAAACGCACCGAACTCTATCCTTCCGTGTGTAGTAGTGAATTTTATTGTATTTGATTTCCGTTCTTTTTGTAGGAACAATAACAAAGAATAAGTTCTAGCAAAGACCTAGGAGATTGAAGTTGTGATTACGTAAGATCATTAGAAGACAATTGTTTTATGTGACACATAGAATTAACGGTAGATGATCAAAGGCATGCCGTCATTTCGAACATGCATACATCGCAAGAATGAAGAACCTGATCAACTTTCAAATTATTGTGTGATGTTAGCCAAATTTTTCACAGAAACCTTCAAACAATCATCTCCACCTCTATCAATTTTAATATTTTTACATTATTAAGATTTTATAAAAGGTTTTTCTTGTTAATGCTTTCATATGATTACATATATTTCATACATCACTCAAACTTTGAAAAAACAAACAAATACACCATCGCACCAAAATTTATGGTTTTCCAATTACTTTTTATATATTTAATAGAATATATCTCAAACTTGAAATTAAGTATGATCTTCAGAATTTAGTTGAGGAACGATATCTATCCAATGGGTCTTTAAGAGGAACCCTTTCATGGTACACTCTCCATGCATAATCTTCAAATGTAAAAGAATTGAACATACTCTCCTCTTTCAACTCATTATGATCATCTTCTTTTCGGCTTTCACAGTTGTTGTCGTTGTCACTATCATTGATAATCAACGATCTCAGAAGAAGAGTAGAGACGGTGCTTTCTAGAGGCAATGTCACCAATAGAGACATCGATATGTTTGATGTGTCGTTACCTTCTTCCATGTTTTGTGTCGGTTTTCCTCTGACTTTGTTTAGTTTTCCGTTACTCCATACCTATATCAAAGAGTTACACAAAAAATCTAACATTCCAAAATAATGAAAAGTTACCAAAGCTTTAACCAATAAAAGAAATATTGAACCTTTTCACATGCAGTGTTAAAGTTAAGAAGAGTAGGTGTAAATTATTTAAAATCCATATAAACAAGAAACTAGTACCAATATATAGTTTAATTGCTACCAAGAGCCAAAGATAGGAGACATAAAATGACAAATGAAGAAGTCGAAATCAATTTGATGGCACACTTAGAGATAATCTAAAACATAACACATTTCATGTCAAGAAAAAAACAGAAGACAAAAGACTTCAGAGCCGTGTTAAAAGGGATTTTATATCCGAACATAATCTGCCATCTAATTATATAAAATTAAATATCTTCCTTAATGTCAAGCCAAATTACTTGTTTAATATAATTAAATCAAGCAGTTGGGTCCATTTGGCAGTCATTACGCTAAACAGAACCCGAAAATGCTGGTTTTGCTACGATATGATTTTCAAAATGAATAACATAGTACACGTCATATAACTTTAGATTGGTTTGATGTTTTAAATAACATAAGTTATCCGTGCAACAAATAAAACAGATGATTGAATTTAAGAATATAATTAGTGGCTTCTAAAAAATTATAATTAATTAATTAAAGGATTAAAAAGATAAACATTAAGGAGTACTTTTTTATTTCTAGAATAATTAAAATCTAAGTTATCGGAGTAAAATATATTCCTAAATGATACTTTATTTACCTGAGCAATGTCTCCAAGCGTAACCAAAATCGAATCTATTTGCGGTTCCACATCAACCGAACCCGAATCCGACAACAAAGAACATCTTCCGCTCCGAATCTGATAATGCAAACCGACTACATTTGGATAAAAGTTACCCGACCCAACCATTTTCTCCCCAGAACCATCAGACACCCATATCAACGAACAAACACAATTCGGGTCATCAACACCCGGGTTCCGTAACCCCATGGCGCATAATAGCGCTTCCATAACAGTTAAACCAATTTTCTCCATTTCCCGCGTAAACTCACGCAAATTACTCAAAGACAACTCTGTAGACTGGGTCGAGCAACTCGAGTCAAGAAACAATATGTTGTTGTCATCATCATCATCATCATCATCGTCATCGAAGCCAAGTGGCCAGTTTTTGGGGAAGTGTTGGTGTTTTTTGTGACGATCAAGGTTGAAAATAGAAAGCGAGTCTGACTCGGCTGAGTGAGCGAGTTGGGAGGGTATGGGATGGTTAGTGAGTTGGAAGTAACCGAGTTTGGATATAGAAGAGAGGGTGGTGGGTAGGGTGGAGTTGAGGTCGTTATAGGGAATGATTGGTGGTGATATGGTGGCTGTGGTGGCGGTAAGAGAGGAACGACGGCGGAGAAGGGTGGGAGTGGTGGAGAGGTTAGGTGGAAGACGGTGGAGAAGGCGGGAAAGGAGATCGGTGGAGGGTGAGGTTGCGGTTGTGGTGGTGGAGGAAGGTGTTGGTGGTGGAGCTGATGCGATGTGGTGGTGTTGATTTTGAGCTGATGAAGTCATGGACATAATTTTATTAATGGTGTTTATTGGAAGTGTTAAGTTGTATGTGTAGTGTTATGTTTTGGTTAAATACTAGTATATTAGTAGTGAATAATTAATTAATTAATTAATTGTTGGAGGTGATCAAAAGTCGACTAGTGACGTTTTATTTCGAGACCTTTTGGTTTGAAGCATTTATATACCCGTATTTTTCATATTTCGAAAAATAAATGTAGACTTGTTTTTGTTTGTAGAGATCTTTAATTCAATCGTGACCGTTAATCTCAAACTACGTACTCAAATTGTTGATAATGACATCTTCATCTTTTGAAATACTGATCCTATCATTGCTTCTTGAATTTATTATCATAGGATTGAAATGGTCAGCATAAAAGGTTATGTTTCATCACTCACTAAAATTTGATAAATTAAAAACTTCAATTTAATATTATAGTGTGAGACCCCTTTAGGTCAAATTGCTTTAAATCTTGAAGATGGTGTTGTATGCTTAATTAGATAGTGCAAAGCGACTTGAAAAATGGTATAAAACATTATACTTGTTTCTTTATTGCCAATTTGGTTGGTGTTGATAAACAGTGTTATGAAATGGGTCATTTGGTGTCAAAGTCATCAAACGGCTGAAGCACTGGACTTCGGGCCTCGAAGTGGAGTTCACATAGACGAACTCTTAATCAAAGCGACTTTGCGCTACGATCAAGGATCACACCATGAAGTACGATATTGTTGGGACGGGCTTCTCGGCTCAAAGTGAATAAACCATAATGGTTAGATATACATACAATGGCTCTAGAAAATGGTCATATGAGTTATCCTAGTGTTGTAAGTAACAAAAGAGCGACTTCTTCACACCACCTCTAGTATACCCTGTTCTTACGCTCAAGCCCTTCAGGGTCCACATTCTCATGTAGCTATACAGACTAAATATATTGTTCTTATTAATAATGGGACTTGGGTATTTGTTCTTCGACCACTTGTGGTTAACGTGATCCGTTCAATTTAGTTATATACGCAATTTGTGTCCTGATGGCTCTGTATTATCATTACAAAGCCTGGTTTGTTGCAAATGGCAAAAGTGAGTGACTTGACTGATAATCATTGTGACAAGGCTTTTAGTTCGGTTATTAAACAAGACACCATCCATGTAGTCTTGAGCTTAGGTCATTCACGGACTTGATTTAGCAATATTTTTGGTTAAAAAAATAAAAAAAATAAAAATTAATAATGGTGAAAGTGGTTGATAGGTATTGAGAATGGGATAAAAGTGACGAAAATGGTTTAAAACGGAAGTGACATGTACAAAATGATGGGTAGTAGTTTAATCCACTATAGTAGGTGCTCTAAAGGCAGATTAATAGGTAAATAAAATAGTACTACAAACTTTATGCAGAAAATGGAAGGCTGCTAGCATTGCAGCATGTTGTGAGGAATCTTGTGCCCATGGTGGAGTTGTTGTGTTTACAAACTTCAGTGGTGGAATAAAGGGAATGACATATTAATCTATTATACTCTTTTCCATGTTTCAATGAAAGACCACGATGCATCCTAGCTAATTAGTCAAAAAGTAACATCTCATGTCAAGTTTGCTAAAAATATATATAACATTTGATTAAAAACTCTGATGGTAACGTGATATGTTCCATTAATATGTAGTTCATTGGTGATTTAGTCATGGTTCTAACTTTTAACCCAAATCTATTTGGGGAATCTTCAGCTATATCGATCAATGCTACTAACTAGTCAGTCGAATGCATATTATATCATTGCTTTTGTGGGCTTTGTAGCTCATATATGCACTTGGTCCTTTAATGTAATGTTACATAAGTACACTCAATAAGTTCAAATTATTAGTATTGACACATCTTATATAGTTTTTTCTTTTCCGCTCATCAATATTTGATGATGTACGCTCAAGTTGTTACCAATGTTTCGTTATCTACAAACTTTGCTTTTGTTGCTTCAAGAAATATCAATTACTATTTTAACATGATAAACGAATAAATCTATTGAAAAGATTTTATTTTTCTTTTGACAATTTGTCATTTTACTAATTTAAATTTACAAAAAACTTATGCACTCTGATAATGAAAGCCTTTTAAAGGCCGTTTTATAAAAATTCACACATATAATATTTTTTTAGTTGAAAAGCTACACATAGAAAATAGTAATTGAATTTTTGGTCAAAAACTTAATTTTGACAAAGTTTAATGGTACACATCGACAATGAACTTATACTTTTGTATCGAGTTTGATAACGAACTCAGTTTATCACTAATTCAGATAACATACTTGTTGGTTTTGTGTCAAGTTAAATAACATGTGTATGTTGTTGTCTGTGATTTGACTTCTCCTTGTAAGCTAGGGTTTCCCCTCTTTTATAAGGAGGAAGGGGCAAACCCATCATGAAAGCTTATGGGCTTGAAAATGTTGGGAGCCCAATGTATAAGGGACATTACCATGTTTGATTCAGTCTCTTTATTAATCTGGTGTTGAAATTTAGAAATTAAAAGTGAAATAGAGTCATCTTTGACTTGAATTTAATGAATCGGTAGCTAATGTATAGGGTACACTACCAAACATGTATAAGCTACAATACCATGTTTGACATGTTTTGTTTAAAGGTGTATAATGAATGGGTACACTAGCAGTAAAATGGTAGATTTTGCAGTATGGGGGTAGGGGTTGGGGTTGGATAGCGTAACTGTTAGGTCACTGATTTGAGATTGGCTAAATCACTGGAGTTCTTCATAGAAATGATGAAGTCAAAACTTAAAAGATAAGTTGTATCATTGGTCGTTGGTCTACCAACTCACTGCTAACACTATGAAGATAACGCTCAGTGAATTCGCTATCGCTTGATTATTCTATCACTAAGTGTTTCAATCGCTAGAAGCCCTAAACACTGAAGATACATCAAGATACGATACATTGCAAAAGAACAAGGTCACTGCTAAGCAAATAGTCACTAATAGTAGTTAATCTACTCATTGTTATAATAGTGACTATGCACTTATGCAACCCATAATCACTATAATCGATGTAGTTAAATCAAAGGAGGTCACTGGAAGAAATTAAGTCAAGTCACTCTACAAGAGCATGTCAGCTCACAGTGAGTGAGGAAGCTTCTTTATCCTCCACCATCTCAGAAATAAAGTAATAACTAGACGATCAAATTTAAGTGGTTGTGCTTATGAGGTCCTTGGTCAACATTACACATCAATGCCAGGAGTTCTCAGTGATGAAATGTCTGACATCATGCTTCATTGTGATTGGTAGAAATACAACACACGAAGAAGGCATGATTAAGTAGGAACCATAGAAGATTCCTTTTAACCGTTTGTTTGTTAGAAGAAAGTCATTAACACAGCGACACGTGTCATTCTATTTCCTAGATAATAGGAGATATTTACGAGAAATTTCTGTTTCTAAATAGAGTGACATATTTTACATAATCATTTACCGATTTGTAGCTATCACTTGAATTCGTTCAGTGATTAAGTTTGACTAACTACAAATTAGAGTCAGTAAGTAATAGTAATTCTATTCTCACAACGAGTAACACAATAGTTTGTAACAATATTGAATTTGTCTTCAGCTTAGGCTTGACTATTCTAAATCTATGTTCAAGTTTCTTGTTTATCAGCTTTCATACTTTGCAATTACTTACTCTTTTTATTATACATCTTAAAATTACCGGTAAGTATTAAGAATTTTAAAATACTATAATTAACAAGTTAAATTGTATTCACCCCCTCCCCCTCTACAATTTAAACTATATTATTGAACTCTATATCACTTAATTAATAAGTGAAAGTTGGGACTTTCACTAACATTTCTTGTTGATACGTGTATAATCACATCATCATTATTTATCGGATCTCCCGATAGATATTGCGAATAATGGTCCCGAAGGACAAAAAAAAGCCAAGCTTCAATGGCCGTAAAAAGAACATAAAAAGTACAAAAATTAAAAATAAGTTGTTATTTTATACAAAAAAAAAACCCTTAATTAACGGAGTTGTCATTGACACGTAAGCAACTTCGTTTTTTTATTCGGTCAAAAGAAGCTTTCTACCTTCATCGGCGTAGAATTAACAAGTTAGTTACTTGCATTAGTATTAAAATAGATTCATTACCTAATTCTGTATAAAAGGAAAAGTTCTTTGCCTATCCGTACGATTAACCCTTTTGACAAACCTTTTGCTAATAAAAAGCTTTCCTCTCCAATAGAAAAACCCTTTCAAAAGTTTTTTCTGTTAAAAAAAACCTCTGTTTGGAGATTCCCTTAGGTAAAAAAACTAAATTTCATTAATTAGTAAGAATTACAAAGAACATATAAGAAAATTAACAGTACATAAGTTACATTAAACAAGCAAAATCAAAATTGGTTATAGCTTGTATTGAACATAGTTACCATAAAAGATATGCAAAGCATATCCTCTCATGATACGACAACCTAGAGCAACGTATTGTCAGAGGCGAGACTTGCCTCAAAATTGCAGTAGAGAAATGATGAGTTTGAATATGTAATTTGGGTTTGTAGTAGTTCAAGAAAGTAGAAGTGATGTTGTATATGTATAGTAGAAACTTAACTCATGCATCAACGCATATAATTATTAGATCAATTTAACAAATTAATTAATTATATATAATAAACATTGTTGCAAGCCTGTTAGATTACATACCATGATAAGTGAACCGAATGGGTTACTAGGTTGGTTTGATGGGTCATAGTTCGGGTAAAAAAATCACAAGCTGTTTTGGGGCGAAATCTTTATTATATATAAACCAAAATACCATGGAGGAATTTGGACTATTGATTGGGTTCCTTCCATGGTGATCCAAAGGTGAAGATTTAATTTTGGTTAAAAAATTTGATTTTATAGATGTGCCCATGACTATTCGTAGTTGACAAAAATAGTCCCCCTCCTTTGCATGCTACTCCTTTATGTTTATTAACTAAGTCATTTTTAGCGTCTACATTTTATAATTAACACTTTTAATTAATGTATTCTTTTAAATAACTCTTTTTCATATACAAATTCATATGAATTTATTTCAATTTACAATTTAACCTTTAAAGCTTGCATGTTATTATTTTTATTAATTTTATTAAATCATAAAATATCTTATGCTTTACTTATATCATCTATGCAAATTTAAATTTGTTCTAGGTATTTGAAGCTACTGAATTTATATGTGGGATAAGGTGATACATGTATCTTTACGCATTCAAAATTTACATGGTTACCAAATTAATAAAAATAGTAATAGAATGAACTCATGCATTTTTCTATATAATCGTTTAGTGGTACAGGAATGTGAGGAAGCGTGTTGCAAGCTATTGATAATTAGAAGGTTCCATTGTGTCAATATATAGGCTAAATTAACTAAATTCAACTCAAACTTGTAGGTCGCTCTATCTCTTAATCGAATTACAATCTCAATTTGATTATGTGCGGAATCCAGTAATCAAATGAATATACAAATGAATTGAACAATACGATGTAAATAAAACTGTTTATATTGATAATCAATTGATCGATAATGTTTGCACCAACAGAACTTTTTGAAAAATTTATTTTGGTAGTACAGGAAGTTGAACAAACATAATTAAATTGTTAAATATTATTATAAAAAAATAACTAAATTGTTATATATTGCTTTCAAACATTATTAAATTGTTCGAAATAATTTATACATGAAGATATTGATAGTGTAGGTAATAAAAACATTATAACTCTTATTTATTAAATTAATAATACTCTTACTAATTTTAATTTTACGTTACGAAAGAGTGAAAACAGAACAATTTATATCTATATGAATATGAAATTATATATATATATATATCTAAGATCAATAAAAATTTAACATGTTCGGCTAGATGAATTATTAATGACTCCAGTATAAAAAAACTTCATACTTAATCCCGTGTAGTAACAGGACAATAAACTATAAAACCGAAATCTTTCAAATAACACTAGTATTTGCAACAATAATTTTAGTTAAATTACTAGTAAGACATTAATTTTACCATAGTTTAAAACAAATATATTTTTGTTGGAAAAGTAATTCTTTGAAGTTTGATCGCACATTCGCACGTATGCACGATCATCTCAAAGAAAATGTCCATAAAAATGAAAGCCCAAGGCCCAAATCAATATAGTCCAAGTGTCCCACTGTTTCTTCAGTTATTCTCTGTGACGCGATACACAACATTATAGTGTCCAACTACTTTGGATTAACGGTAGATGATCAAACTCATCCGTCATTTGGAACATGCACACACGCAATTCGCCATTAAATCCAAGAATAATGAAGCAATAGGAACGAAGGAGCTGATCAACTTTCAAATTATTTCGTTATGTTTGCCAAATTATTTCACAGAGATCCTCAAGAAGCATCTCCTCCTGAGGTAATATACTTAATTTTTTCCCTAATTTTTTTTTTTTTAACATATAATAATGTATAAGCTGTTGCGTTGTGATCGAATTCAATTCTTTTTATTTAATTGCTTGATTCCGATTCTGTTAGGTCTATTATCAGCTCAAATTAGAAGTCAATGATTACCGTGTATATTTATGTGATTTTGTAATTTACTTTTTTTTTTTCTTTTTCTGTTTCTTTATTTTAGAATAAAAACTAAGAGGAAGTGAATAATTGATAATGATAATTGCAGCAGTTTTTTAATGTGTATTAAGATTAAGAAGTTCAGGAATAATATATTGGCAGGAAATGTAAATTTGAATTGTTGCTAGTTGAATACAGTTTGTAGGTACACGTTACAAATGCACACAAATTGTAAGTGAATAACAGAATGTGTTGATAGATGATGTTATCTCTGGTGGTCGAATGCGAAACGTGTATCTTATTTCTAGAATGCAAGTATTAATATGAAAAATATTCGCCTAATAGTAGTGATGAGATGACAATGGTATTGTGATTTATGAAAGTGGAATAGTAGTGGAGGATAAGGAACTTTGTGTTGTTAGGCGATCAGATGTGCAGGTGGAAGGATGACTATTTTGCATTGCAATACGTTAAAGTTGCTTGTACATCTAGTAGAAAAGTGCACCGGTGAAGCATGATTGGGAAGAAAGCTGCAAGATATTCCAGCTTCATAGATTATGTTATGTTTATAGTTATATGAACCATGTTCGGGATTAAAATGTTTAGATAGTTAGGTGGAGAAGCACTTACTTTATAATTTTGCTTCTTCTTTCATAATAGTATTATATATATTCGGGAATCATGTCTTATGATATGCCTAATTGAACAGATCTCTTGTTACACTGGCCTGTTATGGTGTATTGTATTGTGTTGTTTGTAGCATAATTGCATGTCTGACAGTTTAATAGTTTATTTTTGCTATACTTCCCCCCTCAAAGCGTTTAAATTTATTTTTTGTTTAGTATATGTTTTCTAAAAACTACACTAGTGTCATCATTTTGCTACACATGCTTCTTTCGCAGGATGTTTCACAATTAAAAGACTTTGAACCACACGTCGTTGTTCATTATGGGATCCCATCTACTGCATCAATCCTGGCCTTTGATCCCCTTCAGCATCTACTGGCTGTAGGCACACTGTGAGTAAACACTAAGTTATTACTTGGGTCCTACTTCAAGTGAAGTTTCTGTTCATGCTTGTTAACGTTGTATCTTATTAAAACTATATTGCTGTTGATTCCCTCAGCTGATAACTATATTGAATGACTCTACTTGGTTTAGCTCCTTGACTTTTTGATCACCTTTTAACTTTTGTGGTATAATGTGGCATAACCTTCCTATGTCATAACATTTTACAAGCAATAGAAGTTAAGCAATGATGCTAGTGTATATAATGAGATTAGGTATTACTAGTGTTTGGACCCAAAATGCTCCTTTTCGAATAAATGTCGATTCTCTTTGAAATCATACGAAATATAGTTGGATTTTTTTTTTCTTTTTTGATGGGAGGTTCTGAGAGTTGTGGATGAACCTGACATTTGAGTATTTAGCCAAGTAGTGGGAGTGGGAAAAAATGGATCTACCAATATGCTTTTGTTGAAAAGGCACACCTAATAGGTAAATTTGTTTTAAAACCTCATCGGTAAATACATTTCTTCCATTCCCACTGTTTGGCTAAAAACTTCCCGATGTGTCTGGTGGCTTCCCAGTTATGGCTTCCTTTTATATAATGCAATTATTGTTATTATTCCAGTGCTTCTTACTATATACTTTGTTTCTTTTTCATTCTCTTGGTACTACAGGGATGGTAGGATAAAGGTGATTGGTGGTGATAACATTGAATGCCTTCTAATATCTCCGAAGCCCGTACCCTTTAAAAACCTTGAGGTTCTTGTGCTTGACACTCTTGACTTCTATACACCATAATATGTTTCATATGTGTTGGTATTCATGCTTTGGATATTATTGTCTACTATGATTTGATGCTTTACTTCCACTACTTTATTATTCATCAAATGTACAGAATTAAGATATTAATTAATCAAAGACTGAGATATTGTTGGTATATGTCAATCTTTCGTCTAAATCAATGATACGGCTTCTTCTTCATGTTTTTTTTTTTACATGGATATTCCCTTATAAATATAGAGAGTATGCACTTTTTGTTTAACATACATTTTTCTGTTTTCTTCCAGTTCTTACAGAACCAAGGTTTTCTTGTCAGTGTCTCAAATGAAAATTTAGTGCAGGTATGTTGTTTCTTGTACCCTGAAACACGCAAAACCGGCACTTCACCTACTATATGTCTTGGTGAATTGGTGCATATAATAGTGATAAACCCTTGCTAAACTGCTTCTGGATTTTAACAGGTTTGGGATCTAGAACATAGGCAATTGGCTTCTAATTTACAGTGGGAATCCAATATAAGTGCATTCTCTGTAGTTGGTGGCACTAATTACATGTAAGTTTGATACTAGTTGACTTCTTTAATTCCAATATAAGATCAAATGGTGGGCATATCTTGGTGCATGATTCGAATGTTCATTACTAGTTGACCATTACAAGCAGGTATATTGGAGATGAGTATGGATATCTGTCTGTGTTAAAGTATGACATTGAAGAAGGGAATATCCAACACATGCCCTATCAGATTCCAGCAGATCTCGTAGCTGGTAATGTTGACTCTACTAAATGGTTGTAGTTGGTAACTTTGGTTTACTTATACCATTTTGCTTTAAGAACTTCCACGTTGTATATTTTGTATTTTAAACATCCTCGGTTAGAAGTCACTTCTCTGTTGCATCAGGTCTTCTTTGACCTTCTTAGGTAGAGTGTTCAGTAGGCCTTCCATAATATATCATGATACTTTTCTTGTGCATAGAAGCCTATTCTCATTTTAGACTATTAGCATATTTGTGCCATTAGAGAATCATGTGTCTGAATAAGAATATCAGTTGATAATTGATTTAGCATTATCTTTGATTGTCTGTTAGAACTGATTTTCTAGAAGGAACCTAGCAAATATATTTAAGCTAATAAGATTATAGAAGTACAGCCACACAATGAAAATGCTAGACGATAAACCCAAGGGTTCGTTTTGAAGGGCTAAGTATTCAACATTAAAGTGCTCGTTATCAAAATACTGCAATAGAACTTATTACGATGATTATGTTCATGCACCACTTTCCGTCTCCTTTATGTTTTGTACTATGAGCGATTGTCTAATGACCCATACTATTCTAATATGGTGAAAAATGGTAAACTGTCTAAATTGTAACATTTCACCTTTAATTTTATCAAGCTTATAATGTGCTAGCATTTCATCAAGGCTTTTATTATGCTTATTAGTGTTGCTAGTCAAACTGTCCATTCTAAGTTATCGACATCGGTGAATACAGATTAAAGCCATTTATATGTGAACTTCTAGCAATGAAAAAATCCAAATCAAAGTAACTCAGATAGAATCAGATGTTTTTTCTGTTTGTTAATTCATGTTGATGTTTTTAAAAATTGAATCTTCATCTGCTGACCTAAACATATCATGCTGCTTGTTGATACACTAGCTACCCATTTTCTCACCAATCAAATATGCTCCATTTCATTTACTAAAAGGATCAAGAAAACGTCAAGAATCTGTAACTTGAAGTTCAAGCAGAGCAAGCTTTTACGCCGGCTAATTAAATGCGTTACAGGACCCCACATATGTTAAAACATAATTAAATACTTATATAAATAACCGTACTAATCTTCTAAATCTGTATCGATATCTTACAAAATATTACTTTGTCATTTGGCAGAAGATGCTGGGATTCCAGTACCTGATCAGCTGTCTGTTGTGGGCCTGCTTGCCCAACCTTGTTCCTTTGGGAAGAGGCATGCAAAATTTCAAATCTTATTTCTTAATTTATATTCTTGTGCAGGTCACATAAGTTATGTTGTGCATATATTTGTTTACAGTTTATTGCTTCATCTGCAGAGTACTGATTGCTTATCAAGATGGAGTAATAATTTTATGGGACATTTCTGAAGATAAGGCTATAATTATTAGAGACCATAAAGATCTGCATTTAAAGGATGAAATAATAATTCTTTCCAACAGTGATGTTAGACGTGAGAGTTTAAATAATAAATCAGATGAAGAGCAGGCAGATAAGGAGATAAGTGCTCTCTGTTGGGTTTCTTCTGATGGGTCAATACTTGCTGTTGGTTATGTAGATGGAGATATTATATTATGGAATTTACCAATTGCAACTTCTAACAAAGATCAGAAAGTGAATAAGTCATCTAATAATGCTGTTAAGTTAAGATTATCTTCGGGTGACAAAAGACTTCCAGTCATAGTTCTCCATTGGTCAAACAGTGTACATAGTGGTTCAGGAGGTCAACTTTTTGTCTACGGAGGTGATGATATAGGATCTGAAGAAGTTCTAACGGTATGAATCAAAGCACTGCTTTATGACCCTCATTTTCTTCGTTGCCAGTTATTCTCCTTTTGAACGGGCTAATTGCAATAAAAACCAACATGTTAGGCCATAAAAACCATCAAAGCATGAAACAAATAGATTGAAGCTAAACAACTTTAAAAGATCAGATGTACTGTAATATGATCAGGTAAGTGGCTGAATTAATGATCGTCTCCAACTTACATGTCGGTAACTTTTGTGTTTTGACGATGTCTCCATGTAGACTTATCATCAAACATGGTGCTGAAAACCATCTATCTTAAGTAAGTACCATAAATTAGAATTTGGAACTTTCATGGTTTTTACGGCCTGAAGTAAGTTGATTACCCAAAAAAAAAAATTAGACAACTTTGTTACCTTCTTAACCTTACCCTGCCTTGCTTATGGTAGTATTGAATTACATTATTCCATTTTGCTTAGCCGGGCTAAACTGTGTTAGCGATTACATCATCTATTCATCTAATATGCCTCATTTGTTTGATCAAATCCTCCAATGGTCCACAAAATTATCATCCGCATTTTGCATAAAATTTGAGACATGCAGTATTTTGTTTGATTCTATACCCTGTCACCAAAAGTTTTGTAATTATCTGCTGCCTTTTGCAGATCTTGAATCTTGATTTTTCATCAGGACTAGAAGCTTTGAAGTGTGTTAAGCGCTTAGACCTTACACTTAATGGTTCATATGCGGATATAGAATTGGTACCAAGCATTGGGGCAGCAGAGAGTAGTTATACTACACTTTTTGTGTTAACCAATCCAGGACAGTTGCATAGCTACGATGATGATTGCTTATCTGGATTAATATCTGCTCCAGACATGTTACATGCTCTAAATGCTGTTCAATGCCCTGTAACTTTACCAACGGTTGAACCTTATATGACCATCGCGAAGCTCTATTCGCTAGACCAAGACGAGGGTTTGCAAAAAATTCTCAAGGAGGTTGGTAAATAGATACTCTTAGAGGTGGCAACTGGGCAGGTTGGAAAACAGGTCGAAATGATTGGGCTGGGTTGACTGAAAACACCTTGTTTTCGTTTTCTATTTTAAAAAGATGTGTCAAATATGATCACAAAAGTTATATTATATCAAGCGTAATGTTTTTAATTTGTTTAAATAATATGATTTACGAGGTTTGATGCCCAAAAACAATACACTTTACTGTCCGAATTATTTGACCCGCTCCGTCAAAGTTAATATATTTATATCACCCATTTGACTCGTTAATTATAAAGCATTCCCAGTTGACCCACTCATATGTAAGTGGGTCGAAAATGCCACCTTTACCTACCAGCATCAGCTTGCTTATTGTCTTTCCTTTATTGTATGTCCATGCTAAGTTTCTCTCTTTCTTCATTTCATGTTTGAAGACAGTTTTGGCTGCAAAACCTCCATTAGTATCTCCCACAAGCTCAGGGAGTGCAAAGTGGCCTGTGTGTGGTGGCTTTCCTAGTCAACTATCCTCTGATGTAAATGTTGGAGTTGAGAGAATATACGTTGCCGGGTATCAAGATGGATATGTTCGAATATGGGATGCCTCATTTCCGGTTTTCTCACTAATCTTCGTTTTAGGAATCCAGGTTAGTACTATGACTGCAGGGTTATGAAGTCTACAGATGAACTTCATTGATGTCATAAATCACGAGAGGTGGATACTGGGCTGGGCAGGTAACGGGTTAAAATGGGTTTGAATCAAAACAAGTTGTTGTTAGTAGGGTAGAAATGCATCAGGTTGGGCTACAAAAACTACTTTTTTATTCACTGTTTTAATTTTTCAAAGAGTTAATGCGCTAACTATGATTTCAAAAGCTATATTATTATGAAAGTTATCTAATCTTTTAATAAAGTGATTTAGGTGTTGTTATGCACTTGAATACAATATAAATGTACTTTCAACCCATTATACCCAGTTGACCCATTGCCTCTTTAGTTAACTCTTTTAGCTTAACATGTTTGACACGTTAGAGATAGCATAACCCAAATCAACCCACTCATCTGTAAAGTGGTAGAAATTGTCACCTCTATAAACCATTTGTCATTTCACTTAGGATCTGATCAACAATTAGTAGCCGTAACTTAATTCCTGGAGTTTAACATATGTCCCCAGGTGGATGGTACTGAAGTTCCTGGTGCAAGTGAACCAATATCAGCCTTGGATTTTCACTCTACGACTACAAGCTTAGCTATCGGCAATGATTGTGGTCTGGTACAACATTTTTACTTCAATACCACTTTCTTCGATCCATGAAGCTCGCAAAGTATGACTTGAGACATAGTTTAACAGAAGTATTTGTCCATTTATCAATATACTAAAATAAATCTCGTGGGCCCAAACCAATACAATAAATTTATTTTCAATCATGATAATTGGCAAGTAGGTAGTTTGACCTTGGAAACTTCATGGAAATGGAAACTGTTGCAGGTTTTATGGGACGGAGCAAATATTAGCTCATTAAAGGATGACAATGCCTGGCTTTATGTAGTTATTTGATAAATGCTCTATATATGTGGTATATACAGGTTCATCTACTTAAGCTAGTTGGAGAAACTGAGAAGTTAAATGTGCACCTTGTGACAGACACCAAACATGAAGGTGGTCTTTTTTAAATATCAAAATATACATCATAAGACTCTATTGCTGGCCCTCCATTCAAAATTTCTTTAGTTCACCTTTTTTAATTAATTAAGTGGACATTGCATTCATTGTACAGAACTTGAGTTACACCATGAGAATGGATGGCAATCAACAGCTGTCTTTTCTCTTATAAGTTCTCCAGTACGAAGCCTACAATACATATTTTCTGGAGCTAGAATTGTTGTTGGACATGAATGCGGCAAGGTAAGCATCATAACTGTAGTGTTTAATTTTTATAAGGTTATTAAAGGTTCAAAGCATCATTAACTCACTTATTGCATATCAGGCTGCTGTACTCAATGTTCAATCATCATCAGTACTGTGTATTACTGATTGTTTAACCAGCTCTATATCTCCGGTGGTTTCTATGGACATGAAAAGATATTTACAAACTGATACTGATGATCCTGGGCAATCTGGGGACACATCTCCATGTGATATAGAAAAGGAAGTGGCTTTCATATTAACCAAAGACGCACACGTTATCCTTGTGGATAGTAATAGTGGTGATAAGATCTGCTCTCAGTCAGTAAACCCGAAGGAGTCAGCTGCAATATCAATATACATGTTAGGCAAGTTGCATTCCTTACACCTCCAAATTTTATTATATAATATAATTTTTGTTAATGTCTAAAATAGAGGTAGCAATTTCAATCAAGTAACTTATGATTGGGTGGATCTGGGGTATGTTTTATACAATGACTATTATGTAAATTTGTTACAAGGAAATGGCTATGGGTCTAGCAGGTCAAACCGGTTGAAAGTTCCCCAAAGTGAATTCTTTATGTGTAAAACTGCCTAAATCGTTTTATTCAACCACTAGATTATTATTGACATACTATATTTTTTGTAATCATTTTAGACACATTGATTGTCTGTTAAGAAAGTATAATATTTTGGACGAGAAGTGTTTCAGGTCAACCCAACACGACTTGTTTTAAACCGTGAAAAAGAATTACCCGGGTTGACCTGAACAAGTTACTCGTCCATTTTCCCACCTCTAGTCTAAATATTCATTTCGTTGTTGTTTCTAATGTTATGCGCTTGCACACAGATGAAAAATTTTCTGTTCCAGAATTGTCAGAACAGAATCCCATGAACTCATCACAGGACTTGACAGACGGGAAAGAGTCTTTGCAGTCAAGTACTGAGCCAGAAATTGATTCAACTGAAGCAGAAGTAGATACCTCGAGTGAAGCCGCTGAATTGTGGAAGAATTTTGTAGACTCACTCATTTTAATTTGCTGTGAAGATTCAATGCTTTTATACTCAACGAAGTCTCTAATTCAGGTTCCACTTGTTTGTCTATCATATTCGGTTTTAAAATATATGTTACTACATTATATTGAAGTATAGCCTATCAGGGGGGATTAAGCTTCTGCAGAAAAGTTGATTTAGAGAAACAATGTTCCTGGACTACAATCTTCAAGAAAAATGAAATGGAGTCTGGAGTGGTTCTAATATATTCGACTGGAGAAGTTGAAATCAGGTGAAATATGTATTGTCACTTTTGTATTTGGGGCATATTATGTTATCTTAACCTGTCAGCTTATTGATATATCCAAGAGGGATTAGATACTATATGATATTGTGATATTATGCGACACATTAATTGTCATGTAAACATGTGGTTGTTTTTTTGGGGTCGTATAAACTGGAGGTGGCAAGATGGTAGGATCGGCAAGTTGGGTAACAGTTCAAAATGGGTTCGGGTTGGAACAAGTTATTTTAGTATGAATTGAACATAAACACTTTCGTATCTTTTCTATTAGAAAGGGTTGGATTGGATTGGCCGTAAACACTTTCATATCTTTTCCATTAGAATTCATATTGAAAATTAATGTGTTGATATGATTAACAACATATTATAACTAAAATAATCTGAACCTTGGAATAAAGCAACATAGGAGGTTATATGCATTCAAAGTAGACTTTGCACAACTTTTAACTCCTTTTTCTTCGTCTGAGATAGAAGAGATCCAAATCGACCCTTTGATATCGGAACTTCCGCCTTTAGTAAATATATGTAGGCTCACGAAGCTATCTTGTTGCAGGTCATTGCCAGATCTTAAAGTACTGGCAGAAACTTCTATAATGTCCATCCTCAGATGGAACTTCAAGACTAATATGGAAAACACGATGAGTTCGTTTGGTAATGGGAACATAACAATGGTTAGCTTGTTTCTTACTTTCAACATCTAACTATTATCTTGTATTAAACCCAAGTGTTCAACAACTAGCATTGCTTTTCAATTTTGGTGTCTGAGGTGTTGATGTGTTAGGTGTACGGATGTGAATTTGCTGTTATATCTCTTTTCAACTCAGAAAATGACTTCAGGTCTCTCTCTCTCTCAGACACACACACACACACACACAAATGTTCACACACACCTACTGATTCATGGATTTTGTCATCATTTAGGATCCCGGAGGCTCTACCTCGCCTTCATGATAAAGATGTTGCGGAAGCTGCAGAGGCTGCTCTTAAATTCTCTCTTAGCCAGAAGAGTAAACAGGTTACGTTATGTTCTAGAACCTTCTTTCGCTTCCTAGAACTGCTCGCAACGTTATTTAACATTTATTTCCACAGAGTGCACCAACAGGAATACTTGGTGGTATCATTAAAGGTATAAGGAGAGAAAAAGAAAATGAGAACGCTTATATTGAAGAAACTCGAGACGTTCTTGTTCCTAAACTAGAAGCCTTGTTCTCAAGGTCCCCATTTTCAGTTTCAGATTTAGATTTAGATATGGGAGATGACTTCGATGCGCCAATCAAATTAGGTTCATTATGTTTCTCTCACCTTTTCCTCCACCTAGAATCTAGATGCGGCAATTTCTACCCATTTACTTATGAATGGGTCAGTTTAGTTTATGTTCAATATAACGGGTCTAATGGGTATCATCATAAAATTTTGCTAAGAAGGAAATGGGTCAAACAGGTGCAAAGTTGTCCAAACTCCAAAGTATATTCTTGATACATATAAAATCTAAATCATTTATAAAGCGGGGTTTTTATTTTATTTTTAAAGTCAACATTATATGGTTTCTGTAAACAGATTTAACACGATGTTAACTTTATAATATATATTATAAATGAGAAAGTAGATTATTATTGTACTAATGTAGTTTTTGTGAACTTAAATAACACATTATTTATTGTACCTTTTAGATGGACAGAAGTGTTTCTGGTATACCCAATCTAAAATACATGTGACGACCCATAACCCTACCCACTGATTTTGCTACTCTACCTCCACCTGGCATTCCCTTTCTCTTTTGCTTTCTTGACTTCTATTAACTTTCTGTTTAGTTGTAGAAAAAATTGAGGTCGAACCCAATTCGCCTGAACCACCATCTCAGAGTCAGAGCCAGAGCCAGACTGAGAAAAGTAAGTTACACCATATGAAAGTTTTTGGAGAATATATTCTGGCTTTGGGACACACTGAGCATTTCCATTTGTTTCATGTAGATGAGAAAACGGAGAGGGAAAGATTATTTGAAGGTGGCTCTGCCAATGCAGAACCAAAAGCTAGGACCGCAGATGAAATCAAGGCCAAATATCGAAAGAGCACGATGGGGGTAATTTATATTTTGAAAACAAAATGTTTTATAACTTCAGAATAATGGTTCGTTTTATTTAGTAACCCTGTGTAATGTTAATCTTTTAGGATACTACAGCTGTAGCTCAAGAAACGAAAGACAAGCTTCTCGAGCGCCAAATGAAACTTGAGGTATTAGGCACTCCCCCACCCCAACCCTTCTTTTCCATAATTTGGTTATACTGTTTTTGACAATTCTTAATTTTATGTTTCCCATCTCTGTTTTTTCTTACGACAAGGAATTTGATCTCGTTAGATATCATATAAATGGAAATGGAATCCTCAAAAATCTCAATCTATCTGAATTTATTGTCATTATTGTAGTAAATTTGTTGAGCAATAATGTAAAGACGAAGCATTAACAGCCGAGACTAATTCCACTTGTAGCTAATGATTGATCTACTGTTACAACCATTACTTATCTCAGTGCCTGGTGGTGGTGGTGGTGATGATGATGGCATTGGTGGTAAATGCATATCTGAGAAATTGGTTCAATCCACTCAAATTTTTCTTAATGAATTTCTCATCTCCTTATTGATTTGATACATTCTTGATCTGGTAGTTTAGTAGTTTTGAGTCACGAAAAAAAATTGAAAGATTTATTATAATGACCACCAAAATGCCCTCTTTTTATTTGTTTACATTTGATTTGGCATTACCGGATTATGTTTGATATGCGGCATGATAATTAAGACATGACCCGAGTATTTACTCTTGATTCTTATTCGCAACAACCATGCAACATGTTTTAAATTTTAGGTTTCTCACTCCTCAGCACATCCTTACAGTCTAGACATTAATCTTCTTGCTTGTTAACTTCCTTTGTTATTCATACCAGAAACTAAAAGAAAACTCGGAAGAACTGGCTAGTGGGTCCGAGAACTTTGCATCAATGGCAGGCCAGCTTGCAAAGCAAATGGAAAACCGCAAGTGGTGGCAACTATGAATAACGTGGTTCCAACTCGGCCATTATTCAAATGATTGGGCTGGTCAGTTTGGTTTCCATTTTTTCCTAATCATTTTGTCCTTATAATCTGTCTATAAACCAGATAAAGCACATTGATATTGCCAACACTTGAATTATTTATGTACTTGTTCTTTCGGTTTATAGAAAGTTTGGTCCATTCATTTAGCGTACATGATTACAGTTTGACCAAAGAGCCTAGTGGCCCATCAACTAAGCACACTGAAATATGTATTGTATTAAACATCACTTATTTATGCAACAAAGGCATTCAAAATTTGGGAGCTAAAATATTTATAATTACTTTAGCTCATAAATAATGTAACCTTTAATTTCAAATACCTCTAATAAAAAAATCACACATCTTCATTTGAATATAATCTGTATTTGGTTGATAACAGTATTACTCCATCGGCCTATCATGGGTCAGAAGTAGGTCTTTAGTCTATGGTTTGGGTTGTAATAGAGTCAAACTTTGACTAATTATATGAAATTCGTGATAAACAAATACGACCAATCTCTGCTCAAATAAATATTCCTCCCACGAACAGTAATTTTGACGCATACTTAAATTGAAAAAAACCTTTGATATTACTAGATATTCTTGTTCTATTTCTTTTTCTACGTACTTGTATTTCCGTAAAAGGCGTGGCGGCGCTGGACGGTGATGAGCAAATGGGAAGCCGGAATTCTGAGTCAGTCAACTACAACTACCATTGTTCACTTTCTACCTTTTTGGTCTTAATTCCTTAGTTGACTTCATGATAATGGTAATAATTACGAAAACCAAACCTTTTTTTCCTTTTCACTTTTGTTTTAGGTAGTTTAATAGTATAAATTTGAAAAATGATCAGTAAGAATAAAATATTGTTTTGAAAGTATATTTAATACAAAAAATTAGTGGCCTGTAATAAAATCAAAAGTAACGATATAGAAAAAAGAGATGCAAAATAAATGGGCTATAATTTATATCATGAACGAATTAATCATATTTTGAAAGAGTATCATACTTTAAAAGTTATTAACAAAATGAAACGTTTAAAATGAGTATAATCTTCTGAAGATACTATCAAGTGTTTTTGTTAACGATAGTTTTAATGGATGTCATTAAATTATTTGGACGTGTATAAATTATTGTATCTTAAGTAATATTTTAGGAGACATTTAATTTGTTGTTGTCTAACTAAAAATATTTATGTGTGACCGAACATTTTAATGATGTTCTTTAATGCTAATATTATTATTATTATTATTATTATTATTATTATTATTTTTCTACATTTAATTATAGGGTTTATTATTTAAAGTGTACGAAACTCTATATCATTTACTATTATATGGAATGAACTTTTAAAGTTTTTATTTACACGCGTATGTCTTAGTCATGTTTCACATATAAGTTAAGTTTTAAGATGGCATACGTACGGATGTACCTATCCAATATTTCTTTTGCATGTTATCTAAAATACACGATTTTTAACTAATATAGAGAATTTATATAGAAGTTACTTATTTTTATTGAGCAAGTTATAGAACTTTCGACCAACCAACAAAAATATTAGCACGTTTATGATATCGACGGGATTAAAAAACTCTAGGTTACTTATCCATTCTCTGGGATATCATTTCAAACGTGTACATATTCTTTTTCAAGCCTAACTCTAAAAGATGAATAGATAATCATATCTTAGACTAGCTTTATAAGCAATATATATTGAGGTGTGGACTTTAAATGAGAATGAAAATTTTAGTGAAAATGAATTCTAGTCATTATTTGTAAAATCCAATTTTCCCCTAAGTTAAATATCTCATAAAGGGCTAATCGAAAATTTATAAAAATTGCACCATAAAAATCAGCGTTCTATCTCGACGATTAGACATCTCTCATGATATATTTTCGACGAATTTTATTTTTTTCGTTTTGGTTGAAAACCGGTAACACATGTCTTAGTGGTTGGTAACACATGTGTTACCAGCACCTAACACATGTGTTACCGCAATTAATACATGTGTTACATGTGAATAACACATGTGTAACCAGTTTTCGAAACCTGCCAAAAAATGAAAAAAAAAAGTTCGTCAAAAGTATACCTTGTAAGATGTCTAATTAAAGAGAAAAAAATTCTGATTTTTATGGTGCAATTTTTATATTTTTTTTACTAGCCGTTTGTGAAATATTTAATTTTTAAAAATAATGGAATATTATTATCTTGATGAAATGAATGGTTGATATTGATTTTTCCATTTTCACAAAAAATCTCATTTGAATTTAGTTCCAATTTATATATTTATTTTTTGATAATATGTGGTTATCAACACATCCGGATATCGTAGTTCTAGGTATTGTTGAATTGTACCATATTTCCATTGAACGATTTACAAAAATTACTATTTACAAAAGGAAAAATATATAACCAATTTGTCAAAATTACCAAATGGAAAACATCACAGTCGTAAAATATTTAATTAATTGTAACGAAATTACTTACCGGGTTGGTTCGTTGATTTTGAGAGTTCTATGCGAAAAATAAGATTGGACCCCTAAATCTTTTTTCTATATAAACAAAATCCATTAAAACTATGATAAGTCGATAATTGTTATAAAAATAATCAAAACAAATGAACGATAGTACAATAGATCTGTTCAAAGTTTATGTTCCATTTTACATTAAGTGAGATATTTTAACATTTATTAACATATACTATATATAGTGGCTAAATTTCAGACCCTATTTTTTTGAACCTCTGTGCGGTCGCACACCCTCAAAACCGACCCTGACTACTTATAAATACATTCATGACAACATTGAAATACAATATTATGATGTAAAAAACAAATATTTCAAAGATGGTTCCGTCAATTTTTAAGTTCTTCACAGTACAAAATCTTCAACAGTTAATAGTTTGGTTCCAAAAGAGGGGGAAGACGGATCTATGGAAGTAATCATCTGGAAATTTAACTCCACTTCTGAACTTAGAAAAATGATTGTATTCCTATGCATTTGAAGCCAGTGGAGCTCCGAAAACAGAGTCTACTTTTCAAATTAGAATTCAAAGTTTTATTTCATTTGTTAAATGACTAACTAATGCAAATTAAAAGTCATCAAAATATCAAACTATAATTGACATACATGTTTATCTGAAAAAAAAATCGACCTATAATGTATAAAGCAAAAAGGAAACAAAATTAATAAAAAGACACATGACAAAAAAAATATAGGTGTCGTCTACCTGACTATCTAGTTATCATTGTAAGTGTCATTCGGTAAAAATTAACTTTGCAAAGATATCGACACAATTTCTCCTGGTTTGATACATAGCTAGGTAATAAAGATGATAAGTTGCATACATAGAACAATGAGTAACCGTACATTGCATATCCGTTATATTTACTCTATTTAAAATAATAGAAGTCCTATTAAAAAAGATAACAAACACTCCTAAGAATTGTGATGATGATAAAGTTAATTACAATATTTTTTATGTGAGAGTTTGGGTTGGTATTGATTCGGAGATGAAAGAATTTTAAGCAAAGTGTCTGTTAAAGAAAATAATTTAATTATCTAAAAGATGGATGGTAGACACTTATCTTGTGAATATTATATACGTAAGCTACGGAATGGAAGATGTTGAAAATGAGTTTTTAGCATATGTTGACTATGACAAAATAATGATGTTTGGGCTTCAAGAAACACACAAAGACATCATTTTAGGTGATGTATAAACTTGTAAATCAAGTTTATCTTCTCATATTGTAAAATTTTCATTTATCAAAAATCGACGTGCGAATGAGTCGCCTAACTTGACTAGGTTCCAAACCCTTAAGAAAGTGTGTTATTTGTTTATAGGGGGAATTTTTTAGTCGACTCGTTCAGAACATCATAAAATTCGAACCAACCTTGATCGTGACTGAGCGTGAATTTATAGACATTTTGATTTAGGTAAGATTAAAAAGGTAATGATTTATTATTAATTGTGAGTCGTATTTAGTTTTATTAAATAAATAGTAAAAAAAATGTATAAAAGCATATTAACAACGCTCTCTACGTATTGTTTTGGTTGAATATACGACAAGAAGAAGTACTATAAAATGACAATGTTAAAATTATATGATTAATTCCACGGTCTTCCACACCGTTTGGAACCATTTTCTATTCTATGGTCTCGTTGAATTTTGGTCTCTCTCTCCTTCAATTATCGACAAAAACATGCTTCGTTATTTAATGTAGGAAATATTTATGTAGTTTAATAAACTGTTTTTTTAAACAAAATTGTAACTATCTTAAGATTTCAAATTTCCCCACGAAAGGACCACAATCATTAAAGCGTGTTCATGGCAAACCAAGGGCAATAAATTACATATATATTCTTCACAATGATAGTCTGATGATGAAAATATATAATATAACGTAGAAGTAATGAATTCAAATTTTATCTTTATATTTTTTCAATCACAAATTACGCGATTTATCTCTTTAAAAATTAAAAAATTATCAAAAGATCAATTTTACCTTTAATTACATATACGTAATTTTATTGAAATGCTTATACCACTAACTAATGTTTAGCTAACAGTAAACATGGAACATCAACCAAAATAACACCTTATAGTTTGAACAATTCATTTACGAACTTCAATTTCATTAGTTAGCAGTATAGCATGTGTTAGGAAGACAAAATAATAATGAATATAACATAGTAAAGCTTAAAAATGATATAAGTCAATAATATACAATAAATATCACTATCAAATTAACTACTTTTAATTCATTTATTATACCATATACCATAAATCACATTTACTACTTCATAATTTCAAACTTACAAATCAAGTTTCTCTTTTTCTCACCAACAACAAAAAGCAATTAAAAAAACATGATCAAATGAACTAGGGAAAGTGGCAAGAAACAGAGACCCATTAGATATTCATATATATATATATATATGCATCGTAAGATCTTATAATTAACCATAAGATAAAATAAAATAAAAAAACACTTTGAAGACGTGTGGAATTTATCTCCTCTCATGCTTTAATAATCTTTTAATAAACTCATTCATAAACTTTAATTCCACACATATTTACACTGACTTCGTTGTTTCATTTTTATCATTAATGGCTACAAGGGTCATAACAGAATGTGGTTTAAGACCAATTCCAAAACACTATCCTAACCCAACATCAAGAAACTCAATATCCAAATTTCCAAATTCAATAAAGATATCACCTTTAAGAAAAATCACGCCGAATTATCCGGCACTCAGAGTGAGTGCACCGGCCGGTTTTCAACTGGTAAATGATGGTGAGAGAAGTGTTAATGGGTTTGATAATATTGGTGAAGGTGGGTTCAACCCTGGTGCACCACCACCTTTCACATTGGCTGATATTCGGGCTGCGATACCCAAACATTGTTGGGTTAAGGACCCGTGGCGGTCCATGAGTTATGTTTTGAGAGATGTGGTGGTGGTTTTTGGGTTGGCGGCTGTGGCGGCTTATTTTAACAATATGTTTGTTTGGCCTTTGTATTGGTTTGCTCAAGGAACAATGTTTTGGGCTTTGTTTGTTCTTGGTCATGATTGGTAAAACAACTATTTATCTGTTTATTGCGTTATGATATAAAAGCAGTTGTGAATGTGTTTTTAATAAAAAGTTAACATCTTTCATAAAGAAATCGCAAACACCTCATTATTAAGATTTCATCTTTTTGTGTTAATTATTGTCCTAAATTCTAACTATAAATTTATGATTTGTTTTTTGATTGGACAGTGGCCATGGAAGCTTTTCTAATAATGCAAAACTCAATAATGTGGTGGGGCATTTTCTTCATTCTTCCATACTTGTACCTTATCATGGATGGTAGGTTTTAGTCTCAGTTCCATATTATGAAATAAATTTTATGTTTAAATGATCTTTTTTATAATATTTCAGTTAATATGGTTGTGATTATAGGAGAATTAGCCATAGAACTCATCATCAGAACCATGGACATGTTGAGAATGATGAATCTTGGCATCCAGTAAGTCTATATCACCATTTATAATCAGTTATGGCATATTATTTATAACGTTTAATTTCTTTATTTTAAGCTTTATTTAACATAATTTACTTTTGTGTTTCTAGTTATCTGAGAAGATCTATAGAAGTTTAGATACGGCTACTCGGATGTTGAGGTTCACTCTGCCTTTTCCCATGCTTGCCTACCCTTTCTATCTGGTGAGTCCCATCCATCTCTATCATGACTTAATAACATTTTGAGTAATTAGTTATATGATTGTCTTTCTTTCTTGCGAACAAACAATCGTGCATGCGGGGAGGTGTGAAGTGGGAGTTGCAAACACATTATTGCAGGTCAAAAAGGGTATCTTTTAGTACGGGTCAAAATGGGATATGTTAATTATGATTAAATCTTTTATTATAATACAGAGTAATTATATAATTCTGTTATATAGAATTCTGATGACTTATAATACGTTTGACCTGTTTGATGAAATAGGACGACGTAGGAGGTTGCATGCGCTAAAATAGATTTTGGATGATTTTTAACACGTTAAACCCCTTTAATGAATAGAATGATTTCAGATGTTGGGTGTGCAAAAAAAGGTTTTGATGACTTTCAAGATGTTTGGCGCCCATTCTTCTTTTAGCAGGATAAAAAATATTTGATCCGGTTGAGATAATACACGACCAAAATCAACTACTTTATAACCAAATAAGATTTCCTCTGTACTTTATGAAAGGAAACGCATACAAAATTGCCAAATGAGAGGGACGTTTTTCAGTTTCTGCATTTTCACAAGAAAGAATGTTTATAGTAAATGGCTATAAAATGATGGTTGGAAGAATCACTCTTTTAATTTCACATTCCTAATGCTTGTTTCGGGTTTCAACTAACAGTGGGGTCGAAGTCCAGGAAAGAAAGGCTCTCATTTTCACCCGGGCAGCGATTTGTTTCTGCCTAAGGAAAAAAGAGATGTGATCACCTCAACAGTTTGTTGGTCAGCCATGGCTGCCCTGCTTGTGGGTTTGTCCTTTGTCATGGGTCCTCTTCAAGTACTAAAACTCTATGGCATACCCTATTGGGTTAGTTAACTTCCCAGAAGCACTTTCAGATCTAATAGAAATATATGTTAAAATGTTATGTTCTCCTTTTCTTCCATCTTTCCTAACTTATCTTTTTAAATTCAGGGTTTCGTTATGTGGTTGGATTTAGTAACTTACTTGCATCATCATGGCCATCAAAACAAACTTCCATGGTACCGTGGCAAGGTTTGAAACTGACCCCAACTTTTATTCTTCTATTATGTAAATTATACAGTTTCTTGTATCATTTTCTATTCTTTAGAGATGGCAAATTTGACAAAATTTACTTATGAAAGACTAGTTCATATTGTAGTTTTATCTCTAATAGGTTAAATAAAATAAAAATAAAAACATGTTTTAAAAAGGACAGGGTCAAATGGGTCAACTACATTTTTATTGAACAAAATATCCTAAAATATCATCCAAAAGAAAAAGTACGTTGTTATGGAAATGATAATTTTCGTAATAATATTTGTCTATATGACACACTAGTTAGTTATATAAAAGTTTCGGCAAAATGTTTTAGATCAACCCAACTAGTTTTGACCCGCATCAAGAAAATACTCAATTTGATCAGTTATCCAACCGCCTCACAGGCTCATTCGAGACAAATTATAAGTGAGACATTTTCAGTTTTAATCAGGGTTAGCGTATTTCTCAGTCTTTATATAATTGTTTATTTGATATCATTTTCATTGGGAACAACAGGAATGGAGTTACCTAAGAGGAGGGCTAACGACGCTTGATCGTGACTACGGATGGATCAATAACATCCATCATGACATAGGAACCCATGTTATACATCATCTTTTCCCTCAAATCCCACACTATCACTTAATAGAGGCAGTGAGTATTCTTATTATCCTAAACCTAATTCTACATTCTTAAATTTATTAGTAATATTAACCGAACACTGACAATTCTATTAAAATGTAGACTGAAGCTGCTAAGCCAGTGCTTGGGAAATATTACAGGGATCCAAAGAAATCATGGCCTCTTCCATTTCATTTAATTGGACTTCTGGCAAGTAGTATGAAAAAAGATCATTATGTGAGTGATGAAGGGGACGTTGTATATTATCAAACTGACCCGAAGCTCGCGAGTGAGTCGAAATAGTCACCTTCAAGATTCAAGAAAAAAGGTCAATGCTAGAAATCATTTACTTGTTCATTTCTCCACAAATTAGAGAGGGCAATTTATAATGTTAATATATTGGGTTATATTGTAACATGGATAGCTAAAGTTTTTAGTTTTCTATAGAGGCTTGTTGTACGCATATATCTTTATCTTAAAGGACCATTAAGAATTGTCTTTCACAAAAAATGCATGTACAATATGTAATGGGGGCCCATTACAAATTTAGAACCAAAAAACAATATGAAACCTGTTTTTGTACTATCTTGAGTAAATGGACAGATAATAAAAGGTGCAATGTCATTTTATCATACAGTTGGCTAATATCACACTTAGTACACCATGGTACAAATAAATTTGACTACACATTAAAAAAGAATCTAACATCAAGTACTTGAGCAGTTTCAATTAAATCATGTGTTTGTTGATGATTAATGATTAATACTGAACGGAATTTACGGCAGTAATGAAAGAGGATATACGTGATATATCTTTCTGAATGCCGTTTGTAGCACAAATTCCGCTGCTGACATCAACTCCATCCGGTCTTAGTATAGAAATGGCTTCGGTTACATTCTCGGGTTTCATCCCTCCTGCCAAGAGCCATCCATGTTTGCTCCTGATTGGTGGTAACTTGAACCGCGACCAGTTGAATCCTTTACCACTGACAATTTATAACCAAACCACTGGTTAGCTGAACAGATGTAGAGGTGCCACTTTCAACCAACTTCAAGTTAGAATAATAGCTAAAAAGGAAATACATCAAATGTATAGTAAATCGCCCGAAATGTACTTTGAATGCAGGAATGTGAAAACCACCAAATTGTTTAATCCGCAAGATTAATATTGTGATAAAAAAAAGTCTGATATCATATTTTCAGAGATTGACAAAAGAAACCAAGAAAGTGCTAGTGTGTCAACTCAACACAACCCATTTCAACCTGTACAAAAGACTACCACTTTTGACCCGTTACCCCCAACCCACTGAGCTTGCCACGTTTAAGTAGTATGCCAGAAAGTGAGAGTACCTGCCCCCTTTTGCACTGTCCACTAGAATCCAATCAACCAACGAACAATCTTCATCAGATATGTGGTTCAGAAGTTCACCATCCTCATTTGCATGCAGAACGTAAACAATTTGCCTCTTACTTGCTAAAATTGAAAATGCAGACCGTGACCCATCTCCATGAAGCTGTCAGGACTATAGGTTGTCATCAATTGAATAAAGATCCTTAAATAGAGTTGGTAATTGGCTCATTTGGTTAGAAATAGGTTGAATAGGGGTACGTTTAATCTCAGACAAGTCAAATAAAAAGTTCTGCTTCATTGAAAAGTTAGTTCATTTATTGTGTAAATATAGTTTCTGTAATCAACACATAACTTCGTTATCAAAAATTAATTATATGATGGGTAAAAAATGTTTGAAGGTCAACTCGACCAGACCCATTTGAACTTGCACTAAAATGTTACCCACTTCGACCCGTTACCCATTCCGCCTATCTAGCCACCTCTAGCCTTAATGTGACATTCAAGATTTTACCTGCACAAATTCAAGATCGGCATCCTCAGAAGCCTTCAGAATCGTGCTGGAATCATCATCAACAAACACCCCAACTGGCTTTGCACCATACTCACGTGCAACTTTTGAAATCTCTTTTGCAGTTGAAACCGAAACTGAACGTTTAGAATTAGGCCAAATGATCATTCCAATTAAATCAGCGCCAGCTTCTGCTGCCAAAGCAGCATCTTTAGTAGATGTAATTCCACACATTTTAACCAAAGGTCTACCATCTCCATCCTTCTTATTAACTGGAGAGACTTCAGTTGATCGTTGTATTACACAATTTATTGATTTCTTTTTCAAAAAACGTGGGCATAATGGATGTAATGTCATGTTCCTTGCACCTTTAAATAAGTAAAATATTCAAATTAATTATGAATTGGGCAATTTGTTGTAAAATATAGACGATTTTATATCACTTATAAGACACTTTACAACCAGCATACCCGGATATTGCAATTTGTGAATGAAAAGCCCCCTGGTCTGATATTGGCAACCCACATTTGACCCTGAAATAAGAAATGGAAATACATATCATATGAGCTTTACATGAGTGTTAGTGATAATTGCTTGACAAGCACCAGCATCAATTTAGTACAAAATGATCACATTACACATTCCTAAATCAATATATGCTCAAGGAAATGAAATTCAGCAAGGGTTATTTTGATAAGAAAATGAAAGTTCTTTTAGCCATTTGATCAAACAGTTGATATGCAGCATTATAACCCACCGAATATCCACATATATACACGCACCTGCAATCATCTTATTAGTTTGAATCCCCGATGCAGATTAAGAAACTGAACTAAACCTTAAATTGCACTGTAATAAAGGAGAACTTGATTGCAAAATTTATGCGCTACAAATAGGATAAAATCAGCCGTTGGTTTCGTTCAAATTGGTCCGAACTCCTAAAACTTGGACCAAAATCTATTTGTAATGAATCACAAAAATGGTCCCTGCAGTATGGAGTAACTAACGTTTATACCCTACTTACACTTTTTTATTTTTATTTTTTTATTTTTGGCAAAAGAACAAATTTATTAATAAGGTTTGAGAAAATTACTCAAATAGGCAAGTCAAAACTAAAATTAATAAATTAAACTGTGTTAGAGGGATTTTTCAAACTTAGACAATAAAATCGCCTAAATTAAAATACTCCTTAGGCTATCTAGGCCTAAGGTCAAGTAGGGTCGTGACACGTGTCGAAGCTTTCAATCGCCTTTGACCAAACAAAAAGTCACAATTTTTGAGAACTAGAAAATCGCCTAGCTCGCCTACCCATAATTGCATTTAGGCGATTTGGCCACCACTTCCTTACCATCCATTGCCTGCTACGTGTCAAAACTTGATAGGGCACCACCAAATCGCCTAGCTCGCCTACCCATAGTTGCATTTAGGCGATTTTGTTGTAACACGTGTCGGCCGGTTACGTTTTCAAGAAGTGGTCAAAGGGAAAAGTTTGGTGGAAACGTGTCACGACCTTGCAAATCGCCTAGATGGCCTAAGGTGTATTTTAATTTAGGCGATTTTTTTGTCTAAATTTAAAAAATTTCTCTGACACGGTTTAGTTTCGTAATTTTTGTTTTGACTTGCCTATTTGAGTAATTTTCTCTTTCAACAAATTTGAAAACTAAAGTTACAAGCTACACTTGGATAACCATCTAGGATTGAACTACCCCTATGCTTGAAATAGTGTGTGGTGTTTAAATACTAAATAAGCCTAGAAACTCTATTAATGTTACGAGATTACGCAATGAAGAAGGATATGATCCGTTGACTCAAAACATCAGAAGTTGTTTACTTAGTATACGATCTTGGAAGCTAGCCAAATGAATCCGTGGACTTATAATGAACTTCTCTCAACCCATACTAATCTCACCACCTCTTCAACATGAAATTTGTTTTGTGGAAGAAAAATTTCATATGATGTTGACGTGGAGTAAACTAGGGAGTTCGAAAGTTTCCACAAAACCTCATCATCAACTGTCGATCTAATAAATAATTCCTCAAGAGTATGCATCATTGCTTGATGTTGAATTGCTTCATCTCGGTGTAGTGCTCCTTATTTATCAAACTAGAACCTTAAGTGAATTCCATGAATGGTAAACGTGGTTTACACGAACTTATGAAAATCATCTTGCAACTTTTCTTTTGTGCTATCAGATCAATATTACTTTTGTCTCGTAAATAATCTATTTGGCACTTCAAGTCATTAAAATATCCCTAACCTCTTCATTATTTTTGTTTTAAAAAAACAATGAATAAAAAATAATGACGGATAGTTTAGTAATTTCAAATAGAATAGAGACCATTTACAAGAAAAAAAAGTAACTTTTTTGAACTTATAACGTGATAAAAATTAGGTGACAAATTCCATAAATTTTTGTAACTTACATGACCATTCGTAAAGTTTACAAATCATTATGGTGTGTTTATTCACCGGGAACTAATTTTGATTGCACTGAGAGTGTTTGATTTTTTAGATTGAGTTTAAAATGTATAGGTATTAAACTCAAAAGTAAGTCATACTTCAAATCTTCTTAAGAGGTCTTATTTATTAATTAATTTACATTCTCATTCCATCTTATATATACAAATTCACACATATACATATAGTGATCACGTTTCTTAATCATTTTGATGTCATCATTATATACTAGGGTTTAGGACAAAAACACTACGATACTCGACTTAAATTAAAGTCGCGTATTTGGTAAAAGTAAACCATCGTGAACAAAAATGTAGAGCATTCGTTGAATAGGATATTTAGATGGAATGACCAATTGACAAGAGCAACTTACACGAATCTAATTTCTAGTTATCCTCAAACTAAAACACAAACTCAGCGTTGCTTTTTATTATGTCTATATCCATACAACATTTATCTAGGACAATGTACATATGCTTGTTCTTACTAAAGAGCTTAACTGATTCGTAATGAATGCGCTTCCAATATACTTATACAAATAATATGTGAAATTAGGAAGAAAAAATTGATGTATCACATGTTAATCAGATTGAGAATTGCATAAAAATATTTTCATAAACAACCTAAATTTAGTTTCCGACCAGAATTTTCTTTCGATTAGACAACGTGTTTTCTATCATTTTTCTATCGTGCGAAGAAAATACTTGTTGTTCATTGTTTTTGTAGGTTCTTCTAGTGTTGGATCACGAGGTAATCAGTATACTTGAGTGCGGAATCCTCAAATACACACAACGATAATAAACAAGTAAACACGAATATGTAAAGAACACAAATTAATCTTTATTGAACGTAAACTTGATTACATTCAAACTAAGACTTGAACTCTCTCAATTGTCTTTATGCGAACTTGCACTAAGACATATGTCTGAGTTCACGAATTCACACCTACTTAGCCTCAAACCTACGGACATATGCATATATATTGACTAAGTTCGTATGGACTGGGCTCTACGAACTTGTCCACTTCGAAGCCCATACGAACTTGGCGTCTCCTAAGTTCGTACCTACTCTAAGTTCGTACGAATATGCATATAAGACAAAAATTAACGATTACCATGAATAACAAAATGACCAATTACAAACTAGATGTTGTTGTCACATAAGATGTACCAACAGACTCCCCATTGACAATAGCTGTAGTTTCACCCGAGATGTTGTCACCCGAGTTGTCTTCGATTTTGATTCTGTTCAGCTCTTTTGACTTCCTGCATACAACCTCTTTTCCACAAAATCTTCACTACCCTCTAACATCTTCAACCTTCATGTCTCCAACTATCTCTGTAGTTTCATGAAGCTTCATCAGATCATGTCATACACCCTCAACAACTCTTGTAGCTTCCAATTCACCTTCAAGAATTTCATCTTTTTCAGATCTTAACTCCTCTAGGTCTATCGTCTTTTTGGTATTGTGGGTGTTGTTGGAAGTCGTATTGTGAGTATTGTGCAAAACTGAAGTTAGTTAGCAAATTGCTAGATTGAGGTGCCGAAGATGAATAAGCCGGTGAATTCGGATTCGACATATCCGTGTTGACTGAGTTTTGAAAAAAATTATCGGATCTCGATTAGGAATTATTGTGGTGTTTTTTAGGCATTTTGTGAATTATACTGTGAAAAAGAAAAATGTGTGTGGATTATATAGAATAGTTGGGTGAAATAATGTATTTGAATGTAAAAAGATGACGGAAAGTATGTGTGAACTATATAGGATAGTTGGGTGGAATGATGTATTTGACTGTTAAAAGATGATGAAAAGTGTGAATTTCATATAATAGTTGGGTGAAATAATGTATTTGAATGTAAAAAGATGATGAAAAATGTGTGTGAATTGAAGTTTAGTTGTATGTATATTTATAGTATATTTGAGGTAGGATAAATAGATTAAAAATATATATATATTTTTATACAAAAAATGGATATATATCCATTATATAGCGGATTAAAATTTTATTTTTTTAAAACCTTTTAATGGTCACTTTTTTAATTTAAAAAAAAAAGGTTCGCGGGCCCCTACACTTGCGTCGCCGCTCTCGTCAGTAAACCAACTCAACACCACCGACGTGGTCAACCGATACGGCCGTGCCAACAGCGTCGGTAGGCCGACACGCGTCAAGTTCTAAACTGATGAAGCCCGTTGGAAGCAGTCTAACTACACCAAAATTAGGTGCAACTATGTGTAAAATATGGTGGTTATGTGTACATGTTTAAAAGTTGCATGATATTAAGTTAAAATACTTCTTTTAGATTACATAGTGACAGCGGTTAATGAGGTGCTGCTAGCAGCATATATGTTCGTACAACCATACAATTAATGTCAACTTGTTCCTCCAACAATACAAAACCAATATTGTTGCTCGTAATAATGGATTTAATTAGCGGTACCAGTACCACATACAATCCGTTGTCGATTAGTTGGTCTATGTGCGTTATAAAAACGTAATTAAAGTTAAGAGACATTTGGACTATCCCTGGGATGTGCTCCCACAAAACAAGTTCCTATGGTCAATTTAGGCCACGAAATCAACGATTACGATAAAAGATGTCGAGAGCGATTTGTTGTATATAACAAATGCAGGGGGTTCAATTCATCCGAGCCACGGGTCTGCAAGTAGTTGGTACATCCAGGAAGAATGTTGTTGGTGATCATGATCTAATTAAATTCTAGGATATGATTTGACCAAAGTGCTTCAATGGTTTTTAACCAGTGGGTTTCATTAGGTGTATCATAACTTTTGTGCTTTGCTTAATTCCTCTCATCACAAATCAGAAGAGCTATAGCTAGCCTTTGTTAAGTCATCATTACTTTTTTAAAATATCATTTAGTGATGAATAAAAAACAGCTTTTGGATTAACACAAAAGGTTTTTGATGATATTGTTTAGTTACAGAAAGCGTAAACAACTAAGGAAATAATCATAATTTTGATTAACCTTCAACATCTGGCATATATGTCGACGTAGACACGTAGTAAAACTACATCGTTTAGATGATCTTACAAGAGCGTGTAAGAATAACATCCATGAATTGTATAGTGTTACGACTATACATCGTACAAAATCAACACTTTAATACTATACAGGCAAGAGAATAATAGAATATAATCTTTTTTATTTTTGTTGTAGTTTCAAACAATTTTGATTTGGTTATGAGCTAGCATAACAAGGACAAACTTTTGAATGATGTTGTTACTTCATAAATTTGGTAATTACCAACTCTTTCGATACTTAAAATCCCCATCTCAAACTTATGGAGGAAAAATCAAATTAAAAAGGAAATAAAAGAATAAAATATATCTACTATGTTATGTTATGCTTTTATGCAACCAAACGTTCCTGTTCCATAAACATCTGCTCGACCCACGGTGGCAGCTTCTCACCGCCACCGTAAATCTGTTTCTCCGACGAACTATACAACCCAACTCCGACCGATGAAACATCTTTGACCAATGTATTGACCCATGAAACATCTGGCTCATGACCCACATTCACAGGCACACCATTTTTGAACCCAAATGATGCAGATTTCCTAAACTTACTATTAGCCTGATCTTCACCATTAAACCCCCAATCCACTTTCCCATCAGGCGAACCCCATCGCGAAAACGGTGCACCCACAGCTCGGTCAATGAAACTTTGACTACGTTGTTTTGAAAATGCACTGGACCTTGAATTTATAACAGCTTGAGCGACTGCGGCTGATGAGTCGAAAGCAAAACTAGCGGGTTTTCTCATTGGAGACGAGTAGTTGACTCGATGATGGTTCGTGTTTGGAGATTGCATTGATGATAATAAAGATTGATCAAAAGATCCAAAACCATCGTCGATGTTTGAATGATTCAATTCATTGAACCTATTGGTGTGAAGATTCAAAGACATTTCATCAATCATTTGTTGTCTTATGTCGCGTGCATTTAAAGCGGTCCTTAATCGACTACCCGAAGGTTGCAACACGGACGGTTGCAAATGGTTCATTTTGTTCTGCCACCCATTCGCTGAAGAAATGGAAGGTGATATGGGTGCGGTTGAAGTGTGAGTCATCTGGCTCAGGCTCTGGTTTGAGCCCGAGCTCGAACTCGAACTCATCAAACCTATCTCAGTGGTACTTATTGGCCCTGATTTTGGTGATGGGATTGCAGATCCTGTAGATGCATACAAAGGTCTTAATTCTTCAACTTTGTGCGCGAAAAAACATACTTTTCGCGCACACCCAGTTTCATCTTTACATAACCGAGTTTTGTATTGAGCGGGGTGAAGCCATGATTCGAACACCCCGTGTGCGTACTCGCAAGCATCACCGTTAACGCAACTTCCCTTGCGAAACTCGGGGCACGGTACACAAGTGTAGTTATACTTTTTCAGATCACGGCGTCGTGCATTCTCACCCGGATGAACAAACGGGCACTCGGTCCAATCGTGAGTGTAAGCTCTTGAACATGGTTTCACTTTAAAAGTATACATCCTAAACTCATCGGAACCGTAAAATTCATTGTTTATATCCGGCAACGGTAGATCAACCGGGTATTCCTTTTTAGCTGCAACAATTTCCTCAATCACAAAACCCTTCAACAACATCTCCAAACCTTTCCTAGTTGTAGATTTGATGCCACGGGCAATTACATCGCCTGGTTTGTTTCCGTTAACGTCGGTTAAAGTGACGTCAGCATCAGCGTCAAGCAACATACTCACAGCTTCAACGGACATCAGTGACCCGCCAGCTGCAGCACAGTGGAGGGCCGTGACTCCATCTGAGCCGGAAGATTTGTTGACGTTGACCTTTTTAGTACTAATCAAGTACTGTAAAACGCGACTGCTCCCGTAAATGGAAGCAATCATTAGTGGGGTTCGTTCTTCGAATCCCATCTTTAGTTTGGACGAAGAATTTCTCCGTCCGTACCAAAATCCAACTTCGTCTACATCGATGTTCTTTCCTTCCACTTCCGATACAAAAGCGGATAGATCATCGATGGATGCTAATTCTAGTAGTTTCGAGCATTTGAGTATAAGCTTATTTTCCTTTTGTTGAAACTTATCTCCGTTCATGGTTGAACCAATTGAAAAAAACTATTTATTGTTGAACAAATGTTTGGTATCAAGTTGAAATGAAGATGGAAAAGAATGAAGTGGAATGAATGATATTTATATGATGGAATTTAAAATATAAATAATGTAAAAACAAGGACACGAGGGGTGGGGGGATATTGGGAGGAAGGTGTGCCTTTCTTCTTTTTGTTGGTCAAAAGTCAAATCGTTCAAGATTCAACAATGGTTGAAGTGAGGGGTACACCCACTTCAAAGCTACAAAGAAATAAAAATACAAATAAAATGCAATATGTAATAATAAAAAATATTGGTGGATAAGTGCAGTGAAGTATGAGCTTGACCCGGCTGTGATGTTATTGTGGACCCCACGCGGTTCAGGTACAATGATCGAGTTGTAACCATTTATTGGTACAAGGGTTTGGGCTCGGACCGGTTTATGACGGATGCATTGATTATATTGTAGGATGTATGATTAAGTGACTTTAATGGTAATGATATGATTAAGTTTTTTAATTATTGATTAAAGCTAATGAGGCATCTAGGCAGATTACGTACCTGTAAAGTTGTGAATGCAAACAAAACCCCCCTAAAATACAACAAAAGTCGGTATTTTTTGATGATTGGTTAGGACTTATAACCAACTATGACTCTAAAACATTCATTTATCAAGTATACTTTCATTAGAAGTAGAACTAATAATATCCGTTTGTTATATTTTTACTTAACGTTCAATTTTTACCTGAGCAACGTGATTGCTTAATAGTATAATAATAAAAAAGGACCATTAGCTTGTAGATGTGAATAGGGCTAAAAGAATATTATCTTTTGATTGTATATGTGTATTAAACGGATAAATAGAGGGGAACTAATTAGACTACCAAGGAAAATTAAGTCTTTTTTCATTTAAGTGCGTGTGATTTAATTGATATTTTATCTTTTCAAAAAAGTATTTACAATTGGATTATACAAAATTTCTAAAAAAATATAATGGGTACGTTGTGTAAGAGAAAAATGACAATCTTATTTTTACTTTTTGCACAGTCTTCTATGAACCAGTTCTATGAAAAAGTAAATTATTGGTAAATCGATAAAGTTAGTATATTACTTTTAAAAGTAGATACTTATTTTGAAACAAAATTAAATGAAAAGGTGAACACTTATTTAGAAACGAATGAAATATCTAATGTGATCATTTTTAAATTTATTTTTTTTATCATCTCAAGATATTTACTCAATAAAAATTAAAAACTGAAACTAAGTTTCTTCTTATACCTCATACACCTTATCAATTATCTCTAAGCCATTTTAAAGATGATGGTTTACTTGTATAAAGTAAAAATTATGATTTGCCTAATGTTAAATCACATAGCTACGCCGGTTGGTGAGTCTCTTATTTGTCACTAGCTGACACCATTGACACCAACATATTAGTTGGGTGTGTCGGTTGCTTCTTGTCAATTTGGTGACGCAAAATTCAACTCTGTCGGTATTTTTTAAAATTTTTGTTTTGATTTTTTTAGTGTGTATATATAGAGGTATATTGGTAAATGTGGGACCCTAAAATTAAAGTGACACACTCACGGTTGGTACGGACGTGTTGGTTTTGTGTCAGTTTGAGAAGTGCTGACAAGACGCTGAAGTGACACATGTAACACGGTACTAACACGTCCGTTGTTGAAAATGGTTTTATCTTACTAATCACTAAAGATAGATATGTCACTTTATCAAGGAAACATGATCGTTTATCAACGAACAAAGGTAGACTGAAATATGAGAGAGTTTTCAAATAAAAATACATAATGATAAGGCAGCATAATTTTCTAAACTCAATATTGCCAAGATGAACACTATTTGTATTGTTCAATGCCAATTATAAATAGCAGGTAAACTGTTAGAGATATTTTTTTTCTCCTTAATGTTTTCGCAATTCGGATGATTACATTAACGTCCCGTTTAGATCATATCAGATAATCCAGACAAGAACCAGAAAAAGTAAATTTTGCAAGAAGGATTTCGTCCAAACATCCTATTCTAAATTAAGTCATGTAATTTCTCTAGAAGCAAGAATTCTGATAGTAAACGTCTATAATTCAAAAGTAAAATAACTAGAAAATTATATTTTTAGCTCTTTCTTTTGTGCCATTTTGATTTATTAGTAAACAAAATTACGTTCTTCAGTCTAAAAATGAAATATATTTACTGTTTGAACACTTAATTAGAGAGTATAACTTTCTATGTTAGGTTTTAAACAGAGGTGGCGAAATGGGCAGACGGGTCAGTTTGAACAATTGAGTTAAAATGGGTTTGGGTCACATCGGATGCGGGTCACAACGGGTACAAGTCAAAATGGACTTGGGTCAAAACGAACTTACATAAATAAAAAAATTTGTGACTTAATTTTTAGTTTCGATTTGAACTTACTAGGTTATATATCTCAGTTAACTCCAAAATAAATTAAAATAAAATTACAGAAGAATATAATTACTACGTATTAAAAATAATAAAATTCGTAAAAATATATATAAAATTTATTAAAAATTAATATTATTTTTAATTACTTATATTTGTTATTATTTAAATATTTTATCGTTATTATTAAAATAACATAATAGTATTATAGTGTATAGTTTACTATTTGAAAAGAATGACATTTTAATTTCATCTATTATTCATCTATTTTACTTGAAATGAAAAAAATAAACGTTTAGTATGACTCATTCAGATATAAAGAATAATTCTTACAACCTAATATTTATACAAAATTCGTTCAGACTCGTCTTTAAAAGTTTGTGCTAAAGTTTTCGGCTGATGCTGTGTTAAAAGAGTAGAATCTTTCATTCCGCTAGTCACTAGTGTCAAGAGGTGGCAAGTGGCATAGCATCGATTCTAAAAAGTCACTCTAGAAATTCCACTTACTCACAGGATTATTAACACGTTTTCAACTATTGATATGGGCTTCTAGTATTATATATATATATATATATATAGGGGAGTGATATAGGCTTCATAGAATGTTAATTAACATTCTTTACGGGAATGTTAATGTAACATTTCCGTAAAAAATGTTAACGGACGGTCCAGATTTACTTCCCTCCTTCCCTCAAGATTGAAGCTTCCCTCTGGATCATTCCCCTATATATATACATTAAAAAGAAAAAAAATCTACTCAGTTAAAACAATTAACTTAGATGTAATTAATCTGAAACACATTCCCAGTAATTTTTTTAAAAAAGTTATATGTAAAAATTGGAATGATTTAGTCTCATTTGTTTTTCACCTAATGACTGAATACTAAAAGACTTTATTTATCGAATAATTTAGGGTTGTTTGCTTTTAGCTAATCATATGCTTAACATATAAAACAAATAATAATTAATTACATATAATTTATAAAGAATAAATATTATATCTTCAGACACACAATATATATGTTTAGAAACTTAGCAAGAAAAAATAAATAAATGGCACCTTAGTCTCTTTGTGAAGAAAAGAAGAACAAGATTTGTAAACTTTGATTTTTACTACTTGTTGTACCCGTTAAAAAGTGAATAATGCTAGTAACATTAAAAGTTAACTATTATTCATTTAATTATGCAAGGAAAAATCATTTAAACATTGAAAACGAAAAACATAATATTATGTAACGATTTTTCAAAAATATTGATATTAGATAATTTAACTCGATCACCAATCGAAAAATGCTAATTTGGTCAACCCAGTCTCCATTTGGGATTGGATTAGAGATTAAGAGGTCAAAGCCCAAAGTTTTGACTTTTAAGTTCTAACGAGTGAACGATATTGACTAGTTTTAATAACCAAGATATTATCAGTCAAGAGATTAAGATTCAACGTTTGTCTTGGGTCAAATTCGACCTAGAAAATATAAAATATGGTCTTATTACCAATCAAGATTTTACATCTTTGAACAATTAAAAAAAATCTTATATAGCATAATCAATATTGTTTATTCTTCTTTATGCAAAAAAAATTATTAATATTTATTCCTAATTAAGTGCTTTTCGTATATAGAATGAAAAATTAATCATTTATGTAGAAAGGTTACAACCTACAACACAATCGGTATTGCCTTTCACAATAATAAATAGTTTGATATACAAATGCAAAAAGAAATAGTACTTTTGTTAATAACTAGTATGGTATTCGCGTAACGTAATAAGACTATGACAACATAAAAGACTTACTAGAAGATATGATTGTTTGTGCGCAAAATCGACTTGTGAAATTTGATGATCCGGTGCAACAAGAAAAAGAAGCCTTCTAACACAAAATTTAAAAATAAACTACGTAATTAAAATATACAATTTATCATGTTCTAACAATATTATATAATTTGGGCATCATCTTTAATGTCATATTAAATCATATAATATTCATTTCTAAATCCTAATCTTTTTAAGTTCACAACTGACAATATACAACATAAGATGATATAAAGTTAAATTATTAAAAACTTAATATATAAATTGAATAGTTAAACTAATAAAACAGTGAAGATGAAATTATAATTATAATTAGAGAAATCAATAATTAAAAAAATTAAGAATACATACATGATTGCAGTCTTACCTACATACTAATTGGATATCTTTCAACATTAAGTGGAGGCTTCTCAAGGTATCTCAATCCTTAGCTATAAATGAGAGCAAAGTAACTTTGGTAACAAAAATTAATTAAATACGCTGAAGGTTGGGTAAACTATTCATATTCCAAAACATATGAATTTCAAGATTTTAATTTTTAAAAGGTTGCTTTTCTTAATATGGTAAGAAATTTTAAAGAATGCTTATATATTTTTAATTAAATTAAATTAAATTATTAAATAATATAATAAGTTTTTCTTTTAAATCAAGGAGAATGTGGAAGTTTTATCAAACAAACACCATATGTTGAATGAATTGACATACATGATGAATTTTTATGTCTTTATAATATGATTTTTGTTTTGATTTTTATAATAGAATAGATAGATTTATTTTTCTTTGGACCATACATTCGTAGTAGAAAAAGTTGATTAAGGCATTCATTATTGTTTTACCCGTTCAATTTCCACATTTACATGTCAATAGAATATTGTTTCTTCGTTGTTTTTGAATGCTGGTGGCAGAAGAGATGTTGTTTAGAATTTGGACTAAGACAAAAAAAACCCAAGACATTATGTCGACGATTCATTGCGAAAGGAAAATCATTTGGATCTTTTCGATAGGATGAGTTCAATTTGGTTCAACGCTATTTAATATTATCTTACACATACCAAAAATCCTTTCTCTTTATTTTTCCGAAACTCAAATAGAAAACTCTCCTCAAATTGAGTATCCACCATGTGCAAGTATTTCAGTTATTTGTGCATGTAATAACTTTTAATTTAACCAAAACTGTAATACACCTACATAGAATATTTGTAAAACAAAAAATATATCACTTCTTGTTACGTTTTATTAATATGTTTTGTTACTACATATTATTTACATAATATGGTTTTATATATATATATATATGATATCGTGCGTCGCACGGGATTTGTCCAGTTAAATATAATTGGCATTGGCAAAGCTTGTCAAACGGATGATGTTTTGAGAACTAAATTAGCATATTTAATAATTGATTGGTCACGGCCATTGGCTTCTGAATTCTTATGCACTAAAACGAAACTACAAATATGGTCTGGTCTCATATCATTCATTAAGTGGGCTGGACTGTAGAGTAGTATATATATATATATATATATAATTTTATTATTGGACATGTAAAATGGGCCCTTTTCAAAATTGGCCCCTGTTTAATGGCCTATGTTGAAGTGTTGAACACCCAAAGGGCCAGGCCATTGTATGTGTTTTAAAGTTGTGTAATGTGTAGTATATGTTTGTTTAGAGTGGTTGTTTACATGATAGGAGACAAAAATGAGATGTTTGGTTACACGACTTCGAAGAAAATAGTCAAATTTTTGTATAATCGTATGAAAATGTTTCATTTTATACACCCTATATAAGTTATGTCAAAAGTCATTAACTTTTGAAGACACTGCATACCCTACTAAAACACTTCTCTTAAATCTAACACCGAAGAGAACATATACTCCAACAAAATAAGTTGAATATTACAAAACTTTTAGTAGATAAATTATTTTATCTAATAGGTAAAAGAATGGTGTATTCCTAGAACTGTGTTTATATATTATGAGATATAAACACTTACTTTAAAGGATTATGTGTTTTTAAATGTATCTAACTTTTTCAAAAAAAACTATTATGTGTATCGTACTTTGAACGTCTCTATTAAATGTACTCAACTCGTAAAAACACACAATTGTATGTAATTTGGCTGGTGTGTCATCCATACAAGCACCCACATGTCACTCATACAAAGTTCCACGTCAAAATATTACATACAATTGTGTGTTCTTACGAGCTGAGTACATTTAATAGAGACGTTCAAAGTACGATACACACAATAACTTTTTTGAAAAAGTTAGATACATTTAAAAACGCAAATCCCTACTTTAAATTGCATGGAAAAATCACTAGAAATAGCAAAGTGGGGTCTAAAGAGCATAGGGAAGTAAATAAGCCTTTAATTTAAAGCTTGTCAAATAAGGTTTAAGAAAAATGTAACTATATATCTATATGTGTCAACCATAAGTGATTAGGGAAGAAACTAAAAACCAAACCACATCATATACATTGTTAGTTCACAAATAACAACTAGAAAAATTAATCAAAATACACTAAGAAAACATGAATTTAAATACATATATATATATATAATTAATTGTAAGAAACGATCCTCCACATTGTCGGTAGTGTGGCTTGCTTTGTAGGTTGCGTGTCAGGGTCGTGCCCTAGACGCCCGCCTGTGACCGGGAAACCATATTGTGCTTGGCGTCGTGGCAATGCAACCCGCAAAGTTGCGTGCTCTTGGTTGCGGATTGCTTGTTCTCGTGGAGAATTTTTTGGATAAAATGTGTTATCTCAAAATGATAGTTTTGATAAGATTTTATTAGATTTTTTGAGTATTTCGGATATAATTATTTCTTTTAAAGCCATTTCATTTCATCATTTTTTTTATAAAAAATCTCATTTTCTATAAAAAAAACTCTCACTTACCGAAATTCATATTTATTTTGCTGTAATCGGGATTTTGTTGAAGATCTTTAAGGTACGAAAATTCTAAAATTTTGTTGTAATATTTATTTTGATTTCTTAAGTAAAATTAGTCAAGTAAATGATTTCTTAAGATTTGTATCCTCTCTTGGTTCCGAAGCAGAGCTAAGTTTCAAAAGTTCTAAAATTCTTTCACTAAACCTTGAGTCAATTTCTTGCAACTGGAAATCTATTGTCTCATTAAATATATCAAATGGCAGTGATGCTCGTTAGTAACGTGATCACGATTCCTGACACTTCTCCCTTCAAAATATGGAGTACCAAGATCAGGAATATCAATATCATGCTTCTTTTGAAAATTAATCACGTTTCCAAGAAAATAATCTCATTTGTTATCTCGAAGCGTTTCAATCAGTTTTTTTGTTTGGCAAACCATTTGGATTGTACTTACGATTTCTTGAGATTTTTGCTGCAGAGCTTGGCAAAGAACATTAGTGATGCCCAAGATTCTTTTCATCATAAGCAAGATAAAAACAAACTCAACAGAAGTCAATATTTTTAATGTGACAATAGCTTCTCCTCTCGCTTTAAAGGTAAGGCCATCCTTTTTTTTTTTTTTTTCCAAAACTCTACAAGTTGGATTGTACATTCGAATAAGACTACTAAGTGAGATAAAATGTGAACTCCAACGTGTATTTCCAGCACACTTCAATGTACCTATTTGATTAGCTCCTCTACCAGTTTCAGTTTCATCAAATTCTAACATTTTTTGTAATTTCAGCATCTTGAACAACTTGCAACTCATCTTGTCGTTTACAAGAAGCACCAACGACATTCACAATAAAGATATATTAGAAAAATACATAGTGTACCTCTCTAGCTGTTGGAACCAATAGAAGTTGCAATCGACGAGTCATACAATGTATATAATACGCATATGGATTATCCTTCTGAAACAACAATTATAATCCCTTTCATTCACCTCTCATATTACTGGATCCGTAGTACCTTTGTCCAGGAATATTCTCAATAGCAAACTTATAAGAAGAAAGAGTTGCACAAATTGAAGAATATGAAATGGCAGATGACGTGTCCGTAACATGAATAAGATTGAGAAATCGCTATTGTATGCATTTTTATCATCAACAAATTGAAGAACAACGGACATTTGTTCCTGTTTACTTTCATCACTTTCCTCATCTACGATTATACAAAACTTGAAACTTCCAATATCTTCAAATGTCTTCTTACATACTTTTGCTGCAAACACATTCAATATTTCTTTCTCAATATTAGATGATGTATATTTTGCATTTATGGGAGCATTATCTAAGATAACACTTGCAACTTTGGAATTGCATGAAATTGTGAGTTTAAGCAACTCAATAAAGTTTGCTCGATTTTTTAAACCAATTCTTTCATCAAGACCACTAAAAGTAATTCCCTTAAATGAAATTAAATGAACATGATCTATCGATGTTTTAAACCTTAGCTTAGTCTTCTTAATTTCTTCATTTGTATGCCTTTTCATGACCTTATCTATATGTCATGTTTGATTCATCAATGTGTCACAAAATCTTATAACATTATTATGTTGAGATTTAGGTCCGTCTCCCATATGTTTCTTAAATGAACAATACTTCCCTTTGACATTTTTCCAACTTCTAAAATCGTTAACTACAAATGCATCTTTACTGCTACGAGTATTAGGTTCTTCTAAGAAAAATAACAATAGAAGCAATATGCAGCATTAGTAGTCTTAGAATACTTTAGCCAAGGTAATCGGAATACCATTTAGCTACACAACTACGTAGATGACTATCTGACCCACTTTTAGGGTATTCATGGAGTACAAGTTGATGAGGAACTGATCTTAAGTAAGCTCGTCTAATTTCATCTCGCTATTAACCGGATAATTCAACATAGGTAAATGTAGCCCGTGATCATGTTTTATGGATGAAATTAAGGATTCTCAACTGTCGATTGCAGTGGTGTAGGATTCTCAACCGTTGGAGGTGGATGTCGATGTGGAGGATTCTCGACCGTTGAAGGTGTTGGTGGAGGATTTGCAGCTGTTAAAAAAAAAGAATTTATAGTTTTTATTTTTTTTCTTCATAGCTCTACAAAATTCACAAATCCCAAACACAATACCAAATCATCTATATGAACAAATATCAACAATCACCAACAGAACAAAATATTAAGCTAAAACTATTTAAGAATGAGAAAGTGTGAATCATAACCTAACAAAGTATTATTAATTATATTAATAAAATCACTAACTTTGATAATTAGCAAAACGTTAACCGTAATATGATAAATATCATATAATAACTGAAATTTTCAAATAGCAATAATAAATTGTAACCTCACAAACTATTATTGATTATGTCAATGAAATTATAACAAATAATTAGCTTTAATAATTAGCAAAATACAAGTTGTGTCATAATAATAATATTAATTTTTATAATAATCAAAACTTTCAAATAACAATAATAGATTATTTTGACCGAAAACAAAAGTTATAAGAATTAAAACTCTAAAAAAAACATTAAACTATTACTTAAACGTGTTGAAAATTCAAAAATAAACAAAAAAAGCTAAAACTAATACTAAATTAATAACCATATTGGATGAATTACAAATATTTATTAGGTTTGAACAATTGTAAATTAGGATCGTCGAAAGATTCGTAGGTTATCTTTTTCATGGTGAGGTATATTTTTCCTAGTGTAATGATCAACTAAATTTTTATATTTAAAGTTAAACAAATTTAAATATTCTAATTCAATATAAATTGTTAATTTGGTAATAATTGTAAATATTTATATTAACAACTTAATTATATAGGTCAATTTACTTTATATCTTTGAATTTTAACATTTAGAGCGAGTCTGTTATACTTTATTAAAAAAATATTGCAAATTTTATATATTTAGATTGACCTAAGGTCTTCATGGATGTAGGTAACTACTCCACTGGTTGTAACATTGTTAATAAAAAACTATAGATTACATAACAAGACGCTTATATCGTGTTGGAAAAGACTATTGATACTTAAGTAGATCAAATCATGAAGACTCTAGATTATCTAAAGACATATTACGGAGTAACATTTTGACCTCATATAAACATGATATGATAATGATATATGATATATGATATATCTTCAACACGTGTTATTGTTACATATCATAACATCTTTGCCTTATCCAAATACTCAATGCCTTATTCAACTCTTGCATCATATCATAAAGAAGATAAAAAGTAGTAATTTCTGCTAAAAGAAGCTAATAACACATCACTAGTCAAGTACGAATAGTATTATAATGCATGATTAATAATATATGATTACTTTTTAATGTATAAATCACCATTTATATATATAAAAAAAAAGATTTATGATAAATATAACGTTTATTTTGATGTATATACCAATAATCAAACATCCAAGGGTCGTACCATATACTTTGATGGTATAATATTTGTTGTATACCTCAAAATATATAGTGTATTTAATATCTTTCATAAAAAAGTTCACTCTTGATTTTGTAAATACAATCTGTATTTTTCTTTACAAATTAACAGCATTTTCACGTTGATATCCATCGTTTAAACTTTATACATGATCATCATAAAATTTGTAACATTATACTAGATAGGATAGGAAATGTTAACTTAAGAACTAGTCACCTAAATTATCATTTAAGGATTAAGAAAAGAAATGTTGTCTTAAGAATCAGTCACCTAAACCATCATTTAAGGACCTAAACGTTGACGATCTTAAGTTAATCAATCCTTTTATGTAACTAAAATTTATTTGATACCGAAATGATTGCAAATCAAGTTCTAATACAGATGAGGAGATGCGATGTGGATAATTCTGTAATTTAACTTAGTCATGACAAATAACATATGTTATAAATGTAAATCAAAAAGTTTACCGATGATTCATTAATAGTCGTGACTTTTTACTAATAGTTAGTTTGTTCGAAATTAATTTAATAATAAACAAAAAAACATAAAATAATAAAGGTTTTTATATATCTCTTTAGTTTTTGTTCCATATAAACTTGAGCGTGACATTGTAATTGCTGATTTCTATATGTCTCTTTAGTCAAAATATTGATTATTCAACATTAAGTTTATAAGTATATTAAAAAGGAGGAAGAAAAAGGTTTAGAATAATATTCGGATTGAGAAAATGAATTTAATTTCATACGAGTAAAAAAAGTATTTAATTCGTACACCACAAAATCAAATTGCCCACGGCGCCGCTTGGCGCTGTCACTTATATTCTAGTGTTCTACGCTCACGTCCACTCAACCAATTCCACCACGTGCGTCAATACACAATTGTCTTTTAATAGTTACCCGTATTATGTATACCTTTTTTCTTCATATTTAAAGAGAGATTTTTATTTTTCATAAACGAATAACAACCAAGTAATTAGATATTCGTGTACACATTTATAATGTAGCTTTAATCGTATGTTACTTTTTACTTTAATATTGTATGTATTCTTTAAAGAGTTTGATGATTTTTCTATCGTAATTATACATTCATCTCATTTTCTTCTAAAAAGTCATGTCAATGGCGTTTTCCTCATATAAAAAGATGAGTCTCGTGGCACATAAAAAGTCCAAGCGATCCAAATAAAAATAATCGTGTGATCATTTACTAATACCTTTTTTTAATAGCACAAGGGGATCGAAGTTTGAACCCTTGATTATTAAAATGTTACCATATAAAGTTGATTTTAAATAAATAAACTAAATATGAGAACATGATATTATTTTTTTCTTGTCATTTGACTAAAAAATAACATAAAACCAAACATAAAAGTAGTTTATATCCGAAAACGAAGGGAGTAGGATAAGATATATTAAATACGGTTTAATATGGTATAAAATTTTAAACCCTCATCCGGCCCCTACCACCAAGCCCCCCCTCCCTTTTTAAAGGGCACCGCCGTTTACAAACACTCTACACTCCAAAACACATCTTAAATACTTTTATCCACCAAGATAAAAATTTAGACATGAGTAGTCCTAGCGAATGGCCCGAACCGATTGTACGAGTCCAAATGTTGTCGGAAGACGGAAGCCAAGTGATCCCAAATCGATATATCAAACCATTATCTGAAATACCTTGTAACATAGGATCAAACAACTTAAACATCCCAATTATCGATCTTTTTGAATTGATGAATGGTGACACCACAACCCAAAAGGTTATCATGGACGAAATCTCTGTTGCATGTCGTGAATGGGGATTTTTTCAAATGGTTAATCATGGAATAAGTGACGAACTTGTTGATGGGGCTCGAGAAGTTTGGAGAGAGTTCTTTCATCAACCGATGGAAGTTAAGCAAGAGTATGCAAACACACCAAAGACTTATGAAGGGTATGGGAGTCGATTAGGGCTTCAAAAAGGTGCAATTCTTGATTGGAGTGATTATTATTTCCTTCACTATCTTCCTTCAAATCTAAAGGATCATAACAAATGGCCTTCACAACCACCTTTCTTAAGGTACTCGTTTTCCTTTTAACACGTGACCAATTAACTCTATCACTTATATTACTTTATTTTTTCGAAACGACATGGATTTCATCAAACAACATCTAGCAAGAAACTAAAGGTAATAAAAGTTATCACACCCAGAATGTTGGTTACCTTATTTTTATATTGTTGTCCATGTTCTTATATCGCCGTTTTCTAATAGGGACACGACAGAAGATTACTCGAAGGAGATTGTGAAACTAGGCAATATTTTGCTCAAAGTTTTCTCTATTAACCTAGGACTACGAGAAGATTATCTTCAAGACGCATTTGGTGGTGATGATATCGGGGCGTGCTTAAGAGTCAACTTTTATCCAAAATGCCCACAACCAGACTTGACCCTTGGACTATCTTCTCATTCCGACCCAGGTGGTATGACTTTCTTACTACCCGATGAGCATGTTAGGGGGCTTCAAGTTCGAAAAGATGACCAATGGATCACGGTTAAACCGGCCCGACGTGCAATAATTGTCAATATCGGAGATCAAATTCAGGTATTGATTCTTTCAAGAAAACACGAGTACCGTGTTTCTTTTGAATTTTGCGATCTAATATAATGTCTGTGTGAAGAAATGAACACGTTTTTTTAGTAAAAAGAATCTATTAATATTACTAATATTTTAGTATCTTTGAATAGTCTAAAAACACATGTTTTTTACATGTGACTTTAAGTGTACATAACTTAACAGCTAGTCACATGGAGGGGTCACTGTCATGCTCTTTATAACCACTTACTTTATGTCGGCCGTCACAATATGCTACATAACTCATATAAATAATTAAGTACGTTTTGATTTTGTCTGTTTTGTATAGGTGGTGCGTAGAGGATAGACGACAAAGCAAGCAGAATAAAATATTAGTTAGATTAGAAAGTGAAACAAGAGCAAAATAAATTTGGCATTATAATTTTATAGAATCAGGCGGTTTTTTTGTTGTTGACAATGTTATCTTTTTAACAAATTTTAATATACACCTCTTCCAATTTAATTTAAAGCGTTGATTTGTGTATGTGTGTTTGCAGGTTTTAACAAACGCTATGTACAAGAGCGTGGAGCATAGAGTAATAGTGAACCAGAACAAGGAAAGATTGTCATTAGCCTACTTTTTCAATCCAAAGAGTGACGTGCTTATCAAGCCAGCAACGGAGCTCGTTACATTGAAGACGCCGGCGCTTTACCCGCCGATGACTTATAATGAATATCGACTTTTCATAAGGACCAAAGGCCCGCAAGGGAAATCTCAAGTCGAGTCTTTGAAATCTCCTAGATGAGTAAATTTATTTGATAAATTCTCAGTTCACATGCATCTGATCTTCGTGAATGAGGGATATGTGTGAAGCTAAAAACTTGTAGGCGAACTTTGAAATTCAATAAGTTGAAAGTTTCTTATGAATTTACATCACATGTTATCTATTTGTAAATTGTAACTGTTATATGTTTGTTACTGTAAGCAAGATATATATGGGTTTCTACGGTAAAATTTAGTTACACAAATTATTTTACATAGCTACACAGTGATAGTAGTACGTAAAAGTCTTAATTTAAGAAACTTATTTTGAATAAAAAAAAGATATTTTACTCAAGGGGCACCAAAAGGTTTTTAAGCTAGTGATATGAGATTCTGGTGTTCAAACTTTACTTGAGGTAGAGAGGTATATGTAATATTTGTGGCGGTTTTATACAACATTGTGTAAAAATGTAAGTTTACTGTTAAAATAATAATAATAATTATTATTATTATAATAATAATATTAATAATAGAATCTTTACTTAAGGGACTTTTGTAATATGATAACTAGTCATAGAACATGGATTCTTTATGATAACTACTCATAAAACACGGACTTTTGTTATAGTTAGGTTTTCAATTTTAATTAAACCTTTATATATGTCAGTGTCGATCACTTTAAACAGCCATATCCGATATGGCAAATAGCATTTGCTCATGTCGATAAAGTCAAAACATATTTGTAATACCAAATTCGTTTGTATAAATTTTTATTGATAGTAATTTTTATACTATAAAAGATTAGTTATATATTATTAATTATATTTTAAGATGTTATATATTATGTTATAATAATATAATGTAATGCATATTAGTAATGTATGATTAATTTTTAATCGTATGCAAATACAGATATTCCATTTAATATAAGATAGTCATCAAAAAAGTTGCTAGAAGATGTCATTATTCATTGAATCATATAACTTCACTTAAACCCAACCCTTGAAACGAAAACCATGTCACTACAACTCTACTAAGAACTAAAAAGACACCAAAAAAATTAAGTAAATCTTCTTAAACGAAAAAGGAGAATTAAATAATTTTCCCTCATTTTTAACACTTAAAAAAATTCTCCCCTCACTCTCTTAAAAAAAAAAAAAATTTTAAAAATGTCTCATTCAGGTGCAACTAACAAATTGCGAGTTGCGGGTCTTAAATTGTGACTTGTGAGTTATAATTTGCGAGTTGAGTACTAAGGGTTGCAACTTGCTTGTCCGAGAACACGAGGTCGTGGCCGGAGTTTGTGACTTGCATCTCCGATTTGCATGTGGTTCATTTTTTGTAAAATTGACAAACCAACCTAATTTCAGCTTTTCAACTCATCAACTATCAACATATAAATTTATCAAGTATCACATTGCACATCACTTACTGTAACTTGCAAGATATTGACATATTTTATCCAAGCTTTAACCCTCTTTTTACGCTTCCGATAGACTGCCCAAGCAATTCCTTTTAAATTTGTCTTCACTGCATTCACCTTCACCTGAAGATGAAATGTCTCACATATCCAAATCTGAAAAAAATATCAAACAACAAACTAGCATGTTGATAACCAATTCATATCAAATCGGTACGTATAACAATGTTACCTTAAAGACCAAGGTGCAACCGAGCAATGTGCATGTCATCCCATGAACAATCTGACAATTCATAAATAGTCCACAAAAGTTATAAATAGTCAACATAGTCAACACAATTAGTAATTATGGTCAAATATAGTCAACAAAAGTCAAACTCAATTAAGTAAAGTCAAACTTGGTCAAACACATCTCAAAATGGTCAAATATGGTCATACATAGTCAACATAAATCAAACACAACCAATTAAAATCAAATATAGTCAAACTTGGTCAAACACAACTCAAAATACGAAAAACACAAGCAAAAATGGCCACAACCATCAAATCTCGGCCATGGTAGAGATTTGTTGGTCGTGACCGAGAACGATCTCGGTCTTCACGGTCACTAATCAATTTGCCACATTTTTGATACACCCCTAACCTTTTAACGTCTCAATCAACTACAACAATACGTATCCGTCAAATATAAACAAAGAAACAAACAATTTTGCATGCATACTGAGTGTTCAATGAAATGCCTTATAGACAATTCAAAATTAAAGGTTAGATTTGATCTTTAAATGCATTTATACCTAATAATTAGTCGTTATAAACCTTGTATTTCATAAAAACAAACCGAATCCATGTAACTCTCCTTCAAAACCGTGAAATTGAGTGATTTGCGTGTGACGTTGGTAGTTGGGAGTGACGTTGGTGGTTGCGGGTGACTTTGATGTTCGGGTGGTGCAGGAGTTGGGTTTAAGGTTGAGGTTAGTGGTGTGCGGCCTTGGGGAAAGGGTTGGGTTTAGTTTTTATTAGTTTATATGGTGTGTAACCCGAATTGACACTATTCATACGAATGCAAACTGGTCGCAAGTCGTACGCAATCACGGGTCGCCAATTGCAGTGCTCGGTCATGAGTTCGTGTGTCGGACACGCAACTTGCAAATTTTAGCTTGCTAGTTTCAAATTGCGACTTGCGTCGGGTAGAACATCTTGTTATATATATAAATATATTGGGAGCAAATCTTTTTACAAGTTTAAAAAGGAGGACAAATTTTCTAGTTTTCCGACGAAATAAAAGTGAGGGATGCACAAAAACTCAAAACTCTATTTGACAATGAAAGCACAAACGTGCGCTAAACACCTACCAACAAGACAACAACAATACGTTAAACCAAAAGAACCAACATATACTGCCACCCGAAAATGAGAAAACTACCTAACTAAACACTTGACTCTTTGTAGACCTTATCATCGACGATGAATTTTCATCTTTCTTATATAGCTATTTTCAAACTAACTAAATAAGTGGTGCGGTCTAGGTTTACTTTTCCTGTACCGAAATAAATCTTCTAGTCGAGTCAGGATAATACTACCTCCGTCTCATAATAAGTGTCAATATTTCTATTTTTGTGTATTTTTAAAGTGGATACTTATAATTAGACAGATGAAGTATATCCGATCCTATTTATATATAAGATTAGAATATTACAAAAAAATAAAAGGTTAAGAGATTAAACATAAAATGAATGAAAGTTAAGAGATTACAACATTTATAACTCTATTTTTATTAAATAGATCACCTAAGTTCTAAAATAAAGATGAGTATTAACTAGTTTAAACCATATTTCAGTCCAGCTCAAAGTAGTTTAGTTTTTTTCAGAAAATAATAATCTGATCTTCAGGCAAGATTTTTTTATGCTTTTTCCAGATTTTTCAGTTTTTCTTAGAATTTTAGTCCAGTCCCAGTCCAGTTTCAGACTATTCCAATTTTTTTTCTTCATGATTGATATTTTTGTCAATAGTTAAATATTGAAGTTTTATTTATTTTTATAGAAATTTTATATATAATTATTGACAACCACGTTTTAATAAAAAATATAAGTTCATATTTCATGGTGTAAAATTAAAAAATTAAAAGTAAATTTCAATTAGTGTGAAGTAGGGGAGATAATAAAATCTTTATATTCAGAATTGTTGATCAATTCGCTAAAATTGAAGAAATAAAGCTCACAAATAAAGAGATAAAAATGTGTCAAATAGAATTACATAGCTTAGAATATATTTAAGTGTTTTTTTCAATCCTTAATCAGTTTCGATCTTTAACTAGTCTAGATTGATTTTAGTCCAATTTTTAACCATTCCTCTAACTGAAATCATGACTAAATTAACACTGTTAGACAGTCTTGAGAACAATCCAATATCTTTTCAGCTCAGTTTTTCTTATAAATAATTACAATGCAACTTAAAACCAATTTCAGTTTTAGACGTTTCTATTATCTCTATTGTGAAATAGCGTTACTTTGATGGAGGTGCAAATGAGCTACTCCCCGGTAAGTCTTTATACTTTGGGTTTCAATACGAGGGCATTGGCCCAGAAGTCAATTTTCAGACCGACCCAAACGTTGAGCCTGATATGCGCAGGCCCATTAAAACCAACCATTGTACTTTTGTACTTTGTAGTGTTAAATTTATTTGGATGCCAAATCAAATCTAGATCGGAAAGATAAACCAAACATAAAAGAATTGATACCTCCGTAGAATCTTGATGAACTCGAAGTTAGTTGTTTTGAACTTAATATCGTGCGAGTTAGTAAATTTAGATCATAACATGTCCCATATTTTCATATATGTTCGAATGAGATATAATATTTAGAAGATATTATATTTAGGCCTAAAAATTGATCTAGCGTCACAGTCAAGTATGACGATAGTTTCTGAAATGTTAACTCTTTATATAAATCAATTGATGCTTGATGTGATATTAGGCCATGTATATATTATTAGATCAACGTTTTCGGCCTAAATATTGTTTTTCCACCAAATAAATCAAAACTGAAGTTAGATCAATTCAATCAATAATGTACACTTTTTGTTGTAAATTAATTGAACTTTTAATGACACATTTGACAATGAAGTTTCATATAATTATTACGAAACGAATAAATACGCCATTTAAATGTAAACCCCACGTAGCCATTTTGCTTATTAAGGTTTAAAAAGCAATCGCTATACTTTAAATGAAACTAAATGTATTTTAGTGTCTCTTCAAGATTTAAAGATACAAGTTCCCTGCCCTACAATGTAAATCATGTGATCTTAATGCGATGAACAAACATTATTATTAAGAATAAAAAAGAAGCAAGAGTTGTGGTTGTTTAACCCTACACTCAATCAAATTTGTACCAACTTTCCTAGTGGTTATGTCCTATGGGACCATTTTGACATTTAGCTTCATATAGATTGGTTAAAGTTGAAATTAATCAAGTTTGTTGTCATTAGGTTATCCAATCAATTTTTTTATACATATCTTGAGTTTATCATATCCAATTAATTAGTTAATTTGTAGTAATGAATGATTTATAGCTCTTATATTAATAATAATATAAATTTAAATAATAATAGCAAAAAAAGAAAAAGAAAAATTTAAAACAAAGACTGTAATATGCAACATTGATCATTTTACACAAGTTTTAATGATCTAAATAAAAGTTAAGTATTGTATTTGGTATATGTGTTAAAAATAGATCGTCTTGCTATAATTTAATGTTAATTTCTGTTTTTCATAACCATAACATATTGCTGGTGGAAACAATAAATATATTATCTATAATTCTTATTAAACATTTAATACTATCTTTTTTAATACTTAAAAAATAGATATTGGAAATTACCATTTTATCATTTAACTTATCCCTTCACTTATTAATTATATAAATCATTCAATTAATATTATATTTCATATAGTACATTTGAATATCTTCTTTCTTCTTTTATATCACAATATTGAATTTACAATTATAATAATTTAAACTATTAATCGCTTTCATTAAAGAATTATCAACTATTGTTGCATTCAGGTACTATTAAACATTTATCTCTCAATATCAATATTTAAAATTTTCACCCGCTGCTTTACGCGGGATTCAACGCTAGTTTATAAAAAAGTGAATAGTTAATTTCAGATAAATTTAATTAAATTTAATTTAAATAGTAATTATATGAAACAAGTAAACCAATTGTACTAACAAAGTCGTAACCAATTGTACTTTAGTCTGTTTTCGCTCAAGCCCATGTACTTTGGAAAGTTCTACTTATGCCCGATAAACTATTTCTTATAAACATGTAGCTACTCAATGGTTGAGAGTTGTGAGGATATTTATAGTGTTGAGATGAACACATCTATTGATGGTAATCACGATTATTAATTTTGAGGTAGTGGATTAAGTATCAGTAATCGAAGAAAGTTAATCAATGAGATGTCGTTTTTTATTTTTTATTTATATTTACGTTTATCAATTGAGCATTGTTGTTTTGAATGATTGTTGTGGTTATTGATTCTAAAAGTCTCTTTTTGTATTTGTTTACCTCGGTCAAATATTTGATGTTGGAAACTCATTGTTTATATAAGAGGTCTTTTACTTTCTCATTTGTTTATGTATATTATAGCAAATGAAAAATCAACAAGGAATAGAAACCAAAAAGTGTAAAAGGTAAAAGGAGAAATATAATTTGAAAAGTGGAGACACAAGGGAAAAAGAGAAAATAGAGGGGGTGAAAAAGACAGGAAGCCAAATGAAACGTTGGACACCATAATAATGATCGGTGGTGGGTCTTTTACTCTTTACCCATTATCATTATTATTCACCTTCCCATGAGAGGTAGGTTACACCATTTAAAATAGTAAACACATTTTAAAAAAAAAATGATAACCGTATGATCTATTTATTTCACACAATATATACAATTTATATTATATATATATATATATATTGTCTTCTTCAAGATTCGAATCTATAATCTTTGATAAATTCCTCACATGTTACTAGACTATAAGTCCTCTAATTTTAAATAGTAAACTACCTCACATGACTAGTTATAGACTATTTTATTAAAAATATTAAAAGATTTTGTAATAGAAATTATAAATTCCTTTCATACTGACGACATCTCAACGTTCTCCTTAAAAGCGTCTTATCGTTTTTTCCCATAAGAAGTTTGTAAAAAACCTAAGTTTCTGAAAAGTTGGTTTATAAGTTATTATCTACGTATATTTTCCTTACGTCCTAGTTTAATATACAAATGCGCATAGTTATAAAATGTATAACGATTAAATTGTTAATCAATAAAATTTTATTCTTACTCGCTGAAATAATTCTGAAAGTAAAAGTGAATAATTATTAAAATATATAAATATAGAAACGTGGATAATAAAATTGAAATGAAAAGAGTATATTTTCTTATACCATTACTATAAATGAAAAAGATAGCTACAACACTTAGAAATTAGAACCGTTTGGAGTTGCCCATTTTTACCATAAATAGAAAATGATAGCTACGACACTAATCATATCAGGTTTGTAATGTTGCCCATTTTTCGTCGTACTCGCCTCTGTTATATGTTTGGAGCTCGAAGGAGTTGGGTAGATATGGGATAGAAGGAGAGTCGTTGAGATCTCGAGCAAAGTAAAAAAGTGAGGCTCTTGATCTGAAATAAAAAAGTTTAAGTAAAAAAAATGATCACATATACTAATCACTCAGAAAATCAGATTTGAATATTAAAGAGTCCTAGAAAACTGAAGGTTAGAAATCAAAGCTTGTAAAAAATTTTTATACATTATAATTAGGATATATAAAAATATGAAATCTTGAGCTGTCATCCAAATTGCCCTTCATTGGACCGACTCCGGATAAAAGAAGTTTTTCAACAGTTTCTCATTGAGGTTTTAAGACTTTGACAAAATTTGTTGTATTGTATTTACTTTGTTAGCATCTTATCACATATTAAAAGAATAGTTGCTTCAAAAGTCTTGTTGAGTGACACATAATGTTCAACATGTTTATTGATAAAAGTATAGAACATATATGATAGTATGATACAACACATCTGGATGTTTAATCATATACCAATAGATTATTTATGTTTACAGATACCAGAATGATTATTAAAAAAGTGAATATACAGTTACTCTTACATCTTTAATCTTTAGTGTTATTTAAAAGCATTTGTTTCACTAAAGTGAACTTTCATTTTCTATATTTATTCAGAAAAAATTGATCACACATGTTACATGTGATCAACCATTAAATGTAACAATTATTATCCTAATACTTTTTTTTTTAATTAAAAAGACCAAGTAAAAAAAAGGGAAAAAGACTAAATATTCTATCTGCCACTGTAAAAAACATAACACACTTTTCTCTGCTTACTTTTCATTTTTTGTGTACTTTTCAAAGTTGTTGCAACACTTCTTTCTTCAGCTCTCTCTATAACTCATCACCCTCCAACAAAAAACAAATCATGCAAACTTTCATTCCAAAATTCACTTACAATTTCAATAAAATTTCACTCTTTATTTCTTCATATTCACTATTTCACCCACCATGGAACAACAACAACAAAAAGAACAAATATCAGACATTGAAGAAGTAGTTGAATTTTTAAGAAAAAATGGTCTTTCAGAGTGTGAGTCAGCACTCATGGATGATATTCTTGAACAATCCCAATTGGCTTCTTTTCATTTCCAAAAATTCATCTTTCCTGTACTTAACCCATCTCTACCTTTGCTTAAGATTCCAGCAGCTCTTCTGCCGTCTCCGCCGCCGGAGATGGTGGATCAAGATTCTTCAGATGATGAGTTTGTTAGCTTGGCTTCTTCTACTACTGATATGTGTTCCTCAGGTATCCTTCCATTTTTTTGTATTAATAAAACAATGGATTCTTTTTTATGTTAAATTTGATTTACTAATGGAGTTGCTTTGCTTTGATTATAAAAACTTTATTTGTTGTATGTCAGAAGATAGATTTTAATTTTATTGTAAGCTTAGTGATTTTATTAGTTTGGATTTGGGAGTTGGGACCACATTATTGTCTTGTTTCATTTTTGTTATTTCTTAAATACTCGTATGATGCAAATGGCATGAAGATCAGCAGTTTCTTTAGTTACTTTCCTAATTTGATCGAAAACCGGCGTCTTGATACATAGTAAAAGAATTTCATGACAAAAAAAGAAAGAAAAAGAATGTCCCACTAATTAACCTCCAAATTAAGGTAAGCTTAGTGGTATCTAGGTGGTCTTTCAATCAAGAGGTTGTCGGTTCAAGTCCAGTTAGGCTCAAGGCCACACGAGTGTATTAGAGATACTATCTTGTGACAACCATGCACTCTCAAGATCCTCAATTGAAGACATTGTTGTCTTCACTCTAAATGACATCATGATTGATCGACGCCATAATAGGGCGGTCTCTGAATCACATTACTAGTGTGTTTTTGTTTCACTTAGGCATTTTGCTATAAAGATCTTGATCTTCACAACAGGGTTGTAGAAGTAGGGATTAATCACCGATTAATCGGATTTAGTGCTACTCCGACTCGACTCGCCTGAATCCGACTTAAAAGTCATTCAACGGGTCAAAGTCGGTAAAAAAACGATCAAAGTCAAACTTGGTCAAACTTAAAGTATTTGAACAATTGAACGATTATATTCATGTTTCTAGACAATTATGTTTATGTTTATGTTTATGTTTATGTTTCCAGACATATAATTTTGAAATTTATTATTTAAACGTAAAAAAAAGTTAAATCCGATTAGTCCCCGACTTGGCCGGTTAGTCCCTACAAGGTCTCTGCCGATTAGTCCCCTCTTAGCAATTTTTACAAACCTTGCTTCACAATTCTCTTCAAATATTGGTTCTAGATTTAGGATATGTTTTGACTTTTGTGGTCAAAAGCATCCAAGGTTGTATAAGGGTACCATTAGTTGACATGAAGAGTCACTAGAAGTGGTCAGTGGGCAGGTTGTGTAAGGACTGTGAAGACTTAATGAAGAAATAACGTGTGCTGACAGGTAGAAGATCGCACAGCGGCAGATGGTGGTCGCCACGCGACAGGCACCGGTCGCGACGCGATGGGTAGTGGTCGCCGCGTGAAGTCTAGTGGGCCAGATAGGTTATATAAATATAACCCTAATGTATTTGTAACCTTGATCCTTGGAATACGGAAATTAATTATAAAAATCTCTTGTTGGTCACTTGGACGAACCGAAACCGATCTCCAAGTTGGAGATCGGACATAACCACATTAAGTCTTTGTATTCGTATTGTTTCGTTTATCTTGTTTCCTTGGTTTATTTATCCTTTTATTGTTTGAGGGTGTAACCTCAATTACACGACTTTTGTTTGGGTTTGTTTTTGCTAACGATTGATATCAGCTGATTATTGTTAGTTTTTTGTTTCCGCTATAATTCCTAACAGGTTGGGTACTAATGAGGTTTGGGTCAGTATGGATATTAAGTGCATGTCAAAACAGGGTTGAAAATTTCAAATGTGAGTTAATATGATTACAAAAGCTATATTCTCAATAAAGCAACGTTTTTAGTAGGTTTTAAGCATTTGAATACACTTTGAATCCGTTTGGGCCATTTCCTCTTAAGTTGTATCTTGTAGCTAAACCCATTTGATCTGTTAGAATAAATAATTAACCCAAAACGAAAAACCAATGAAACACATCAATTTGGATTCAAACATTACTTCTTTGATTGCAGGACGTAAAATCGAGCTTTAGTCATCTGTTGCTTTAATTAACAAGCTCAAGACATTAATGGTTATTGACTATTATGGGTGATTATATATGGTTTGTGCCATTGTGCAGAATTCACAAATCCATATGGAATACGGACTACAAGAGGGGTTAGTTCTCAAGCTTCATCCGATATGCTGTCCCAATTTGGTACTGCTCGTGATTACCCTGATTTTGATTTACAAAATGACTTAAACTGGTACGCAGAAAGAGATGAAGACTATGCAATGCCACCTTTATTTGACAACTCGGATCCCTTTAGCGGTCCAACTGAAGACAAGTTTGTAATGACGGCAGAACAAGAGAATCAAGATGATAATATTCAACCATTTCTTGATCCATTTTTGGACCCTTTTGAGCCAACTAAATATCTGGATAAACCGTGGCCTTTGACTTCAATTGGGTATGTAAAAGATGGCATTAAAATAACTGATTATTATGATTTGGATGGAAACTATGTTGACCAGGATGTAAATGGTGCCATTGTGTATAGCTCTTTTAAAGGACTTAACACGAACGATTTTCAAGAAACTGATGTGGGACGTAAATCAGATGTATGCGGTTCATGTCTGGAAGTAAATAAAAGAAGCTGCGATAGTTATCTTGTTGATGGATCCAAGAATACCCTTGAGTTGCGAAATCAAATGGGTGAAAAAGATGTTGACTTTAATCTGAATAGTGATGATTCTGAGGGTAGTTATGGAAGAAATCATCATGAACATTGTGAGCGTGAGCGTGATGCTGCCAAAGTCACAGTCAAAGAAGATGATACTGATGCCACCAATGATGAGAATTTGATGCATCCAAACGAAGATGAATATGAAATATTTGATTTAAGAATCATACATAGAAAAAACAGGTTAGTAAGCACTATTAAGTAGGGGTATCGGGTATGGGTGGCAAAACAGGCGGGTTGTGTAGTGGGTTAGAATGGGTTGCATTACAACGGGTAATATATGTGCGAGTCAAAACAGGTTAGACCCGCTAACAAAATCTTTAAATTTTGTAAATAATGAATGTATTATATATATTTAAAAAATATATTATTAAAAATATAATTTTATTACTTTTTAATAAAATGATATTGGACAAAACATTTGAATACTCGCTAGACTACTTTTGACCTGATTTTGGCTAGTTTTTTATTTTACTTGTTTGACCCATTATCAGAAAAATACAACCCGAATTGACCTGTTTTCATATAAATGGGTAGCAATTGCGACAGCTTCTAATAGGAAGTCTTTTTTAAATTTTATATATAACTCGCTTCATGGCATCTGTAGGACGGGTTTTGAAGAGAATAAGGATCTACCAATTGTTATAAACAGTGTAATTGGCTCTCGATATTGTGTTACTGAGTATCTTGGTTCAGCTGCATTCAGTAAAGTTGTTCAGGCACATGATCTCCAAACGGGAAATGATGTTTGTTTAAAGATCATCAAGAACGATAAAGATTTCTTTGACCAAAGCTTAGATGAAATCAAGCTTTTGAAGTTTGTAAACAAGTATGATCCAGCAGATGAGTATCACATTTTACGCCTCTATGATTATTTCTATTTTCAGGTGAGTATATGAAAGTAATTTAGTACAACACGCTTCCCATTTTCACCAACTTTTTTTAATCATGTTCATTGAAAATTTACAGGAACATCTTATAATTGTGTGCGAGCTTCTACGTTCAAACTTATACGAATATCAGAAATACAATAAGGAATGTGGTACAGAGCCCTACTTTACATTGAACAGGCTACAGGTTTGATAAATTAGTTATACTTTAACTTTTACGTATAAAAATTATAGCGAACTTCAGTAAGTGTTGACTTTTGAAAGTCAAATATCAGGTAATAACAAGGCAATGTTTGGAAGCATTGGAGTACTTGCATGAGTTGGGTATCATACATTGTGATTTGAAACCCGAAAATATTCTTATTAAAAGCTATAGCAGATGTGAGATTAAAGTCATCGATCTTGGAAGCAGCTGCTTTCAAAATGATAATTTGTCACTATACGTGCAATCTCGATCTTATAGAGCTCCTGAGGTTATCATTGGACTTCCATATGACCAAAAGATTGACCTTTGGTCTCTTGGTTGCATATTAGCCGAGTTATCTTCGGGTGAGGTATGCTCTTTATTTTCTCTTGGTTTTTCCACATTGACTTTTAGTCTCAAACAGATTGCCTTTAATGTTACAATTGTGATTAAGCTATTTAAGGAGGGCTTCTAGTAATTAGCTTGATTGTGATACCTTCAAATGAAACCAGGTTCTATTTCCAAATGATGAACTTGTGATTCTGCTTGCACGGCTGATTGGAATGTTTGGCCCAATTGATATTGAGATGTTGGAGAACGGGCAAGAAACGGACAAGTATTTCACAAAAGATTTTGACCTTTATCACATTAATGAGGTTTGTTTGCTGCATATTCTTCTACAACAACTATGTAGCGTATCCTTTAATATATGTTTCTCTATAGTAGCATATGAAAGAGATAAATAGCAAGTTCTATTGGGCTATTTGTGGTTTGAACTAATGCTTCAGTCTCATAATTTTTTTTTGCGTCTTTCGACGTGCATAATAGTTTATGAAAAGTGTTTAAATGTTAGTTAATGTTGAAAGTACTAGTCAAAAAACAGTAGTGTTAATGAAGATAATGGGCAAGTAGACACTTCACTTCAAAAATTATGCTAATGAAGACTATTGCAATATGAACTTGGGTTGTTTTAGCATAAAAGCTTGCCACCAATGCAAAATTGCAGTCTTAAGATGCAATAGTTAGACAATGAAGTTTAACAGAAATTTTGGCCTAAAATACCTAGGGATCTTGATTATAGGATAGGTGGCTTGTTGAAGTAAAATAATATGAGTGCCAAAGCAACTGAATTAAAAAGGTGCTTGTCCAAAGTCCAGAAGGGTCGGGTTGGGATGACCTGGCAGCACTTTTTGTACTAATATGATTAGATGTTGCATCAAATTTGTTTGGGTTTTATGCCAATAACCTTATGTCATTTATCTGATGCTAATGTACATAGGAAACAGATCAAATGGAATACATAATCCCACAAGAAACATCACTGGAAGAACACCTTCAAGTTTCGGATACATTATTTGTTGATTTCGTTAAGAGTTTGCTTGAAATTAATCCACAAAAACGGCCAACAGCTAGTGAAGCCTTGCAACATCCATGGCTCTCATCATCAATCAGTCAAATCTGAATCTTGATCCATACCCAAGTGAGTTACTTGTCTGGTTAGTTTTGACCCGCGGGCTGCACCAACATGGTTCATGAAATGTTGATCCAAACCAAACGGTTAGCCCGTTGATGGCCACTGTCTTTTTTCTTTTTGCACATAAAATGAAATGGCTTTGTGATCTTTGTTTTGCTTTTTGTTACATATCATGTAAATTGCTTATAGAGTTATAGTCCCATATATATACATTTTCAAGTTTTGATACCTATATATGTATACAAGTTTGAGTTTGTCAATTTCTCAATTGTTCCATTTATGTGAAGACTCGTGAATCATGTTCTATTAATAACAAAAAAGTCGTGTTCGCTATTCCCCCTTTTAAAATGTTCTTTTTGTAAATTGCCTTAGTGTTGGAAGGACCAAACCGGTGTGAACATACTATGTCCGACGTGGTTCTGAGTGTGATCCAACAAATGTGGTCAGTACCATTTTGCTCAACCATTTTTTTTTTTGTTATGTGATGGTTTTAAACTAGATTTTTTAAAGTGTGTTTCAATTTTTAGTGCAATCATAATTGGTAAAAGTGAAATCGGTACGGTTTTAAGTGCAATCATAATTATTATCTCAACTAGTAATAATTGGAACAGACCCAATGTTGTTTCAACAACCTCATCTAGCAGGGCAGCAACAACGTTGTCCTCCAGCAGAGGAGCACCGCCAACTTAATTGGCTGCTGGTGGAGGAGCACCACCGACTTCATTTCTGCCGATAGAGAAGTACCACCAAGTACATTATTCGCTGGCAGAGTAGTAGTTGTAGCGTTTGAAGGTCATAGTGCAAACTTTAAATAATATAACATCTCAAATTCATAATTATTAAGCAAGGTGCGACAGAAAAGCTTTAAATTATGTTTAAATAGTTTAATTTTATTAAAAGAAATTGAATTTTAACTCTTATATATCTCAAAACTTGAACTTATGTTCTTGTGTGTGTGAATAATTAACATTCATCTCATTATTTGCAATAATTGGATTTGTACTCTTTCATGAGAGATAAATAAGTAAATACCACATGTCATTAAATTGTCTTTGGCTATATTTTTGTTTGTTTGTAAATTTGCCCTTTAATAAATGTTTGAATGACAACCATTTATTATTAGCTGAGATGGTTTTGAAAATAAAAAATTCACAGTATCAATTGTCATCGCAATTGAGTGAGAAAAGATGTATGAAAGTTCAATTGAATAAAGCAATCAATAAAAGGGAGGAGGAAATCAAGAAGGCAGCTTTTTTAACTGGGAACAGGTTCTCCGGGACGAAAGATGATTATCTTGAACGGTGTGACAAAGAAAGAAGCTGAGCTTGATGAATTGAAAAAGAATCACCTGGTAACTTTCCCAATGATGCATTTGGAAGGTAGCCCAAAGTAAATTTTAAACACATGAAACCTCACAAGTCATTTGTATTCCGAACATATCATATTTTAATTGGAATAGTATACTTTTTAGTAATTGTATTTGGTGTCATAATTTATATTTAAAAAGCTCAAGAATGCTTGACATAAACTGTCGTGGTTCAACCTGACGTAACCTGTTTTGACTCATACAAATATCACCTAATTTGAAGTGTTATCAACTCCGCCCATTTCACCCGTCTAGGTGGAGTGGATATTTTGGGAGTCTTGAGATATAGTTTGTGTGTGAAACATTGATATTCATTACTTTGTTATTTCAAACTTGCAGGAGTTCAAGAGATTTGAAGTCTGAGAGAGATAGGGAGCTAGCTGTAGCAAGACAAGGAATTTGATGTAGGTCAAAAATAAGATAAACACAAATTAAACTTATTGATTCACATGAATATCATGATCAATTCTTTTAATTATCGTTGATTCATCGAATGCAAATAATCAGGGTGATTTTCTACTCAAATACAGATTTTGTAAATTGAGAGAAAAATGAAATTTTATATAATCAAAAATTGAATGTTCCAGCATCACAATAAAACAATAAAATAGACCCAGAATTTCGAATTGCCTAAAAAGATAAACGGGCTGAAAACTAGCCCACAAACAAAATTCAACAAACTGAAAAAAAAAAAAAACATAAAAATGCAAATAACTCATAAAATGCAGCTTTTTTGGGCCAAAAGTTCCGTTAACCACCATTGGTAGTCTACTATGACGTTCTCCTCGTTGCAAGCTTCGATTTGATTGGTCTCGGGTCTGAAACAGAGCTCTGTAGCCCAAGTTTTACTCATTTTAGCGAAGCCTCTTTACTGATATGATCTTGAACCTTTATGCTTAGGCCTTCATCAGAATTGAAAAGCGGGTCATCAATTTTTGAATAATTTCTCTCATTTTAATTCTATTCATAGTGATCATGTCTTATATGGATTTGTACCTCCAGATATTCGCGCTGAGTTCCAAATTAGCTTTGTCGGGAGCATGACTCATGATGTGTTATGTGTTCTATTGGCCATAAAGTATGATGTGTTGGATCTGACTGCTTATTTGGTAAAGCTATAGACTTATTTCTTTTAAGGCTTTCAATTCTTAAATTATTTATGAGTTTGCAGGTTTTCTGTGATGGTTTGATTGTGTTTAACGGCGGCACATGGTGGATGGCAACCAAATCAAGGAAATAACTGAAATGGCTCGGGCTTATAATGTTGGCAGTATAGTTTTGAGGTATAAATTTTTGCTACAAATTCATCATTTACTTTCTTCTTTCTCTTAATTCTAAACCAAAGTTTATTTACAAAAATTCTTATTACAAGTTATCATAAAGAAAATTATTTTTAATGTAACATAACATTGAATTATATCAATATACATATTGTAAGTAATGAGACTATGTATAACTTTTATAGAATATCAAGATTTCAGTTTCGCTAGATTTCACAAATTCTTTGGTGTTATATGCCTTTACGGATCTAAAACTTAACTACAACCAAGTTCACCAATACTCGGACACCCAATCTCATCCCTAAGCTACTGGCTCCTATTCCATATAGATGTTGGTTTTTGATAGTTTACGAACAGCAGATTCCAATTTCAGACATTCCTTTTCTCAACGTTGAATCCAAATATTCTCGAGGCACTCTTTATCTTACTCTTATAGCGCTAGTTATATAATGAACATGGTATCTAAATATTTCTCACCATAGACAAAAGATACATAAATAAAACTATTTTCTCTATTCACACCATAATAATTAACTTATGCTACATACCATTACAAGCTATAAATCAATTTGTAAGATTATATACATATAATTCATATAAAACACCATCAACGTAACTAGACATGGGTTGTGCTTCGCACATCTCTAATTGCTAATGAGAACCAATAAAAGATACAGAATTACAAGAACCAACTTCTCTGTTAACCAGTTAAGGGCATTTTAATATTTTTAACACATTATTACAGTTAATGAATAATAAATAAAAAATGAATCCCGTGATTTACTCTGTCAGTTCCATTCCAACTCCATAACTCAAAACTAATTCTTCATACTCATTTCCAGATTGTAATTCAATTTCTTACAACCAAAATTTTCATTTCTTCCCAGATTTGATTGGTTTATTACTAACTGTACGTATTTAAGATAAGCAATAATGGAGTTAAACCTTGAATGTGAAGGTGAGGAATTAAGTACTCACAGAGATGAGACTCTATCTCGCAGTTGTTCGTAATGAAGATGATATTATCCGTATGATAACTACATAATTTACTTAAATCATCATAATAAAAACATCAAACACTTAAAATTTTTGATAGAAACATTCTCAATCATTTTTATAGACATATACATTTTTTTCTTTATTAACGAAGAACCTCATACTCCAAACAATTGACGCAAAGTTTGCCAAATGTACATAATTAATAATAATTACAATTACAATAATAAAATAATAATTACTTTCCTAATTACTTGATATTTTTAGTTACATACATAAAAAAACACATGGTAGCTTAAAAGAATGGCACCTTATCACATCTTTGTTTCTTACATGCATCAACTTTTTTTCTTCAAATAATAGTTGTTAAACGTGTATTTTTTAAACATAAATTGTCTAATATCTTTTAAAAAATAAAATAAAAAATAATTACTATAATTACCTTCGGAATGTATTGTGTCTACTCTTTCAGCACATTCACATCTCACTTCACATTTTCTCTTCTTTAACAAACACCCCTACATCAATCTTTACTTTTCCCATGTTTTCTTATATTTCTATTTATATATTATAAAGGTTCATTGCGTCTTACAATTGATTTTCTCTCCACATAATTTAAGATTCAAGGTAGATCAAACACATTAGACGAAGTGTTTGTGTTTGTCAACTATTCGTTTCTAATAAACTATCATCTTCAAAGATTAATATAGAGTCAACATCATAAAAATCGACATTAACATTTCTAGACGCAGGTCGTGCACCCTGGATACTCACTTTTTTTGTGTGTGTGTGTAAACCTCATGATCTCGTAACCTATTTCATTTGGATACGAGTTACCTAATACACCCTTAATTAGTAAAACTTTTGAGTTTTGACTATTATGGAATTTTTATCCAAAGTACAATGTTAAAAATAATAATGCATCCTACTCCCCCGAAAAACCAGTTATCTCAACATTTAAATATGTGCTTTTATTAAATCTCTTCTGCAACGCTTGGGTTTTTGTTTAGGAACAAATTAAAAATATACAATACACGCGCGAATGGTTCAACTTTAACGCTAACTATTAAAAGTGAAATGCTTTTGAGTAGTATAAAAACTCAATTAACTCGGAAACAAGAAACAAAAATTCATCCAAATTTATTACGGTTTCTATTACAATTACGCTAACCATCTTGAAATGTCAGCCTCTTCTAACACCGTGGTTTTGAAAAGTTCCGACGGAGTTGTCATTGAAATGATGGAAAGGTGGCTACGAAATCAAAGTTAATTAGAGGCCTTTTTGGAAGTTGATGATGTAAAAACCAATACCGGTATCATTTTGTTCCTTTTTTCGACGGTCAGATACTACTCAAAGCAACTATTTAAAGTTCATTAGGTTTTACACTATTTTTGAATAATAATATATGTGTATGTATTATTATATTTCTCAATTTATTGGTTACCATATTTATATAATTGATATTGAATGCATAACTTATTAACTGTATAACTTTTGACAATGCACATATGGGGTTAAAGGAAGATACATAACTAACAAACCTCAAAACCGATTTGCAGCCCTTTGTTGAAATTTGGCCTAAACAAAAGGGTTTTCAGTTCGGATTCATAAGGTTATGAAAATTGTACGGTTGTGAATCGATCAGATTTTCAAAATGGTTAGCTTTTACACTTAGAGTCTACCACTCTTTTGATTGTGAATTACCAGTGGATACCTAACGTTTCTTGGTGGTTGTCGATTCCAAGAAGAAGAAGAAAAAAGATTGAAGCTTGAAGGTTGAAGGTTTGATCATTTCAAGCACCTACACGTAAGTATTACTAAACCTAGTCTTCTATTTGTTTGACATATTTTAGTAAGTATCTTGCTCTTGTTGTAACGGGTTTATAACCAATATGATTAGTTACCCAAACACTTCCGCGTAACTCATTGATATTAAGTGTTGATAAAGACACGAGTTTAGCCATATTGTAAGGTAGAAAACCCTTCAGATAGAAGTAAAAATTGAATGATGCGTGTGAGAAAAGTAGGTAACATGTAGTGGTGATGATTATGTAATTATATTTGAGATGTACAAAATATTACATGAATCACTAATTGTATAATTGAAAAGAGATTTTATCTAGAACATCACTCATTTTATAGTAGTTGCTCACTAATTCAATCATAATGCATTAAATAGGTCATCTTCCTTGTCTTAGGCTACCCACTTTTTTGATATTGATATCCTTTACGATGTGACATGCTAAACTCTCACATATTAGATGCATGTCATGACTCCTGAAGAGATGTGTGTGTTATTCAATTTAACAAACCCCGAGGAAGAGGCGGAACTCCACAAGGAGGTCCATAGACAAATTGCAGAGTTTGAAAAGATGGAGAAGATACAATCAGGTAAGTTTTTCCGAACCCTTCATATCATTTTTGACATATGCCTTATGTTTTCTCTATTCATTTAACATATGATTCTTGCCTTACATTGTTGGTTAAATGATTCCATTCTTACGTTGGATTTAGCAGAAGTATATGTTATTCTTTTATTGTTAGCTCACAAGTGATGCTATTAGAGAATATTGAGATGGTATATAATATTTTTATGTGTAATATTAAAATGTCTCGAAGCAGGAAATGTTCTAGTGGAAGAATATCATCTGGATGGAAAGATCAAGTCTACTGGACCAGGTGATAACCACGTTAGGTGTTATTCCCAGAGATGGGAAGTTTTGACCTAGATAGTATAGTAAGTATCTTGGACTAAGGTTATAGTTGAAAACCTTAGCACCGGATAAACTTTTTTTGGTCTATATCCTTCATTTCTTCAATTAGTCAAGTATGAGTTTGATAAGGCCGACTTTATGCTTACAGGGTACTAAGATCAACTGTATTTATCCTCTTACCATTGACCTCCTTAACTACTTTAACTATGAAGCCTAATTAAATGCTTGTCCAAAGCAAATCATTTCTAATTAAGTGCTTGTCCAAATGGGTCGGGTAGGGATGACCCTATAACACGTTTTGTACTAATATGATATGATTAGAAGTGAAATTAAAATTATTATGAGTTTTATGCCATTAACTTCATATCATTTGTATGATTCTAATCTACACAGGAAACTTAATCAAATGGAATGCATAATTCCATAAAAAACATCACCAGAAGAAGACCTTCAAGTTTTGGATACATTGTTTCTTGATTTCGTTAACAGTTTGCTTGGAATCAATCCACAAGAACGCCCGACAGCTAGCGAAGCGTTGCAACATCCATGCTTCTCCTCAGTCAATCAAATCCGACTCTTGATCCATGCCCAAGTGAGTCACTCTTGACAATTAGGCAGACTGCACCAACATGGTTCATGTGAATCTTGATCCAAACCAAATGGTTAGCCTGTTGCTGGTCGTTTTCTTATTGCACAGAAAATGGAATGAACTTGTGATCATTTTGTTTTGGTTTTCTTTGTTTTCATATCATGTAAATTCCTTATACACATTTTCAAGTTTTGATACCTATATGTATACATGTTTGAGTTTGTTCTTCCATTTATGTAAAACTCAAAAATCGTGTTCCATTATTAATAACAAAAAAACGTGTTCTAAGGTAATGAATATGTATGGGGCTCAAATCAAGTGCAAGAAAGTTATGTTTGTATTTTTATTTTAAAGTGTTCCTTTTTATTTGATAAAACTCGACTTTGTGTGCTTCCCTGATTAGGTTTGTTGCATTATGCAATTCAATTTGTATTTTCATTTTTAGTTAGAAAATTTATCTATAAAAGTATATACTTAATTTACGATATGCCTTAATTTGGTTGATAAAGAGTTATACATTATATTGACGATTTGATGCTTGCTGATGGTAATACTATAACAACTTGGAATAGATATGTCCCTATAAAGGTTAGTGTCATGTTTTGGAGAGTAAGGAGGAATAGGTTGCCAACGAGAGTTAATCTAGCAAATCTTGATATTGATGTTCCTTCTACAAGGTGTCCGGTGTGTGCCTTACAACAGGAAGACTTGAACCATGTGTTTTTGTTTTGTGAAGTTGCCGAAGAAGTGTGGTATCGGGTTTCTACTTGGGTCGATTTACCGTTCCCCGCTCTAATTGGTGTGTCTGAAAGTTGTCTTGGGTGGATACGACTCATCTTAATGGGGCTAAAAAAAAAGTGTTGGAGGTGATTATAATGACCATCATGTGGATGTTATAGAATTACAGGAACATGAACAACGTAGTGTTTCAAGCGGGTTTGATGGGGAAAAGAAGTATCTTTGAAACAATAGTTCTTATGTCGTTTAGTTGGTTTTCTAATAGGAACAAAGCTGATAGTATTAGTTGGACTACGTGGCTACAAAATCCAATTCTAATTTCTCATTTGTGATTGTTACCTTTTCTAGCTACTTGCTAGTTTATTTCAATAAAGTTCAGCAATTAAAAAAAACATAGTTACTTCCCACCCTTCTCTTCCTTTTGTTTTTTTTTAAGTGTATTGTTAACGGCCTTTACTTCATTGAGAGCGTCAATCAAGTTAGACCTAAACACTTGTCGAAGTTACTAAAAATATTTGTTTAACGTAATGTATCTCCCACTTTTTCATTTAAGTGTGATTAAACTAATATTTTACGTCCTTATATTTTTCTAACACATTGAAATGTAACATGAAACAAAGAACATGCAAATACTACTTTTTCTCCAACGCATTACAAATGTATGTCAACTTAAGAAACGCACAAATTCATCTTTTTAGATGTTCTACTCTTGATTTGTTTTATATCTTATACAAGTTGAAAAGATAAAAAAAATGGTTCACAAATGAATAACCAAGAATAAAACGTTCATACTCACAAACAAAACATATAACTTGTGCTTTTAGTTAAACAATTTAAACCTTAGGTACCAGTTTTAGCAAGATCAAAACTTTAAAGTAATGAGTAATCACCAACTGTCAAAAACAAAACTATCCACTCCCAAGTCCCAACCCCATCTTCACGGCAACTTTGCAAAATCCCTACTCGCACCGGAAAGCGCGTGTCAAACACTCTCCACCCCATAGTCTTCCCGTTTGTACCAATACAGACCAAATCAAAAATATATCTATCTGTATAAAAAAAATAAAAATAAGTAACCATTTATACGTGTAACTGTGTGTTATTATATTTATCTGGCAATGGTGGAGCTAGGTCAAACAGATACAGAAGTATACGCACCGAAGAAAAGCTTACAAGTATGGCGAACGCTATTGAATTGGTTAGCTTTCTTCTTCCAGATCTTCCTTCAGATCATTAGAGCTACTCCTAACTTAATCAATTATTCATCATATTCATCGTCATCGTTTGAACCGTTGCCGGTCGTCGAATTGTCGGAATCTATTGAACCTACGTCATCGTATGCTGCTTCAACCGTCCATATTCCGCCTGCCGGTCCAGAATATGACCATTCACAAAAGCTAACTGTAAGTTTGATTTATATTTGATATGATTAGAAGGAAAAAACTAGGTTTGTAGAATTGTACACTGATTTAAGCAGTTGCTTTTATTAAATGAATAACGGTTAGGTGTATGTATTGATTTCTGTAAGTACGTTTTTTAAGGTATAAATTGTTATAAAACATAAAATTTAATAGATCATATACTTGAGAATTTTAACTCTAATAACAATAGTGACTAAAGTTTTTATATTTTTGTATTGCATTTATTACTAATATAGTTTCATACACAATGCTATTATAAGCCAGCAGTTGATGGAATTTTAGATTATGGCAGCTGAACGTAAAGTGGAACTATTAAAATGATTAATATGGTTAGTTTTATATATTTGGTGTGCTTGTTTGATATGAGAATGAAGAATAGTTTAGGAAAAATTGGAATTGGTTGATGTAGTCTTTAAATGAATATGATGTAGACTGAATGATGCATCTAGAAATTTATAAGTATGTTTTATAGACTATCACTGAGTGAGGAGTTCATTTAATTGGGAGCAGTATAACACAGTGAATGGAACCAAAACCGGGGAAGCAACATTGTTAAACTTGTAAGATAGTCAGCAAGAATGAGTGATGTTTGTGGTGTCGTGTTTAACATGTTTTAAAACATTGAGATTGAAACCCAAGGGTTGGTTTAGCTGTCATTTATTGGGTTTTGGTGTCTTACAAAGAATTATGTTGTATGTTAGATTTCTGCTAGATGCTATTGACTCTTTTGATTTTTACATTGATTCTATGAACTAGTTGGGTCATAGGTGTTGGATACCATGATTATCAAATGTTCAATCCTGAATTGTGAAGAGTAATGAGGTGATGTATATCAATCAAGATTAGGATACCAAAGGTTAAAGATCACACTGACTTAGTTGTTTCCTAAATTGGTTGATGGGTGGATAAGGTACGACCTTAAACTGGATGATAAAGGATCAAAAGATGAAGATAAACAATGAATACTGAAATTACGAAGATAAAGATCAAATCATTTAGTCTAAGATAAAGATTAGAGCAGCAGGTAATGTTGACATACAGTTTTCATTACCTCAAGTATATATACCAAATGATACTTAGCTTTCTGGATGTGCATTATATTGAATATTGAAGAGATACAGGAGATGATTTGAAATTATTCTGCTAGGTAAGCTTTAGATGCGGATACGTTGTCTTATCCTGTTGAATATTCACTCTTGTGTTGTCATTCAAGATGTCAAACAAGATCTAAATACATGAGAAGGTTCAGAAGGACCTTGATTCAAGTCTTCGTTGAGAAGAACATTCGATAAATGTGACGTATGTCAATGCTATGAGGGGATTTCTTCGTGAAACCAAGTACCAAATCCAGAGGGTATGCAGTTAGGAGATCTAATAAGAGGGATACTTAGAAGAGATGAGTTGCTATTCTAAATATAGTAATTCTAATTGTTGGTAGTTTATAGTGAAACTGCTCAAATAAAAGTTGCAGGACCTTGCAGAATAGGTGTTAAAATTTGCAAACTGAACTGCATTAACAACCTTTGTTGTTTTGTATTGTTTGCATTTTTGATTGACAACTAGATTGTTGGAACAGTCACCCAAGTGTTCCAACAATCTAGTAGCATAGAAGTTTCAACATAATTGGTATTTGAATCCGGTATAACCATTTGTGTTGTTATTATATGGTTATTGCTTGTCTGCGCTAGCTTGTGTTGTTATTTTTGGTTATTGCTTGTCTACTTTAGTTTTGGAAGATTGGCTAGAATTTTAACTCACAATGATTCATTTAACTCTGGCCGCAGGTTGTTCTTGACTTGGATGAAACTTTGGTTTGTGCCTATGAGACTTCTAGTTTGCCTGCCATTGTTCGTAATCAAGCTATAGATGCTGGGTTAAAGTGGTTTGAGTTAGAATGTATCTCATCAGATAAGGTGATGATGTTTACGTTCATCATTTTGTTGAGGTTTTTCTATTATATATTTTAAGTATATAATTATACTTAATTTCTAAACTTATGTATGAAGGAATGTGAGGGCAAACCCAAAGTTAACTACGTGACAGTATTTGAACGTCCTGGATTGCATGAATTTCTAACTGAACTTAGTACATTTGCTGATCTTGTGCTATTTACTGCTGGTCTTGAAGGTCAGCCATAAACTCTTTATTTTATTTTTAGTTTTATCTGCTATTCAACTCCTGTTAATACTCTTCATCTGTCATTATTACACCATTGCAGGTTATGCTAAACCGCTTGTTGACAAAATAGATGTTGAAAACAAGTTTAGTCGTAGACTTTATCGACCTTCAACAAGTTCCACGTAATTGACTCTACTCTTCATATATTATACAAATATTATGTGACTAGTGTTTAAATGATGGTTTATTGCACCATCTCGACATGTTAAATAATAGCTTCTCCTTGTTTACTTGATAGTTATGTCTTGTACCGGCTTGAAATCGATTTTATTTTAAGATCATTCGTTTGTGGCTCACAGGGAATTCAGGGAACATGTGAAGGATCTTGCCTGTATATCAACTAACTTTTGCCGAATTGTCATTGTCGACAACAATCCATTCAGTTTCTTGTTGCAACCAGTCAATGGCATCCCATGCATACCTTTCTCTGCTGGACAACCACACGATGATCAGGTACTGGGACTAAATCTTTTGAAAACTTATATTTTAAACAGATCACGTGATGCAAATATTTTGTATGATATTTGTATAAAAAGTAGTGGTTGCAATTTTGACACATTTACTTATTAATGGTCAATTCGGGCTATGTTTAAATTTTTTAATTGGTCAAACAGGTTAAATTAAGATATAGCATAAGAGAGTCGACACATTATATCGGTTGAAAGTTTCCAAAATTGTATTTATATCGCATAATTCCTTTCAAATCATATTAATCAAAAAGTTAATATTTTCTGAATTAAATATAACTTTTGTTATAATATTTGTCTCTAAATAATTATTTAAAAAGCAAAACAGCTTGGACAACAGTTTTTGAGTTCCACTTGCAAGATAGTTGCCCTTTTTGATGTGTTATACAACCCGCCCATTTTGTCACACTGAATAGGAAACTTTGATCGTGTGGGATTCCACAAATGCAGAACCCCCAAAACACCACGTATTTTTAGGTGCTCCCTCACCTAAGCCCCCCATAGTAGTTACACACGTTTCCTCTTTCATTCTATGCGTTGTTCTTTTATTTACTATCTATGACATAACACAGTAATAATATGAGGTACATGATCCATATCACTAGTTTACCCAGCTTGTCATTCAAATATTCAGTTTCTCTTTTTCATTTTGCTTTCTTTAGAGCTTTCCCTCATTTACTAACCACTATCGTTGGTTATCATTATGATCAGCTTCTTGAGATCCTTCTTCCCCTTTTGAAGCAAGTTTCTCAGCAAGGGGATGTAAGACCCATGCTATATGAAAAGTTTCACATGCCTGAATGGTTTCATAAACATGGAATACCTGCTTCTGGGTGGGCAACACAAGGCTAAAGTTAAACATCTGTACAGAGTAGAAGCTTTTTGTTCTTAATTTTGAGGTACCTAAAACAGGTAAATCCTCACCATCAACTGCTTTCTCAAGATGGTGACATCTTAGATGTTTTGGGTCGTCGATTCATAAAAGGGCAGCATCAATTCTTCAAAGTACCACATTTTGTATAGACTAGTTATCAAGTCTTTAGTTATCAATTCCCTTGCTAGATCTGTAACACTCTATTATTAAGTTGATATATTCTTGTAAGTTAAATTTGGTATATAGTTTGCTAAATTGTGTCTCTTGTATGATTTTCGTTACGATTCCATTATCAAAGTTATGTAAACCTGTCTTAGATCAATACATATTTGACACTGTTTTGGCTCTATGGGTTTTGCACATGATAGTTATCTGTTCATATTAAAGGTATCCAATTGTATCCTTATCATTTTCACCATCTAAAAACATCGGTTTCTCTTAGTTGCTTGACTTAGGTGACTAATATACTATCAAGAATCTCTCGAATCGAGGATCGCCTGATCAATTGACGGGAGAACTTCACTTTCTTGATGATACTGATTGCGAGGCCCAGCCAAGGTTTTGGCAAGTGGTAGCACGAGACTTCCTATAGAGCGACCCTCTATGATGTATTATTGTTGATTATCAAATGGTTAACAGAACGGGTTGCAAAATAGATAATATATTTTGCTAAATAGGTGCAAAAGTATAAGATCTTACGGGTGGCTAATTTTGTGTATCTTTTGACTTAGATTAGAATTAGAATTCGAATTTGTTTTAATTTTTATTGGTTAAACAGATAAAATTAGAAAATAGTTTAAAAGGGTTGACACTCAAATGGGTCAAAAGTTGTCCAATTTTTTTGAGTAAATTACAAAATCATCCCTGTGTTATGTTACATTTTTTAAAAATCGTCATTGCTTCATATTTTTTGCATAAACCATCATTAGTTGACATGTTTGGTAACACTTTCAGTCCCTTAAACTATATTTGTCTATTTTTAATCTGTTAAGAGACGTCACGTACAGATCACACGAGGGTACTTTTGTCATTTTGATATTTTCTCTCACATTTTCACTCTCTATTTATTGTTTTATTTTTTCCAGACACATAAAAGAAAATCTTCTCCCTCATCACCCATAAACCCTAGTTTTTCTCTCAAACAACAATGGAGAATTGTAGACATTGTGGCTCATCTTTCATGATTAACACCTCTTGGATACCGTCTAATCGTGGGAGACGTTTATATTGCTGCTCAAGAGTTGTAAGTTTTATATTTTGTATTTTCTTAAATTTTTATACATTATTGTGATCTAATTCGAATATGAATAGGGATCGAGACGTTTCTATTGCTTTTCATTCTCCACCTTGTGATCCGTGTTCACCTTCGATTTAGATCACAATAATGCATACAAATTCAAGCGAATACAAAATATAAAACTTACAACTCTTGAGTAGCAATGGAAACGTCTCCCAGGATTAGACAATGTCCAAGAGGCATTAATCATGGAAGATGAGCCACAATATCTACAATTCTCCATTGTTGTTTGAGAGATAACTAGGGTTTAGGGGTGATGAAGGAGAATAGTTTCTTTTATGTGTCTGGAAAAAATAGAATAATAAATAGAGAGTGAAAATGTGAGGAAATATCAAAATGACAAAAGTACCCTCGTGCAATATGCACGTGACGTCTCTTAACAGATTGAAAATAGACAAATATAGTATGAGGGACTGAAAGTGTTACCAAACATGTCAACTAATGATGGTTTATGCAAAAAACATGAAGCAAGGACGGTTTTTGTAAAATGTAACATAACACAGGGACGGTTTTTGTAATTTACTCAATTTTAATTTATACGGCGTAAACCCTTTTAAATTATTTTTTACTTTAAAAGTTATATTACTTTAAAATTATTATAACTTTTGTAATAATATTTGTTGCGAGTGCTGTTCAAGAGGGCAGCTCTCTTTAGAAGGGAAGGGAGGACAGATTTTGGTCCAATGAAAATGTGACATATGTCATTCAACAAATTTACATTTTTGCCCCCTATTTTTCATATACTATACATTCGTCCTCTTTTTGTTCTTCACTTACACTCCCTCCATCCTTAACACCAAATGTCGACAACCACCGGCAGCTGGCCGCCGCTGAATTCTAGCAACAACAAAAAAATTAGTTTCTTTTTTTTAGAAAGAAAAAAAAAATTAATAATTTTTATGACTAATTTTTTTTCTTAAACTGTTTCCTTTTTTAAAATTTTCTCTTAATATTTTCACTTCATTTTGATATTTATTGCTGCAATTTAATATAATGCATGTTTTGTGTTTTTATATTTGTATATTTTGTTTTGGATACTATATTTCGATGTTTTTTTTACCAGCAACTTATATATACTGCATCATATTTTTGATATTAGTTGCTGCATTTTATATATACAATATGTCATTTTGATGTTAGTGACTCCATTTTATATATGTTAGATGACATTTTGATGTCTGTTGCTGCATTTTATAAATAATGCATGTCATTTTGATGTTTGTTACTGCATTATATATATTGCATGTCATTTTGACGTTTGTTGATGGATGTTATATATACTACACGTTCTGTGTTTTTGTATTTGTATATTATGTATTGTATACTGCATTTCGATGTTTGTTACTGTATTATATATATACTGCAAATTTATATTTTGTTTACTTATTTTTGCAATGCATCTTAAAAAGTTTTTATAAAAAAAGGTTTACATTTAAAGTTAATAAAACCAAAAACAAGAAAAACTAAAAAAGAAGTTAAAAAGGTTAAAAATTGAATAAAATGAAAGATACAAAAACGTTTGTAAAAACAAAAATAAGTTTGTAAAAAGGAAAAAAAAAATATGTTTTGTTGGATATTAAAATATAGATTGTAAATATTGTTATTGTAATTAACCATGTGACTAGTCTATTAGTATAAATAGCTAGTTAGGGTTAATCATTTGTAAGTTTTCCAAGATTAATAGAAAAAAACATTCAAATGAAACTCTCTCAAATATCATTGAATCATCATACATTTGCTTGATTTAGGACTAACAATTGATATTAGAGCTAGAGGATTAAAGATTTGAAGATTATCAAACAAGAATTCATCAAAGAAAAAGTTAACAAAAAGTCAAATTCGTGACTTTAAAGATCAAATTCGGAGATTTGATTGTGTTATGATGAAAGTAATCCGATATAATTGAAGCTTAGTGATCAAGGAACAAGTATCAAGTATCAATTTCATCAACTTAAAGCTAAAGATCATCCAATTTGAAGAAAAGTCAAAATGGGTATTCTAAGTGTTAGATTCGGATTAGTGATCAAATTCACCTAAATTGTGTGTTTTTGTTCAAATAAAGGATCAACAAAGGTTCAACAAGTGATATACAACAGATAGATTGAAGATATCACGGTCAATTCATTCAAATTCTCAATTCAAACATAAAAATGGCGGTTTAAGTTTGATTTGTATTGATTAAGCTTGTTTAAGTGAAATTCCACCGATCAAAGTGTTGTATTAGTGTTATGGATCAATCAGAAATCAAGTTTAGGAGTTAATTTCATCATTTGATCGATCTCAGATTTGGTGTTCTTGGTGAAGACAATGAACAGTACCTGCGACTTTATCAGGTTCTACGACTTTATTTGTGCGAACTTATTAGTAAGGTCGCATATCAGCTTCAGCGACTTTATTTGTGCGAACTCGGCTTCTGCGACCTTATCTTTGCGACTTTATAATTAGTGTCGCATAACAGTTTATTAGACTATCTCTGCGACCTTATCAGTGTTAAAAAAAAAAAATTCATTGGAGGGAAAATTTGTTGATTTTCAAAATTTAAATTTGATTTTCCCGTTGAACAATTTTGGTTTGAGAAAATTTTCATTTTACTCGGGCAAATTTCGAAAATTTTGGAGGGAAAATTCTTACGGATAAAATTTGAAATTTTCGATCAACATTTTCTTAAAGAAAAGGATTCTTTAAACACTTCAAAATCTTTAATATTTAAAAGATCTATTCAAGCAACGATTTTATGATGTCAAGATACGAAATTGAGAGCGAATCGGATGAGGAACTGAAAGCAATTGAGAAAGAGATGGAACGTATTTCAAGATGGATTTAAAAAGATAAGCATCAATCTAAATCAAGATCATCTTTACAAATGAAAGAGAGTGCAACAACATCCGAGTATTATGAGAAAAATATGATCAGTGCACAGAAAAAGGAAGCCGAGAAAGTGGTTATGAAAAATTGACAAGAGAAATATTGGGAAAAACATGCTCAAGTCATTAAGCTGTTAGCTGAAAAGTCCAATGCCTTGCAACAAGTTAAACTACTTGAAACTCAAATTGAGACACACTCTGAGATACAATCTAAAGTTCTAACTGAGTGTCAACAACAATTAAACTCAGAAAAGGAAAAGGCTAATAAACTGCAAAATGACTTAGCAAATAACCTTGATGTGATAAAAACTTTGAATCGAGATAAATTCGTTTTACGAAATCACATGAAAGGTTATAAAATGAGTTCTGAAAAATATGAAAAAGAAAATATATATAACACCCCTCTATTTACTCAATATTAAATGTGACATTTAATTCGGAAGCGATGGATAAAATAATATTATATATATTACAAAAGGACCATAAACTTTTCGCGAGTTTTACAACATTTAAATATCCCTGAAACAAAACATATATTATCGTTCTTCGAAATCTACATACATGATAACTAACAAAACATCTATATATTTATCAGAGTTAAAGCGCATGTCAAACATTCCTTCCAATAGACCATCTTTCTGCCCAACCCACAACTTATACATAACCTACAGGAAGAGAAATGGTGGGATTAGCACGAAGCTAAGTGAATGAATGTACAACTAATAATTCAACTTAACATAACAATCTTTTTACATTAAGCACGAAAACACATAATCTCAAGAGGATCGGTGGTTACTAAGGAACCCTACAGCCGCGGTAGCCCTCAAGTAACGCTTATCACAATCTGTATTGGCCCATACAAGATTTACCGATAACTTGGTACTTCTAAACAACAGCACAATTTCCAGCAACAACACATGTTCCTGGAACCAGTGTTGATCACTATTAGTAACCAAGTCCAATCACAATTGACATCTGAACAACACAGATGCCCGAAAGCCACATATATGTCAAGTAGATACACAATCACAAATCAGACTAAACAGTCTATCAATACTTGTTGTAACCACACCGTTACAACTAAATCAAATCATGAGTTGCAGATCCACTCACCTGACTTGTCTCAGCCCACACTCAAAGATCTTATATTACCGAGTCTTCTGCTGATCTGAGAATATAATAATTAAGAAGTTAGTAAATCTTTCCATAATCGTATAACATATTTTACTACTCAGTATCAAATGACAAACAATCACCCATTTGCAATTTATCAGTTATAACGCTCTACAACTATCAATTTATATCAAGTTATAACAAGTCGTTTGTTTAATTATTTATTCAATTAACAAATTTCGAAACATTATTATAACATATTAATCCAAGCAGGGGACCCTTATAATCTAGGAAAAATAAAAGTCCGGTCCGCAGTTAATAAGAATCTGTTAAATTTTTTGTCGCTAAATTTGCAAAAATTAAATTTGCAAAAATTAATTTGCAAAACTTAACTCAACTCGCAGACCAACTCAACTCGCAAAGCAACTCAACTCGCAAGCCAACTTAACTCGCAAGCCAACTCAACTCGCAAGGCAAAACTCAACTCGCATGCCAAACTCAACTCGCAGACCAACTCAACTCGCAAGCCAAAACTCAACTCGCAAGACGAACAACTACTACCAAAACCGAACTATATTTCCAAAAACACGAAAAACTCAGTTTCCTAACCATCTAACAAGCTTTCTCACATCTCATAAACATCAGGTAACATCATATTACAACTATCAACTTTAATTACACACCATTTCAAGGATTTGACCAATTTCAAGTTTAAAACCAAAATAACAAAATGCTTACACTTAGATTTAACAACAAGATGATGATGATAACAAGTAAACAAGGAATCACAGCAGTTCAATAACACTCTCAATTTAATGTTAATTTTGATGATTTTTGGAAAGGGTCTTTTGAGAGAATTGAAAGAAAGGTGTTGGTGATTTATGAGATGAAAGGAAATGAAATTGGTGATTTATATCACCTACCAACTCAAATGTTGGTTAATATTATTCCCTTCTTTGCCTTATTGTCTGGAACCTGAAAACCGTTTTGCGAGACAAGTTATTTTATTTTACCGATAACTATTTTAATTTAAAACCATTAATATTTTACCTGACACCATTAACTATTAAATCTTTAACTAACTTTCCTATCTAATAAACATATTAATATAATATAAAGAATTATAATTAAATAATTAGATATAAAATTTAAAGAAATTACCAGATTACCCCTAGGCCATAAGAGTGGGTCTTACAATATATCTTTGAATAAAGAAGTTCTTGGTATCTTTTCTGACTGCAAAGTATTAAGAGAACATGCAGGTTTTGTTCAACAAAGATATAATTTTGCAATTAAAGAAAAAGAATCATTGTTAAGAAAAAACAAAGAATTTCAAGATACTTTGTTGAAACGTGGTCAAATTGTTCAACCCATTTTCTTAAATAAACCAAAGGATATCAAGTTTCATAATCCAAGGGAAGGGATAGGTTTTGATAATCCATGTTATTTGAAGAAAGCAATTTCTAAAGTGCCAACCTTGTATAACAACGGTAACATGGGTAGCAGTTTAAAAATGAGTTTTCTACAAACAAGTAATGAGGATGAAGAAATTGAGAAGTTCAATAGAGCAAAAGCAGAGAATGCTCAATTTTCATTTAATTATGAGAAATTAAATGAAAGTTATGGCACAAGGAAAATACCACTTTCTGAGGATTATTTTCCAAGTTGTTCAACACCTGTTGTTGATCAAGATGAGGTTATGGAACAAGTGGTTAAAACAAAACTTTATATTCCAAATTTAATTTTGGAAAATAAAATTTTTGATCTTGAAAAACAAATAACCACTCTACAACTAACTTTTGATCAAGAACGAACAACTCTTTTGCAAACTATTGAACACATTAAAAGTAATTCCTCTTCATCTAGTTCAACATCATTATCAAAATCTAACCATGAACTTGAATTTGAGAAGAACTTAGGAAAATAGTTTGACAAAAAGAAAGCCTCAAATGTCAAACACATTTTGAAACCACAAGTGAATGTTCCAGAGAAGACTTATACGGATAAATCTACCAAACCAATTTCAAAAAGGATTTCTCAGTTTACCATTTATTCTTTGCAAAGAATAAGGGTTATTCTAAGAAATCACATTCACCTGGAACATTTACTCAAACAAATTTTCATCGTTCAGATTCTTATGCTTTCAACACTTCACGTAAATCGGTTTCTCAAATTCTAAAGAAAACCAAAGTTTGGAAATCGAAACAAAGCTTTTCTGAACAATCTTCCCAACCAAAGTCATTTAACTACTTAAGATCGAAGATGTTTGCTCTTGCACCACAAAATGTTTCTTATCCGGTGTAAAGAAAGAATGATTTTGTAAACCCTATTCCCAAAAGATTTAAATCACCGTTGATTTCACGAAACTTATTTCGAAATGAAACACCGAGTTTCAATTCAAAATGGAATTCAACGTCTTTAAACCAAATAGACACAACTTATAAATGGTTTTCTAAATTCTCAAAACCCATTGGTACCGGGCTTAAATGGGTTCTTAAAGTTGTTGTCTAGTTTCTCGATGACTTTTGAACAACTCGGTTCATAACTCGTTATAATTGAAAGAGCTCAAAAGTGACATTTATTTCATTTGAGATCGAGCTCTCGTCCTACTTACTTTTTGATAAATGTTTGATATATTTAAGGGGGAGCTCGCACAACATCAAAAGAGAACTCACCTTCATACGTTGCACATGTTAAGGGGGAGTGTGTTTAAAGAACAAAACTTTAAAGTGTCATTATCAAACACTTTGAAAGATTTTCAAATGATTTTGGTTCTTATACTCTTGGAGAGAAATCATACCGAAGACATCTAAATCGATGTAATCTCAAAATCACAAATCATGATGTGATGATCTATTAATGATCAACTTTTTGGCATATGCTGACATCTGCACTGAGTGTTATAGAATAAAATTACTCCTACGATCCACCAGAGCCGGATGGATCTACCACAGGAGCCACCTTCCATAATTTAGGATGAAAGGGTATCTTAGGTCTAAGTGAGAGGGTTGGTGGAGATTAAAGTGCAGATCATCATACTTTCAATAATGCCAAATGAAAATGAGGGAGGAGTTGAAAAATGTGAGAGGTTGAGTGAGGAGTGTGTGAAAGGGTTAAAAAAAAAAGAAAACCCTCACTAAACAAGAAATCTCCGGGTTGCCACATCTACTATCGGATTTCATTCGTTGATTTCTGGTATTGAAGAATTCATCATGGACCCAGTGATGCAATTCACATTACCCTTCTAGCCACTCAAGTACTTCTTAAAAAGTCCTTGTTTCACTTTCTCACGGAGATTTAGCACACAATCTATTGACATCTCATTTGGAGTTTGTTAATATTGAAACAAGAGGACAATTTGCTCCAGTCCCTGACTTCATGTCATGCACTTATTGAGTCTAGAGCTTAATGATATAAAAATATTTAGGACAAAAAGTTTATTTTTACACACCATGTCTAAGTGACATTATGCATATCTATGTGATATTGCCGGAACATTCATAGTGATACCTAAAATGGTATTCCACAATGATTGAATGGAAATCCTACCAATGCTAACATCAATGTCAACATTGAACGTAGGTCACTCGATTGAATTATGTCAATATTTCAATTGATGTTTAAACTGGTAATCTATGTGATCTAGGAGTTAAAGTGTTTTCATAAATGTGTTTCCTGAAAATACAAACAACTTTTCTTTGATTTAATCAAGTGAATTGTTGTATTACCCTAAGGTTACAAAATGGTGCTTATTGAGTATTCAACATTCAAAGGAATGTTCGTAAGAGTTTGTGCATACTACTATTCTTCAAAAACGTTGTGATACACCATATTCATGATGTTCACGATGTATCATAATCATCATGAAGGGGGAGAAAATATATTAGTGTTTGAAGATAGTAAAGAAAAGAGTTGGTGTTTGAAGATAAGTTGAAGATAGTAAAGAAAAGAGTTGGTGTTTGAAGATAACTGAAGAAAATGGTTTATATGTTGAAGATTACATGTTTAAGGAAAGATAAAGCTTCAATGAAGAACTAATATCATCTTTCTACAAGTTTAGCAAGTAGATTATTAATTTGAGGGGGAGAAAGTGAAGATTCAAAAATGGTTCAATTAGAAAGTGAAAGCTCGAGAAGATCAATATTTAATTGAGGGGGAGCAATAGAAGAGAAGCGTTAAAAGTATTAATTAAAGATCAAAATTCAAAGATCAAATCATAAATCTTTCATACATTGGAATCAATTAGTTGAAAGAGGATTCATCAGCAACAGCCAAGTGGAATATACTTTCAGGATTAAGATAAAGAAAATATGCTTTCAAAGAGTGAGCTTTCAAGAGAAATATTCGAATAACACATTCAAGATGAGAAATTTTCGTTGAAGATCAAAAAAAGGATTTGTCTTCAATTTTATCTTCGAGAGTTAACTTCAAAGATAAAAGCTGAGACAAAATAGTCAAAAATGCGCTTCAACGTGGTTTTCAGCATATAAAAGATTCTCGAAGTTCAAGCTTAAAAGATACATATATGAATTGAAGACAATCCAAGCAAAGTTTACAATCAGGGGGAGATTGTTGGATATTAAAATATAGATTGTAAACATTGTTATTGTAATTAACCATGTGACTAGTCTATTAGTATAAATAGCTAGTTAGGGTTAATCATTTGTAAGTTTTTCAAGATTAATAGAAAAACACATTCAAAGGAAACTCTCTCAAATATCATTGAATCATCATACATTTTCTTGATTTAGGACTAACATATTTGGTAAAAAAAATACAATAAAATAAAATATAAATCCGGTGGCCGGAATTTGACGGCAAGTGGCGACGTCTCCGACAACGGGCGGCGACCGCCGGCTACCGGCAACTGGTGGAAGATTATAAACATTTGACTTTTAGCTCAAGAACATATTTGACGATTTCAATAATTCTATTGATTATTTTGACTCGATTTTGGATTCGTGATTTCAATAATTCCATTGATTATTTTGCCTCGATTTTTTATTTGTTTACTTCAAAACTTCAATCTCACTAGCTCTGATACCAATTGTTAGTCCAATATCAAGCAATCGTATGATAATTGTGTATGAATTGTATAAGAACTTTGAGAGCGTTTCTTGACTTTTCGTTTAAGTGTGTTGTGGAACTATAGGAATGCTAAACCCTGACTAGTTATTTACACTCCATAGATCTTGATGATCTTAAATAAACAATATAATAATCGCACTATGTTTGATTCTCGTTAGGGAATCACAATATAACATTTAACAATAACTCAATTATATGTTATTTTGATTCTCCTTTTAGCGAATCATAGTAGAACATGTAATAATAACTTGAGGTTATGTGATTTTGATAATCCTTATATAATCACATTAGAACATTGTTTGTTCTTGTAATTACAAAAGAGTTATGAGATCAACAAGAGAATGAAAGTTAAATAATTTCCTACTTATTATTCTTCTAAATCAATTATTGAATAGAGTCCATATGCTCTCCTCATCTAAACCACATCTTCTTAGATGAGTACTCTAAGCACATCATATACTTAAAATATCTCTTTATCTCTTCAAGGATCAACCTTTTATCATCATCGGTGAAGTTAATAATGAACCGGAGTTGCATGTCAATTGGAGTGTCAAAGATTGATTACCTGTAAATCGCAATCATAAATACACTCAAATTGAAATATGTTTGATTAGTTTTAAATGAGACTTAATTGAAACTTAAGATAAAAAGAGAAAGTAATACCTGAAATTAAATAAAATTGCAAAATATTTTTTCTTTATTCAGAGAGAAAAAAATGACGAGAATAATCATTAATTTTTCCCCATTTGAATAGCTTAACAATACATATCTCTGTCATTGACAAGTTCAAATAGCAACTACGTATGTTTGAGTTCATTTGATGTGTAAAACTCCAATATCGTAGACCTATTACTCTATTAGTTCAGGTGTCAAATTTGCTAAATTCAAGTAATTTAAAGGTGAGACAGAAGTTGAAGTCACATATTAGATTAATTAATTAATGATATTTACACACTTTTTTTTTTTTAATAAATACACGTATAATCAGCAGTTGTACTATGTGTACATAAATAATTTAATTTTTTATGTATCTATTAGAATTAAACCTTGTTTGCAAATATCATTATCTGTTTAAATATAGGTTTGAGCTATCCCCATTAATCCATTCGAAAATGATACAATTAGTATGATTATATACCAAATAAGTACGTGTTATTAATTAATTCTTTTATTAATTGACATGCATGTATACTATTAGGTGATGTTTAGTTTGATATTGAGTATGACAAAGAGAATGATAACGGGTATAGTTGGCAGAAAAGGAGAAGAGAAAAGGTCTATAATCATTCATATTCTTTTGTCTTTTTCAACAATTTTTAACTTTTTCTATTTGGACATTTTATCATGAGAATAATTAGGTTTCCTCCCCATGTTAGAGGAGTAACACGACGGATTTCTACAACCCTTTGTATGACTAAAACTAGTGCAAACTCTACAATGCTATTTTCTCTTATTTACATGATAACTAATTTCTATTTTTTTTATAACCTTCAATTGATTGATATATAGATTATTATAGAGAAAATTATTGATGCAGTTAACAGCACATACGTTAAGTGTTGTTAGGTTATAAGAAAAGGCTTAACATGTATATATAATTATATAATAAAGATGAAGAGTATAAAGTGTAAAATATTAAGGATACAGTTGGTTAGCATCGTATATAAGTTTAGCGCGGTTAACATCTGTAGTATCCCTTAAATTATATCATACTGTGTAACGGTATAGCTTAACTTTATTTATTATTTTACTATATTGAGTGCATTAAGAGTCTTTTAGGTTCACATGTACATACAAAATTAGACAATTATTTGAATAAAGATTACGGATATAATTGACATACGTTACCTGTCTCATTGTCGTTTACCGGTGCTTTTTCCTGTAAAACCAAATTTCTTTATTGAAAATCTTTAAGGATATACAGACCCTTCAAGGAGCTTTTGACTCAATTGTTGTGTGGCGGAATCATATCCGTCGTGTCTTTAAAATTGTATCCCCAACTATAATATATACTCGTATCTTTTCTTCTTCTTTTTTTTCTTTTACTTTCACTCATGACAAAAGAAGTAAAAAATAAAATAAAATGAAATGAAGAAGTTTGTATGTAGTTGATAATAAATGGTCGAAGTATTAATATATTTGTCAATAAAACAATCATTTGGTACAAAAAAAACCGACTTGGATAATATATTTGTAAAGAAACAATCATTTGATAACTAAGTTTTCAGTAGAATTGGTAATTTTTGACACGACCTGAAAACTGACATGAAACTGATTCGAAAATAAGTAGGTTTAGGTTAGGGTTTTTGACCCGTAAACCTGACAACTTGCTTTTTTCCAGTTCAACTTCAGGTCACCCAATAAATATTCGGGTCAAGTCGAAAGCTCAAAAAGAAAATTAATATCAGTGTAAAATCTATCTCAATCTTAATTTATATATGACAAAAGTTTGAAACTTTTTATTTGTATAATGCATTTGAATTCTTAAATTTTAATTTAGAAATGTTTGATACACATATCTTTTGGTAGAAGTTGAATTAGTGATGTTATATTCTTAAATTTAAACGCATGTAATATGTATTATGATTATTTTTGAGATTCTATAAGCATTTTTATGCTTAAAAAAAATTGATCCATGTGACCCGAACTTGACAAACAAACTCAAAATTCACCTGCCAACTTGTTGACCTAATTAAATAATGGGTTAGTTAAATCGGGTCTGGGTTAGCAGGTTTTGGATTGGATTGAAATACTCAAATCAATTATAAAATCGGATTGGATTTAAGTCGACTAGTTTTAACCCATGAACCCACCAATTTAACCTAACCTGAATTGTCTCCCCTAATTTTCAGCATATAAAGGTCTGCTCAAACACTTCAAAATAAGTCGAGTCTACAAAGTATATATGAATTTAATTGGATTTCGTTAAAAATTAATGCTCGAACTATTAAATGGAAAGAGGCAGCACATTAGAACAGTAGAACCCGCAAATGTATTAGAGGAATCTCCAAGGATTGTATCTAGACATTATTTATCCGCAACTTAGTTCAAATCTTTATTTTATTGTATGGACATGATTTTCAGTCATTAAATGTCAATCTTAATATTGTCGCAATGTGATGGTGCATTAATACACGGGTTAGATACATGGAATATATACTATTTAAAGACCGGCTACCTATAAACGAAACAACAAACATGAATATTTCCTTTTTAACATTATGGGTCCAATTAAAATAGGACATTGCACCTAACAGGGTTTAAGAGATAGAGCTTCTACGGGCACATTAAACGCATGAGATTCTTATTTTTGTGTCAAATCATAATCGATTCTCTGAGTTTGATCCAAAATACATTTTGTGAATCCGGACATCGATCAGAGTTGATATATTGCTTTTGAAAAGTGATATTTACACGACTCATAAAGATTATTTAAAATTTAAATCATATACCATGTATGTTGCATTCAGAATTTCTTACAATATGTTTATAGCTCATATAAATGATAGTGTTTCTTTTTCACTTCTTACATCATCACATCAAGTATTGGGCACACGGGGGAGTGGACTCTAGCTGTGTTTGAATTGCGATCCACTCCGGTCAACTTAGCTTCTGGAGATCGGGTTCTCACTACCAGTCCAAGTGGGAATTCTTCTAAGAAAGCCCATTCTTCTAGTCTTTATCTTGAATCTTTCTTATTGTCTTTCCCTTTCATCTTGACACTTGTATGAAAGTCAGTACCATCTCGTTAAGGACATGTTTTCTTGTTCATATGTCAAGGGCCGGTAAGGTTTTGCGCGTTGTATCGAATTAAACTACATGCTTCACTGCTTGTGCAGGCCCCGTCAATTCCTTTGAGTTTCGATCTTGCCACCGTACTGGCGGAGTGTTTCACGCGTTAGTGGGAGTGGGAGGCAAAATAGGGCAAGAGCACTGGAAGTCACATATCTTGTTAAACGGTGAATCTTGTTAAGTGACTAGCAGAAGCTAGATCAAAGAAACAGATGAACCATTACCTTAAGTTGGTAAATTGACAAACTTGGATTGCAAGTAAAATAAATCCAAAACAATATTTGTTTTGCTACATCAACTATTTATGTAAGGAAATAAAAATAACTTGACAACGTCATTCATCTTTCTTTTCTCGCTTTCTTGGACTTGATTTAATCAGTTTGTTACGACATGAAGTTAACATAAAAACCTAAGTTAGCCTTTCCAAATCGATGATGGTTGTTATCTCCCTTAGCCTTCTCATTTGTCATCAATTATAGCTAAAAGCAACATTCGAAGAACACCAACAAGATATTTATGTTGTAAAGACTTAGAACCAACCAAAGCTCGGTGAGCAAGGCAGCCAAATAATGGTCAAAGACTAGAATGTAGAAGTAGACATCAAAAGTTATATTTGTGTGCTTCATTCGATCTTTGTTTCTATTGGAAAGATGATGAACGTCGTGATAACTGTTAAAGATGATAAAGATGAGCTTCAAATGTGTTGTGAATTGATTTTTCTTATTATTTCTCAATTGGGAATATTTATCTCCATTCTGTAGTGAAGATGGCGAATGTTAAAAGATATATACCAAAAATCGTTGTTTCTAACAAGATAACTAATTTTTTTTAATATACAATATTGAAAGTAAAATGATGCATCATACACATACAAATACACCTCAAATACACAAAAATAAAATAAAAATGCATGAATAAAATGTAGAAGCGGCTCAAGCCCATCGGAGGCTTAAAGCGAACTTTTAAAATGGGGTCATTTTTACTATAAATTTTAACTTATTCTATTTTATATAAATTTATTTCTCTCGCTTTTTTTTATACAAAATCTTTAATTACGTCATTAAAATCAGTTTCATTTACTAACTTCTTTTCAATTGATGAAGTAGCTAATACATTTAATCTTTCTTGTGAAATTGTCGATCTTCAATAGTTTTTCACAATTTTAAGCTTTGAAAAACTTCTTTCAGCTGAAACAACTCTTATTCTTTTAGGATCAAACATCATTCTTTTGATTATTTAATTCTTCTTCCACATTCACTTCATTATCATCTATATTAGTTTGATTTTTAGGATCAACATCATTCTTTTGATCATTTAATTCTTCTTCCACATTCACTTCATTATAATCTATATTATTTTGGTCATTTGAAGGACATCCATTAGTGTTATTTGATTTTTTCTTTTTTTTTTTGTGGCTGTTACAAATTTATTTAAGACCCTTATTTGAGATTTTACTAAAGCTTCTTGTTTCCTTTCTTTTGCAATTTCGAGCAACCAGATTCACATTTACGAGTTGCCATTGATAAATCTAAATATCTATTAGACACTAATCACAATAAAGAACTATAAAAAATGAGAGATAGAACCCGATGTAGTGTTGTAGTGATCACTCAAGTGCGCCTTGAATTTTGTATGAGAAAATCTTACAATGCAATATGATGTCTCAGTTCTCACCTAATGAAAAATTAATAAACTAAACATGAATTAGTACATATAAATCAGAGGTCAATAGTGAAAAATATCTAAAGTTAACTAGTTAAGATTTAAGAATAACTCACTTTTTAATCACTAAACGTCGAAATCAAGCTTATGCGAACTGACAGAAATAGAAAGATTGCTTCAAACCTCATTCAGTGATTGATTTTGTAAGCAAAAGAAAAGGAAGGCACGAAGATTAATTACTTTGAGTTTGATAATTGATTTATTATTACGAATGGATAATGGAGGATTACACAGAGCTGTTTGGAAAAAGGAAAAAGAGAACGTGGAATTGTGAAAACAAAGCGTCAATTATAATCCAGGACATCACTTAACTAGAAAATAAATTGAGAAAATCACGTTATATTTTATTTTGTTTCCTAAATCTAAATGACGTGGGTCTTTTTTTCCACCTAATGGGCTATTAATCAAATGAGCTTTGTGAGGTCAAAGTTATAAGAATAGAGCCTTACAAATGGGCAACTAAGTGTCTTAAGAAAGAAAAAGTTCACCTATTATATATAATTATAAAGAAATACATAAACAATAATAATTTTTATATAAATAAATACATATATAAATATATATAAAACCTTAAAAATTACGAGGCTTAAAACGTTTGTTTTACTAATTTTACCGTTAAGCACCCCTATAAAATATACAATTTTTATCATAATAAACCCGTTAAGTACCCCTATAAAATATACAATTTTTATCATAATAAACTCTTGTAAATAAGTTGAAGGATTATTCCAATAAAATTTTTATCCCATTTCAACCGACGAACTTATTAGTCAAACTTGACACCTAATATTAAAAAACCAATGCTTACAACTAACACGTGTGATTCACTTATACGCTAGATACCTCTTAAATGAAACTAACAATATATTCCGCTATACATTCCAGTCGCCAACAATTTTTCCACAATTTCAAAAATAAAACTAATTCTCTCCCTACATTTTCTCTGGTCATCCTCCGATGAAAAACCTCACCGCCGGGCACACTCATACAACCATAACATGACGTCACTCCTCGCCGTCATTTTCATATTAACATCATCTTTCATTTCATCAATCAATGCTCTTGGTGGCTCAGCCACCACAGTTTCTGTTACATACGGAAACACTCCCACCATTTGTGGAATAGTCGCCGGTCAACCCAGTCAACGCATCCAATGTTGGCGTAACGGTACCGTCTTTTCGGTGTTCTCCAACATCTCTTTCGAGTCAATCGCAGGTGGCCATGATGTGTTTTGTGGTGTTAGGTCCGGTGGAACAACTCTTGTGTGCTGGGATTATAATTTAATCCCAAAACGAATTTATTACAACGAAAACATACTTTTACGCCAATTATCTATAGGTGACAATCAAATTTGTGCGATCACAAATAGTACTAATAGTAATGATTCAAATGTTTATTGTTGGAGAAATAATAATGTGTTTGCAAATGAAAGAATTGAGATCAAGTCGATATCTTCTGGATTAGGTGTGAGTTGTGGGGTCGAGGTAAATGATACGAATAATGGGATTGTTTGTTTTGGAACAAATTCAAGATCATCGAATTTTATTCAAGGTCAGTTTGTGAATTTTAGTATGTTAAGTATAGCGGTTGGTGGTAATCATGCTTGTGGTGTAAACTCTAGTGGTTTTTTGATTTGTAGAGGTGATAATGAGTATGGACAAATTAATGTACCGGATCATATAGCGTTTGAGTTTAATGCACTTGCACTTGGTGCGAATCATACTTGTGCATTGCGAAGATTAAATAATTCGGTTGTTTGTTGGGGTGGGAGAGGAGGGGTTGTTTTTGGTAGTTTGAATATTGATAGTGTTTCCTTCGAAACGATTGTGGCTGGATTGGATTTTACTTGTGGATTGACAAGTAATAATTTTTCGGTTATTTGTTGGGGAGAAGGATGGGTTGGAAATGATTCGAGTTTTATTGATTTTGATCAAATTCTTCCTGGCCCGTGTGTTAGGTCAGGTTGTGATTGTGGGATATATCCACAATCTCAATCGCTTTGTTCTGGTTATGGGTCGATTTGTAGACCTTGTGATATAGCTAATGTGGGTCCACCAAATTCGGATTTAGCACCTCCACTAGTACCACCACCACCACCAACATCAACAGTAAGGACTATACATTCAAGAAAGTTGACTAGAGGTTTGTTAGCATTTGCGATTGTGGGATCAGTTGGGGCTGTTGCGGGTATTTGTACTATACTTTATTGTTTGTGGACGGGTGTTTGTTTTGGGAATAAAAAGATACACAACTCTGTACAACCTAGAATTAATGGTTCTAATAATAATGCGCCTCAAAATGGGAGTGCTCCGGTTTCAAGATCAGCTACTATTAGGCGACAATTATCAAGAGGTTTTAGGCGACAAAGAAGTGGGACGTCTTCAAAGCAAGCAGAAAAAGAAGAGGAGTTCACATTTGCTGATCTTGCTTTAGCTACAAATGATTTTTCTCTAGAAAACAAGATTGGTGCAGGGAGTTTTGGTGTTGTGTACAGAGGGAAATTGTTAGATGGTCGTGAGGTCGCTATTAAAAGAAGTGAAGCGACTGATAAAACCAAGAAATTTCAAGAAAAAGAGAGCGCGTTTGATTCAGAATTGGCATTTTTGTCAAGACTAAATCACAAACATTTGGTCAGACTCGTTGGGTTTTGTCAAGAACGCGATGAAAGACTATTAGTTTATGATTACATGAAAAATGGAGCTTTGTTTGATCATTTACATGGGAATAACAACATCGAAAATAGTAGTAGTTCATTGAATTCTTGGAAAATGAGAATTAAAATCGCGTTAGATGCTTCTAGAGGTATTGAATACCTTCATAATTACGCAGTTCCTCCTATAATACACAGAGACATTAAATCATCCAACATTCTACTAGATGCGAATTGGGTTGCAAGAGTTTCTGATTTTGGGTTATCATTAATGAGCCCAATCTCTGATCGTGAGTTTCGACCCACAAAAGCAGCCGGAACTGTTGGCTACATTGACCCAGAATATTATGGGCTCAATGTGCTGACTGCCAAAAGTGATGTTTATGGTCTTGGAGTTGTATTGCTTGAACTTTTGACCGGAAGGAGAGCAATATTCAAGAGCGCTGAAGTTAATGGTGGTGCACCGATTAGTTTGGTGGATTACGCGGTGCCTATAATTATGGCTGGCGAATTGGGTAAGATATTGGATAAACGGGTCGGGCCACCTGAGGTGAATGAGGCTGAGGCAGTTGAGCTTATGGCATATACTGCTTTACATTGTGTAAATTCAGAAGGTAGTTATAGACCAAGTATGACTGATATTGTTGCTAATTTGGAGAGAGCTTTGGGGCTATTCAGTGACAGCCATGGTAGCATTTCTAGTGGTATTTCACTACCTTCAGATTGATTTGATTTTTTTCAATTATTTTTTTTTTTAATTTCATTTTTATGGGTTTAATTTTTTTGAGTATTTGGGACCTGGGTATACTTGTAAAGAATGTAGGTATGTTGGATGCAACAATTTGCAAGTGCCATTCTTTGAAAATGTCAATAAACAGAATAAGTCAGGTTTGTATGTTTCTTAGGATAATGTTAGTTTGGTTCCAATTCCAGATGTTTTGAAGCTATTAATTCTGTTTAGTTTTTTTGTTATTATTGATGTTGGTTTAAACTTTAAATAGCACTGTCTATGATTTCAAATGCGAGTCTGTTAATTTAAATTATTAAAGTGATGTTATTATATTGCAACCGAATCATCAAACTTGATTTAGAATAAGGAAAGGAAAAACTATATTATTGATGCAAATACACTTTATGTCTTACAACTAGGAAGTAGGTAAATTGCATGTTCTCTACTTAAAAAGTGAACACACAAAATTTTATTTCTCTGTTAAATTATGTTTAGGTTCAAATTGACAGACATTAATGTGTCATAACTAATTATAATATTTTATTTATTGATACTAAAAAGCATTTAGAATCAGGCTTAAAAAAGAAGTAGAAGGTGGTTTGATTAGTTTAGTACGTTCACGCAGGTGTGCCAAAAATAAATATTGTACCTAACGCGTGTCTTTGGTTTAATCATTTGGTGAGTTTAAAATTAGGTCCAAAATACTAAATTATTAACCGGTTATGTCTACGCTTGTTTTGGTTCATTTCGGTGTGATCTAATAATGGATACTGGAACATTTTTCAAAAGTTGAAAATGTGTGTTTTAAGTCGTATTTTTATTTTCCTATAGTTTGGTCAAAGGAACGTGACATACACCATTTAATAATGAATAAAAGTTGTGTTGAATTTGTTTAGTTTTAGACATATATATATATATATAAAATAAAGGAATGGAAATGGTCATGTGTAGTGAACATATGGACCAGACCTTGTTTACGAACATCAATAGAAGATCACATATTCACATGTATACTAACATTATATTATGACTTTCTAGATCAAAATATGTTGTTTTAATATTAGGTACTGCCTATAAACGTTGTCTAATTATTCATAAAATTTTGTTTATTAAGATCACATGTATATTGATATTATTTTATTAATTGTCAACATATCTGTGCAGATTATTTTCAACAAATTCCTTGATTCATTACTACCACTAATTGATGGTGATTTTGAGTGGTCATCATCTTAACGATATAACTTTTAGGACTATGTTAGCATTTAGCAAAAGGTTTCAAATAAAAGCGACATGGAATCCGGTTTTTCAATCATCAAATAAGTAGATCTAACGTAAATTCATTTCAAATGGAAAGCTACACAACAGCATTTACACCGATAAGACAAATCGATCAGATGCTGAACGATTAGAGAACGAACTAAACTGCGATTAAAAGCTGAGATATAATAAACTCTTTCATATTAGGGATCAACTGTAACTATCAAAAGATAAGATTTCTCATGGGTTTGTACAGCACTTCTCGGAAATATTCACATATAATCAACAAACATAGAACATACATACATACATACATACATACATACATACATACATACGTATACACACAACAGCAAGGCTTTACCATCATCCCAACAAAATACAAAAGGGAACCAGACACCGGTACCCAAATGGCACATAAAACAAGCTAAACAAGGTCAAAGTTCATAAGTAGCTTTACCGAGTTGTACTTATCACCTTTCTGGCTGTAAAGTGGAACAGCTCGGATGCCTTTACGCAGCTCTGAAACGGGTAGGCATGCTTGACCACCGAAATCGTCCTTTTCAGACATATCATACTCATGAACTTCAATTCGAATGATAGCCAGTTCGGGAACTGTTAACGGGAATTCAAATTCTTCGTTCCATGCTGGGATCCAACTGTCCTCAATTGCTTTCGTTCTCTTCATAATAGTATCAGCAGGTACTCCAGCAATTCCAACCTGTGTGGAGAAGGTAATAAGTTTTATATTGAGGTTGCTGATACTTATTTGTGTATGGTCATCATTATAAAAGTATACAATATTAAGTTGCATCATCAAGACTTCTTACTTTCTCATCACCAAAGGCCAGTTTAGCTATTTGACAAATAACCAAAAAAAGTTCCAAAACATAAGGGTGCATTTAGTTGAAGAAAAAAGGGGGTCTTTTCCAGAAAAATTTTCTAACAGAAGTGAAAAATTAAAAAACGCGTTCAAAATGAGTATTATCTATAAAAGTTTTCCAAGAAAATGGAAAACCCATTTTTCCATGTTATAACTTAGAGATGGAAAACAAGGATTTCCACTTTTCCACTTTTTTCCTTTATAACACTCCCTCCACTTTTCTAAAATTTTCCAGAACCTTTTAAACTTAACTAGTTTTCCAAAATGGAAAATGCAATGACATTTGAACACATTCTCCAAATTTTCATCACTTTTCTAGGGAATGAAAACTCTTCTTGTTTCTTAGAAAATTAGAGATGAAAAATTGTAAAAAAATTTCCACAACTAAACACACCCTAAGTTTCCAGCTACACGTAAGGTTATAACTTACACAGACGGCAAGCCATTAGTAGCAAATGAATAAATTTTCAGCAGCATTCACTCATATTCTACATGAATAACTATATCATTTATATTTATGCTACATATAAAGCATTTCAGGCTTCTACTTCTAGCAAATTTTAAGATTAAATTTTAAGACTCAACATTTAAATATCCTTATTTTTAGAAATTGTGTTATTATAACTATTATATCTAATATTTAATAATAATTAACTCACTTTCTCTATCACTAAACATAATTTCTCCTGACACTTTAAATGGGCAAATTTCATCATCATAGCTAATCTACCGGAAAAGAAGAAAAACGGCATAACATTACCACGGGTCACCATTATTTATAAATTTTGTTTTACGCTGCATTGTGCGGGTTTTTTTGCTGGTTTGTAAGAACGTATTTCATAACATGCAAATTTACGTGATTGGAGCTAAAGATTTGTGAAACAGTTTCTTATGAATTCTTCCACTAATTTCATTACAATTAAGTGAAATGTGATGGGTATAAGGTCAGCAATTACAATTATTAAAAGTGCCTTACCCTTGCGTAGAAATCTGGAGGTGAGTATGCATCAAAATGTGTATGTGAGAAATCATAATACCATCCTTCACCCATATACACAGTCACCTGAGACGCATCCAGAGAGGTTTAATTAGTCAAATTGTAATCAAGACATCAAAACACACAAGTTTATAAAAATTAGGTTCTATTCATTTAGGTAAATTAATAATCCCATTTTGTGGATCTCGTATATATAATGTAACGAGAATTGAAGATGAGATTGGCCCACAAAATGTAAATGAAGGAAAATGACATAAAAGAATGACACTTGTTATTTGTTACCTTTAGGGTCATTTTGACAGGTAATGTAACTCTAGGATCAAAGATAGACTCATTTTTCATCAAAATATCAGGTTTCTTAACATATCCACAACCACCGTTGGCCTTGAACATTCCTTGCATCACCCAAAGTGACCTTCCATAGCCCTGTCAACATAAACTAGTTAATGTTTACTGACTAATTTCTAATTGTTCATGTTGTAGTATGGACATTGTAAAACAAGCAGATCTCCCTAAATTATAATACAAAAAAAAAATTATACGTTGAAACGTTATGGTTTATTTCATTAAAAATACAGCTTCAGGATCTTCAACATATGAACGGATTTAATGGAGACCAAGAACCATGGAATGTCATTTTACCACTGTAAGGAAAACATGATAACATGATTAAGAAACAAAATGACTGTTGCCATGCAACTAAGAAGTATAGATGATGGCTGGGATTGTCAATTCTTCTAATTCCTTAAGGTCATAACACAACTGAAGCCTGATAAAAAGTATAATAGAGATGTGGAAAATGATATATGATAATTTAAAACACACAAGAAACAAATTTCTATGTGTCCAGTTCCTTATGATTTCTTGAGTTGAAATTATTAGCAGAGTCCAAATACTAACAATCTACTTTTTATGTGTATACAAAGTAGACACAACAGGAAAGAGCAGAAGTAATAATTCGCTGAAAGTGGAGCAACAAAGAAAAAAGTGTGACATAATGGCTGAACAAAACAAGGAAAGTTCAAAATGTACAAAAAAAATGGTCTCTTTGCATTTCCCATGTTCAATTTATATGTATACATCAATAAATAAGAATCCCCTATTTCTAATCTTCAATAAACATCAAATATAGAGATGACCCGCACCAATTACCCATGTACTTAAGGTTGGGTCGAAGTTTCAATCTCGAACAGGTTAAAGACGGAATGGAGCCAACAAGTCTAGCGGGCACAAGTCGGCTATAGTCATTCAACCACCTAAACTGTTTGCATCCAAGATATAGTTATTATTGTAAAAGTATTGTTCTATAATCATTAATAATTAATAATTATATTTATTTAAAAAGCTGAAAAATGGACAACAAGATTGTTTCCTGCCCGTATCAAACCGTACTGAAAAGTGACTCGTTTTGAACCAAAACCCGTTACCACCTTTCCAGCCCGCCCATCTTACCACCTCTAATATGATGTGAAGGACAACAGTAGGGTGATGTATGGTGATTGCACAATATGTTGAGCAAATAAGCAACAATGAACCCACAAGCATAAGCAAACAAAGAATTAAAAAATGTAACTTAAGAGAGACCGATTAGACGGTTGTGACAAACTAACAGAACCTTTAATGCACTAAATGACTAACCTGCATATTAAATGCCACCATCTGAGCTCCATGCATCCACCCAATCAGCGGGTTGTAATTAGATGAGTCGAACCGTATCCCCTTGGGATACACTCTCAGTATATTCCTTTGGGTAAACCTAAATCAAGCCAATTCTTAGCAGATCTTCTTTGTAAATGAAGATAACTTGATAAAGAGCCGTAACACGTCAGGCTTATATATCAACAAACAATAAGACCATTTCCCACTAATTACACTTGATGCGTACTACAAAAATCAAATCTTTTAGTTACCATGTAATTCATATACTAATGAAGCTCAAGGCCTAATTAAGTATATAGCACATATTACTTATCAGTGCCTTAGTTAATCGCATATGTACATGGCTAACAACAAAAAGTTTGCAAAGCTACATGAACATATTTCCATCATCAATTAGACAATGTTCATAACAATTTTAACCGATACCTGACAATCTGTGGCCCATGAGTTTTTGCTGCTTTCTCAAGCTCTTGCTCACTTAAGCTAAGACGTCTCACTTTATCAGGGTCAACTTTCAACCAATCATCTAAACCACCTTTCCCCTTTCCAGCATGAATAGCGATCAAATTCCTATATTCAGGGGCACAATTGTCATCTTGAAGATCTTCCTCTTCTTCCTCGAATTCTTCCAAATCATCCTGCAAGAGGATATTCACTCAGCATTGAACCCACCCGTATTCCTAATTACTCCTATAAAATTGGACCAGTAAGTAAACTATATTCAGGTACCTTAAAATCAGCAGTACTTTTAGATTTGAAGCTGGGAATTTCACCACCCCAAGCTTCTACAGATGCGTCAGTCTCTTTCTGTGAAGCATTTCCATTTCCACCTGGCTTAGTCTCTTTTCCTTTAAGGTATTCTTTAGGAGGTTTAGTGGATATAATAACCCTTCGTTTCAGACATTCTGGAGAAGGAAATTCCCCTAAGCCGTCCGCATCAGGAGTAAATAGTATGTCTCCAAAGATTTCAGTGATCATCTACAATTGAATCACATTGGAAATAAATGAAATCAAGAGTACTCTTAAGATATATAATGTTCCATTTTAGTAAGCAAATTCATGTCCTCCCTCTGAATATCGTAAATAAGAGAAACTAAGAGAATTTCTGATCTTGCATTTCAAAACTGATTATCCGATTAGTGCGACTTGTAACTGCAGTAATCACTTTTTAATATTTTTTTTTGGAAGAGCAGTTACATTAAAATAGTATGTCCAGCTCCAAGTGGAATCAGTTGTTAATTTTAGGATTAAGAGATTTTGCTTTTCATCGTCTAATTAGTTCTGGATAATCAGTTTCAAACTAGTTGCAACAAAACTGATCATCAAATGGTGAAATAAAATTACCCAAATATCCTTACTTCTAATCTAGTTTGAGAGACTTCTACTCTCATCACACAAGACGCATCCTTTTTTCAATAAACAATGACCTTTATGACCATTTTATGCATTAATTTCTTAAATAGTCAAAACTTGTCAAACATTCAATGAAATCTCATATGGCAAAAGCACATCCAAATGATATCTCTCATAATAGAAGATTACCGGATTCTAATAATCTAATTATTCAAAATCACCTAACCACTTTCACTACGCACATCCAAGTACCTACTAAGGAAAAGTTGCTCACCTTAGCCACTTTAGCCTGAAGATCTGTACTAAGGTGGTCTTCTAGGGTAATCACAACAGGGTACTCAGATGCAGTAAAGGCATGATTCTTGATAGACTCTAAACACTTCATCAGCCTGACCGGTGTCGTCAACGTCCTATACAACATAACCAACAACTATTAGTAACACTATAGCTCATAAATGACACAAAACATTACTAGAAAGTAACAGCACACATACACCATACCTTCCATGAAGAACATCCACATCATCCTTAGTCGAGTTAGGCCATATATCCAACTCGATAACTCTCACACCTTTCTGCAATGCTTGAATGATCGGGACATCACTACAATCACTACTCAGTTGGTTCCCAGTTAAATACGAATTGTGTCCAGTAAATATAAAATAGTGAGACAATGGCGCACTCATATCATGATGAACCTGAAACATTAAATATATTTATCATCATCCTCATTTACTTATGCATCTCAACCAACATCCATTCTTTCAGTTACCCATTAATTCCAACATTACTGTCCCCTTCACAAAAATCGTACACAGTCAAAGAAAAACATAACTGGTGTGACTTCTATTGAACATATTGACAGATTTACATTTGTTTCGTTTTTCCTACATCCATTAAATAATTCCTTTGAGTAATATAGAAACTTTATCAAATTTATTTAGACGTAAACAATTATCTTGAGACAATACACTAAACTGGACAATAATTTTAGGACCGAATGTGTAAGTTACTTTAGTTTGTGTATTGGCAAAATCGGAAACTGAAAAGGTAATAAATTTAGTAACATGAGAAACATTTGACCAAAATATAGGACAAACTAGATATACAATTTAAGTAATAGTTTACCGATCGATCGGGATCGAGTGCAGGATTAGAATCACCAAACAGATACTTAAAAAAAGTTTCGATTTTGAATTCCTTGCGATGAAAGATATTAGTACTATGCATAATAGTTTGAGCATCTTCAACAGTAGCATTCTCTTGTTTCTGAACATCAATTAGGAAGCGATGAAAGTGATCGACGTTCATGATTCCGTTATCGGAATACTTATCGAACAGAGACTTTATCGGCAGTGGTGCTTCGGTGGCAGCTAGCCGGAACCGTCGCCGGAAACAGAAACATACTTTATAAGTTTGTTTATTAGCCATTGCAGTTGATTGATTGATAAATTTGGGGGGAAATGAAGATTTTATAGTTAGAATTACTTAATTTTGCTTAGAACATTGGGAAGGTATTTAGGTATTTGATTCGTTTATGTGATTAATTTTGTTTGTTATTTTAAAGATGAATTTCAATATCAATTCAATCAGGGTTTTATTATTTTATGACAGCAAAGCAAGGTATTGGATTTGGATATGCATACGGTGGGGTCTATCGTGTTTGGAGGTGATTCTGACACACCATTTCTTAGTCGATTACACACCTCACCTTTCTTTGTAAACTGACTATTTTACCCTTCAATTAAAAAATGATACACATTTCCCTTCTCTTAGTACCTACGAATAACCACCATGAAAACCCTAACAAGTTCTTTCTCTACCCTTGTTGCTTTTCTTCATTATTCCAAAACCCAATAACACAATTGCAAAAACTTCTTATTGTTCTTAAATCTCTACGTGTCCGTCTAACATCAATTAGCTATTTCTTTTTCATTATTAATATTATCAACATTATAATTAGAGTAAATTACACTCCCTGCCCCTGTAGTTCATTGTTTTTTAACGTCTCGTCCCTCCCAACTTTTTTTCACAATCCATACCCCGGTACTGGCACTTTTGCATCTTTCCTCGTCCCACCCTCGTTAAATCTAACGAACACACCGTTAACTCAACAAAAATGACTAAAATACCCTCGTCTTCCTTAAAACCCCTAAATTGAATAAATTTCTTAAATTAAAACCCAAACAAATACATTTGGGTTCCTGTTACAGATTCTTTCTTAAACATATACACACATATACATACATATACAATCTTCTTCACTAACATACATATTACAAGACGCCAAACTAAAAGCCCTAAAGTTTCTAAAAATCTTCATCTAAACCCTAATTAACTCACCAACAATCATCATCTTCTTCAGTTTAATTCCGGAGCCGGCGGAGCTCGGACTACCGACGGAGGAGCTAGATCGGAGCCCTAACGCCTTCTTCATTTTCGATGCAGCACTTGACATAATCGATCTCTGCGACGGCGAAGAAGATCTATCAGGAGCGAACGTTGACGCAGCGGCGGTGCTGTGGCTGTAAGATAACGGTTTTCCGGTGGATATACGACAAACGGCGATGAAGATCTCGTAAGTGGTTTCACGGAGGTAGGTGGTGGATAAGGATGGTGTCAGATCGTAGAATGGTGATGCAATTGCTAGATCTAGGGTTTCGATTTGTGTTTTTTGATTTTCAGTTTTGGATTAACAGTGAATAGAGATAATGGTTGCAAGGTTAGAGGAAGGGGTTACAATGAATAGAGATGATATTTTTTGATTTTCGATTTGCAATTAATTTCACCTTTTTGATTTTTGGTTTTGGATCTAGTATTTCATTATGTTTATGACTCTGTATTGTTTAAACGACGATGATGATGATAAGTTTTAGAGTAAATTACAGTAAGAGATCTATGAATTCTATATCTCTTCCATCACCTCGTCTACTGATTTGGTAGATAAATCCATTTCTTAGTTTCTCCTATTTGCTGGAAAAATATATGCAGGTGACAAAAAAAGATAAAACAAAAATATATACTTTGAAAATGGGCAATCAAGGGCCTGTGTGTGTTTTGGTTATTGTTCGTTTACATGCATTTATTGTAATAAGTTTTAATGCTACATAGGTCACATATCCGGTTTTCTATCGTTTTCACTTTTTAGTTGAATTTAGGGTTTTATGGAAAATGAGGGTATTTTAGTCATTTTTGAGAGTTAACGGTGTTTCCGTTAGATTTAACGAGGGTGGGACAAGGAAAGATGCAAAAGTGCCAGTACCGGGGTATGGATTGTGAAAAAAAGTTGGGAGGGACGAGGCGTTCAAAAACAATGAACCACAAGGGCAGGGAGTGTAATTTACTCTTATAATTAATATATAAATAGAGGGGATGTATGTGTCAAGACAAGAAAGCACGAGGAGTTTATATTATAAATGTCGGAGATCAAGTTAGAACGTCAGTTGACATACGGATCAATTTGAATCGGTCATCCCATGCACATTCATATATCACAGTTTCGGTTTAGATTAAATATCAATCTTATATATTGAGAATATCATATAACATAAGACACCAAACCCTAGATTGAGTTGAGAGCAAGAGAACGGCAGAAGCATAAGTGAAGTCAGAGACGCTCAAGATTCAGTGACGCTCGGTTGCAAATTTCGATTAGATTTCGGCATCATAAGAAGGTATAATTCGTTCCTTGGTTTAGATTAATTATCTTTTACGTATCCATAAGAGAATAGAGATTGATTGTTTGAGTTCGAGTGCCATAAACATGTTTTCAATAGTGTGGTTGGCCATGGTTGAAGGTATCAGGTTTTTCGGTACATTAGTAACCTGTTTTTGAGTCATAGAAATTGAGATAAACATGTTGTTATATTGTGACGTATATATGAATTCGTTAGGGTTGAAAATTTAAAGTTTTAGAAAGAAAAATGAAAACAAATAATGCATGATCATGATAACATAAACGCTTACGTACTGGTTATACGAAGAACGTACATGTTATTAATTAGTACTATTTATTTTGTCATGGGATTTGCTTTTAACAACTAACATGGGATGCCATTCTGATTTCCAATTAAAATTAAAGTAATGTTTTAAATTGTGATTGAATTTGAATATCTACGTGTACGGCCGATTAGGAAGAAGAAAGAAGCAATATAATTATTAAGATGTTTAAAACTAATAGTTGATACCCTTCTGTTTGAAGATCATACGTTGAGCTTAAAATAATAAAGTAAAAAGATTGTATGTCATGTGTTGGTAAAATTATAATCCAATTATGTTATATATAAATGTTTCTAGAAGAAGCAGTACTATTGAAAATAATTAGAAAACTTCACACCACTGTATTTCGAATTTCGAAATGTAAACGTCCTAATTGTAGAGACATAATAATCAAATTACTGATCTTATATGTAATTGTGAGACACTCAACCAATTATATAGGGATCCAACGTATAATACAGTTTGATAATAGGTTTATATAAAAGTTTAAAGTGTTTGTATCTAGTTCAGGGTCGTCTCTTAATATTTAGTGACCCCGTGCTTTTATCAAAAATTAGGCTCTTCAACCCCAAATTTTTAAATATATGTATAGAAGTTTGTTAATAAAGTGAAAATTCGTTTACTACTTAAATTCATTTTTAACTGGCAAAGTCTCATCATCAAGTGTAATCATATGTGTTTTTTTTATAACAAAGGCTTACATGCCGATTTCACATTTTACTACAACTTTGTCTAAATTTAAATTTATACACACGACTTGTTGATTGATAGAACGCTTGTTACTATTAAACAAAATTCCTATCGATTTGATATTGTTGCATTTGACATATTTTATTTCTCAAACAACCTGATATATCTTATCATCAAATAGTATCATTGTTTTGTAACTATAGTAGTAAATCTTTGGGTTGTGTATGTACAATTCACGCCCACAATTGTTAATTTTAAAATTTTCAATGTTACATATATGTTATTTTAAAGTGAGTGCTTAAATGAAATAAAAAATGAACATTTATCTATATATATATATATAGACATACAAAATGTCTGTTAAATAGTAACCGTTTAATAAGACAACGATCGTAGCTCATATCTCCATTTCTCGTATGTATTATAAACTTTTAATTGTCATGGTGTAGTCTTCTTTATATATAGTAGAAGAAAGATAATGCAATGAAATTTCATCTTTTTTTCTTATTATGTTAACGATTCATTTAGCATTTTGAAGAAATTAAACCAATAGCTGCATGCCTATATAACATATACAATATTTTTGTAAGATACAAAATTTATAAATAGTAATACAAGTTAACTATATATTAAACCCTTTTTTACAAGGAAAAAGAATAATGTATTAATAAAGTACAACCTTATTCATTTATAAATCTATATAAATAACCTTACTATAAAAGAGAAATATTTATTTTATTTGGTCATAAATAATTATTTAAAAGGGCGTTGCTATTTATATCAATTAGCCATTAACAAAAAGAAAGGTTGTGAGATTCGAACTCCAAACTCCTTTGTTCATTGACTTGGTTGTTGAACATTTAGGCTACACCATGAATTGTTTTATATTATCAACATTAATATATATATATATATTACTAGGATCTAAAAAGAAAGAAATTTTGAAGGAGAAAAGGGAGAAAAATATATTTAAAACAATGATTTAGAAAAAATAACTATGATTCAATAAAAAATAAATATAATTTAAAACTGAATCAAAAAGTATTTTTACTTAATCGAAGGGTTAAAAAACTTTTCTCCATTTTCTCCACTAAATTTTCTTTCTCCCTTGAACCCACTCCTATATATATATATATATATCTAACTGACCACTAGAAAAAGGGCCCCTTAATATTTTTGGGCCCTGTGCGTTTGCACATATCGAACATGCTAATATCCGGGTCTGATCTAGTTGTAGGATACTTTTGTGAGCAAGAAGTAAACTCCAAGATCGTAAGGTGAGTTTCACGTGACTTTTAAATTGAGTTGTACTTGTTTTATAAATTGTTTATTTAAAATTGTTTATACTCTGATCTGCTTATAAAGTTGTTTATTAGTTTATAAATATTTTGATATTATGAATACGTGATATGAAAATATTAACATAAACTTATTGATGATCCACTCTCTCAATAATAATGGAACCAAATAAAAGAAAATGGCTAAATAGTGAGAAAATTGGGAGATGTGTAAAACTACGATTGGCCATCAAATTGTGAAAGAAGGAAAATGTGAAAATCGAAATTGGAAAGAAATTGTTGGATTTTAATTGCTTATATGAAAAAATGGTATTTGAAATCGTTTGTTAAATGTTTATTTTGAAAACTTTATAAATGATTTATGTGAAAAATATGATTCTCACAAAGCTTTTAGTTGATCTAAATGTTTTTTTAAGAAAAATTTTGCAAGTCGGGTTGAATAGAATTGTGCAACAATATTGGAAGAAGACTATAGAGTATATACACTTCTATTGAATTGAAGTGAATTATAGAATCGCATTATGATAAAGTGGGTTGTTTCTGTCTTGGTTCTATTTTCGGCTACTGGTACCACATTCGGCAACCTCCCTACTCCATCAATTGAGATTTGCGACTTCCAACATCTCTAACACTTTAGAACTGGTGTTTATATCACGAAATTCGTCACAAAACTCACCACCTTAACGGATTGGATTTTGTGTTAAGACTTCTTATTTTGTTATTGTATGTATGTGATTTCTTAATGAATCTAGGTTTGAAAAATTACAGATCCACTGGTCACTAATCTCTCTTTAATTTGAACTTTTTTATGCAAATTTATGTACGGTACACAATCGAAATGGCTAGATCGGGTTTTTATATTGTCATTGTGAGGAATGAAAAGAAGATGAGGTTTGTACCTCTTGATTTTTTATATAATCTTTATATATATAATTAAAAGATAATACGATAGAGGAATTTGAGCCTTTCATTGTTTTTTACTTTTTGCGATCCAACGTTCTTAATATCTTTCCTATAATTACACTTTTGACCCTTTAAATATTTGATGTATTTATTTAAATTAAAAACCTAGATTAAATATTTTGTTCATTTATAAAAATTAGAAAGTCTATAAACTACATACAAAAATCGACTATAATATTTTGTTCATTTTGTTTAAATTAAAATCGTCGCGCGTTATATCGGATCTATAAGCTATATAAAAAAATTTTAAAAATTGACCAAATAAAAATTAAATTTGACCAGCGTCATCGCCAGGTCTATAAATTATATAAAAAAATCAATCACAATATCCGGTGTTATCACATGTCTATAGACTATAAAAAAAATCGACTAACTATTTTATTCATTTATAAAAATTAAATTCGTCCCGTGTTATCGCATGTCTATAAACTATATAAAAAATGGTCACAATATTTTATTAGTTCATAAAAGTTAAATTTATTACGTATTATTGCGAATTTATGAACTAGTAAATAATAAAAAATATTATCATTATTATAGTAGTTGTTTGTATTTTCAGGAGGAGAAAGATGTTTACAATTTGGTTGAGTGAATTCTGAATTAAAATATTAGTTTATTATAGCCGGTATGATTTAATAATTTAGAGGGTATAATAGTCCGTTTATAATCGGTGTCGATGGACTAAAAAGGCGTGTGCGTATGTGTCACTGTGTGGCTGGTGTTGGATCTGTTGACGCGCGAGGAACGCGTATGAAACGTATAAATTTCTATTCTTTTAGTCTTCTTGGTTAAATGCAACATCGGTAATCATTTATTGACCTCATTATTTTTTCACATAATTATTTTATTTTTATATATTATTCGTTAATTGTGTAGTATGTTTTTCAACTTATATAGAACACCGGAAAACTTTTAGGCCGTGCGAGGCATGCAGCAGATTTTAAACCTATTTTTTTAGGGGTTAAAAAGATTTAGTGCGTAAAATATATTTTGAATATAGATTATTTTATACATTTCAATAATCTTATATTGTAACAAATAAATAAATAGATTCTACAACATAAATAATCCAACTGCATATAGATCGTGTTAGCCTTCAAAATTTTAGTATATAATATACAAATAACAACTTGAATTTTAAAATTGATATTTTCCTGAAAAGTAATTATATTATGAGATACATATTTATTTTATTATTAAAAGTCTAAAATGAAATAGTAATATTTTATGGTGAAAAAATATTGCTCTTGAAATATTATTTCATATAAGAGGTTATTTCTAAATATTAAAATAAACGGATTAAATTAGACTAAAATATAGTAAGAGAGGTTTTAGTGTAAAAAAAAAAGGGTTAAACAATTGGGTCTATCTTCTTTTGCACATCAGATCTCTCCATTAAAGTTCAAAACTTATATTTTTCTGTATCATAACTTTAGTTGAAAACTATATAATATATACGTATTTTCTTGTGTAGTATGGTATTTGCTGAGATTTTTCGAGAGGATGACTCCTCTTTACCCCCCTTAAAGATATCCCTTTAGAAATCCACTCTGAATGCACGAAATATACCTTTTTAAAATATGTTTGTCTTAATATGTTTATTTTTAAAATTTCTAATGACAACCCCTCTAAAATGTGTGTGTCGTAATTCCCAAATAATAGTTATATGAGGTGGTATCATATTAAGATCGAAAACGGCTGAAGGTCATTATTATGTGCTTGTTAACTATTCCCACGTGATAATGGGAACTTGTGTTAATCTAGTTAATTTGTACGTTATTGTTGTCTTGAATGTAGTCACGTTAGAGAAATTTTTATTGGATAATTACATTTTTTGTTGATTGTTAATGGATATATAGATATATGAGATTATGACAATGAGATACATCGATACATATCTATGTAAATATTTGAATTGATATATTTGTTTTAGAGTATAAAAGAGTAATTTAACTTTATAAAAATTATAATATTCAGTTTTATTTAGAGTTAAAAGAATGATCACTTTATTTTTTATAAAAAGTTTGAAACATTAACATCACATTATTTCCACGTTGAAATTCATTTTTACATTTATTTAACACACTAAAAATTAGATTTACATTCAAACATAGTAATAATAATAGGGAGGACTCGAGGCGGGGGTATAATACCCATACCCGAACTCATTCATCAAATCAATCCCCAAACCCATTCCAATCACCATCGGGGATCCCCATTAGGGTCGAAAGTTCCCCCAAACCTGACCCATTCCCTATTTATCTCCTGTAATTCTCAAAATCCGATTCAATTATTTAATATCGTTAACGTTGATATTTCCATTTTAACAACCTCTTAGTTGATATAATGATAATGTAATTATGTATAAAAACATACAAAGCTTATAACATATGATAAATAAAAAATATTAACCATTATACTAATTTGAAAATATTAAAATAAATACAACCACTCTTGACACATAATTTTAAAAGATATTGACTATTAGTAATATTAAATTATGATAATGGAAGTTATAAATAAATATGAAATAAGGTCAATCGAGATGTATAACTATTATTTTGATTATTTTCTATTTTACTAACACAAAATAATAAAATAAATGTATACAATAGTTAAAAATTAATTATATATGAAATATAATATATAAATTAATATTAAATATAAAAATATTATATAATATTTCAAGTGGGACGGAGCGGAGCTGAGAGTTTGAAATGATAACCCCATGGCCCACCTCATACTCGATAAGGTTCCCATTTATGCTCGAAAGCTAACTCCAAACCCGCTAAGCAATTCCAAACCCAACCCGAAAGTTGAGGCGTTCAAAAAAACCTGTTGGATTCGGTACTTTTCTCCATGTCAATTCAAACATTTTAACCCTTTTAAATTATTATAGACACTAAATAATAATAATAATAATAATAATAATAATAATAATAATAATAATAATAAAGTTTGTACCACTCAAGTTAATAATTATCACCTTATTCCCACCACGTCGAGGATCACCTCGAGGCTAGAATGATCACCACAATGTGGTTCGTTACCCTCTTGAATCATCTCAAATCACTCTGTTCCTTCTTACAGAAAATTAACTTGCAGTTGACATTTATTTTGTTTGAGATTTCAGTTTAGTGATAACGGGTATACACATACATAGAGAGATGAATGTTGCTTTTTTTATTTCTCAATTTCAATGAGGGACGTAGGACAAAAATGTCTTTTTGAAATTATGATGACACACGTAATGATGATTGTATCTATAATTTAGAATAAAATCAATTTAAATCTAGTAAACTAGTATAAAATCTAGAAATCCTTTAATTTAATTGTTAAAGGGATGATGATTTTCTATCAAAACAATAATGTCTGCATTGTAATGCAATGACAACTAGTTCCTTGGCATATGGAATATGCTTGCAGTAGTGGATTAGGAAAGCAAATGTCTATTTTGCTTCTTCTTTTCCTCTTTATTTTTAAAAAATAAAATAAAAAATAATAATAAGGTTAACCTATTTTTATTTTGTATATATTTATTTAATTTACTTACTTGTAGTTTTGTATCTGAAATATGCTATTTTGCCTAAATGTTTAAGAGCTTTTATGGTAAGTTAGAATGTTAGCATGCCATTCGATCAATGAAACATTATGATTATAGACATAAAGGTACATTTAGAAGGTTTGCTCACATGCATGTGCTATTAAATCATTTTTTAATGAATTAGAAATACATAATAAAGAAATAAATATTATAATTTATTACGGAATAAACAATTTATCTCACATAATGAATATCACATCTTAATTTAGTCTTCAGAATTGTCATAATTTACATGTAATCTTGAATGTGACAAATGTAAGCATTGCCTCGTTATATAAACTAAAATGAAGTCATCCAATGGTGAACCATGAAATCATTTTCTTTACGTCCAACCAAAAATACACTATATTTAATCTTAAAAATCATTACACTAATACCAATAAAACATATAAACCTATATGTCACTCCTATGATAATAAATGTTATATAAACTTAGATTAATTTAAACAAAGTACATCTAAAGCAGAGATCTTAACAAGAATTACCGAAAACTTCACCTTTGCACTTCAAAAATCTTGTGACCAAAATTCTGTTATGTACAGTACACCCATCAAATTGTTGAAAATCCTTCCATTTTGCCAGCAAGAATGCAACCTCTACACATATACTAGATCAAACAAAATCAATATGAATGGTGTTTATACAAAGAGAAATCGCATAAGAAGCTTTATAGATTTAAATTTCTCTCCTTTCTTGTAATGAAGTGGAACAACACGAATCCCAGGTTTTAATTCTGATAAGGGTAAACACGCTTGACCAGCAAAATCATCTTTGTCTATGTCATATTCTTGTACAACGATCTCAAGTAATGCTAGCTCAGGGACTCTTAACGGTAATATGAGCTCTTCGTACCATATGGGCGTCCAATCAGTCCGGTTCTCTTTTTGGCTACATCAACCGAAACTCCAGCCATATATATCTGATAGTCACATTCTAGTATTAGATGGCCCAAATCCTAGTTCATATGGAAATTTCTGTACAAAGGAGTGTTTGGATGTACGTTGTAGAATTGATTATTTGATTATTGCTACAAGAGTGATTACAAAGTTACCTCTTTTTAAATATAATTCGAGACTTCTTCTCCCATTTCATTAATGTCTCCTATTTTTCTTTAAAATGTGTTTTTGGACAATATAATTCGAGAGACTTACTTAGTAATTTGTCGGACACTCAAGCATCTGATTTTTTCATTATTACAACTTAAAACAAGACGCACATATTTGATATTAAAAAGTACTAATGCTACTTAAATAGCCTTGTGGATAACTTTTAAAGATGGGATCAATGTTCGGGTGTGCATTCAATTTTAACTCAATATTTATTGTGTGCTCTACTTACTTGTGCTTTATTAATGTACTCAAAATGTTAAAACTAACAAAAGATGTATTTTACCTGGATTTTGCCTATGTGTAACCGGTTACCAAAATTTTTGCCACATCACCTGCCACCTCAAATCCAACTCATCTGCCAACTCATCATCTTCTTCAGCCCTTGTTCCGGTAGTCTCTTTTTCCGGCAACAAATTTACAATCACCAAAATTTCAATCATTTAAATCCACCTAATTGAACAACTTCCCATATCAGTTAACATTACTTCAATGAATGTTAAACCTAAAGATTAAAGAAAGAGGGAGCCACTAAGATGAATTTAACCCGATTTCGATTTGAAATTAACAAAAGAAAGATGGTAGGGTTTGTTTAGAAGAAGGATGTATCAAAACCCGTTTTCGTTAAAGATCAAGATGGAGCAGTGTACGGTTTTAAGTTGCAGATCAAGATGGGACTCATACAACCATCTGTTAATTTCTGCAAATCTTCATAAGATTCACATGGAACAATTTTATCTTTTAACATAACCCTATGACCTAATTATATAGATGGCGTTAGTTTTAAAGGAAATTCAGCTTTGTGGAACAAGTTGTTGATCGTAACCACGTTAATTTCAGTTTTGTGGTCTTGGCAGATCCTTCAAGATGAAGAACACCACACAATAGATAACTTACTTTTAATGCATCTAACTTGTGGTATGGATATTTGAGAATGCATCTAACTTACGAATAATGTCTATTGTGTGTACATCTACGTGGATACAAAATTATGACTTGGCATGCCACGTAAACTCAAAATTTCAAAAAAAATGAGCCATTAACCGGCTAGCTGCTGGGCAGGTCACAAAGTATACGAACAAACCTTTTTCAAGGTTGAGTACATTAAATAGAGCACCCGTAAGTAGGGTACACACAATAGATATTGAGTCAAAAAGTGCACACCTGGACATTAATCCCCTTAAAGATTAAAGAGCACTCTTTTTTCATGATCATTTCTTTAGCTGTTTGTGAGGTACTAACCTTGTGTAGAAATCTGGTGGTGAGAATGCATAAAAGTGAGTCTGCCTAAAATCTAACCGCCACCCATCACCCATATATACTTTGACCTGCAAATCCAGCGTTTTATTTTGGAGGTATGGATGGGGTCATAAAATTCAAGAATACAAATAGAATGGTTAGTTTCACTTTCAAAGTTTGCTTGACAGGTAAAGTTTTTGCCTTCGGGTCAAATACTTCTCCATTAGGCCCCTTGTTCATAAGAAAATCAGGTTTTTTAACATAACCACATCCTCCGTTCGATCTGAACATCCCATGCATCATCCAAAGTGACCTCCCATACCCCTAATTATAATTTATTAATAAATCAGAATACAAGAAACTTATAAAACACTAACAGATTCCAGTTCAAAACTCACCTGCATATTGAAGGCGGCCATATGAGCACCATGCATCCATGTAGTAAGTGGTCTAAAGTTTGTTGAGGTAATGCGAGTTCCTCACGGAAACACCCAAAGAATATACTTTTGAGTGAATCTAGATACAAAGTAAACATGTTTAGTACCAAATAACAGATCTAGATCCTGGCCATCACTTTGTAGCTCAAACTTGTATTTGACAATATTATCAGTATTATTATGTCCTTCTACAGTATTAAAATCAATGCTCAGAAGTGGCAACATGAGTGGGTCGGGCAGGGTGGGTAATGGGTCAAAACCAGGTTGGATTGACGCAAAACCTTTTTTGTCCATTCTTTTTAGTCTTTTTTAAAAAAATTAATGTGTCATATATGATTACAGATATCATATTAATTTTCTTTTTATTTAAACTTCATATTTATCGAGTAAAATGATTTATGAGGTCCTATACATTTAAAAAGAACTTCGGGGGATTTTTGACCCATTTGACCCATTCCTCTTTTTCTAATTCTTTTAATATTCCCTTTAAGGATTAAGCATACAGCATACCCTGAATGACTCATTTATAAGCAAACAATCTCAGAGGTTTCGAGTATCATCTACAGAATTTCTAGTTTTATATTTTATAAAACTGCTACAATCCCTTTGAAGAGAGGCATTTTTGCTCCTTCTTTAGAGAGCTAAAAACATTCTAATTAGAGCTCTTGTTGATAAAAACATTGTTTATTGATTGCACGACAAGGCCCTCCCCATCCCAAAGCGACCTGACGAGGGTTAAACTTCAGCTTTGATCCACCACCGGGATACATAAAAGAACAGAAGTTAGAATTACTGTTGCCGTTTACCGAGTGTTTGGAAATTATCATCTCTAACGATTCTACTTGTATAGAATACTTTTATCATGTAATTATTTCTTTTTTCTGGTCATATAAAGCTATAAGCAAGACAACTTACTGGTTTACCTGACTATATCCGCACCATAAGATTTGCAGCCTTTTGAAGGGCTTGTTCGCTCAAACTAAGACGTTTAGCTTTCCCAGGTTCATCTCTTAAAGCCTTTCTTGTTCCATTCTTAGGTTTAGAGGCATGAATTGCAATTAGGTATTCGGGGACGGTTTGGTGCCCAAATTTTTCATCTTCAATATCATTGTCATCTTCGTAGTCAACAGCCAGGATTTCTGACAACAGTTGACTTGTTCTAGAGCTTGCACAACTTATAACATTTGTGCAGTCCCTAGCACTTGCATCGTATCTCCCACTTGCAATCTATATCTCGTCATCATCATCCAGATCACTGTTGCTCTGCTATTAAGGAACCAAATTGAAACAAACCAATTCACTTTAGAAAGAGCCATTAAGTTTTCCAACCATTATTTTAATTTTTATTTTGATACCTTTTTTTTGCAAAAGTATTAAAAATAGGGAAAAAAAACTCTACATTTCACAAACATGTGTAACATTATGGGAAGCAAAAGCCAAAAAACCAGTTGTAGTAGGTGTATCTTGTACAAAACTAGAGAGGGCAATGTTGACCCATTTACTCATAAATGGGCCGATTTAGATTGTGTTGTATCTTAAACAAATTAAGCAAATAAATAAGTAGCTAAAAGAGGAACAAGTCAAATAGGTTGAACGCATTCAATCTCCTGATTGTTTTGTTAACTTATCTATATTATTATTGTAATAATATTGTTTTTTTAATCATAAATAACACATTAGCTCATGATAAAAACTTGAATAATGGACAAAAGTAGACCATGGGTTAATCATGTCTCACCAAACCCGTTTTGACATGTACTAAAAATAAGTCAGTTTTGACCCTCATAGAAATGAATATGTTTCAGCCTAAACATGATGGATCCTTACCCTTACCCAATCCACTCCACTTATTATCTTGCTAACTCTAAAAAATCAGTCACTCTGGCAAAAATGTAGTGCTCATTTGCACTTTCACGAGAATGATTGTATGTTTGCAATAGTAAATATTCAAGTACAATGGTTCAAAAACTTAACCTCTCATTCTAGAGATGAAGAAAATAATTGTTTCTTGACTTACCATATGCTCTTCCAATTCATCATCAGAAGAATCTTTATCCACCGATGAATGTTCTTTACCTACATTCTTACATTGAAGGTACTCCTTAGGTGGTTTTGTTGAAAGAATGATTTGATGTTTTAATGCATCAAGTGAAGGGCATTCAAGTTTGGCGCTTGCCTTTGGGAAGTATAGCATATCCCCATAAGTGCTTGTAACCATCTAAAAAAATCCATATATATATGATTCAATCTTTGAAATGAAATACAGAGTTTTAACTTGTAAACATCAATGGAAAAATGGGTCTAACCTCTGCAACCTTAGATTGAAGACTCGGTGTTAAATGATCCTCTAAAGTGATAATAACAAGATACGGAGAATTTACAAAAGCATGCTCTTTAAACATTTATCAAGCGTTACTGGAGTTGTCAACGTCCTATTTTCATTACAAAATTTGAACAGAAAACCTTATAATTCATATATACATCACATATATAAGCTAGTTCATAAAGGTGGTATATGGATGGGCTGATCGAGTTGGGTAATGAGTCAAAACGAGGTTGGGTTGAAACTATGGGTTGAAACGGGTTGGGACAGGTGGGGTTGACCTTCAAACACTTCTTTGTCCATTTAATTTCTTTACAGATACTGTATTTATTATGTAAATAAAATATATACAAAGAAATATTAATATGCTAATAATCTTCATCTTTGATAAAAGCAATATACAATTTGATGCATTAAAATAGACTTTCGGTGACCTTCAACCCGTTCAACCCATTGGAATGGTTCCCATTTAGATGAACATTTTATTTGACTCGATTTGAGATGACATACATGTTCAAAGTATTAACCTAAAGGTGAAATAAATTATATGTTTGGGTTTATATTGTGTTTAGTTTGTTTTGCAGGGCTAATTTTGATAAACTCTAAAGTTTAGAGTAGTAAGGTGACCAAGTCAAAGTTGAAGGACTTCTTTTGTAACCTGGTCAGAAGATGAAGGTTTATTTTGATTTGTTATATTCATTTTGTAATATATAGGTTTAGATATAATATTTTTATATAATTGGCTTTATGTTCCCAGAAAATATCTTTGTGGTTGTTCTTAATGTTCATGTACAAACGTATTAGTCTAAATTCTGAGATCTTGTGCTCCTGAGTCTGTGAGAATGATAGTTACCTGTTGGTAATTATTCATTGAGAGTTTTATTTTTGTGAGGATATTTTGTCTTGTTTTTGGGCAAATGCAGATATTTCCATGCTCACATGATATTGCTGCTTGTAGTCACAAGGCAGAGAGTCCTCGTACCATTCTGAATGATTACATAACGAAATGGACATCCTAGATCCTAACTGACCACATGTGTGTGGTATATGCAGACAACCAGGTCACAATAGGTCAAGGTGTAATAATTCCCAACCTAAATGTAACGAAATGTGAAGCATGTATTATCAAGTGTGTAGTATTTTAATCTTGTAATGTTTTTGTTGCTGTATTGTATTAAAGTTTTCATATTTGTAATATTGTAATTGTTATATGATAATATTAAAGTGAGTTTCTCGTGGGATCAAATAAGTCCAAAAGAAATAAAGTTTACTACAATAATGATATACATACAATAGTACCATAAAGCTACATAAAGATTGTATTACACTGCTGATGACCAAGTACATGGGTTCCACAAGAAGGAGGTCTAGTATTTCTTTTTGGTGTAGCATTTGGATGATGTCCAAATCGTAACTCGTTAATATCAAAAGGCACAAGGGTCAGAGATGATTGGTTGATTTCAAATGGAAAAATTCTTGAAATTTTTAGGGAATTTGTGGGGAATAACGGTCTATGTAATTATCTTTCATTTGTGGTGTATAACAATTTTCATTATTTTCTAACATTTGCTAATCATTTTGTGCATTACTAGAAGGAGTTCACATCTTGCGAAGGTTGTGTGAGATCAAAAGGACCCACATCTTGATAAGACTATTGAATAACCGATGGACCAACATTTTCATAATCTTGTGTATTCACGTTGGTACCAACACTATCAAAATTCAAATTGGAAACTCATCGCTTACCACCTTGCCTGCCACCTTGTCTAGGTGTCGTTTGAACATGTTGTATAGGTGCATTATTATTATACTCTATTGTAGTAACATGCGGCAGTCCTATTTGCTTCCTTTGACTTGTATGTATTTGTTGCATATAGTAAATTGGAATATGTGGAATATCCCCAAATTGTTGTACATATCTCGAATCACTCCCTATCATGTTTCTCAATCTGCTATGTATTTGACTTAAACCTTCCATATGTCATTTACAATAATATTATAACTTTATTAAAATGGGATAAGTACTTAGATAAATTGAACAAAATACCATACTAGATATGTAGTAGTGTGATCAATGCCTTGAAAACCTTCTATATTTTCTCGACCACCAACGAGATTTATAATGTATATAACTATGTGAGGCCAATACCATTGCATGTACTCCAAAGTAGGAGTTGCATTGGAGAACAACCCATTTATAACATATTGCGCTCGATTACGCCAGTTATTCACTTATTCCCAATGTGTAGAAATCCAGTCATAATATGGATGACCAACACGTGACAGTTTATGTAGAAACTGATGGTTATTCAACAAACGACTTTCAGGGATTGGTTGATGCATCCCAAATTGCCTTAATATCCTATTTGGTAAATGAGCTTCAACCATTTCCCAACATATATTAATTATGTGACCCATCTCCAATTTGCTTGATTATTTGTACAATACGTAGGAAGTGCATCAAGCACTTCATAATATGGTGTCCAAATAAATTGTATTAATAATATAAAAATATCGTTAGTAATTATATCACAAGACTTTAAACATTTAATTCAATGGTATAATATTTCAAATTACCTCATCTTCTTTTAAAGAAGCAAGTTGATCTCGAAATCCTCGCAGAATATGTGAAGTCACTAGACGATGACTAAGATTACAATTCCACCTTCATTATCAATAAACTAGTTAGCACATGTTTGGAGGTCGAATACTCAATGTTTTATAGAGTGAGACCAGTTGGGTTTGAAAGCTAAGACATAGGGCTAAATCCCAGAAGAAAAATCATAATGTTTTGGACCATTATTCAATTAGTTATGGTCATTTAAAGTCGAGTTAAAATCTGGACAGATTGCATGCAAGCTAAATGTTAGCTTTTTGGAGTGTTTAGACTACAAAATCAATCCCTAGGCCTTAATCATCGACTTAGGTCTAGCCTTTCATGCATGCACTCATATTTCCGTAGATTTAGATATGAATTTTATGGATACAAGATCTAGTTATAATTTTGGTTTATGCAAGTCCCCAAAAATGGGTATTTGTTCTTAAATGAAGAACACCACTTGCAATCAAAGGAGCTTTTGACCATTAATCTATTAAATCCATGTTCTAACACATGCAAAGTTTTGAAATACATCCATGATGCATAAGAAATGGTTTCCAACATTACAAACAATTTAAATAACAAAGAACATGTATTTTGGATAATTTAACAAGCAAATACGATTTTTGACTTGATTTTCGGTTTGATCATGGGTTATCCTTTCTTTTAGCACATGAATATCTACAAAGGATAAACTAAAAACATCAAGGTTCATATGAGGATTTTAGCCATGGTTAGGGCATAAAATCCGAATTTACATGAAAGAAAACATAGAAAATGAAAGAATGAAAGTAGGAGGTGATTGTTTTACCTTTAAAGCTTCGTTTAGAAGCAAGAACGCCTTCAAGTTCTTGCTTTTTAATCCAAATGTGGTTGAGTTTGTGTGTGTTTTGAGAGAGTTCGTGTGTGTTTTTGAGAGAAAATGAGAGAGAATGAAGTGTGTGTTTTGGGAAATGAGGGGAAATGATTATGGAAGTAAAGAAAATTGAAGCGCGAGAATTTGAGTAGTCATGGAGGGGGGGGGGGGTTATTTTTTTTTTTTTTAAATAAGTTGTATAATATAAGTTTAAATGTTACATATTAATTTAGTACAAGTTTGTACATAATGTAAGGTTTATTTGTGATATTTTAATGGTTGATATTTGAGTTATAAAATTTTATTTTCTAAGTTTCTAATTTACATCAATATACATTTGATTTGTTTACGATTGATGTTCGCGATTGATTTATACAATTCGAGTTGCGTTTACCGAGTTACAAAATTCCAATAAATTCTGATTTTTAGAATTTCCACTAGAATTTTAAGAATGTTGTAAACGTAAATTGAGATTCTAGGAATTTAAGTGCGGTATTGACCTGAGATTTTGACGGTTGTCACAAGTCACTCAATTGATTCATTTATATGGCTCAATTATCGTGTTAACTGGTAATCTTTGTGATACAGGAGTTAGAGTATTTTCATAAATGTGTTCTCTGACTATACAATCAATTTTTCTGCCATTACACCAAATGAATTGTTGTTTTCCTTTTGGTTATTCAGTTAGGTACTTTTTGAATTCAAATGGAATTCTTCAAACATGAAGGGGGAGAAAAGAGTTTAACATTAATGTTTGAAGAATTAATGATGGAGAGAAATGAACTTGAAGATTACATGCTTGGATGAAAGGGGAAAGAGTTTACAAGATTGATAAGAAATCATAAGCATATTCCAAGGGGGAAAGATAAGTATTTTGAAGAATTGAAGAGCAGAGATGTAATTGAAAATTAAAAGATTTATTGAAGGGAGAATTTATTTAGTTTGAAAAAAAAAAGAAAAGATTGAAGATTGGTATAAAGTCAAAGAAAGGATTTATGGGGAGATTATTGAAAAATTGTGAAAGAAAAAGTCAAAAAGGTTCAAAGTTTATCTACTCAAGAGTTTACTGACGATTTGAAAAGTCAAAATCAACAAAAATCATATAAGTGTCAGAGACTTAAAAAGTTAAAAGCTCCAGAGGATTCATATCATATCAAGGGGGAGCAAGAGAGAATTAAAGAATGTTAAGAGAAAGAGATCAAAGAAACAAGAAAGGCTACTTAAAAGAGTTCATTCAAAGTTTGGTCAAAGACATCAAAGTAAAAGATTTCAAGACAAAAGCTTACATAATTATTCAAGAAAGATCATCAAAGACTGCAAAAGATTACTTGCTTCAAAGAATATATTCAAGATACAAGATGCTAAATCCTAAGGGCAGATTGTTGGATTAATAAAATAGGATTTGCATTTGTATAAGTCAAGGTCTGCGACACTGTTAATGAGACACTATTAGAGTGTTGCAGAGTGCGACACTTAGATAGTTTCGCAGTGATAGAAATTGTCGTAGTAGCGATTTTAGTATAAATAGGAGACTTACCTTCATTTGTTATAGAGAGTGCAGATTATCAAAAATTGTGTGTGTATTTGTATCAATATTATTGTGAGATTGAGAGCTTGTTATGGTGTGTGGTTAATCATTACAAGAAGCTTTGACTCTATACATACATACGCATATACACATATAGATACACACTCAATCACGTTCCAAACACCTATAGCGATTCAACACAATTGATGAGTGAGACCATACAGGATATGCCTTTTAGTTTCTGAAGACGTGTAATGATTTCAAAAGGCAAACATTTCACCTCGCTTTTAAATAACAAACTAATAAATATAGTAATCAACTGTAACTAACTGTATCAAGATATTTGATTTAGAAAATGTGCGAGCTATTTCAATTCGGACTTTCATTAGATATAATTATATTATCTTACTAGTTTATTAACCCGTGTATACACGGGTTTACAAAAAATAAAAATATAAAATTAGCTGATATATTTTCTATCTATAATAAGTATACAAATAAGTCAAGAATTTAAACTTATATGTAAAAAAGAATTAACAATGTATACACAACTTAGTCATACTTTACAAAATATCATAAATATTAACATTATGCCATGCCAAGCAAGATGACAATAAGTATCAATAGTGCCTTTTGGCACTTATCCCAACAATTGTTCCAAATTAAAAGTTACAGACAAAAGTACATCCCAAATGGTTTAAGCAATATGTCACCTTAACTACAATAAGTAGAAACCAACGAAGAATTTGTAATTGCAGTCATTGCTTCAATTAAAGTAAGAGAAATGCAAACAACCACAATAGTTATGACCAAAATAATACATGTGAATTAGTGTTGAGAGGCATACTCGTAACACATGGTTAAATGCAATCTACAATTTGGTGGCTGATTGGGGAGTAACAACATAAAGCTTCAAGAGCTGTGAGGGCTCATGGATCACAATACTTTAGTGTTTAAACTGAAGTAGCTTTGTTAGACAAAAAGTTTTGATCGTTGAAGGCAAGTCAACTTTGAAGAAATTAAGTTCAGCCAACACAGAGAACTCTAGTTCAGCCAGCTTAGAGAACAAATAGAATAAAGAAAGATCACAAACCAAGTATATATAGGTAAAATCAAAACTTTACCAACCATTCTGCCATTTATATCCTTCATTCAAAACTATGTTGACGCCAATTTTATGAGATAGAACCATCTCCATATTTGTCTGAACTAAATCACACATTAACTACAACAAACAACACTTACAAAAGCTTTGATTAATAAGATTGATAAAGGAAAACATAAACATGCAAAACGTCAAGAAGATAGTAACAAAACCAAAAAACCCTTCATTTTTGTTATTGCTCTCATTTAGTGATTCTTCGTCTTCTTCAACTTCGTAGATAATAACAAAACCAAAAAGCCCTTCTTCATCTTTGTGTCACTATACATATTGAAATATAATTCAAAAATTTGCTAATAAGAAAACTTAAATGAGAGCAACAAATTTGCAGAAAATGAATTCTTTAGAATCCAGATCTATAATCCACAAATATCAAATTGACGAAACAAAAATTATGGAAATTAGAATATCGAAACAAAAACCCACAAAATGATGAAGTAAAAGAACCTTAAAAACTGTCTGTAGAAACTAATATTACCTGGACATGAATATGGAGAAAGAAGCATCCGAGTGTAAGAGAAGAGAGTATGAATATGGATGTGAATACCTGATGCAGGCGTGATATTAGGTTGGGAAATGTACCAATCAAATTAAAGAGTGAAAAGTACATTTTAAAGTCTCAAGAAATGGGGGCTGCTTTTTTCAAATAAAGTTGACAACTTTTTGAAAAAAGTTTTTAAGTATTTATCAAGTATCTTGAAAAATATTTAGCAAAAGAAATAATCAAATTTTTTTATAATATAAACTGACATCAGCGTAAGCACCATATGAAGTCACATCAGCATCAAAACCTATCTAAGATGATACCAAGTCATCTTCACGATATCATCTAAAATGTCCTTTATTAGATTGTATAGATAGATAAGATAAGATATGAAAATCCATCTATAACAATAAACAAAATTTAACGAAAAAATACAACCATTAAATCAATTTAAATTGATGTCATCTAATAGTGAGGTCTAAAAACATCTGTCCATCATTTAAACAAATCCTGTTGTGTTCAAGCCGAACATCCTGACCCTAAACTGATTCCATGCTTAAAATTAAAACGTCAATTATGTCATAAATTAGTTGATACAGCTGGTTAATACTCTTTTAAAACCATAAATCTGACCGAATCATTGCATCAATTACTTGATACAAAACGTATATATACATATATACTTTGTATACATATTATATTATAACGGTGTTTACTGTATTTACAATGACAGCTAAAACGTACACTTGTTCGATTTTGGGGACTCACATAAGATGAAGCCTCATCCGGCTTGGAGCTCATTAAGAAATCCAGTGAAGTTCACAATGTGTAAGTTCAGTTCAGTTACTGAAAGATTTTCTTGGTTCAAAGAAAATAATTTTGATATTATCATTTTTTCGATTATTGCTTGTAAGGAATGTGTAAAAGGATGATCGATGAATATAATAATTTAAATTAAATATGATGTGGAGTAGTTAAATTTGCATGCTTAAATTTAAACCTAAAAGGATGATCGATGAATATAATAATTTGATCGATGGAGATTAAGAGAGAAAAAAACGTTCGATGTATTTGATAATTTAAATTTATATAACAATACTCTTGTAAGTTTGGTTATTTCAATATTTGTTACCAATTTGAGTTGAGAACCAATATTTGTTACCTACTTGATATGCATGGCCTTTTGGGTCCCAAAAGTTGCCTCTTGTGATGTTTACGCACGTGTGGAGTTACGTGGTCCTACATAGAATAGTTAAAAATATTAGTATATGTTTGAAGATGGTGGTGAAGAATAGGACATGAGATGTAGAATAGGACATGAGATGTAAATGTTTGAAGCTGGTTTTATACGTGTGATTTAGTATGGTTGAAAGATTGATGACATTAAAGGAAATGTTTATATAATATGACGTGTCAAAAAATCAATATTGCTACTATTGAATGACAAACTTGTACCAAATTATTAAGTTAGATGGTAAAAGTAAATTTTGAAAAGTTAGAAAGCAGAGTAACTCTTTTGATATGAGTTAAGTGGTAAATTTGTCCTTTAAAACCGTTTTTGTAACTCTTATCAATTGTATGCCTAGTTTATTTTAATTTAGTACTGAATAATTTGTCATGTTTGTATTTTTTGTCGAAGATAGAAAAAGAACAAGTTCATAGTTATCTTGTAAAGGGATGTAATGTGAGGCAAAGCCCACCGAATGGCACCAATTAACCATGCTCGTGTACATGTGGACCCCTTTCGCTGTTCATACCGTTAATTTCTTTTATTTTTATTTTTCATTTTCTTTTACCATTGAGACCCACGGTTTCTAGATAAATCTATGAGCTTTTTTCTTTTTTAAAACAAGATAAAATAAAAGGTAATTTTTATTTTTTAATCATAATTTATATGGAATGGTTAGTTAAAAACTTTACTAGGATCATAATGTATATATGTGTTTTTTTATGGAAAATGCAGAGTATCATTGAGAAAAGTAAATGTATCACTTCGACTTATGATTAATATATATGATATTCGTATTGAAACATAAAACTCCTCCCCATGGAAGCTTTCCTTCTCTGTTCTGGATCCATGTGACGCCTGTTTTCGAATACCACCATGGGCCTGGTCACATTCTGAGTGACGTCCTCGTGGTTGCTTGCTGTGGGGAACGAAAGGAGAACGAAGGAGAAGTGGGTCATGTTCTTTGGGTGGGTTTGTTTGCATGTGACATTATTTTTTTATGTATTCCAAAGTTCAAGACACTTTCGTTAGTGGTGTTTTCATATTAAATGGGTAGAAAATAAAATAAATGTGGAAGACAATGTTGGGATTTGCTGTAATAATAGCAAAACATAATTTGTGAAAAAAATTTATATTTATTTTAGAAGTGAGAACTTTATCTTATAAAATTATAGCTTTATAATATTTCTATATAGAGTAACAGAGGACTTTATAAAATTATACATGATAAATATATTTGTATTAATAGTTAAAAAATGATATAATATTGATTTGACGTTAAAAAAAATTAATTATTCGATCATTATATACAGAATTTAATTCTTTTTTAATTATTCAGTCCTTGTGGTAATGTGACTTTAAGGTGTTGTTTGTTTTTTCAGATGTTATATGTCTGATGTCTGTATCTATGTCTGTAGAAGAAGATGTGGTCCTGAAGTCTCCAAAGTGAATATAGAAAACTGTTTGTTTTTTTTGTCTGCAAAAGTCAATCTGGTTATATATTAATGTAATTTTGAAAAAAACTTATTTGCAAAAAAGCTTATCCCTTAAACCCTCCATTCTTATAAAATTATGAAGTGCAAAACATGTAATAGTAATATTTTGTTAGGTAATCGATGTTGAAATTATGTGTATAGTACAACGTTTATAACTATACTACTAATTATATATGAATTTATGAGGTCATACACAAAGAATATTGAGACACCAATTAATAATATATATGTAGTATATATTATTTAAGTAGTAAAATATATAAAAAAAAGTTACTTTTCTATTTGGCTAAATAAGTTCAATTAAAAAAATAAAAGAAAATTTTATAAATTAATAGTTATTGATTAACTTAATTATTGATTAAATTTTTAAATAATAGATTATATAGTTAAATATATTAAATGGGTTATTTTTTCTCTTCCTCTATGTAAATGTTGTTTTCACAGATAAAAAAAAGCTATATTATAAGTCTGCCCGTCCACAGACAAATAAAGATCTTATTCTGTTTTATGTCTTAAAAAAATAAATCGTCTGAAATAAAAATATCTATCCATCCACAAATATAAGACCTAATAGAGTTTGTAAGGCGACAACTAAAATAACAATCAATTCTCTGACCGTAACTTGTATGTAAAAAGTGGTCTAAAAGCATCTATATTTGACTCCACTTTAATTAAGAAAACTCTACTTTAGTGTAGAATAAAAATCATGGAATGTCATTACAGATTTTTAATTTAAATATAAAATATAGAATATCTAAGTCGAACTTAATTGACCGAATCAATCTTAAACTTAATGGGTAGTTGTGATAATTTTGGTATTGAGTATTAACAACTTACCCTATTTTATGGCCAACTTTACTTCAAAGTTGAAGTTGACAAATCCAAAAACAAGCACTTACGCCCAAAAGTAGGAAATTTAGAATTTAGAGGAGTCCATTATAGTAAACATGCATAAAATATTTTAAAGCAATAAAAATTTAGAGGAGTCCATTATAGTCCGGGTACCATTGCTAATACACGTTTTTAGAAGTTAACGTTATCATTTTCATTTTCTAAAAGGTAAAGGTACAAAAAGATACTTTGTATATTTTTTTTCTTTAAAGCAAAGTACTTACTCACACTACAAAATATAAAGTAGTATATAAATTTGTCTCATTCTCAAGACTTGAATCCCTAACCTCTTAATTGTAAAGTTATCTAAATGCCGCTAAGTCATTTTTTAATTTTTATCTCATAACAGTTGTTCACTGTATGAAATGTATACAATTTTTTGTAAAACACAAGAACTGAAAAAATGCATTTTGTAAAAATATGCAACTAAGCATACAATTGAAATTTGGATGTATTATTTTTCTGACAAAGTGAAAAACAAAGATAAAAGTGACAAATGAGTCGAGTCAAGTTAATAGGTTCAAAGTACTCAACTCGAATCGACATAATTTGATAGATGGGTTGGTGGGTCAAAAGTACCTAAACCGGATATGATCTTCATAACCCGTTTAGAAAAACTTATTAATATCGTTTATGGTTTGGTTTCGCGTCAAAATGAGTCAAAGTTAATGGGTTACCTTTAGATTGGTGGGTTGACCTGTTAACTTGAACCTTCACACGGGCCTAACCTGAAAATTAAACGGGTTGGCGGGTGACAGGTTAATATCAGTTTGTGGGTTGCTTTCACGTCAAATGGGTCAAAGTTAATGGGTTACCTTTAGATTGGTGGGTTGACCCGTTAACCCGAAGCTTGACACGGGCCTAACTCGAAAATTAAATGGGTTGGCGGGTTTCAGGTTAATATCATTTTCTCGGTTGGTTTCGCATCAAACGGGTCAAAGTAATGGGCTACATATAGATTGATGAGTTAACCTGTTAACCCCGAACCTTGACACGGCCCAACCTGAAAATTAAAAGGGTTGGCGGGTTTCGGGTTAATATCGGTTGGTGGGTTGGTTTTGTGTCAAACATGTCAAATTTTATGGCTTACTTTTGGGTTGGTGGGTTGACCTGTTAACACGAACCATGACCAAAATTTGACCCAAAAAATTAAAAGGGTTTGCGAGTTTCGGCCCAAGTAGTTCCATGTCCGATTTAAATACGTTCCCGTTTCGTCCCCCGTTTGATTCAGATATATTCCGGGGGCAACCCTCTGAGGAACTTTTGACTCAAATCCATCAAGAGCTCGAACGTAGAATGGAGGAAATGGACATTGACCTCCCCTCGCATGACTTTTGATTGTATGCTTAGTTGCATATTTTTACAAAATGCATATTTTGACAAAAAGCGCGTGTTAAGTTCGTTGTAAAACTATGCAACTAAGTATACAACTAAGCATACAATTCCTCAAATCCATCAAGAGCTCCAACTTTTGCCTCTTCATTTATTTACGTTTTTTTCGCTTTTCTTTGTTGTTTTAACGTTTTTCCGTTTTTCTTCGTTTCATATACGTTTTCTTTTCTTTTTTTGTTTTTCTTAATTTTTAACGCTTTTTCGTTTTTTTCATTTCATTTACGTTTTTTTTTTTTCATTTTTCTTCGTTTTTATGATGCACCTAAACTTAAAATTTGATGCGTTGATTATTCAAAATATACAATAAAGTTTAGTTATTAAATAAAATAATCGTGCATCATACTGTAACTTGGTAAATCCAATGCATCATATTTATAAGTTATAAATGTCTGCGATCGAGTAAATGTACAATAAACATCATTATTATATAAGTCTAAGTGCATCATCGTTTTAGAATATGATGCACTAACTTATACTTTTATGATTCATCGTAGATATGAACTTTGGTGTTTCAAAATTTGGGTGTATCATAGTTGTAAAATATGTGGTACTGTAAATTTTGAAAATTCAGTGCATCATTTTTATAAGTTATAAATGTCTGCGATCGAGTAAATATACAATTTCATTATTATATAAGTCTAAGTGCATCATAGTTATAGAATATGATGCAATAACTTATGCTTTAACGATTTATCGTAGTTATAAACTTTGTTGTTTCAAAATTTGGGTGCGTCATAGTTATAAAATATGGTACTGTAAATTTTGAAAATTCATTGCATCATATTTATAAGTTATAAATGTCTATGATCGAGTAAATATACAATATCATTATCATATAAGTCTAAGTGCATCATAGTTATATAATACGATGCAGTAATTTATAATTTTACGATGCATCATAGTTATAAAACTTTGTTGTCTCAAAATCTGGGTACATTATAGTTATAAACGGAAAAAATGAAGATAACCGAAAAAACCGTCTTAAATGAAAAAGACGAGAAAAAACAAAAATAAAACGTTTAAAAACAAAAAACAACGATAAAAAATGAAAAAAACAAAAAAAATAAAACGAGAAAAAAGCTAAAAAAAAAACAAAATGTTTAAAGAACGAAAAAAATAAATCAGAAACAAAAAAGAAGGAAAAAGCGAAAAGGGACCCGAAGAAAAGCGAAAAACGTAAAAAAAACGAAAAAAATAAAGAAAAGTGTAAAAAACGAAGGAAAACGAAAAAAACAAAGAAAAACATAAAAGAACGAAAATAAATACGAAAAAAATAAGAAAATTAAAAAAGATAATAATAAAATAAATAAAAAAGAAAACAGAAATAAAGATAGAGATGAAAGATGAAGGGTGAAGAACTAAGAATGAAAGAGAAATAAAAAATGAAATAAAAAGAACAATTGTCCGGTTCTTATTAACTTCTCTTCCTACTCTATTAATTTGTCTTCTTTGTTTGAACCAAATCCTATAATATTCGTAAATTCTGTAATTAGCTAGGGTGTAAATGTGTAAAAACATGGAGCAAAACGTTTATTTTACTGTGGTACGCCGCCGCACTATAATATTCGCTCCCTCCTTATTTAATACGCACGGTTTCTCGCACATTTTTTCTCACTTGCGCTGACTGTAACGCTTTCTTTCTATCATTTTCTACTTCCATTTATTTTTTCAATTTCTCCGCCGCTTCAACCAAGGTACATCCACATTCTTAAACCCTAGGTTCTATTTTACAACCTCCTAATGCATGCTTATACATTACTTGTACTTGCTCTGTTTTGTTTATACTGTTAATTGATTGATATTACAAGTGTTTTTGACTATGCGGTTCTAGTTTATAAATATAGATACATATGAATGAATATGATTAATCTATTGATTCAATTTTGTTTTATGCACAAACCACGTGTGCAGATAGTAGAATGTTTTGAAGCTGAGTATTTTAATCAGAGTCAATTTTGTTTTTATTCATATCATGTGTCTGTCAATTTTTTGGATTTTGTTTATTATTTTTTGTTGCTTAATATAATAAGGTACGTTTGTATTTGTCCAATTTAGTCATTGTTAAATTTATTGTCCATTTTGGTTGTTACAAAATGATATCGTGTTCAGTTTGAGTCTTTCCATTCAGCAACATGATGACCTAATGAATTTAATAAATTGATGACGTGGTGGTAACCTAGTGAGGTGGCAAGTGACATGTCCTTTTTAGGTAATCAAAAGATGAGAAATGAAATGCTAAGTTACAAGTAAGTTTACAAAAATATATACAAAATGAGATGTTCTGATTATTAGAAAAGAGACTGTAAAACGAAATGAATCTGGGTGGTCCAAGTCATTTTATGTGCAGTCATTTGTAAATTTTTTGTAACTGAAGCATTTCTTTGATAAGATGTCTTAATGTCCCGTTTGGGCCATCGCATTTCAAGACGTCGTTGATTAATCTGATCATTAGGCTAATTGATGACACAAAACCACCTTATGATGACCTGACATAAATATATACTGTACAATGACTAAACGGTGACAGATGTAAAACTATGATGTTATTAAAAAAAAAAACATTGGATTTAATAGTAACTGTCTTTAAATTTATTTGATTTTTGATGAGTTACAACTAAAAATACATGTATCTCTAGATTTCTTTACTAATTTTGGATTATTAATGTTTTGAATCTGTCTATTATGTATGTGAAACTGACAACAGGATAAATATGGTGAGTTATAATGGAGATGCTATAAATGAACAAGGCAATAACATCACGAATCCGAAAAAAAGATCTTGTGGATTTGCAAAAGACGATTTCTTACCGGAAGAATCTTTTCAAAGCTGGTCAAAATACGGTAAGGCCTTACTGGAGACCAAAACACGACTGAAAGACCGTGTTCTGGCCCGTTCATCCGACCAACTTGAGCTCCATGATATGCGGGCCCGAAGCCAGAATGAAATGAGAAAGACCCTTAACTGGTTTGATCTTATTTGGTTTGGTATTGGAGCAGTCATGGGTGCTGGAGTTTTTGTCCTTAGTGGGGAAGCAGCCCGAGATTTAGCTGGCCCGGCTGTTCTGTTATCGTATCTCATTTCGGGCTTTGCTGCTTTACTTTCGGTCCTCTGTTATACCGAATTTGCTGTTGAACTTCCTGTAGCTGGTGGCTCGTTTGCCTATCTGAGAGTCGAGCTTGGTGACTTTATAGCTTATATTGCTGCTGGAAACATTCTTTTTGAATATGTTGTAGCTGGAGCCAGTGTGGCCCGTTCGTGGACCTCATATTTTGCAACATTGTGCAACCATGACCCAAATGATTTTCGCATAAGTGCCACTTCTTTAGCAGAGGGTTTTAACCAACTAGATCCTATAGCAGTTGGTATCTCGATACTTATTTGTATCATTGCGTCTTTCAGTATCAAGGGTTCATCGAGGTTTAATTCAATTGCAACCATACTTTACATGACTCTCATGGTTTTCATACTTGTGGCAGGCTTCACAAAAGCAAACACATCAAATTTTCAACCTTTTACCCCTTTTGGTATTCGGGGAGTTTTAAAGGCGTCATCCGTGCTATTCTTTGCATATGTCGGGTTTGACGGGGTTGCGACACTAGGCGAAGAAACCAAGAATCCATCTCGAGATATACCAATCGGGTTAGTCGGATCCATGATGATTGTCATCACGATTTATTCACTTTTAGCAACGGTTTTGTGTCTCATGCAGCCTTACAACCAAATCGACCGAGATGCGCCATTCACAATCGCATTCCAAGCTGCGGGAATGAACTGGGCCAAGTATATTGTCGCATTAGGTGCGTTAAAGGGAATGACAACGGTTTTATTGGCTAACATTATTGGTCAAGCTCGATATTTCACACACATTGCTCGAACCCACCTGGCTCCACCGATTCTTGCCGTGATCCACAAGAAACGTGGAACGCCCATGAATGCCACCATCATCATGACTGTAGCTAACTGCCTAGTTGCGTTCTTCACAAGCCTTGATATCCTAGCAAACCTTCTTTCAATCTCTACACTCTTCATTTTCTCACTGGTGGCAGTCGGGTTGATAGTAAGACGATACTACTCAACAGGGGAGACATCAGTCGCAGATAGAAACAAACTAATTATGCTACTATTTTTGATCATATCTTCAGCAATTGGTATCTCAATCCAATGGGCAATGAATGTGAATTCTTTGGTGGGTTATGTAATTATGGCTACGGTTTGGTTTTTAGCCACATTGGGACTTCAATTATCAGTGAAGCAAGCCAGGAAGCCGAAACTGTGGGGTGTACCATTGGTTCCATGGTTGCCATCAGCTAGTGTTGGTATTAATGTGTTCATCATGGGCTCGATTGATGGTGCATCTTTCTTGAGGTTTTTAGCGTGGACTGGTTTTTTGCTTGTGTATTACTTTTTTGTTGGACTGCATGCTTCCTATGATGCGTCAAAGGATGGTATGAAGGCAGAGATTAGTACTGCAGGAGTGGCCAAAAGTTGTGAAAACTTGGAACTGAAGACGATAACTACTACTGGTAAATGAGTTGTTCTGTCATGGGTTATGATTTATTTTCACAGTTTTGTTACCTTTATTGTCTTTTTAGATCATAAGTTGACATAGTATTTATGTAAAGTACCCCCATTGCACCGCTGTTGATCTTAATTGTGAGTATCGATCAACCACCGTAAGGTGGCCCTTGATCTTTTGTTTATTTTTATTTTTTTTGTATGCAATGGAACACATTTCTTGATTGAAACATTGATCTGTGAACGAACAATTATGTTGATGCTTACAAAGCGATAATAAAGTTCCAAATGACTAAGTTGAAGAAACGTAAAACGCTAAAATACGAAAAAGTTCCAAGTCAAAAAGTAGATTTGGCAAGATGAACAGGTACGACATGTTGGATAACTGATTAAATGGGTTTGTTTGAAATGGGTCATTATCTATTAATACTAGTTGTGGAAGGTTGTATTTGTTACTAGACTTTTGGCAATTTTCACTTATGTTGTTGCTCTATTTTTATCCACTAATCTATCTGTAAGGAAAAATAATGTCATATTACGTTTTCCAGATTGAATAAATAAAAGTTGTTTTTACATTTATATAAAATAATTTATGATAATATAATCATATTTTCGTATAAGAAAATAAGAGTTTATATTGCGCATATGAGATATGAGAACTTCTATAAATAAACACCCTAAACTGAATTTTGTACATCACATGTGCAAATTTAAACATAGCTTATCTAGAGTTACAAATATGAATAAATGTTTGAACACTCTTATTACACCAAAGAAAGAACGAAATCTACGTACAATGATAGATGTTTTTGCACCCCAATTTACAAATCGTATGCAATCTTCTATGCCTGGATTTCCGTCACCAACAACAAGTACATTCTTTAAATATCTTTCCATTTTCATATTCAATAGAAATAGAATATAAGACGAACCCTACAAAGCTATCTAAACCAAATATTCAAGAAATGAACTCTCGACTATTTTCACCCGATGCTACCACAAGAAATTCCCCGAGATACTCTTCCATTAAACCCGAAACCATATTATTAGCAGTAACTACCCATTTCCTTGCAGTTATATCATAGCACGCACTCTCAGCACTACGTTGGTAGAAGGGGTCAACTTTGAAATGATAGACATAATCTTGCAAGTATTGAACACAACTTTTTTGGTACGAAAGTGAGTGAAGAGAACGGGAATGGCATATGAGCGAGTTCACAAACATTTTTGACTAAGTGGAGCTTTAAACGATCGTAAGTCCTTTTTTGCCATAAAGAGGCATACAATCCTCCCGTTCAAGAACGACATTTGGGATAAAGAGGCGATTGAGACGTGCTTACGTTGCAATCCTGGCGAGTCCCGCTCCTACTATCATAACAACCGTCTCTTGCTATTTTCTTTTAGACTCTCCAATAAATATAGGATTTTTGTGAATTAGGATCCACTTATTTTTATCTATATATAAATATATAATATTTTATAACTATTTATAAATAATTAAAATTTCATGTGTTCAAGTAATTCAATACCAGCAAAACATATATAATATATGTTTTAAAACCAGCATAATATATACAATATATTTATCAGACTATTTATAAAATTTTAAAATATTATACATCTATATATATTTTAAAATTTTATAACTAGTATGATAAATTAATTACTCTATAACAAGACTTAACTAGATATCGCTTAATATCATAACTAAAAGCAAATCGGGGGTTGGGTGGGTATGGGCAGCCACTTCAAAACGGGTTCGAGTATAAACGGGTTTGGGTCTAAACGAACAATTGAAAAAAAATGAAGAAAACGTTTAAAAACGGAAAAATGAAAAAAACGAAATAACAAAAAAAGCAAAACGTAAAACTAAAAAAAACCAAAAAACAACAAATACGAACAACGTTTAAAAACAAAAAAAATCAATAAAACGAAAAAAAGATAAAAAAAAAAAGAAAAAAATGTTTAGAAACAAAAAACGTAAAAATTGAATAAAAACGACAAAAATTAAAGATTGAAAAAAAAACGAAAAAACTTTTAGAAACGGAAAAAAAAATGTTTAAAAATGAAAAAAAACAACAAAAACAAAAAAAAACGGACAAAAAACGTTTAATAATGAAAATACGACAAACATGAAAACGGTTTAAAAGCGAAAAAACTTTTAAAAATGAAAAAACAAAAAAAAATGACAAAAACGTAAAAAGGTTATAAACTAAAAAATGTTTATAAATGAAATAACGTTTATAACGAAAAAAAATGACAAAAACAACAAAAACGTTTAAAATCAAAAGAAACGAGTTAAACCATTAAAAATGACAAAAACGAAAAAAAAATCTAAAAAACTGTTTTAAAACGAAAAAATATTAAATAAATAGAAATTAAAAATATTATCTAAGTTTTATCTTGAAGAAGTGGATGTTGCTCAATGGGTACTCAATGTTGAGTCCACCTCTACCCATATAAACCCATTAATTTTTTTAATCAAGCCTAGTAAGAACCACTTTAATTTTTTTTAAGCCATTAACTACCCATAAATCTATTTTAAAAGTCCAGAATAGCCCAGAATTAAACATTTTGACTTATTTTGACACCTCCAACTAAAATACAATATATGTAAATTTTTTGTTCGGACATCCTAAATATTAAAATAAGAGACTACATATCTTTAGGAGAAAAAATCAATGTTTTAAAACCAAGGTCAATGGTTGACCGGATCAACCCTCTGGTTTTGGACTTGTCTTTAACATTTTCTTGACTTTTTTGACTTTTATCAAAATTGATTGAGGGTTAATATTTAATGAAACTCCATATTGACTATAAATTTACGATTTTAAAATTATAATTTTTTATCGCAAATTATGAGTAAAACTGCGTTAAAAAGTCAAATAATAAAAACGGTGACTTGAACTTATATGCTTAAACTTTTACAACTCAAATTATAAATTATTATATTTGAAATGAAATATATAATGAGTATGAACTTATTATAGAATTGTCAAAATAATTAATAAAAGAGCTGAACTATTAGAAAAATCATAAAAATAATCACTTACAAACTAGTAAATAAATATTTACAAGTACAAAACTATCACAAAGTTATAACTAGATCAGTTCACAATTAAACCGTCCAACAAGCATAAGGTTTGCAGTTCAAAACATGGAGTTGACATTTTTATTGTTTTTTATTTTTCTTTAAAGTTGAAGTTGTCCTACATCGATAGTAACACAAACCACAACCTACCATGACGTCCTATATATTCCAAGCCAATCACACTAGTAATTCCAACCTTACCACGATTGACATACTAATTTGGAACGTTGACTTACACAGTTCATAATTTAGAAAGAAAAAAGAAAAAAACCGAGTCAAAGACTGGTCCTGTTCACTAGGTGAAACTAGTCTGACCGGAGAACCGGTCGGTTCCAATCGAGCCGAAAAACACTGAAAACCACTGTTAATCTCTTTCGGGCCAAAAATGCAAAATTTCGGTGAATGTTCTTTGTATTGTTTAAGCAAAATTCCACAAACCACCAAACAACAAATCAACCACCATCTGCAACCACTACCAATCACTTGCATTGCCACAACCAACCCTCTGGTACCAACACCAACCACCGCTTCCACTACTACCGCCACCACCACTAATCAACCCAACTGCCATCACCACCATTGTCGCGAACAACTCACTCCCACTGCTACCAAATACCCCCACTCCATAGTACAAACCCTAACAACCACATAACTTAAACCAAAACTGCAAAATCAACGAAAAAAAATCCAAACGTTTTGATCGTCGGGGGTGTGTTGATGATTAGGGTGAGATGAAAATGGAAGAAAACCTTCAAGTTTCACCGTATTCGGCGATTTGCATGAAAATTACAAATTCAAAAAAACCGTAGGGTTCACCGGGTATTATTCGCATTTTGGTGATTCTAGTGGGACATGTGGCGTATTAATGTGGTAGGTGAAATTAGTGTTGACTGTCGATTGTTTCATTGACCGGCGATATATCTTAGACACACATCGAAATGTAATTGGGTTAAGGAAAGTTGTCGGATTCGTCGAAATGTATATTACTATTTGGCGATTTTTAGGTCTAATTTGTAAAAAGTAACTGACACGATTTATTTAATGAAAATGGATGAGTTAGACCGTTATTTAGGTAATTTCCTCATGTTCTTCCTATGGACTTTGTCACGTAATGGGTGGTATTTGCAATGGATACCACCTCACCCTCCAACTCACCATGAACTTCTCTATAAATATTGCATTACTGATGCTCTAACCTTATTTAAAAGCTAGTAATTTAATTAGTTTCTCTTTTCCATAATCATCGAACTTTTCTCGCGGAGAGAACCAACCATTTACTACACTACATAGACTGATAACAAGAAAAATAGATGAAAAAGGCTGACACGAAAACCACAAAAAAGCCACCAAACAAGAAGAAAAACCAAGCTCGAGGATTACCCAACACCATCAACTGCCTGTAGTACCATTGCACCGGGAGTAGAGACCCAATCATTCCATTTCATCGTCTGATTTTTACACGACTTTTTATCCACCGAAGAGAGGAAGATTGGGTTTCAGAAAGATATTGAAGTCCGTGACTTTTGATTCATCTTCTAAATTGGCATGCATTATTAAGTTCCTCAATTTTCAAATAAAGACTAACAAAGACCACACCCTGAAATGTCGTCTGAAGCATCTTAGAATTGGATTTCACTAAAGAACCGCTAATCAAATCAACAGATCAAGCACGAGTGAAGAATATTAAACTAACTCAAAACCTTGCACCGAGAATAGGTAGACACTCAATTAAAATATGATCACTATGGAACTAAAAGAACTCGATACACATACCTTAAAGAGACAAAAATTAAAGTCGAAAAGTCGACTTTCACTTAAAAATTCGAATTTAATTTGAATTCATGCTAAACCGAAAACATCAAATTACAAGAAGTACCTATTTTGTTAAGAAAACTAAATTTGATTACAATTACAAATTGCAGTAATCCTTAAATTTGAATTAATAAGTAGCCTTATCACTTGTACTGTATTTTCGAATTAAAAACTACGTAGAAAAGAAAAGAATGTAAGAAGAGAAAAAAATAATAAAAATAAAAGATTTTGCGAAGTTAAATTCTTTAAATAGAAAAAAAAGAAAAAATTTAAAATTTTCTTCCCACTCTTCTTAAATATAACAATAACAAAAATAAAATAAAAATAGAAACAAATATATATTAAAAACATCATCTCTTTTTTCATCGCCTTCTTTTCCTTTCCTTTAATTAAAAAAACTGAGAAAAACATTTTACTTTCAAATCCTTTCTTTCTCTTCTTTCTTACTACTAACTACTTTATGACATTAGAAAGCTTAGTATTTATCAGGAGGTAAATAACTATTCAATGAATAGTTATTTTACCTCTTTTCAATATATATATATATATTATAAATAAATATTTCAATTAATAGAAATTAATTAAAGAATTATTATATTTACTATTTTATTTTAAATACTTTAGCTTCTTGAATAAATGTTATGTCAATTTAAATAAGAATTAACACAGATTAATTAAAAAAAGATTGAGTCGATTTAATTTAATTCGAACTTATATTTATTGAACAACTTTCCTTTATTGCTTTACAATAAAAGTTGGTTACCTAATTGTTATGCTTACCAAATCTATTATAATATATCTCTATCAATACATAAACAAAACAAAAAATCAGTTATGTGGTTATAAACTTAGATGTATACATCTTTATATAAATTTACACACACGTAAGTAGTAAATATTGTTGTTATTTTTTTCTGTGATCGTAAAGTTATTTAAATTAGATATAAGTAAAAAACATGGGTTCAGCAGAAACCAATATATCTGAACAAGTGCTAGAATGAAAGGGATTAAACCCACAATATCTTACTTGGATATATGAAAGTTAAAAGAAGTTCAATATAACTAAAACATGTATATCTTCTATTACTATATACGAATGTTTAAATTAACTATATACGAAACAGTGTGTCTTAATACGTTGATTCTTAAATTGTATATTAATATAGTTATCACATGCGGCATATATTATCGTTCCGCAACGCGCGGATCAAAAATGCTCGTTGTTTTTCCTATTTATCAAGTTTTATAGGGATAAAAGAAGAACCAACTAACGTAAACAGATCGCTTCCAGTGAGATCAGAGAGGGACAATGCCTCCAGTTCCGAGAAGCAAATTTAATACTCCAGTTATCATTTTATGGGCTTTACTTTTCTTTGGAACCCTTGTTCTTGTTCTCGTACACCTACTCCTACTCCTACTCCTTCTCCTACTTTCTTTTTGAACATCTATCCATCCACTTTCTTCGTATTATATTTGATAATTAATAAATTTATATCTGCTTTTACAGAATCGAATTAGCGATAGTGGAATTGCTTCTTCAGAACAGCAACAAAAGACTGTAAGCAATAGTAATTAATTAATCTAACTGCTGTTTTTACCTAATTTATAGCTTATGCTAGTGCTATATTTGTATCTAAGTTTGCTCTTTAATTGTAACTTATTAATTTAACTGTTGTCTTTGACCTAATTTATAGCTTACTAGTACTACATTTAAATTGATGGATTAATTTATTAGGGAAAGGGATCAGGAGAAGGGGATCTAGATGAAGTTACAAACAGAGTTTATTTTGATGTTGAGATTGGTGGCAAGCCCATGGGTATGGCTATGTTTCAATTTTATTTTTGTATATTCTACTCTACCATACTTTCCTAAATACGAATATAAACCGCTTTACTTAAACTGAATTTGCATAAGCATTGTGCTTATATGTGAATATATATATATAGCTGCATAATATAAGAATCATAATCAACAACTCATGAACCACGACTAATATTATATTACCTAAATTCCTTGTCTATTTGATTTTCCAGAGTGACGGTCTTTTAATTTATATTTACCGATTTACCTATGTTTTAAGGATTGTGTGTTTTTGATACGTTGGATGTTGCGGATTGTAAAACTCTAAAGGATCGTGAGTTCAGGGGAACACATTTTTATAAAATTCCAAAACCAACCCATTCAAAGTAATATATCTGCTCGTGATAATCCATACATTGAAAAGGTATTCAAGTCTAAGTTTTATACTGTTATTAGGTTGATGTAATATGCCCCTGTTACATACAGTACCATGTTGAGGAAAACGACCAACAAATGATACAGATTACCCTCTGTTAAGTTAAATTTCTAGCGAACTTTGTATCTATGGTTGGTGAAATTTCATTACTTCATAAGAAAACGATAGATTATTCGTCTTGTATCATGGATCTACTTTCTTCATTCATGTTGGAGAATCAGTTAACGTTGTATTCTGTGCACGGCCAAATGGACCCCTCCTGAATTGCTACGAAGCACTAGTGCATGAATTTGACAAGGTGTAGAAGTACACATGCTTCTAAGAAGTTCCAATGTTTATCTTTGTTTTCCCTAATGATGTCTTTATTTTAGTAAATGGGATAAACGGAGGAGGTTTCCTTGTCCATGTTACCTAGGGAGGGAGATGTATGCGGCCTAACCGGGGAATCCCGTGACCGTTTCTGATCCTTTCCCTGGCCACCCCCACGATGTTTACCTAGGGAGGTTTAAACCTGAGACCTCTTATGAGGACATCATGATGCCTTACCACTCTAGGCTACCATGGTGATGGTTGATGTCTGTAGTTTAGTATTATTATGAATTGGAATGAGGCTCAATTGACACCAAAAGAATAGCTCATCAGATGTTGCATTGTATGTTAACTTCTTATGTGGATTTATCATTTATACTTGAACACTTCTCTTTCAGGACGGATAGTCATGGGCCTCTATGGGAAGACAGTGCCAAAGACAGCAGGTACAGAAGCTAAGCATATTAGAATTGTCCAATGTTTGTACGTTTTGAGGTTCATTAATGTGAAACACACTTGACAACTACGTCTTTTTGCAGAAAATTTCCGAGCTCTTTGCACAGGTAATAAAGTAACTTATGATCACCTTAATATGTATTCTACTCTATTGTAAATGATATTGAACCAATATTCTTAAATGTTTTAGGAGAGAAAGGAATTGGGAAGAGTGGAAAACCTCTCCACTACAAAGGGAGCACATTTCACAGAATCATACCAAGCTTTATGATTCAGGGAGGTGACTTTACTCGTGGTGATGGGCGTGGTGGAGAGTCTATATATGGTGAAAAGTTTGCTGATGAGAACTTCAAATTGAAACACACTGATCCTGGTAATAGCAGCTAACATTTTGTAATAATAATTAAAAAGAAATATCAAGTCCTCCTAGCAAGATTCAAGTAAATAAGATCCTGATGGAATAATGAATTTTCAAAGCATCATTTTTTTTTCAAGAAAGCATTGTTCTTGCTATGTTGGTCGATGGCACAAAATGGGTTGTGTACTTGGGTTGATCCACAACACCGGCTCAAAATGGGTTGTGTACTTGGGTTGATCCACAACACCTGTTTTTTAGTTTTATAATTCTTCGGTGTTAAAATGATTAACACAACGAGTTAGGAAGTTTTATGTATTTAAATACACTTTGGACTTCAGATGACGTTGACCCATTTGATCAGCTTCCTTTTTAGTTAAATCTTGTAACTTAAGTCGTTTGACCCATTAGAGATAATCATAAGCCAAGTCGACCCATTTCTAAGTAAACTGGTGCCACCTCTAGTTTCTTTATCTTCTAAAAATGGAATAAAAACACCATAGTCTGCCATAATGACCAATTTGGAACTGTTAGTACCAAGTAATGATTTTTTTTGCATCTGCACTTCCATTAGTTGGCTAAAGATGCTATTGTCTGCACTTTTGGTGTTTATTTTGTCATTATGACAAGTACAATGGACTAGTTTGCAACTAAAATTGAAGTGAGGTGGTTCAGGAATTCAATCACTTGGTCTGAATGCTTCTTTTATTGATCTGAAAACAGGGGTTCTGTCTATGGCGAATTCTGGACCGGACACCAATGGTTCTCAGTTTTTCATCACCACTGTTATAACTAATTGGTAAGCTTACTTAGTACAGTTTGACCTTCGAGGTTAACACCAAAAAAATTAAAAATTGACACTTGCTTTTAAAGTTTCATATGGATTTGAAAACTCCTGGAGATCTTGAAAGAAGCCATATCTATTTTGATACTGAGAATATATCCATTGTACCTAAAAAGTCAACCAATCTCCCTTTTTATGTGTGGACTAACTTTTGGTACTTAACATTTTCAGGTTGGATGGACGACATGTAGTGTTTGGTAAGGTGGTTTCAGGAATGGATATAGTTCACAAGATTGAAGCCGAAGGGAGACAAAATGGTTCGCCTAAAAGCAGTGTCATTGTCGTTGACAGCGGGGAACTACCCTTGTGATTCCTAACTATTATTTCCTCTTAAACATTTTCATATACTTCAAATTTCAAAAAGTGTCCAACTCTTTTCTTTGCATATGTTCGAATGTGAAAAGGAGAAGGAACGTGTGTAACGTGTAACAGTTTCTCAGTGTTGCTTTTTACAAAAGGATACTACTTGAAAAAATTTCTCCAAACCTGTTGTTATGTTTAAAGAATAATTGATATATACATCAAGTTTTTTGTTTGGCTCATAGCTTATAAGCTCACATTTTTGAAGATAAGCAAATAAGCCAAGAATCTGGAGCTTATTTCTCACTCCTGAAATAAACAAATAAGCTTAAGCAAAAAAGCCCATACAAATACTAACTGTGAGCTTATTTTGTAAAAAAGCTTACCCAAACAACCCCACTGTTTTATGCAAAGGAGTAGTAAGTTTTTAATGCAGCAATGTTCATCATGCCAATTGTATGAGAATGAAACATCTAAATTAACTAGTGTTAACCGGTAAAACCAACAATAATAAAACCTTAGATTTGTATCAGTCCAAATAACTCATCCAATCATGTAATTAACAACATAACATATATTACATTCATAAACATAATAATCAAAACCAAAATCAACTCCTAAATACTCAAAATTAATAATTAACATCATAATCATACAACACCAAACAGATTAACTCTTACAAACATTATCCGCATCATTCTCCGGATTCCGCTGATGAAACACACTCGAAAAATTCGTAGAAAGATTGGAATAAAGCGCCACGATTTTCGACACATTATTATTAATCTCTTGAATTAAAGCAACATTATTGACCATACTTTCATGAACTTTTGACCGATGATTCTCGTTAACTTGCTCAATCAAAGCTCGATTCCGATCCAATACGGTTTGAACTTCACGGAAACCATCGGTGAAGCTGCTCCAAATAACCTCCGATTCTTCTTCGTTGTTGTCATGTTCTTGTTGTTGTTGAACGTTTGATGATTCGTCCATGGTGGATTCAACGTCGGATGAAGAAGATGAATCGAGGGTTGTCATTCAATTAAACCATTTTTCTATCGGATTTGATTTAATCAATGTGTTTCTCACTCTTAAATCCACGTGAATGTAACCGGTTCGGGTCGGGTCAAATAATGTCGGTTAATTGAATTCTTAACTCCATTTTGGGCTTTTAGGTAATATAGGCCCAAGGAAAAGAATGACAAAACTAGCCCAATAGCAATAAAAACAAAAGTTTTGATTTACAATTTTGGGCTTGAAAAATACACTGGAGAAGTGAACACTTAAAAAACCATTACTATCTTGTATGATGATTAGATGATTATACAAAAAATAAAGCTTAGTCATTTTGTAACATCTAAAAAGAAAATAAGAATAAAAAAATCAAGCAACATGTTATTGATCAATTATTATTAATGCAGAGTACTCGTTGAAATACAAAAACAATTAAATCACAGTTAATTAGTTTGACAAAATGAAAGCATTTCCTTATCATTCTCAAATATCTCCATATATTCTTCATCCAACATAACCAATGCTTCAATAGCCTCACCATCTGCAGTATCCATGAGCAAAAAATTAGGTTTATCTGTTTCTCTAAGTGCAAAAGTTGTACCCATGGGTCTTCCCCATCCATAATCCAACTTATTAAAAGGGAACCCATAAATACTAGAACATATAATCAACCCCTTCTCAAAATTCTCCAAATCTTGAGTATACCCTCGTAACGATTTTAAACATTCAGCAACTTCTTGCACAATTTGTATTCCTTCAACTTGTAACTTCTCTTTTTTCATCTTCGTGACCAAAGTACTTAAAGAAGTTTCACTTGTATGCTCGATTCGTACCATCACAGCTCTCACAAAATTTCCAATCGTTGTTAGAGGCAACTTTGGGACAAATTTGCTACGTATATTAACCATGAAAACCAAATAAGACGGCTTAAAGCAACCAGATTTTAAGCTAGCTGCTTCCGCTGCAGTTTTGTAAATTAAAGATGTCATGACTTCAAAGCGTGTAGGTCTAATAACATTAAAGCCCAGTTTATTCGTAAGCTCACTTAATTTCGAATTAGGGAACATGAATTTTATTGGCACCACATTATTCCAAAGTTTCGTCTTCTTATTCACTTTCACTTGATCAAGCTGACTATTCGTGTCTACACGAGGGGAGTTAATAAAATGAGGCTTGAGTATTAGTTTGTGTTCGCCAAAACATGCCACGTAAGCCCAATGACTAAGAAACATAATTAAACTCCATGCGTCCCCAAGTAAGTGTGACAAAGAAATCGCTATAGCAACTCCACCACATGAAAAATGAGTAACTTGAATTGCAACTAATTGTGTTGTATGAGTGTTGTACACAATACCATCAGGAAAAAGTTTGTCCAAATTTTCATCTTGTCCACTCATATGTTGATATTTTTCCAATTTGCTATCGTTTTTGGCTTCAATAAATAAAACTCCTTCATCGTTACATTCGACGAATAATGGTGTTGTTGGTGTACGCAACCTGCCTACAAAAGGATAGTAATGTGCTAGGTTATGTGATAAAGATTTTTTCAGCAGGGTGACTTTTTGGTTGGAAGTTAAATTGGAGTTGTTATTGTTTGGGTAGAAGAGAAGCATTGGTGAACTTGTTGGGTAGAGTACATCAAGTTGGGAAAAAATTATAAGTTTGAAGATTAATAGGAGTTGGAGATGAAGGTTTGATTGTTTCTCTTGAAATGATTGTGTGAAGTAGCCTTCTTCCTAATCTTAACATCTTTCCTACGATCATCTCTTTTTTTTGTTTTCTTTTTTTTTATGTTTTTGTTCTTTTCTTTTTTGCAACAACAACTTGGGCTTTAAATCTGTGTTGTAGTTTATGGTAGGGGGTTAGGTAGAGCTTTAAATTTGATAGCTCAGTGGCACAACAAAATCATGCGTTTTAAATAATTTTTTACATATAAGTGAAAAAAAGGAAATTCTTATAAGGCAAGAAAAAGAAATTTGTCTTTTTTAGCCTTGATAAAAAAGGAAACATTACATACAATATATGAAAATTACAAGTTCGATACATACAATATACGAAAATTACAAGTTCGATACGTAATAGTACTTTTGAAAGGTGGTTACATACAATAGTAAAAAATGTAAAATTCGACACATAACCAAATAATAAACCCTAATTAAAAATTATGACAAATTTTGTTCACATGAAATTTAATTATTTAATTATTTAATTATATATTACGATATTACGTAGTTAAAAACAGAGATCAATTTTCATAAGATAATGACATTGTTGGACCCTTTTTTCAAAGTTTAACTAATAAAATAGCCCATGTTATTTGATTTAAATATTTAATGAAAATGAGCTTATTTTTTAAACCTACATATATAAACTATATATGTATAAAATTTGAAAGTTCAACCTAAATGAAGACTCTGTATAACTGTCCATTGGACACCCCTTATCTCCGGGCCTGAGTAGGTAGATTTGCTGCAGATAAAAAACAAAAAGCTGAGTTGCTGAGGGTTGAAATCAATTTAACACGCGGCCATCAACGTTCTAGCATATCAATTTTCATATTATATATATATATATAGGTTGGGGATCAAGAGGGAAGTAAACTAATTAGGAAAGTAGGGAAACAAATTTCAACCATTAATTTCATCATAAATGAATGTTGTTAACATTTATATGTGATGAATGTTACTCAAAATTTAACATTCATTCATCACAAATGAATGTTAAAAATGTTTTTTTATGAAAAAAATCAAGAGCTAAGATTTACTTCTCTCCTTCCCTAAACTTTAAAGTTTCTGTACGGATCCTTCCCCAATATATATATATAATTTAATTTGTATAACTAAAACTATGTCTATCCAATAAAATAATTGACATAAGTTTCCTACTAATTTTCTTTTCTTGTATTTATAAATGAACTTAACATTCACCCCAATTAATGATTATGTTAGACATAATTTTAGGTAGGGCTATAATCGAATCGAGTCAGTTTCGAGATCGGCTTGATAGCTTGACAAACTTTTACAGTATATGTTGGAGCTCGACTAGAATGTGATTTAGAATGGCTCGAGCTGAAATCGAAAAGCTCAAACTTTAATATAAAATAAATCTTTAATACTCAAATCTAAATTATACTCATTCTAAAAATCAAGTTCAATACCAAAACTTATTTCAAAATACATATACAATTAAAATAAATCATGAAAAAAGTTAAAAACTTTGTATATAGTCTAACAATTTTATAATTTAATAATAGTATCATATATAAATTCAAAATTACATATATATATATATATATGTGTGTGTGTGTGTATACACGTATACATATTCATTAAGGCTTGAAAAACTTGAGTTCGGTTCGTTATATATTTTTATGAGCACCAAGCTCGGGCTCGAACATGATAAAACCTCAACTCAATCGAGCTCAAGCTCGAGCCGAGCTCGAGTTGCTGGATAAAAGTTTAACTCATTTAAACTCTTATTTTAGATATAATATATTGATAGACTATTGAGCATTATACTTTTGAATTAATTGTTTCATTATTCATTTAACTTTAATTTTTTACTATCGTATGGTTCTAACTTTAAAAAATTCTATTATATGAGATAAACTTTCAAAATATCTCTATTGTATGTTGATTTGCCTTTTTTGACCTTAATAGAGAAAGAAATTTTCCTTTTCTGAAATTGCTAAAAAGAAATATTACATACTGTAAAGAGTGTTGGTCCCGGTTTGTCAACTAAAACGTTTTAACTACTAACAACAAATGTAAATAGACAAACAAATTCAAGTTTAAAGTTTTCTTTTATTGATATGAATCAAATGAATACTTTACAGAGTTTACTTGCGGAAATAGACAAGACAGACAAGTCTAAGTAAACTAACTTGTGACAAATTTGGTCTCAACAGCTTATCAGCGAATAGCTCGCTGATAAGACTTAGTGATCAACACTTAACAGATAAGTAAGGGCACTTGGTTCACTAGAGAGTAGGAACGTGCTTTATCAATATTTGATCTCGAATACAAAATTCTGGACATTTAATATGGTTATTGAGCGTGGTATTTATATTCTCACACAATGAGATATAAGTACAACACGTGTCAACACCATATTAGTTGGGACAATAAAGTAACTTTTAACATTTGAAAGTGACAGTACATCCTAGGATTAAAGTTTATACATTACTTTATTCCTAAGTTACAGAAGAAGGTAAAAGGAATTAAATGCAAATGTACAATAAGTGATCGTACATATCTTAGAAAAGATATGCACGCTTTCTTGTATGATGCATAAGTTGACCTCCTATTGTACGTTGGGTATTTGTCAGACCCAATGTACTTTCAGGTAAAGGCATGAACCGCTGGTCAGTAGAGCAGTGATGATTTCCACATCATTGAACTGCTCTCTGTCTCTGTCTTCAGTCTTCGACTTCAGCAGATGGAACTTGATCTTTTCAGCGACAGCCTTAGTAACATGAAGGTTGAATGATCATCAGCGAATGATGATGCTTTGAGAATGCTTCAAGTTACAAGAGAATCACTGCTAACATATGCAGTGATTAGAGAAGAATAAGAAATATATTCCAAGTGTTTCTGTTCGCTGATCAGGTTTGATCAGCGACAGTTTCTCTTTTCTACTCTAACTTGTTCACTGCTAACTGATGCAGTGAGCTATAAAACTTAAGTGAATTTGTCATCTATAAATTACATTTAGTGGGGTCTATGACCCAACAAAGAGGTTTAAAAAGTTTACCTCATTCAATAGAAGTTCTAAAAATTGGAAGTATATAATAGTAAAAAATTAAAATTAAATGTATAATTAAATAATTAACCTTATATTTTTTTTATAAAATACAGCCATATTTATATCATGCATAGCAGATGTCGAGCGACCTATTATAGTACTCTATCAAAAGCATATGAACTCTAGCATGATATATAAAAGATGTCGTAATTTAAGAAAGGATAATCTTGGTCATCATATTATAAGCCGTCGTAACTGATTAAATGCCTTTATGTGTTCGGTGGTTTGTTATTTGGAGCCGCATATTTTTGGTATTATTAACTTCTTATGTTATTTTCAACGTATACATTATAATATCAAAATTAATATTTTTAATTTAAAAATTCATCTACAATCAATTCATCAAATTTAGTGAAAATTTTAGTGTATATCATATTTTTAAATATTTTGTATCAAATTCGATGCAACATCAAACATTATATCAAATTTTTCAATTTTCGAATTAACACTTTTGATAAAAATAATTTTATTATATAAGTTCAAAATTTATAAAAATAAACGTCATTAATTATATAATTTATTTAAATATATTATACTTTATCTACAAATAGACTTGTGTTAAATTTGTATACAAAATAATTTTTGTTTACATAGATACTTTGTTTCTGAATCCTCAGTTCTCCGTAGGCTGCATAGATGGCCAGATGGGGGCATTTTTGTATAGTTTTTTTAGTACTTTTTAGGCTTCTCCGGAAAAAGAGCAAATATGTAATTTTACCATTATTATGTATCTTTCATTTTTTTAAAAAGATTAATGTATTAAAGTTCACAAAAATATTTATGTAGTGTATAAAATGGAATTATGAAAGGGATTTATATACATCTTACATTTTTTAAAGTCTAAAGAATTAAAGTTTACTGAATTATTTATATTTATAATCTTAAACTCTTATAAAACATTTAAACTTTAAGGCTTAATGTTTAAAAATTAAAATATTGAAAATTACATTTATGCCCTTTTTAATAATATATAAACATAGAAATTAATAATCAAATCGATCTATATTTAATTGTTTCTTTTAGTTTATACACTTTATAATTATCTTTATTTGAAATATAAGTAAATAATAATTAAAATACAATTATTGTGATAACATAAAGTATAAATAAAATTGAAAAAAAAATTCTAAAATTATTATCATTAAAACGAATATCATTATCGACTATTATCATATTTTATTTTTATAATCACCGCATTACAATGAATCATGACTAGTAATATATAAAGAGTTCTACTCTTTATATACTTTTATATACTTATGATTAATTTTTTTAGAAGTAATAAGTAAAAACATAACTAACATGTCCATGCATTACCTAAAAATTTCATTAGTGTGTATGTCTTACTTAATATAGAACAAATAATGTCCATAGTATAACATATCATTAAATAATACATATCTCTTTATTGTTTGTGCATAATATAGTGCATATGGTGCAAATTTTATTGTCTAAATTTATTTAAAAACATAAAAATTAATGTAAATATAACTACAAATTCTAATAGACCACAATAATTTTCAATTAAAAACTTGCAAAGATTAAATAAGAATATCGTTTATAGAATTTAAAGTTTGATATGGAATTGCCATTACCTTGTATCACCATACGTCATTATTCTAAATTATATATGAATAATTGTTCACTAGAGATGGCAGAGTGAGTGATTATGATAATACTAATAACTAATGTTTTGAAAACTCGTTCGATCGGTCCGGTCTAATCGGTCGTATCAGAAATTTTGATGTTATCGGTCGGTTGTAAACTGATTTTGGGCTCAGTTTGACCTAAGTTAAGAATCGGGCGGTTTACCGGTCCAACCGGAACCGGATTCGGCCGATTTCAATCTTTTTTTTTTCAATTTTGATATACTCGTTTCGCGTGCAATGGAAAAATGAACACCCACATCTCCGGCCATTTCTTCATCTCAGTGTTTGGTGAACGATTTTCTGGCGATTGGTTTTCGGGTTACGGGGGCCAAGGGGGTAGTCGGAAGTAGTTGGCCGGAGCTCCATTTCCGTCCGCCGGTGATTCAGAAGTTTTAATTTAGACAAAAAAGCTGTGACTTTTGGGTCTTAAAGATGGAAATGGGTGGATTGTGAGGTGGATTTTTGATGAAGATGGAAGGTGGGTAGTAGATGAGGTAGACCAGTAAAGAAGTAAGTATAAATAAAGAATTAAATGAAGTGAATAAAATAAATAAAATGATGAAGAGAGAAAGAGTGACACCGGAGATCTACATGAATTGAAAGTGACCTTTCACTCACCTACTTCAACAGCTAATATCTACCGGCTTAAATCTGGTTGACCCAAAAGTTGGGCCAAAGACTTAAATTTTGTTATGTTGTTGAAGCTTGGGCCAAAACTTTGCATGGTGGTAGCACTTCAGCTTGGACCCGTTAATAATACAAATTCGGTTGGGCCGGTCCGACCGGAACCAATAATCTCTCCGTTTCAACTTAAAAATCGATTTTCAAAACATTGTTAATAACAAAGGGGGTCATTGCAAACATCCCTCCCTCTCTAAGACACGTTTATGCATACATACACATAGTGGGGGTATTCTCATTGTATGTCTAAGCAAATTAAGTTCGGGTCAAGTAATGTCAAAGAAAAACACAAAGAAAAACACAACAATGATTATAACTCATAATTAACCCTTTTATTTTTATCTAAGTCCGATAATAATTGTTAGATGAAATCCCATATATAAATTACTTATCTACCTTTATATACTTAACTATATACAAAACATTTATCGAGTTGTCTTTAAGTCTAAATTACCTTTCAAATTCTACTAACTGCCTCACTATATGCCTCACTATATGCTAATTATAAAACTCACTCAATTACTAATTATGAAGTATAATGTATAACTAACTGATTATGATATTAGTTCTTGTCATTATATGTTAATTCAAGTTTAAAATTCTCACTAATTATATATGACAACACAATTTCTTGAAATTAAGAAATTAAAGATTAAAAATCATCAAATCGAATCAAATAGATGCAATTGTTTTATAAGTTTCTTTTGTATATCAAATTAGTTTATAACTCGCGAATATGCGGGACTGCCACATAAACTTAATATAAGAAATTACTTTAACGAAGTGATCAATAGAATAAATATTTATAATTTGTGAAACATTTAAACAAAATAATGATGAACAATTAGTGTATAGTTTAAATAATAAAAATAAGTATATTAGTCATTATACAAGACCAAATCATATTAAAACGTAAAAAGCATGTCGGTTTTTTACTCATTTCGGATGAAGTATGTGTTTGAAATACTTAGTAACATAGAAATTTTGCGGATATGAGCTGTGTAACATGTAAAATACCATGCGTGTCATATCAATAAATCATTTTTGATACATCTTGATCACGTTTAGTTTGATATATTGTACGTAGTAATAAAATGCCTTATTACTTACGTATGTTGCCATTATGAAAGTCTTCATTTGAAAAATTCTGGTTCACAAAGAAGAAATAAAACTGACTACATTGGCACTGATGTATCGATATATATGACGTTCGGATCATCTGATTAGCAACAATATAGCAACTGAAAATCGATGTTCGGTTCTTTTTTAATTATAAAACATGATTATGGTCCAATTCTTACATGCCATAAATACTACGTAGAGTGAGAATAAAAGTCACGCGAGAAGAGAAAAATTAGTGGAACTTAATTTAATTAACTACGAACACAAAAATTAGGTGGTACGTCAGTCAAATCAATTGAGATCGATTAAATATCGAATTTAATGTATTGACCTTGAGACTTAAATATACAGGATAACATATCGTCGAATAACTGATATATTTTTCTGATTTAGTAGTGTTTCTTTATTGTGTAACTTTGCTACTAGTGATATGGTATCATAAATAATATATAAGAATCATATTTGTGACATTATTATTTTAATTTAAAATTTAATTAACTTATTAAAAGTTATAATTTAATTAAAATAATTTTTTTAAATTAAGTAAAATTAGAAATTTGATGACATCCTAAATTATAATTTAAAAAAATAAAACAAATAACTATTTTAAGGATAAACATAGTATACAAGATAATTAGTAAATAATACTACTAACATTATCTAAATTATATACTATTAATTTATTAATTAATTAACATTTTTTATATTTATTAAAAACGTATATTCAGGAACAAAAGGAATCGGATAAAAAACAATCGTCCAATTTATGTAAAACTTATTTAGGTATGTAGCTTTGGGTTTCAAGTTTATTAATAAAGTTTCAACGTTTCATGAGCATGTCTATGACTTATGATTAATATAATATAATATGATATGATTTATTAAAGCATCTATATTATATTAATTTTTAATTCAACAAACTATATTAAAATTATAGTTTGTTTGTATTTTCATGAATATATGGAGTATTTTTTAATTTAGGATGGAACAAGACATATTTTGTGCAATAAGATTAATAATGATTTTCATTGTGATTAGATGTTCTATTATCATAACTTTATGATATGCATATTGTTTTTAGGTAGTTTCATTTCAAAAACATAGTTTAAGAATCATCTAATAATAAGATTCAAGTGGAAGAAGATAAAACTTAATTAGCATTCAAATAAATAAAAGACAGTTATTTATTCAATATCAGTGTGTATAGAGGGTTTTTTAAGTACTCTATTATTTTTTGAAAAAATTATTAACGCTTAAGATATATAAAAAAGATGTATGATTATAAATTAATTGTTATATTTATGTTAATAGTCTTATAGCTGATTACTATTTTACTTACAAAAAATTTATGTTTAAAATCACCCTCAACTATATGTAACATACATTCTTCTACTATATGTCTTTTCTTTTTTCTTTATATTTTTGGTTGCGTAACAGTTTCTTTGAGGTTTTTAATAGTTTTATATTGTTTGTTATATGAAGTGCTTCGAATTTAAGATTAGTAATCATATTTCACGAATTACACTTGTAATTATTTTCAAAAATGTTCAAATAATATTATTTCTTATTTTTCAAATGATCTGTATATATACACGGGTGTAAAAATTAGTATACATCTAGTCTAGGTATACTACTATTTTATCGGATTTATTGATTAATAAATCAGAGAGTATGTCTTTGACAGTTTGACCCATTTGGATTTAATAAACTTTATACTTTTAATGACTGTCTCATTTAAGTTTTAACTCACAAAATTTATTCTTTCTGAAACAAGAAATATCAAACAGAATTCTATTTGATATCATATAATTCATATATTCATATTTAGTGAGTCTAATAATTAACCAAGACCTTCATGTGTATAAAGAGCAATACTACTACATAGTGAAATTATAGTTTACAGGTTACACAACATATAATGAGTTTTACATCGAAAGATTTTTCTATTATCATTGTTATGCTCAACCTATTGGATGCTACTAAGGATGTATGCATCGAAACATATAATGAGCAATACTACTAAGGATGTATGCATGAAACAAGGAATGAATGCTACTTGTTTTAGATTCATTAGAGAGTTGTTACAGAAGCATCGAAGGGAGAACAATAAAACCAGATACTCGATTATTGATACTAATAATCTCAGTCATTGTGATAGAAAATGTTGCTTTACTTACAGTCAAATTCGTGTGTTTTGCAATTCTGATTCACCACAAATTTTTGCACAAATAAAATGACATTTTAGTCCCATTGAATTTCTCTGTGGAAGGTCCAATCAGACGGGTTTAGGGTCGTTTTACCATCTGAATAAACTAAATCGTAGGGCGAGTCTTCTGAGAACTCTGTGGGCATAGATTTCCAGTGCAGACTAGGTTTCCATTCTGCGTTTTTGAGCACTTTTAGTATCTCCTCAACAATTACCTTGCTGCCTTCACCAGATAAATGCACCCCATCTCTGGAAGAACAATATAGAATCAATAGATATTAGTAAAAAGTAGTATGAGAGGTGTTAAGATTTATATTGATATTTAAAAAAAAAAAAAAAAAAACAATAGGTTGCTACGTCTATGCTGTTCTGAAATAAGAGGTTTTATACACAAGTTTTATATCAAATGAAAAGTATAGGTCTTCCATGTTAGTGATTTAAAACTACTACCTCTTTGGATTTATTGGCATGGTCATAACAATTTAGAAGGTTGGCATGATGAGTGAGTTATGTAACGGGTCAAAAGGTATTTAGGTTGCAACAAATATGTTTAAGTGAATCGCTATTAGTTTGATACCAATAATGGGAGCCGCTTGAGTATGTTAAGGATATAGTTCTTTATATTAGAAACATTTTTAAACATTTAACGCGTTAACTATGACTACAAAAACAATGATTCACAAGCATCATCTAATTCTCAGAATTAAAACAATAAAACCATTTAGGAAGTCATTGGTATTGATATTAGACTTCTGAGGACTTGCAAATCGTTTGACCCATTCCCTTTTTAGTTAAATTGTTATTTTACAAGACCCGTTTCAGATATGTACAACCCAAATTGACCATTCATGAGCGAGAATGGGTTGAGTATGCTAACTTTATAATTTTTACATCAACAGAAAGTGTGTTTTGAAAGGATTATAGGTAAGAATGCTTACGTAAAGCAATTTAACCAATTTTCTCGTTTCTGAATTGCAGTCCAAAGATCGATAACTTTTATTTCCATCTCATTGCACAGCTCTATACAAGCTTCTGAATATATTCGGCACAACTCATTTGTTCGAACAAGTTCACTAAAGATTGAGCTGTTTTTACATGGCAATACACTAGTCTTAGATGTATTGGTCAAATAGATTATTATGATCAAAATTGACAAAAACAATAATAGTCATACTACCTTGTGCTTTCACGAAGTTTGACTTCATCAACCGGTGGGCAACTGAGAAAAATGAGTCGAGTTGTGTCTGAAAGGCCCTGATTTTCATATTGGTGTCAGCATTAAGAGTATGTGTGATTTGAAAGTGATTATGCGATAAAGAATACAAATAATCCCTAGAGTTTAGTTGAATTCATGGATTGAGACCATTCCAATTAGTCTAATAAATTCTGGTGGTCTGTTACACTAGTCAATTTACATATTCTACGAAAAACAGAGTCAGTAGACATCATGAAACAAATGGTACCTTAAGATGGCTAGCAATTTTTCTCATGTTTTCAATATATTCAGGAAGAGGGACATGAGGACCTAGACCAGATGAGTGAGGTCCCATAGAATCATTACCACCAAAGTAAACAATGATCAATGCAGGCTGACTGGCAGCATCCTAGAGACAATAAGAAAAAACAATATATAACTTTGATTTTAAAAAATAATTAGGTATATAGAATAAATATTTAACTGGCTATCAAATATTTACCTTAGGAAAAATTTGATCAAGAACCTTGATAGCACGTCTAGAATTCCAGCCATAGTACCCTCGCAACACTATATCTGCCTGCAGTAGTAAATAAAAACTGCACACTGTAAAGACTGGCGATAATATACGCATGGTCAACACTAAGATCAATGACCATGCTCCATTACCATTAGACTGCATATTAGATAGAACCCATAAATATATATTTATTAAGTAAATTTAAAGTTTCTTCAGTTCAAACAAGATGCATAGAAGTGAACACTTCTCAGAAACTTTAGGCATAGTATAAGAAGTGAATCACAGAGTCAGACTTAGATGAACAACAAAATTGAATAACTATGTCTCTTATTTTCAGAGCACATAAAAAGCTTTTTTCTTTATCATTGCTGGAATGTTGGTCAAGGATCTTATGTACTATTTTGGTTATGAGTAATCATGGATAAACTATCTATTTACACTCTAATTCTTATGTAATTACTGAACTTAAAAAGATTATCCGTTCCCACTTTTTATTTGAACAAACTAAACTGTTAAATTAAGTACTTTGGTAATAACAGAAAGTACTGTTTAGTGCTAATATATTCCCTTCACTAAACATATTTTGCTTTAATTATGTTTGGAATTGATATAAAGCTTGATTTCCATCATTATCAGTTATAGTTTGATAAAACTAGCAAAAACTGATCATACTAATATACTATTAATAAATTTATATTAACCCCCCATGCACACATGTGCAGTAGAAACTCGATAGAAACTTAATAAATTAATACTCCATTAATTAATAAACTCTCTAAAATAATATTTTTTACAGATCACGATTCTGGAATAGGGTGCTAAATTAATAATTTGCTAAAATTATAAGATAATATACTTTTTATAATTTCTATAGACCCCATATAAAATATAAATTAATAATTTGTTATAAACTTAAATAAAGGTTCCTTAAAAACGACTTAATTGTTTTTTCTTTTTTGTTGAAATCTATTCCACCTTGAATGTTGTCTCTAATGAAAATTGTTAGAACTTCTAGTGTTGTTATCTAATAGCTCGACAAGAAATTATTCAATGTGATTGCCGCTTTCATAGCCTCTCTTTTCGCGAAGGGGGCTCCATGGTAGAACTTTCATCATCAGCTTCAACATCTTTATCAGTTCCAATAACGCTCTTAATATTTCATTAGTCAGCATCCTTCTGGGTGGTTCAGGACATCTTCGACATCCACAACGTTGTGATAACCCAACTCTTTGATCAAATTTTGGTGTTCTTGAGTGCTTTAACCACCTACCTACTCATCAGAGTTCTCAAAAACCATGTTATCTGTTGATCGAAGTTTACAATGACGAAAGCAATTGTATTTGCACTAACATCCATAGTCCATGTAGAAACTGCAAGATTCATTGCATTTAACATATTTATTTTTGTTGGATTTGGAACCCTAATTCATAAGCCTCCAAAAGACTTATGTAAAATCGACGACAATAATGTATCTTAAAAGCTCGTATAATCCCCACGTCACAAGGTTGAATTTTTAAGTTGTGGTTGGTGGCAAAAAATAATTCAAGATGCTTTGCAATCCTTCAAAATTTTTTGGATGAGCAGGGCAATTATCTACAACAAGGAGAATTTTTCTTCCAACCATTTTTTCATCAAGTTGGTAAACATGTTCTTCAAATAACACCCTAGTCATCCAAGCTCGTTTGTTAGCACGACACTCACATTTCAAACTGTTCAAGTTTGCATTCTTGAAGCACCTTGGTTTAGCATATTTCCCAATAATCCATAAACGAATTTTCCCTGAACCGTCCTAATTACAACAAATAACAAAAGTTAGTCTTTCCTTGTCTTGTTTTTTCCCTTCAAGTTGCATAGTTGCAAGAGAATGATCTAGTTGAAGTCTAAGAAACAAACCTGTTTCACCTGTTAAAGATGTCTTTCATTTCAAACTGATCCACTTTGTCTCGTATGATTTTTTAATTTTTCCTCCATGTCTTCCATATCAATATCAATGGATCCACTCTCTTAGAAATGCCAAAAATTTTAATTCCGTATCTTGCTTTGAACTTTCCAAGCCAACAAATTGAAAAGGTAAAGTTTGGAGTATCTACAGGATACATATCCTTCATGAACTTTTTTTCCTTCTCGAAGTTTTGTTCACCTGTCATATTCACATGCTCTTGATATTGAAGAATTCATTCATAGAGAGATTTTTCTAAGTCAAGAAATTTTGCTGTTTTGCGTCGCTTAACATCACCACTTTCGGGAGCAAGTGAGAGATACTCTAAAGACCGCTTAACTGTATTCGACATTATCCCTTGACTCACCTGCAAGCCATAGTTACTAAGAACCCATTCTTGCAATTGCTTTTGAGTAAGACTTGGATTATCCTTGTTGTGATTGCATAATGTTTTTCGAATCTCATCTGTCTTTTTTTCACACCTTTAAGAGGGAAGCCGTGTTGTGTTTATAATTTGTTTGTGTTATCATATTTTGATATTGTATTTATATAGAAATTATTATTTAATGTTCATAAAGTAAAAGATTGAAAGGCCCTTTCAAATTGGGTCTTTCATTTGATATTTATTAGGGTTTATTATTTGGTTATGTATCGAACTTTACATTTTTTACTATTGTATGTAACTACCTTTCAAAAGTGTTATTGTATGTATCGAACTTGTGATTTACGTATATTGTATGTAATCACCTTTCAAAAGTGCTATTGTATGTATTGAACTTGTGATTTTCATATATTGTATGTAATATTTCTTTTTTTGTCGAAGCTAAAAAATGCAAGTTTCCTTTTTTGACCTTATAAAAAGGGAAAGTTTCCTTTTTTGTCAAGGCTAAAAAAGGCAAGTCAACATACAATATACGAATCACAAGTTCGATACATACAATAGTGCTTTTGAAAAGTGTTTACATACAATAAACGAAAATCACAAGTTCGATACATACAATAGCACTTTTGAAAGGTGGTTACATATAATAGTAAAAAATGTAAAGTTTGATACATAACCAATAATAAACCCTATTTATTATGCATTGTACGATAATTAAGTGGAAGTTTGAAATGTGTTTGTAAATTGAGTATTTAACTATAAATTAATCAATCAAATATTAATTAATATATAAATAAATAATTATTAATTTATCGATTAATTAATAAATTTAAGTGATCAAATAAGTATTAGTTTATAGAGTTTCTAATGTACTTAGATTCTATATTAATCATCAATTATGAATCTCTTATACATTTCAAGATTGTGCTCCCCAAGACAAATTAACAGGAGTAAGCATATAGTTTTCATAGCAGTATACTATGAATGCTATATCACGTTTCACGGAAGTAGGTAATCAGTAATGAAAAATGCAGAAATTTAGCAACAACCCCATGAAATAGTTGTACTAAGTTAGATACATGATTAATGACTTGGCGATGACAGGTCAATATTTGTATGTTAGGTGCTGCTAAGGCGAAATAGATGCAAAATATTTACGTAATCAACCCTCTGACGTTTAAATTTGGATACACTCAACCTTTCAAATACCCTCCAACTAGAATCGCAATTTCTTTTTATGGCACAAACCATAACCTAGTATAGAAATAAAAAATAGATTATGAAATAAACCCATTAATACCTATATATAGATACATTACATGTATTATCATTATACAATAGTAGGAATCCATTATATCTAAATGAAAAACCTTTATCTATTTTACTATTATATGTAACAAATGAAAACAACTTATATGTATTAAACTTTCAAAAATTGCTATTCTACAAGACTAGTGACCCTGACAGCCATATAAGAGTCCAGATCATCGTAAGCGGTGTCAGGAAGTTTAAATGTCATAAAATATACTAATAATATTTGAAAGTATGATGAATATAATAAAATAGGATTCTTTATTTTATTCAATACGTACATTAGCAAAGAGTAAAGTTGAACACATTATCATGTAATTCGTACAAAATACACTGATTAGACAAACGGTGCAAATTCTTTACAAAATCGTAGCAAAAATTAGGATCAGGCAACAAAGCGTGCTTGTAATTCAAACAAAATTGATGAAATTAACTAAATTAAATTAAATTAAATTAATAAATAAAAAGGAACTAATAATACCTTACGAGCGTAGACGTCAGCGAGAATGGCGCCCCAACCGTCATTACTGAAACTAAGCTGAACAATTGATGATCCGAAGAGTACTATTTGTGGTCGCTCCGGTCCGGTCATTTCGGGAATTAGAAGATTCAGGTAACTTAATTAATTGGAATTATGAGATATATATATATATATATAAATTTTTGTATTTCTATAGGAGGTGAATGATTAGGTGATGGGTGCAGTCGCGATGATATTGATATTGATGGAGGGAGGGAGGGAGGGAGGGAGATGTTTTTCTATATTATTTATATATTTTTAATTTAATAAAATTTTGTACAAAGGGGTAGCATTTATCATTTGTAACCACTTTAATTCATTTACGTACAATATATTTTTAACATGTAGGTTAAATGCATTTACTTCACCTATCTATATTCAATTTTTTTTTCTTTATTTATTACTAGATTTCATTTTAGCTAACTACCCTAAAGTTGACAATAATTTTTATCATCGTATGACAAAATAAAATTGAGAAACTTGGGTATGCTTGTTTGGATCGATTTGCTCGAATGTTTTGTCATTGTCGGAGGAAACTATATAAAAAATACTAACCGTAACTTTTTAGTACTTTAGGCAAAAATCTTCTAACACAATATTTTACCTCGAAAAGGTTAACAAACTTTACTATTATAACCTATAACTAATACTGTATTAATTAATCATCTTTTCTGTGACTAGATTTGACAGTCACCTATATGTAACAAGCTCATTGTATTCTTTTTGAAAAACAATAAATGAAATGAACAAATATTTAAAAGAGTTACATTAAATTTAAAGGGATTTGTTATTAAAATAAAAAAAATTTCTAATTCAAAATTATATTTAATAGAGAGAATTTTTTTTTTTTTTTCATTTAGGGTGTATTATATTACTTGGTATATTTTAATTTTTTAAGAAAATTTTGAGTTTAATAAATGTATTTATATTTATCTTATTGATGTTATTAGCAAAAAAATAATAATAATTTAATGCGAACATATCTTATGTTTATAGGTTAGAATGAATATTGAATTAAGGGAAGTGGTTCACCAAATAAGGCAAGCAACGGCATTCATGCATTTAATTCTTTTACCTACTTTTATATTCATTCCAACACCACACTCCCAAACCTTCATAAAGAATCTTACCCCCCAAACCTCAAATAAAAAATATAATCTCTTTCATTTTCCATGATTTTTTAATTCAATTATTCAGACAAGACTTATTTAAATGAAGTTATTATATATGAACCACCATACCATTTGCGTCATAACTGTATACTTTTCAAAGCAAAACTAAACAAAAATGACTAATGTAAGTATCTGGGTATCAATCAGGAAGATTTTAATTTAGATTCAATCTCCCCGCTCATTTACATGACTCAATGAATTGGAAAAGTGAATTTACAGTCTAACAAGTGATCCAATGACTCAACTCATCTAGATGGATCTTTACTTGGAGCGACTCATAATCCGTCTGGATCGACTCATTAAAAATATCATTAAAAAATAACAAATTTTTTTTGTTTTTTTTTGTCACTTTTCTTTTGCGTTTTTCAATACAGTTTTTAACAAAATACTTTTTTTTATTAGATTCTATTTTTGAAAGTGAAAAAACAAAAACCAAAACCGAACGAAAAAAGAAACAAAAAATGAAAAAAAAAGTTTTAAAATAAAAAAAAAACGAAAAAGACAAAGAAACGGTTAAAAATATAATTAAAACACGTTTGAAAACGAAAAAAACCGTTTAAACAAAAAAGACGGAAAACACGTTTAAAAAATGAAAAAAGGTTTAAAAATCGAACAAACGAAAAAAAAATGACAAAAACGAAAAAGAAGTTTTAGAAACGAAAAAATGGAAAAAACGTTTAAAAAGGAAATAAACCGACAAAAACAAAAAAAGAAGTTTAAAAACGAAAAAAGACGTTGAAAAAGCAGAAAAAGAACATTTAAAAATGAAAAAACCGAAAAAAACGAAAAAAAGGAAGAAACATTTTTAAACGAAGAAACCGACAAAAATGAAAAAAACGTTGAAAACAGAAATACGTTTAAAATCGAAAAAGGTTTAAAAACGAAAAAAAATCAACAAAAACGAAAATTAAAAAATTATTAAAAATAAAAGTGAAAAAGATAAACAAGTGTTTTTCATTAAATGGATTGACCCAGAGTCTCCATTTATATGGATTAGTTGGATCTGGGTCGGATCAGGATCTATTAACAAATGGGTCAGATTCAGACCCATTTAATTGGATCTTGTGATCCATTGAATCATGACAAGATCTATCATGCCCGACCCCATTGACACACCTATTTGAGTATACTATGAGTACATAATTAGAGAAAACTAAACAAAAATAAAGTTTATTTTTCGTTAGACATATATATTTTTAGAGAAATTACTAAAATACACAATTTTTGGACCATATATAAAATTTATACTTTTAAACTCAAAATTGTAAAAAACTACTGTACATACGCAACTCGCAATTTGCGTTTTGCGTATGACGTTTTTTGTACACTATCCGTCAGATAGGTACTTTCTGTCCGGATTTTTTTGAATTACTCTGCCTGTTTCAAAATTGATTAATTTTGACTTTTCTTTTTTTTACTTTTTCAAAATTGATACATGGTTAATGTTTAATGATACTCCATATTGATTGTAAATGTTACGAATTTGAAATTAGAACTTTTCTATAGCAAGTTATTAACGGTCAACGTGCGTTTAAAATTCAAAATAAATGTAAATTGTCAAAATTGAAGGTCAAGGATGTCTAATTTCAAAAACAATTTGGACAATTTGCCAACGAATAGATCTTGAAAAATACACAGATTAAAAAAGAAAAGTGACTTAATCGGAGTTACGAGTCAAAATATGTGACTTTTCAAAGTTTACAAAAAAATATATAAAAAAACCAGTCAGCATTTTTGACAATTTACAATTATTTCAAAAAGGTGGGTCTTCAAATTTGTAAAATTTCAAATTCATAAAATTTACATTAACCCCTCAATCAATTTTGAAAAAGATAAAGATATTCAAAAAGTTCCGAAGAGAAAGTATCTATCCAGCGGATATGTACAAAATTCACATGCAAATTGCAAGTGGACAGTAATTTTTTGCAATTTTGAGTTTGAAAGGATAAAATTTTATATAAGATCTAAAGTTTGACGTATTTTGATAAATTTCTGTCTCTTTTAATGACAGGCTTTATATATATTAATAAAAGAAAACTAACAAGATGTAGGAATTACAACCAAAATAACCATACTAAATTATGACGATCCAAAAGCTAAATTTCTACCTAAACTACCCTTTTGATTCCAACAACACAACCCTACCACAAAGACCATACAACTTGACCCCAACGCTACACCAAACCAAACCGACCGTACAACTTGATTCCAAACCCTACATCATACCAAAATGACCATACACGTAACCCAACCAAAACAACCATAGAACTTGACCACAACCAAACAGACCATACAACTGGACCACAACCAAAATGACCCCACATCATACTAAAACGAAGATACACCTTGATTACCACCAAAACAACTCTAAACACACAACACCTGAGACCACATTAAACCACCTAAAATCACAATCTGAGACCACCATTCGAAACTCCCAAACCTCTTCTGATCACTGATATTAGACCACCTAAAACCGCCTACCTGAAACCGCCATACGGAACGGCATGAAACCACCTGAGACCACTGGAAACCATCACCTAAAACCACAACCTGAAGCATCCATAACCACGACCTACAACCACCTGAAAAAAGACCCAAAACCACCCGAATAGGCAACAATGTGAACCATTTTTTGTAAGACTTGCATCACATTCAATTAAAATAGAGTGCCGAATAGGCAACAATGTGAAAATGCTCTAATAAAAAGAAACCAGTGGAAAAACATACTGACCGAGAGCTCGAAAAGTCATATGCCCAGACACTAAAGTTTCAACAATAGCTGCATAAGGAGTCAGATAAACTACCCAGCAATAAACTAGCGATGGCTGTAATAAGTTATCCATAAATGCATAAGCAACCACACATGTTTCCTAGTCAATTCGTGTATCTTCTCTTTGTTATCTTAAAAAACAACTGACCATACATATTCCCTTGGTTTCATAATTTTAAATCTACTTCTTTCACCAAATAGAGATCAAATCGAAAATGTCCTGAACATCTACAATGGACTCATATAACTTGTAACAGTAGTATTAATCTATTCAAGCAAGTGTTAATCCTACTCATAATGACGATAACAACTACCTGCATTCCGAACCTAATCAAGTGTACGAAAATGAGAGCATTTATTATAACAAGATAACGACATACTACCATCAGAACCACACTTTCATATTAGTGTATCGATAGAAGTTTCTTTTGATAGAAGAAAGTCAGTATGCTAGCTAGTTCTACAATTCTAGAAAGATGGCTATTGACTACTTCAATAGCAGCCACAAATAATACAACAAATAAATGGAAAAAGTGTAAAGTCAGCAAAAGCAACATGAATGAGATATTGTTTCAAAAGGTCAACCATTAAGAGTTTTTTGTACCCGGTATTGGGGTTTTTGTACCTTTAAGATCTCATATTATGTACTAAGCTCTCAGAAGCTCCAATCCGATGTCTGAAAAATATCAAGAATCAAGCACAACATCAAGTAAAGATGTATGGTCTTGTGCAAAATGACCAAAAACAAAAGGAATATGCAAAAATAAAAAAAGGACAGTTTTGTCCAGTAAATATGTCTTCCACGCGTCAAATGTTTTAGTATACAGTATTCAATTCATTAGCTCAAAGATTTCTTGAATTGTAGAACCCACAACGCTAGTCGCATTAAGATAAATCGAGCTTCTAGTGAGATCTCTTCTAACCAGACACTTATGAAGCTAAATAACGACTTGGCATGCAATAACTTCTCCTCAATAACTGCCTCAGATGAAATTCTGCCAATGATCAAGAATGACTCGAGAGAAGGCCTTTGCAACTGTTGCAGCAAAAAAAGGATGAACATTTCGTTTTCACGTTTATGGGCATAGGAGAAGATCATACTTGAAACTAGTAAAAAATATTAATAATAAAAATACAAAGCACATTTAATTTTATATCTAGATTTGGAAAGAGATGCACCAGTGCATTGTTGACTGAACGCAAACAATCATTTGTTTTCATCATTAGCAGTATAACACGGGGCAGTCTATTCAGAAGCTCCGTGACTTGAGAAACATATTCAGGACCATATATCTGCAAAACAACTGTGTTGTCAAGACAGAATACAAGGTATTGGCTAAATTGCATAAAACAGAACAGCTTTGCGCAAATTTCTATTGGTCAGAAAAACTTAAAAAAGTTTCAGAATTTTTTATTCAGGGTAACCAACTTTCAAACTTCTCTAGTTAAGGTAATCGGATTAGTTACCCATAAATGCATATGTGTCGGTAACTTTTAGCCATGTTGACTTTTTACTGATGTGGGGATTGTAAAGTGGTTAGCTTACCAGATTATTATGATTGAAACTTCAACAGTTTTTTTTGGGAGTGAAGTCAATTACCTAAAATAGAAATCTGACCAAAATTGGTTACCTTTATATTTTAACAATGGAACCTACCAAAGGGCCATTGCCCTAGCAGTATCGAGGTAACGTTCCAATCATGAGGTTGGGGATTCAAGTCTTGGGAATGGGACAGATGTAACTATTCGTGGGTAATGTATATTCGTGTGGTAGTTTACTTGCCTTTCTAAAAAAAAACAATGGAACCTGACCTGAAGTTCTGATTGATCATGTATCGCCAAATGATCAACAGCTGGATCAATAACCCTCTCCCATGGTTTCAAAGTAAGAATGCTTGTGAAAAAAGTATACATATCCTCTCCAGCACCGAACTTCATGCAACTTTCCTTAATTGCTTTGGCATCGGCCAATACCAAAGCCTGTAAAAAAATTCTCAATTTAGCACTTACTTTCGTTTTTGCATCTTTCTTCTTGTCAAGAAGAAACTTGTCCGTTGTTTTGTAAGAAATGCCAAAGAATTATTAGTTGAAACTTGATAGAGTGGAAGGAGAAAAGGTAGCATATTCGACTTACTTAGAAATAGGTCGATTCAGGTTATGTTTTTTCCCTAACAAGTAAGCTCAAAAAACTAGCGAGAAAAAAATGAGTTGAAAGTTCCCTAATGTATTTGTAATACATACAAATCCTACATCCATTCTTTCAAAGTATTAGCCTATAATTGAAATATCAGAAATCTTGTAATCATACTTAACACACTAATTACTTATCTAATGAATAAAAGAATTGGACAAAAAGTGGTCTCGGTCAACCAGCATACCCATTTCAACCCGTACAAAAACTACCATTCTGACAAGTAACCCAACCCGCCCGACGCACCCATATTGCCACCTCAAAAAGGAGCAAAAGGTTCGAGAAATCAGTCGACGCACCTTCCAAAGTGCAGCATAATTAGTCCTCGTATAAGTGTCGAGTTCTTTGTAGAGTCCATGGTCAAGGAGTACCAATTGTGGTTTACATCTTCCTTCGCACAGAAAAAATAACACAACAATTTAACATGACCAATGTAATTAACAGATTGAAATCTTAACCAGGGTAAAAGAAGATTTTGATAGAATAGATTAGAAGCAAAGTCCCATATTTTACCCAGCAACAGGTCATTAGTGTCAAGTTGTTTCTCCAATGGGTCAAATGGGTAAACATTTAAAAACTTAACTGAAAATTAGATGTGGCAAAAGTCGCCGCCAAAATGTTTTCATATGCCACAACCTCCTAATTTAAAAAACAAAATATATCACTTCACTAATTTAGGAGTCTATCTTCTGCAATCAAAGTTAAACATATTCACTGTCTATAAAAGTTAAAAACGAACAAAAAGGGGCCAACCCAATGTGACGCATGATAAAAATGTTTAAGTAAAAAGCACTCAAGAGTTAAGATTTTACAAATGTCTACTATAAAAATGAAAATTGATAAAATGAAGCCGTACAAAAGAGTAGACTTTTTAAGTGCTTGTATAACTAGAATGGATACACCGCATTTAAATACTTTCATCAGTGTTGTGTAACTATATAAATTTAATGCTTCAAGGACATCTACAATTTAACAGAAAACCAGCCGATGTTACAATCACATGAAATTCACGATAAGAGAATTCCATGTAGAATATAATGGAATAAAATGACTTACCAGTAAGGCTACTTCTACCCAAAGGTAAAGCACGAACTAGCAAGTTAGCCTCATGAGGATCACAGTGCACAAATCCATGCTTAAACATCATTTCAGCAAAGGTTTGACTAACCTGCATTGAGTCAGACCAATTCATAACCATTAAACCACTAAGTAGCAAGAAACTTATCTTAGATATCTAGGGGTGGTAGTTTTGTCCTATTAACTTATGAATGAGTTGTCTCTATTGGGTCAATGGATCAAGGGGCTTACTAATTTTGAAATGTCATGTGGTCGAATACCAAGCTTTTTGATGCTCTTAAGATCGTTGATTTGTGGACCTTCTATAAACTCCATGGTCAACAACTTTGAGGTACTTAGACTCCAATATACTGTAGGGGCATACACATATGCTGCAATATGAGGAGATAACCTTCGAAAGTTATCCATACATTTAACGCTGTTCTTGGCTTCAACTAAGAAATCTAGCTCCTGATAACCATAATAGTAGCTTATAGATAACGAAGTTAAAGCCCATATGCAGATAATTAACAATTAAGAAAAAATATCATTTTTAAATCTAACCTTTGGTGAAGTTTCTCGTACTTCATCTACCAACCACCTACATCAAAACAAAGCAAATTTTAGGTGGTACACAAAAATGTAAGTCTTGATCAACTTACTCAATTCAAGCAATTACTTCCAAGATTCACACTCTTAGCAAAAGATACAGTTAGTGCACAGTCATGGAAACATTAAAACCTTAAGGGCCATCTTCATATGAAACATTCTATATATTATGGAAGATATACATATAAACCATAGCTATAGGCCTATAGTAGCAATATACTCTTGAAAAGACAATATAAACCTGTAATCAAATGAAGGAAAGAAAAGGTGCAACGTGTTAACAATCAAATCCACTGTGGCAAAATCAGCAGCTGCAGTATCTGTCATATGTGTATGTTGTACCTGAAACAAAGGCCAAAAGATCAAATAACGATATTTAAATTTCTATCAAATAGCATGACACCTTCTTCCGTATAAACAATGAATAAATAGGAACTGGAGCATGAAATGAGTTTAGAACCTTGACAGCAACTTTTTTACCCTCATGAGTACGAGCAACATGAACTTGTGCAAGAGAAGCACTTGCAATTGGAACAGGATCAAACTCATCAAAAACCTTAGCAAGAAAAAGTACCTCTTCAATGTCAATATTAGAAGCAAGAAATGGAAAACGCCGTAATAAACGTTAAGGTACCTCTTCAGGGGGCCCACCAAGTTCTTTCTTCACAACTTGGCACACTTGATCATAGGTAGAAGTTGGACACCTATTCAACATTGACTCCCTCATTGTCTTAGCGTACTCTAGAGGTACCAAGTACTCCTAAACAAGATATCAATAGTTAATAGTTGATCCTAAAATCACAGATTACGTCTCTTGAAACTTAAAAACTAGGTAAGCATGGATGTCATACCAGTTGACCAACATGTTGACCAAGCTTAATATAAATACCACCGTTTTTGAAACATAGATCTTCAAGCCTATGTGCACTCCTCGTGTGAACCTCGTGCTTAACTCTCGCTCTCTCATCACTACCTTCTTCCAGTCCCATTAATGAATACTCATAATCTAAAAGCAGGACAGCATTCTACCTTGATTAAAAATCAACTGAGAAACTATTTAGGTCATTTTTACGTCCAATAGAAAACCTCACACATAGTACATTTATATTGACGGACTGACATGAAAGAAAGATCATACAAACGTTACTCGTTTTACATCTCCTCTTCTCAAGAAAGCAATTATAAGCTGCATGCCTCCAAAATCAATTAACATAAAATAACCTTCATCAAAGATACCAAAGAGATATTCTCCAAAATCTCCCATCATCAGTGTCTAACTTACGTTGTTTGAGTTCAAAAACTTTCAGCACTCCAAAATTGTGTATTTAAAAACTGGATGATTGAATGTATTACAATAAAAATGCATACTAGGGAATAACTTTTTAGATTAAGGTCTAACTGGATATGAAATGTGTTGGGCTGAAATATTGAGAGAATGTCAATTGGGTAAGGAAGATTAAATGAAATACTGAATTGGCCTATGTAGTGGACTATGGTCATGAGGGTGACAACTATGTTAGGGCTCTTGGATGATGAAGCATACTAGTTGGGTTAAGTAGCATAAGGCCATGAGGGTAAGGATAATAACGAGGAATGCATAGCTATTTACTATGATGATCACTTGGTAAAAGGAACAACAATTAGACCATTTGAGCATTAAATACCGTGGGAACAACTAGGGGTATTCACGGTTCAGTTCGATTCGGGTTTTGGTCAAAATCAAATCATAAGCGAGTATTTCAGTTTTTCAATAATCAAAACCATTTGGTTTGATTAGGGTTCAGTTTTTCGGTTTCGGTACGGTTTCATCATAACCGAATTTTATGCTATGACTCAATTAAAGCTTTTGAACTTCAATATTGAATAAAACATTATTATTTTGGAAAGATATATGGCGCACTAAAATGAGCATATTATACCATATAAATAAATTAAAATACATTATTTCAAAGATTTAACAAGACACTTAGGTAAGTATAATGCAACAACAATTCGAAATTTTACCTCAAAAAACAAGTTAGATAGACAATTTTATGGTAAGAACAATACATCATGTATCTATTTCTAAAGTTCATAGATAGATAAAATCATAGAAAATTTAATATACTTCATAATATATAATTCATTAATGATTAAATATCAGTTCGGTTACTAATGGTCGGTTTTTGGCTATAACCAGAATTGAACCAAAACATTTCGGTTATTACATATACATTATCGCAAATTAAAGATTCAGTTCGGTTGTCTCTGTTTGATTATTTCGGTTAGTTCGATTACAGTTCGGTTTTTCGGTATTTTGTGCACACCCCTAGGAACAACCGAATAATTACAAAAGGATCAGATAAACTAAATATATTTGTGACAATCACAACGCATGTTAACTGATCTTTTACGTAACAGTATGTTTGGCACAGAACTCTTAGGAGCATTAACCTTCTCTTTTTAAATATATAAGCTCTCAACAGAAAAAAGCTTTGTTTAGATATGAATGCTTGAATTTTATTTTTTTTTTAAATAAGAAAAAGAAAAAAATACAAACCTCCTAAACAAAAAGCTAGTTGGAGTAGTTTCTGAAATAGAGTTGAGCCTTTTGAAGAACTAAATTACATAAATGTCAATGAATTATTACCAAGGTGGCCAAGTGGTTAGTGTCCTATTGTCCTCACAAGAGGTCTCAGGTTCAAAACTCACTAGTTGCACAACTTGGTGGTGGCCAGGGAAGGGGTCAGGAACGGTCACGGGGATACGCGGTTATGCACTTATGTCGCGTACATCTGAGTAAAAATACTCGCCCTTGGTGGATAACCCGAACAAGGAAAAACCTCCTCCGTTTACCCGTGAATAAGTAATTTCCTCCATTTTGTCATTTTGCACTTTTCGACTACAACTAGTTTACCAAACATTTCTAAGCAACTAAAAGCTCCACCTCGCATTTCCAGCTCCATCTACTGTTGCAAAACTTACCCCAAATGTGCAATGTGTACGCGTGTAATGTATTTTTTATAAATTGTTTAGCAAGCACAAAGTTGAGTATGCAAATGTGACTTTCATATTGTTGTTGGGGTTGTTTAATGTACAAAGGTGGGATAGGTTGTATGTAAGTTTTAGAACGCAGGTTAAAGCGCCGATGATCTATAAGTTGCACGTTCAAAGTGTTCTAACAAACCTTATTAATCAGAATTCCTACTGGAAAATTGAAGAAATTATGAAACGACTAAATGAAATAATTTAACAATCCAAGGAAATAATTGAGTAAACGTACCGAAGGCAATGGTGGCAGCGGTAACGGAGAGGCGAAAAAGGCGGGCAGGGACGGTGGTGCAGAGTTTAAGGGCGGTGGCAGGGTCGTCGGAGTTAGCAATTTTAGCGGCAGCAACTCCGCCGCACAAGGCGGTGGCAGCAAATGCAAGTTTCAATTTAGATCGCCAAATCACCATGTCTGCCTACTCTCCTGATTTCCAATTTCCAACTGTCTTTTAACGCTAATAATATTTTGTCATTTAACTTATAGATATTAGTTGATTGATAATCTAAGCAGTTAACAAGAAGCGTGAACAATGAAATAAACACATCAAAATTGCGTTTTGCACTGCAATTACAAGAGTAGGGTTTTTCTCATTCTCTGTCTTTTATTTTGTTTACTTATACCTATGCCGCACTCTCGAAAATTTTTATAATAAAAAAGAAAAAAAATTAACATAAAAAATAATAATAAGTCATTATCGAATTATTTCATAAAATATAAGTGAATGGAAAGAAATGGAAAAGGATGAGTTTTTTATTATAAATTATTTTCTTTCAATTTTGAGGTGATTGTAACAAAAATAATCAATCTAACTATTTTCTTTCCATGTCTTTTACTTTTCTTCCGACTTGAGAATATATTTGAGCTATCTTATATTACGTTTTTTCCTATCATTTTCTTCTCTTTTCTTTTGTATCTCATTGTTTTCCACTAAGAAAACACTCGAGAATACACCGTTAAAATTGTTCTCATTTTCTAACCATAACGAATCACCTTATTCATCATGGTTACCTCCTTCTACCAATTAAACATAACTAGCAGAGTGCCCTCGCATTGCAGCGGATAAATATATTGCTTCGTTTTCAAATATAAAACGATTATTTAGATGAAATATGTAGATGTCTATTGCTTAAAGTTATAACTGTTTAATTATATATAGTTTATTTACTCGTGATTACGCGAGATTACACATTTAAGTTTTAGTAATTGAGTCATTCAGGTAAAGACACCTTAATTTTGATTCCAAAAAATGAAAGAAAAAAATTCGTTGAAAGTATATCATGTGAGATGTCTAATCGAAGAGAAAAAACGCTAATTTTTATGGAGTAATTTTTATAATTTTTCGACTAACTGTTTTGAAATATTTAATTTTAAATAACGTGAGGGGAAAGTGTGTAGGTGATATAAAGTTTGAAGATTTTAGATATACAATGTTTGAATTGATGTTGGGGTAATTTAGGCATTTCCGATATATATTTTTTAACTCAAAGATGTTAATGTATAATAAGGGAGTATAGATAATTGTTTTCGAAAAAAGTATATTTTTTTATTTATCTTGACGCTAAACATTGTCGAATCATTTTAAATTTCCAAAAATAAAATTGAATTATTATATAGTTAGATAACAATAATTGTAAATTCGTCTACCATCCTTTCTTTCAAAAATCATGTGAAATTGCCCATAATCAGATAAGGGCATGTCACTTGGGTGGTGGATACGAAAGGTCATTTAGTACCAGAAATTCTCCCAAATACAATAACCAACTTAACCTGACAGTCATCCTCGAATCATGTTCCTCATTCTCAGTTGTTAGAGACGTATGTAGTGATGACATGAATCATTGGATGAATGATAACATGAATGGGTATTAACCCACCGGGACAGGTTGGGATGAATTTTTATAACGGCTAATTAAGTTGTCATCATTCATACATATAAATCATTACCACTATTCTACTACATTATTATGAACATACAACAATCAAGTAATATTCAAAGACCTAGTCATGAATTATACTGACTAAAAACCCTAAGAAACAATCAAACAAGAACATGTAATATGTATGCGAGGGCAGTATTCAGTTTTACGAGTCAAGTGAAGGAATTAGCTAGGTTGTGGATATTCCGAAAGTTCTATAAAAAATATTCACTATATGGTACCAAATCTAACATATCTCTATTTACATACTCCGTGTCTCCCACGGATGTATTTAAGTCAGGAGAACAACGGTCATGTCGAGTTAAATGATTCTTCTAACATAGAATAATTAAGTGACCTATACCCATGAATTAGCTACGTTCAATTAGAGGCAAGGTTTTAACCACAAATGAGTTGGACAAGTAAACACTTGAGATTCGGTTAACATATTCGTATATTAATTAATTATTGTATGGATAGAGTAACAGTATAATCGGTTACATAACTACGCCAACGCAAACGTCTATCATAGTAGACACTTTAAGTTACTTAGCCTAACATGGTAATTCTAGCATGCATTTCTAAATAATAAGTAAAACAAAACATATTTAATTTGAATGTGAAGATAGAATAATTAAAACCTGGTACAGGCGTAGTAACGTTTTAAATCGTAGTGTCCGGAGCAACTCCTTACAAATTACAAGTCTTAATTACCCTCGTAATTAATTATTAATCTTAGTGATTAATTAATTAATTAATTATAGAAAGAGACTAGTGAGAGAAAGTGAAAGTAATTGAGAGAAAATGAAAGAAATGGTGTGTTGTTGTTGAATGAGGAGGTTGATATATATAGAAGTATCCCCGAACAGTATTTTGACCATTTGAACCGTATTTGACCTTCGAAAATTCAGCCCGTATTGCGCGAACCATACCAAGACATGTTTTTACTGAGATATGGGTCGCGCGAACCGTATACAGTTGGTGTGAGCCGTATACGGTTCAGACTAAACTGTATACTGGTGGTGCGGCCCGTATGAGCGGTGTTGTAGCTTCGTGTGCGGGATTGTAAGTCATCATCTCTCGTTTTCGCTCTAACTTCTTCATGTGCGTTATCTCCTAATATTTAACTTGAGACAAGATAATTTTCATAAAATTATCAAATAGAAGATTAGAACACGAGCGAATTGCCTTATGTTGACTTTGCTACATTTTAGTCATTTTTTGCTCGTTTTTGGTGATTTTAACAACATCGTCTTCGTAACTACCTAATTAACACAATAAAGCAAATAAATGTAATATTTGGATTAAAATGTTCATTATTTTATTAATATGGATGAGAAAATGTGCGTAAAAAAGTGACTTTTTACGCGTTATCACAGCTCCATCCAAATGGATGTAATTCTTCTTTTATAAATCTGATTCCTAAGAAGGATGGCCCGTTGTATGTGAAGGATTATAGGCCGATTAGACTAATGGGTGTGCAATACAAAATTATTGCAAAATTGTTTGCGAATCGCCTTGCCAGGGTCGTTGATGATGTTATTAGCCCTGAACAGTCTTCCTTCATCAAAGATAGACAAATCCTAGATAGTCCTTTGATGATTAATGAAGTCATTGATTAGTGCAAAAAGAAAATGAAGAAAACCATGCTCTTTAAAGTAGACTTCAATAAGGCGTAGGACTCCGTAAGCTGGGAGTATCTTCTAAAAATGATGGAGTTTATGGGTTTCATCATAGATGCATTGCTTGGATAAAAGCTTGTCTGACATCTTCTCATGCCTTAATTCTTGTCAATGGATGTCCCACAACAGAGTTTGATTTACATAGAGGTCTCAAATAAGGAGATCCTCTATCTCTCTTCCTGTTTATTCTAGTCATGGAGGGACCTCATGTTATTTTGGAGGATGCTGTGTATATTGGTATCTTCTAGGGTATCCTATTTCAAGAAGTGGGGATGACTCTTTCACACTTATTCTACGCGAATGATGCGATTTTCCTTGGTGAATGGGACAAAGATAACATCTCAAACTTGGTAGACATCTTAAACTACTTTTACCTAGCTTCGGGGTTAAAGCTCAATCTTCAAAAGTCTAAATTGTTTGGGATTGGATTTGACTTGGCGGAAGTTCAAGAACGTGCCTTAGTCATTGTTCGGCGGCTAGTCTCCCGCTCTTGTACCTTAGACTTCCGGTGGGATTGAAGATGTCTAGGGTGGACAATTGGAGTTTGATCATTGACAAAGTCTATAAACGGCTTGCGACATGGAAAATTAAACTCCTTTCCATGGGTGGTCGTCTAACTCTCATAAGATCGGTGCTTGGGAGTCTTGGTATTTACTTCATGTCCATGTTCAAGGTTCCGGAGTCTATTTGTAGATTGCTTGAGTCCTTGAGAGCCCGTTTCTTTTGGGGAGGTGATGAGGGTGAACGAAAATTGAGCAAGATCAAATGGGATGAAGTCTTAAATTTAAAGGAACAAGGAGGTTTGGGCATTGGAAGTCTCAAGGCTTTCAATGTTGCTTTGATTATAAAATGGAGGTAGCGTTTTCTTGTCAATATAAATGCACATTGGGTCAATGTAATCAAGGCCATTCACAGGGCTGATGGTGGTTTGGGTGTGGGGTCTCCAAAGCCGAGAGGAGGAGTTTGGTGTAATATGGTGAAAGTGTTTGACAAGCTTCACTATACTAATAGTATTCCATACTCTTTTATGAAATGAAATATTGGCAATGACACTATGACTCGGTTTTTGTTAGATCTTTGGAGGGGTGAAAACACTCTTAACGAGCAATTTCATAGATTGTATGTCTTGGAGACTGAAAAACACTACTCCATTGCTGATAGATGGCGTGACGAAGATTGGGTTTGGAGTTGGAACATAGATATTAGGGGTGGAGCTACAGCTAGCAGCTCTCGGCAGGCACTGCCATGCTCGGTAATGTGCATCTTGGGGACGTAGATGGTTCTTGGATGTGGGAGCTAGAGGTTGATGGGTTGTTTACTGTTAGTAGTGTAAGGCGATATATAGACGATTATATAAGATCCTAAAAATCTAAGTCTAGAATGATAGCTAATGTTATGTAATGAATGGTGCTAAGTATACTAATGGAAATATAAATGTATTTGTAGATTTGTGCAGCACCTTATCGTTGCAGCTCTATAACTTACAGTCTATATATATATTCAAACCTAACGTAAAAGATGAAAGTTGTAGTTCACATTACAAGGTTTTCAGGGATATAAAGTTCGTCCAAAATGGATGTCGTATGAAGAAGTTATAGTAGTCGGAAGTTGACTGCAGTTTCATTTTGAGTGCTGTCAAAATTTTGACCAATTGACTTTGGTTTGACTTTGTTGACCACGAATTTAAGTAGTCCAAACCATCATTTCTTGTTATTTTTAACAAGAAAACTCTGGAGGAAGTTTGTGTGTGAAGCTCAAGGTGATATTAGTGTGTGTAAACATCAACAAAGGAGAATCAATGGAAGATTAAAGCATTCTCACCATCCAACTTGCAATTTGAAGGTATTACATCATACCCTCTCTTTCTATGGCTGAAATTCATTAGTTTGAGGTCATTCCTTGAGCCCTAAATTCACCAAGAGTCTTGCATGTATGAAACCAAGAGTAATATTAGTAGATTGAGCTTGTTCAAGCATTTAGCAAGTTGTGGATTTCGTTATTTCGTAGTTATAACTTGTTGATGATGAAGTTAGGGCCTGTATAATAAAAAATTTAGGAAAGAATATCTTCTATGAAAAATGATACAATTACAAACAATTTACAAACACTGGGATACAAAACGAGGTGTCACCAATAGAATGAAGAGAGAGATGACAGAGTGATAAATAAGAAATCAATGGAATGCATACAAATCAGTTACTTTCTTTTGTATAGAATGTTTGTAACTATAGCATCCCTCATCTTCTATTTTCAAAACTAAAAAAACAAATCGCCAGAATTACTGCTCACCCGGACGGGTGATTTAAACCATGAAGTTTCTGTAACCTTTCCTCCCGGATGGATCAATTTTACCCAGCCAAACAACAAGCCTCCCGGACGGGTGAGGCTTCACCCGTACGTGTGAAGAGTAATTTCTGACAGTTTTCTGGTTATTTTTGTTGTTCACGTACTTGACACGTATAATCATTCAAACATGTATTAAAAGTGATCTAGAACTAGTCATCTTTTCCAATTTAGTATCCAATTATTCCCATACTTCTTAGAAAACTTGTAGATCTTAATTATAGCATGTCTAAGGTATGATATCGTTATGAAAATACATATAAGATTAAAAGTTGGGTAAGAAATACAAGTCTCAAAGTAAGAAAACTATAGAAGGTTTGAAATAATGTTTTGATTCTAAACCCACCTGTTTGGGATAATTTAGACAGATTCAGAGGCTAGAGTTTCAAGTGGACAAAAGTAAAATTAGCTAACCCAACTTCTCGAGGTGAGTACATGAGGATTTCTCCCATTTTTGGATACATGGCTTAGTTAAAAAGATTCCATGTTTCAAGTTATTTTGATAGTTAAAGCATGTTAAATGTTTATTGTTATAATGTGTTTTTTTTAAGAGGATGATAGTTTATCCCAAGTAGTATATGAAAGACTAAGTGTGATAGATGTTCTTTATTTGAAACCTTCAAAGATTATGAATCGTTATGAAATTTGGAAAGGTTTGTTGAATGTTCTTCTAAATAGGAAAGGTTTATCTTTATTGCATATGCATCTCATGACACTTATGGATAATGAAATTGGTAAAGAGAAGTAGTGCTCATGCATACATAGCTTGCATTGCATAAGAGTCATATTGGAAGTGGTCTAAGCTAAAAGGTTCCCTAGTTGGAACAAAGGCACTACTGGGATTGGTACCTCCTGTTCGAGAAGTAGTGGCCAATCTACCATACCGAGCAGATTATACTCTTTCAGGATGGTAAATGATGAGTGGCGGTCGTAAGCAGCTATGGTAATGACGATAGGCGGCCGTAAGCAGCCATGAAGTGGTACATAAGCACAAGCCCAAATACTTATGGAATAATGTATCAGAATGGTCCGGTAAGGTTAAAGTTTGAATGTTATCATGCATTGCACCCATTGCATTTTACATATCTTATGATTAGAGCAAGATTTTATAAAATATATTTTGAATGCTTATGAGTCTAGAACCCATGTAGCTCACAAGACGTTTGTCTTACATATTTTACTTTAATGTCATGTATTCCAGGTTCAAGTTCAAAAGTATAGGAGGTACGGTCCCTAGAAGAGGATCTTTTATGTAGTGACTATAAGTTAGATTTGATTCTTACTTCCGTTGGCTTTTACTATGGTGATGTAATGATGTCAAATTGTAACACCTGAATGACGTGTGCATATTTTTGAAACAAGTGTTTTTGTTAAATCATGCTTTGTTACACTTGAAATTATATGAATGTATGGAAACCATAGTATATACAGTTTTGAAAAGTGGGGTATTACAGATTCTACTCTACCTTCGGGAATGGAGACGAGATGGTATTCCATTATTCCCATTAAAGCTAATGTTTGATGTTGCGAGTGCTTCTAAATAGAATCCCAACGAGCGATAATCTTCTTGAGAAGGGTATCGATGTTCTTTATTTTCTTTGTCCTTCGTGTGGGATTGTTTCGGAAAGTACCATCCATTTGTTCTTGGGTTTTGAAATGGCATTGTAGATTTGGGACAAAGTCGCCACCTGGTTAGATGTTCAGTTCCCTTCCCCGGTGTCTAGTGGTGAACTCTTGTCATGAGTTGATATGGGGATGTGGTCGAACTTGAAGAAGAAAGCTCTTAAAGTGATTGTGGTGGCTACGAGTGAAGAATACGCCTAAAATTGAAACCCTAAAAGCGACGAATACGTGAATCGATGGCAACATCATTTGCTTCCTCCAGATAAAATGTATGTCCGCACATCTTGGCCTTTAAATAACCCAGCGAGAAGATACATTGGATGTCCTAACTATGTAAGTATTAATGTTTCTGTATAGACGTGACAATTTTGCCCTAATTTGATTGGGTAAAATGAAAAGTTGTAAACAATATAGGTTTTTAGATGAAGAGCTTCCACCCGACTACTACAAGCATCTTCTGTACCATTTGCATCATCAATATGTGAACCCGCATAACAATGAAAAATAATTGGAGCTTGCTCAAGCTAAACATTGTCCGAAATGTTACAAAAATAGTTGAATGTGAACAAAGGAAAGTTGCAAGTTAATGACAAAGTGTTTGGAGTTCTAATAGGGGTAATAGGTGTGTTGATAATAAAACTGTAGAGTATCTTTCTAGATGGTGTATGCAAGGTAAAGTGTTATTTTGGATATGTAATGTAGGCTAACTGTTTGTTACATCGTATGTAATTTTGGTTGATTGCAAATGGAATGAAATGGTAATTTCTGGTTATTTGAATGCAACTTCAAACAACTATAGGAACTGCATAGAACACTTAACTATTGCATTAATAGTTGTTGCAAACAAGTATATGAACTACAAATGGAATGAAATGGTATAGATAGTTGCCCAAGTGTTAAAGTATTGTTACAGACCATTCATAAGATTTACAAAAACATGATCAAAGTGTAAATAGTTGTTGCACATTACACACATACCAAAATACTTGTACAAAAAAGGGCCCTAATTCACAACATTTGCACTATTGGGAGAGGCTAATTGCAGTTTCTTCAGTAGCTCCAGGTCTATTGTAAGGAGTCTTGTTCACCTGGTTGGCTATTCTTTCACTTGGCCTCCTCTTGTTTGGTAATGGCTGAAGTATCACCCACCTCTTGGCCTACTACCTTCTGGTTGACTGTTGAACTGCATGTCCCTGTTGGTTGATTTCATGTTGAATTCTGGTTGAATCCTGGTAACCTTTCTAGGTGGTACAAAGCTTCATCCAAATGCCATACTCTTTTATGATAGAATGGTTTTTTTTTGTAAAGTTCACTTTTCTAAAATGACCATTTACACTAGTAGTGACCTTCCTTGCATCAGTCATAAACCCACCTATTTTTAATCCACCAGTTGACCCACCCTTTCCCTTACCCATATCTATAGTTATACACTTGCCCTTTTTCTTGTCCATATCTACAACTATACGCTTGCCCTTCCCCATATCTACATCATTAATAGAACCTCCAGTCTTACTTACACTTATAGTTTTCACACTTTCATTTGGAGTTGTAGGTTGATCCATACTCATTGCATCATTAACAGAACCTCCAGTCTCACCTTCACTTACTCCAGCATTAAAGACAGCCTTACACCCTCTCTTGTTGTGTCCAGTTTGATGACATATTTGACATGTTATCTTGATCCCCACCTTTGTAACCCTTGACTTTGTACTAGAAACAGTAATCAACTCATGAGCAACCATTTGTCTTTTCTTTTTGGGCCTCCCTGGCATCTTCTTTGGAATTGGAGGAAGCGGCTTATTCATGTCATTGATCTCCCATTAGTTCATACTGTAACACCCACTCTTACGGCATAGGGGTAATCTGGTAATTTCTTAATTGTATACTTAATTATGATTTTATTAATGTGTTTATTAGATAGGAAAATTAGATTAAGGTCGAATTGTTAATTGTGTCAGGTAAAATATTAATAGTTTTAAATTAAAATAGTTGTCGGTAAAATAAAATAACTTGTCTGGCAAAGCGGTTTTCAGGTTCCAGACAATAAGCCAAACAAAGGATTAAAATTAACCAACATTGAGTTGGTAGGTGATATAAATCACCAATCTCTTCTTTCTTTTCTCATTTTCACCAACTTCACCTACACTTTCCTCTTGCAAAGAAATTGTTTCCTAAAATCATCAAACATCAACTTAAACATAAATTGAGTGTGATATTGTATCTGCGGTGAATCCTTGTGTTACTTGCCATCATCATCTTCATCTTGTTCTCATTTTAGTTGTAAGCATTTTCTATTTTTTGTAATGAACTTGAAATTGATGAATCTTTGGATTGTGAGTGCAATTGATGTTGAAAGCTTGTTATTTGATGTTTAGGAGATGCTAGAAAGCTTGTTAGATTGTTAGGAAACTGATTTTCGTGTTTGAGAGTCGAAATGGTTCGTTTTTGGGGTTTCTGCATTTTAGTTCGCACATGAACTGAGTTCTGCGAACTGAGTTTCTGCGAACTGAGTTCCTGTCCTGCGAACTGAGTTTTTGTAAATTTTAAAAGTGCATAAGTAAAAGGTTATACTTTTAGCGACCAAAATTTAACAGATACTTATTAACTGCGGATCGGACTCTTATTAACAGATTCTAGATTACAAGGATCACCTGCTTGTATTAATAGGTTATAATAATGTTTTGAAATTTGTTAATTGAATAAATAATTAAACAAACGAATTTCATAACTTGATATAAATTGATAGTTGTAGAGCGGTTATAACTGATAAATTACAACTTGGTGATTGTTTGCCCTTTTATACCGAGTAGTGAAATATGTTATACGATTATGGAAAGAGTTACTAACTTCTTAATTATTATATTCTCAGATCAGCAGAAGACTCAGTAATATAAGATCTCTGAGTGTGGGCTGAGACAAGTCAGGTGAGTGGATCTGCAACTCATGATTTGACATAGTTGTAACGGTGTGGTTACAACAAGTAACGTAGATATTGATAGACTGTCTAGTCTGATTTATGATTGTGTATCTGCTTGTTATGCATACGTGGCCTTCGGGCATCTGTGTTGTTCAGAGGTCAATTATTATTGGACTTGGTAGCTATTGTTTTCAACACAGGTTTCAGATACATGTGTTGTCGCTGGAAACTGTGTTGTAGTGTTGTAGTGCCAAGTTATCGGTAAATCTTGTATGGGCCTATACAGATTGCGATAAGCGTTACTTGAGGGCCACCGCGGCTGTAGGGTTCCTCAGTAACCACCGATCCTCTTGAGTTTATGTGTTTTCGTGCTTAATGTATCAGATTGTTATGCTAAGTTGAATTATTAGTTGTACATTCATTCACTTAGCTTCGTGTTAATCCCTCCATTTCCCTTCCTGCAGGTTATGTTTAAGTTTTGTGGGTTGGGCAGGAAGATGTGCGTTTGGAAGGAATGTTTGGCACGCGCCTAGCTCTGAAATAGATTTATAAATATGTTTTGTTAATTAACATGTATATGGATTTTATATAACAATTATATGTGTTTTGTTTTGGAAATAGTTAAATGTTGTAAACTCGCGAAATTTTACGGTCCTTTTTGTAATATAATATATAATATTATTTTATCCATCGCTTCCGAGTCAAATGACAGATTTAACCCTGAGATAATGTTGGGGTGTTATACATACCTTTTAGTGGTTGAATTCCAAAACTGTAGGTTAACCTATACAACCTCTTCTTGAACCATGGTGGTACAAAGTCCTCTGGAGTTTTGTTCAACATCAAAATGACTTTCATTGCATGGATACATGGTATTCCAGATAGTTTCCACATCCTGCAACTACATGTTCTATTGACTTCTTCTACAACAAAGGAGTCAAAACCCCTAGTTACCTCAAACACATGTCCACCACCTACTATCACTCTCCAGTTACTGCACAAATCTCATAAACATAAAGTAAGTATTAAAACATAAATGTAAGTTTAAACAGAAAGTTAGTCTAGAGAAAAGATATCACACCGGATTTGATCCTTTGCCAATTCCAACCTCTTCCTAATGATTGGAGTTATGTCATCATGCCATCCAACACTTATCTTGTTCATGGTATTCATCCTCTCAAAATATGCCTAATTGATTCTAACATGGTTATTATTGGCTTATGCCTAACCCTAACTATGACAAAATAAAAACACTCAGAAAATCCATTTTCCACTACTTCACACCCTCTTCATATCTCAAAAAATGCACGTGACCATGTCTTAAGTTTCTTCTTAAGTAAGTAATTATAAGCATTCCGATTGGCCATCCTTATTTCACTCATGACCCTTTCAAACTCACAGGTTTCTGAACTCGACAACACTATAAGCTTTCTAAAATTGTCATATATATACCGAGCACACTGTCTGTACTCTGCATTTGGCATAATATCTTTTACTGCTTTCATTAATCCCTATAATAAGTACAAAAATTATCAATTTTCATTTAAATAAAGATCACAACATGAGACACTAGTAATTAAAGAGTCAAGTACCTTATGCTGATCAGACACTAGTTGGAATACCCGAATAAACACCCAGAAGCTCTAAAAACCATGACCAATTGTCCTTGTTCTCCACTGTAATCACAACCCAAGCAACTGGAAATATGTGATTATTTCCATCCTTACCAATTGCAGCTATCAACTCACCATGACAAGGGCCTTTTAAGAAGCAACCATCTAATGCAATTATCCTCCTGCAACCAGTTTTCCACCCTTCCCTTAGTCCATGCAAACAAACATAAAATCTTTCAAATGTTGGCATTTCATTTGGATTCCCAGTCACCCCCAGCTTAACAGTAGACCCAGGATTGCTCCTAATCAACTCATCAGGATATAATCTCAGCATACCATAATGCTCAATTAGGGATTTGTCATATTCATTCAAAGCCCAGACTTTTGCAGACCTACACACAATTGGACTAATCTCACACTTAAACTTTTTCAGTACCATATCTGCAATTTCACCCAATTTAAATCTTGTGCCTAAAATTCCTTCCAATGATCCAAACTGAAAGTTTCTTGAACAAGTGTGGTCATCATTCATAGACATAATCTAAAATGAACCCTCCTCATTCATCCATCTAGCATAACACCTCCAGTTAGAGTGTTTAGGAGCATTCTTGTCAACCTTGGGCTACCTCTTTGTTTTCCCTTTTCCAGATCTTCAATCCTAGGTGGTCTAGTACCACACCTAACAATCACTTCCTTTTTACTACTTCTTTTATACCATATGGAAAATCCTTAGCGAAAGCATAGAATGTAATGCACTCTTTGAATTGACCCACACCTTCAAACCTTTCACCAATCATAAGCTCCTAGTATTTCCATTGTGTTTGTTTGTCATAAATAAGAAACTTATCATCTTGCTCAAACACATTCATAGGATTTTCCTCTTTATCCAAAGCATTCCACAATTCTTGAATAAACTCATCATGTTCACCTTGCAGTATATCTTGCTCTTTTTCATCAACCATTTTCATACCATGTCCCCCGAGTAATTTAGATGCTTTAGTTATGTGTGGTTTGGGGTTACTCTTTTTTCCTAATTTCTTCTTGTCTCAGTTGATACACCTCTTCTTCACCTTCTGATAAATGATCTAAGGATGCAACACTACTATCATCATCAACATCACCATTGTCATCACTACTATAATCACTACTAGAATTTATAGCATTCTGATTGATTGGTGTCTCCACTTCCATATCTTCATATCCATAGTTTCTTAGAAACTGTTGAATATCAACTCCTACATGATCTACAAATAACTCTATTTTTCCATACTCTCTAGCAACATCATACAATACCTTTAACTGTTTGTCATTTTCAACTATTACTAAACTATTTGCAACATTATTACTAGGGATTAAGAAATATAGATGAACAAAACGCTCCTCCCTTGTTTCGACCTTCAAATACTCTACCATTTCAACATAACAAAGACGTTTTTTCAACCAAGCCTTAACAATAATGCCGTCGTACTGTTAGAGGATGAAGAAGGAACAACCTATGACAGTGAATGTCGAATTCAAAACCTTCCTCGTTTGATACCCCTTCAACCATCGCGAAATATTCAGAATTCTAGGGTTTCATTCGGTGTGTGTAAAGTGTGTATAAGTGTGTGTAAAAGTTTATTGGGATTATTAAAGAATTCAAGAAAAGGTATTAAATTCATCAAAACTGAAACCGGGTTATCTTTTTGAAATACCGAGTCGAGTCGGGTTACCCGTTTCTCCCAATTTGTGTGGGTTAATGAAATTATCGAGTTGGCACGTCACGTATTCTTCAAGTGCTGACGTGTAACCCCTTTTCCGGAAACCGGTTGTTCAGGTAACATGATACATACAATATATGAAAACTACAGGTTGAATACATATAATAGACATTTTAAAAGTTGGTTATATGTAAAGTTCAATACATAATGGAACAATTAAGCCTTTAACAAAATGTGATTGTTTCAAAAAAATTTTAATAATTTCACATGACTTAATTTAAAAATTATTTAACATTCTGAAATTAAAAAATCCACCAAGCATGGTAATATAACATCAAAAATTATTTAATTGAAAAAAAAAGTTGAAAATAATTTTAAAAATCCACCTGTAACTTTTGATTAAATAAAATTCACATTTGACTAATTAAAGTAGACATTCCAAAGTGCCCCGTGAAAGTGCACGTAACCAGACAATTGGTATCAAAGTATTTAAAATACTTGATAAATTCAATTTATCGAACTTACATTAAAACATCTTACATATTTTTAACATATACAACACGATCTTAAAATCTTGATTCAGTAAATTGAGTAAAATTAGTGATTTAATGACATCATAAATTATGATTTTAAAAATAAAACAAATAACTATTTTAAGGATAAACATAGTAAACAAGATAATTAGTAAATAATACTACTAACATCATCTAAATTATATACTATTAATTAATTAATGAATTAATAATTTGTATATTTATTAAAAACTTATATTCAGGAACAAAAGGAATTGAATAAAAAACCATCATCCAATTTATGTAAAATTTATTTAGGTATGTAGCTTTGGGTTTCAAGTTAATTAATAAGGTTTCAACGCTTCATGAGCATGTTTATGACTTATGATTTATTAAAGCATCTATATTATATTAATTTTTATTCAACAAACTATATTAATATTACAATTTGTTTGTTTTTCATGAATGTAAGAAGTAGGTTTTAATTTAGGATGAAACAAGACATATTTTGTGCAGTAAGATTGATAAATGATTTTCAATGTAATTAGAGACTCTATTATCATAACTTTATGTAATGAATATTGTTTTTAGGTAGTTTCATTTCAAAAACATAGTTTAAGACGGTTATTTATTCAATATCAGTATGTATAGCGGGTATTTTAAGTAATCTATTATTTTTTGAAAAAAGTATTAACCATTAAGATATATAAAAAAGATATATGATTATAAATCAATTGTTTACATTTATGTTAATAGTCTCATACGTGATTACTATTTAACTTACAAAAAGTTTATGTTTAAAATCACCCTAAACTATATTGTTGGTCCCAAAGGTTAACAACAATGTTGTAGAGGGGGGTGAATACAACTTTTTTTGTTTTCTTAATTGATTGTGAATCAGACTTAGTTGTATAATAAGAACATATAGAGGTTTTTCAAATAATTCTTTTATTTTAATAAATCAAAGAATTACAAGTTAGATGCGGAATTTCTAACTTAATTGAATACAGAATCCTATCACTAAGATCAGCTGAGAACAAACTCTAAGCTGGTTACAAGCAATATAATTCTGCTAACACAAATGCTCTATGAACTATTCACTAAGAATTCTTGCTGATTCACTCGTGTACTAACACACTTAGGCTTTGTAACCCAAGTCTGATATTTATAGTAGAGCTTGTGTGATGCTTGAAACTTGATCAGCCAATGAATGTTTTCCAGATGTCTTCATCTTCATTGGTTGACTTCAGACATGCTTGCTTGTGTGTTCTGATGAAGTCTGCACGATCAGGTCTGGCAGTCTGTCAGAAAGTACACTGCATTCTTGTCTTGTAGGCTGACCATGATAAGGAAGCATACTGTGCATAAACAGTCAAGATAATCAGGTATATACATTGAGTATAACCTCTGAAGATGCCATTATGTTATACACATACATTCCCTAATTGTTAAAAGTATGATCACTTGAGTTTGTGATAACCCAAGTGTTCTTCAGTTTCAGTGCTGGGTGAACTGGAATAATGAACTCTATGCTGGGTCTTCATTCCAATGTTCAAACTTGATCTTGACAAACAAGGAAGGTCTCCACAGCTTAACTGAAGGATACTTAAACATGTATATGATATAAGACTTTGAATATTTCAGAGCTGGTTGCTCTTCAAGATTTCTGTCTGCTGGGTGAACTAGCAGTTCTGTCTGCTGGGTGAACTGATGAACAGTGATTCCTTCGCAGCCAGCATACAGAAGACTTTATATCCAAAACGTATTTTGCTGCTGAAAATAAGTAATCCCATAACACTTGTGTCTTCATGGAGTTATTGTCATCATGAAATCATCATAGGAGTGGTCATGTCTTAACATATATGCAACACACCTTCTTCTACTATTTGTCTTTTCTTTTTTCTTCATATTTTTGGTTGCATAACGGTTTTTTTGAGGTTTTTAATAATTTAGTATTGTTTGTTATATGAAGTGCTTCGAATTTAAGATTACTAATCATATTTCACGAATTACACTTGCAATTATTTTAAAAAATGTTTAAATAGTATTATTTCGTATTTCTCAAAATGACTCGTGTATATACACGCGTGTAAAAACTAGTATATATATATATATAAAAGTACATTCATTTAACAAAACCGTAGAAGTTTACTCAAAATTGTAGTTTCATTCAGTTTCAATTAATCATCCAAAATTATGAATCTGCTTTAAAGTTGTAGTAAAAATATCTCATACCTGAATATAATTTCATTATTATTATTTACAAGATGAAACCCGACGGAATTACAAGTTGAATTACATTTGTAGCAATTCAAATGTAATTACTACAACTAAACATAAACAAGTATAAACAAAATAATATCTACAAATAATAGAAAATGAATAAGAAACAATTAGATAAAACATACAAGTACAAGAAAATAAGTAAATAAACTTATTTGAAGAAGACCGAGGCCCGTTTTTGACACGGTTCCATTAAAACATATTCGCCATTTGCTTTTCAGGGTACACGACCGAAGTAGCTTGTATTGTCGGACTTGGCAAACACTGCCCGAGATTTCATCGAAGAATATTTGTATCTCCTTTAATGGAAAGGTTGTGTTTTTGTGTATTTTTGTGTCTTATAATGGAGTCTAGATACCTCTATTTTTAAGTTGGTTGGTCCATCTAGATTTAGCTCACCCACCGATGTGGGACAAACCCACAAAACTATACATCAAATGTCTTACTTTGTGAATCGATATCTCATTTACATTAGCTCCGATTTAGACAAATAATACCTCGTTGCGAAGCTCTCACTAGGGAGAATGCAAATACATAAACTAATATTTATATATACCACATGTACATATAAAATTATGTGGCCAAGGTTAGTGAAAATTCATATTTTTTTCTCAATTTTTTAACATGGGATAGTGTGCCTTCCTGTAAAGGCAGATCACAACCAATTGGTTGTGAGTTCGAGTCCCACTTAATTGAGGCAAATATATTGAAGCTGACAGTGAGCATGGACATACTTATTAACCTAGCATTGGAGATGCTATAAGAACCTCTTACATTTTGGTCCCTTGTCTGTAGATCATACTGTAACATCCTATTTCGCAATCTGGTAATTTCCATTATTTTAATTGATTATTTAATTGTTTTAGAACTATTTAATATTATGTGTTTTATTGTGAAATATTAGTAGATTCAAAATTGTAAGTTTTTGATTTTCTGCGACACAAGGGTTGTGTCGCAGGTTGTCTGTGCGACACAATGGTTGTGTCGCAGGACTGTGTCGCAAAACGGGCTGAACTGAAATTAATTAAGGAGCTTAAGTGAAATTTGAAATTATATATATATAATCGCCGCCCAAATACTTCCAGACCATTTCCAAACACTTAAAATCGTTTCTAGAGAGAGAGTTAGAGAGAATTAGAGAGAGAAGAAAAGAAAGTTGGGTTTTGATTTAATTTGAGCTTTTAATCCGTGATTTCGAGGTAAGGGTTTGATTATTATGTGTTGTTATTGTTTATAAGTGAATTACACGGCTTGATATAGGTTAATTTGATTATTACATGTTCAAATTTGTGAATTTCGAATCTGGGAACTGGTCTGTTCATCTTTGCGACACAAGGCTTGTGTCGCAGGTTGTGTCGCTTAAATGTTATGCGACACAGTGGTTATGTCGCTAAAGGCGGCCATTTTGAGTATTGCGACACAATGTTAGTGTCGCAGGTTTCTGTTGTGCGACACAGTGGTTGTGTCACAAGGGTTTGTGGTGCGACACAATGGTTGTGTCGCTAAGTTTATAAAAGAGATTTTTGTTTTGCAAATTTTGAAAATGCGTAAGTGAATTTGAGACGCGGTTTTGTGAAAATATCACTAACTCAGATTTAGTTGAAATTCGCATGGTCAATCGGAAACGACCTAGTAATCAAGGCTATATTTTAATAGCCTAGGCAGTTTTTGGCCATCCGGGGTCATCTAGGACCCGAAAATGGCATTTTTCAGTTTTAAGCGGCATTGCGGACTTTTTCTGAGTTTATTTCTGAGTGAACTTTTGTTTGCCTAGACTTCAGGGATTACCTGATTGGATAATTAGACTATAATGATATTTATGGAACGAACTTCTGACTTGTGTATGATTTTATGTTTCAGATCAACGTAAGACTCAGTGATATAAGAATACTGAGTGTGCAGAGGTCAAAGGTATCGGTGAGTGGATTCAGAACTCATCATTTGATTTAGTTGTAACTATTTGGTTACAACAAGTAAACGTAGATGTGTATCAGACCGTTTAGTCTTGATTATTGATTATTGATCTACGTGATATGTGAACTATGTGTACTATGTTATTGAGGTCAACGTGTAGTTGGACTTCTGGTTATTATGTGTTTTACACAGGTTTTGATTCATTTGTTGTGTTTGAGACCTGTGTATGTGTTTAATAACCAGTAGTTATCGGTCTATTCTGTATTGGCCATACGGATTGACGGTAAGTGTTCTTGGGGGAATCCCCGGGTATTATGATATCCCCAGAGCCACCGATCCTCATTGAATTATGTGTGTTTACGATTAATTGGTGTAATTAGCTAGTTATGCTAAGTTGAATGGAGTGTGATGAATCTATTCACTTAGCTTTGTGCTAACCCCTCATTTTACTTCCTGCAGGATATGTTTTGATTATTGTGGGTGCGGGAGGTGATTGGTTGATCAAGGGAATGTTTGACTGCGCTTTTGGTTCTCTGATATGGTTTTTGTAATAAACCTTGTTTTGTAATTTTATAATATTCCGCCTTTTGTAGTTTAAAAAGTTTGAAATTAGTGTATTTTTGGGAATTGTAAACTGTTTAATGTATTTTAAATTCATGCTTCCGTGTTTATTAATATAATATTCTTATATAGAAAGAGGGGTGTTATACATACGGTTTATTATTGCAGACTCGACATACCAAACTGGGGACCATTTGCAGAACAATATATTGTTTGTGAAATCACCTTAGTCTATTTGTATCGATTTGGGTCAGTCATGGTTTTTATGTGATCCCGTTTTCTTATATTTTCGAGAGAGGTTGGGTCAATTTGTAGACAGGTCACGAAATTAAAAGGGGGAAGGTTGGGTCAATTCGCAGAGATTGGGTATCTAGATACTAATTTCGCAGACTAGTAGGGCCAAATATTGTGTTATTGTTAGAGTATGGTTAGATCAAAACATTTTAATAAAGTATTTGGACGCAGCGGAAGATGTTTTAACAAAACATTTAAATCATACTCCACCAAAGATCACATGTACAAGAAACAGATAGCAACAAAACAATATATAAATACAAAGATGAAGGAGATGACAATCTTTAGAGAGTAGTGGTAGATACGAAGGGTCCAAAGTAGAACCCCTCTATCGGAGTACACCCAAAGTCTCCAACCGAATGTGTTTGCAAGAGCCTCCTTTCTTGATCACCTTCTACAAGCTCTTTTGAACAAGCTAGTTACAAAGAACACTTGAAACTCAGTGTGTGTGTTCTAGAGAGAAAGAGGACTGATTTTTTAGAGTAAGAGTGAAGGAGGAAGTGTTGTTAGTTGCTAGAGTATGTAAATGTGTATAAAGGAGTGTATGCCCAAAGCCATACTTCACACCATACACTTGACCATCCCCTTACACCATACATTTGACCATGTTTCCAAAACATGGTCGAAGTGTGTAAAGGGGGTCATACCATTCTAGATAGAATGGTCAACCAACTAGATCATATCTAGTTGTAAGTATTAGATGAAGTAACTACACACTTCCATCTAGTTAGGTTAGTCAACTAACTCATGTTTAATTAATTATTAGTTAACTAATTAATTAAGCAAATCCATAGCTCATTAGTTTAACTAAACCATTAACAAATGTTTAATAAACTAATCCCATTAGAAAGGTTTCTCATGCATTTATCGATTGGTCTTTGGGTGTGACCGAATAGGAAATGAACTTTATAGTTTTTATTGTCATGGGCATATAATCCAACAGTTAGTATGTCAAAACCTGATGTATTTGCTAAGACGTTATATGGCAGGCCTAATTATGTTAACCAAGTAATTTTCCCGCTAAGGTCCGCATATACATGGATAAAATTTTAATTTACTACATATAGAACTAACTATATAATCTTGCACATTTTTAATCATCAAAACTATAATCCATACGTTTTTCAATGTTATACTCTTTACATCATCCCTAGGCTACTACATTTCGTTGTTCCACAATGATAGGATATCGCTTTTTTGTCCTAGTCGTTGGGAAAAATACCAATTTATCTTCTTCCGCAGGCTTCCAACTGAAATACAGATTTAATAGCGAGTGATACATTATGAATTCACAGACGCATAAGCGAAAAATATCAATATCAAAGAAGCAAGTTGTTTTTTGTTTGGTTATACCTGAAACGGGTGATGAGATGGTGAAGGAAGACAGATAGTGCAACCCTTGCCAGTTCATAACCTGGACATCTCCTTGGTCCTCCTCCAAATGGCATGAAGTTCGTCGGATCTGATATTTTCTATTTACCAAAGTACACCAAATGAAACCTTATCTACCATCCATTGTTATGAATGCATACTAATGGAGGAAATTAAAATTTTATATACTTGCTACAAATAATTGTTTTTTGATCAGAAGCTCCAATTGATAGAAGGGAATATGATCCGCAATGCTAGCAGTAACTAAGATGTATGCCCTTACATGTTAAACCGCATTAGAGCTATAAACTTGAGATCAAAAACTTTGTGCGGCCTAAAGTGCAAGTCTAACAGTACAAATCTTAATTGTGTAGTGCTACTGTACATATTATATCCCCTTTTCATTAGGACAATATACCATAATACAATCTAGTTGATGTTTTTTTGACAGTTAGATAGAGAAAATAGAAACCTGCCATCTCCAAGGATTGAAAATACGGGCATCCTCAAAATTATCTTGATCAAGATGAACAGCTCGAAGTGAAGTGAAGACTTTTGATCCTTTTGGAATTGTATAATCTGCTTAAAATAGATATATTAAGGAATCAATAATCTGTATAAATAAGTTTCATGTATTTGAAAACAGAGTGATTAATCATATTTAAATCAAAGAAAATGAAAAAAATTTATGCATATCCATGCATAAAATGTGTACCTTTAATCTTGACATCGGTCATTGCTCTTCTAAAGACACCACTAATAATGTTAGTGAGTCTCAACGTCTCACTAACAACCTAAGAAAACAACACACACGGTTATATATGAATGTGTTATAGATTAACAACATTTAACATAAAAAACGTCAACGAACTTACAGATTGTGTGAAAGGCATAGACTTATAATCGTCCCATTCAAGAGCCACCGATGTTCCTTTTTTGGCTCTAATCGTGTCGTGTTCTTCCTACATGCATATGATCAAGTAATCTATGTTTAATCAAGAATACATTATATGTATCATATCTATGGGAAATAAAAAAACGAGGATACCTTATACCATGTTTGGCAAGTTAAACAAAATGATACTATATTGGAACAGATTGAGCTCCCTTAAGTTAAATGAGTCATATTATACGTTTTACAAAGAAAAAAAAGTTAATAAATAAAATAGTTCATAATGAAATATTCACTCTGTTTCATCTTCTCACAAAATAGTCCATCGTTGTCTATTCAACGACATCATAGTATCTCAATTCTATTAGAATAGGGGATATATATATATAGATTATAACTTTGCTATGTCTAATTATAAGTCTAAAACTATATCTAACGACTCAATAAATTATAAATGAGTCTCATTTATTATATCTCCTTGTATCATTATATCATTATATCACGTGTATCAATTATATTTTAAATATATATATATATATATACGCCTCTAAATTAGATATACTTTCCAATTTTTCATAAATATCAAGATAAAGACGTCGTATCATTCTTGTTGTGAAATCTAATTTGCAAAGTATGTAACATTGAATGGACAACTACCGCTACAATTTCCACATAAGCATATGTAGATAACAACAAAATAATGTGACAGACTGACAGTGCAGAGTAGGGCGTGCGGATCTTGTACCATCTAATAATAATGTTTCGGGTATTCTTTTAACATACGTCTTCTACTCTTTGCTTTCCAGTTTTGTCTATTAAACTTTTGACTTTTCAACACTTTGGACGGATACTGTTTTATTTTGACTTTTTGGTCCAATAGTCTCTTTCATGTCTCTCCTATTCATGATATGAATCAGAAAATTTCGAGTTCAAACATGCGTTTTTGTATACCTTTACAAAAAGGTAACATACATACGGCTAATTACATAAAATTAAAATTTAATTTAATATTTTTCTCTTCTTGTCTTATACATTAGACATAACATATGTCATAATCTCCTTGTTATGTCTAGATTTAAATCTGCATAAAATATATCTATCTATCATTTTTCTAATGAAGATTAACTTAAGAGAAGATCGGTTAAATAAGTCAAACAAGTCAAACTATATCCTTGTCATTTACCATTCACGTGACTACTGAAATTCATAATCATATTTGACGCATTAAAATATTATAACAAATTACACAAAAAAAAATGTTTCTAATCGGTCCAAATCGATCATGGGACTGTTTCTATCATAGAAAATTTTACACGCTTCGATTGAAGTTGCATTGACTTGTTACCCGATCCACCATTTTGTTGCTAATAAGCTAGGAAGTATGTATACAAACCTTAAGTTGAGCAAGAGCTGAAGGTGTGTCTGTGAGGAATTTAACGGCAAGAGTCATGGTAGTTGATGTGGTATCGTAACCTGCAACCAACAAAGACACCAAGAAATCCACAATTTCATCATCATCGAAGCTTTCATCAACGCCATCGCTATCAAACAATGCTGCTAACATGTCATTCTTCTTCACTCCTTGTTCCCTCTCTATCCGTCGTTCTCTCACCACCAAATGTAACGCTTCCGTCACTCTTTTTCTTGCCTTCAAAGATATCACAATAACATAATTACCAAATTGTCGTGCGATAAGAGAGTTACCCTATTCGATACTTCATTACATCCGGTAATAAATACAAGCTCTTTTTTACCAAAAGGTCAATTTGGCCTCAGTGGCCCATCAAATGTTAGATTGCGGGTTCAAGTGTTACCAGAGATATATGTGATGTATATAATCTCTTCCATCTAAAAGTTGTATGTTGGGGTGTAGATTTTGCATTTTATAAAGAACAATACAATGTTTGTTTGTTTTTCTTTGGGAAAAAATAAGTTTGGTGGAGACAATTACCTAAATGATATTCTAAAATAATATATTACAATTACAAAGTTGAAGGCCACGTAACATACATTTATCAAAGCACTTTTTGGATGACCATTCTTGGATTTATATCGTGAAGTGAACTTATACACAGAATTTTTTTCTTTTTTGTAATCGCTTTAACAATTTGTCAGTAAAATAATTGGTACGAAAAGCTCTATATATGTAAAAAGAAGTTGTAACTACCTGAATAGCACGACGATAAGTGAGGGAGAAGAAAGGGAGAGGAATGCAAAAGAAACCTTCGATTACAAGCATGTATTCTTTCCTTAGTTTCTCCGACCATTCACATGGATCAATGCTCAATAGTTGCTTCAAAGTGAGCTCAAATGTTATCTGCACAATAATTTCATCAAAAAAAATAAAAATAGATAATTAATTAAAAGTTGATGCTGGAATATAATTAGAAGATGGTCTCATCATTCCCACTTTGTCACTTTTTTGGATTAACACATGGAATAGAAGAAAACAATGATTTCATCTTCCATTACTTTTATTACTAGTAGCTATAACTAGAATTAGCTTGGGCGCATGACCAAACACAACATGTACAATATCTTACTTTATCATATAAATAATAATAGAAATTTTCTAATACATCCTCAAATACTATTATATATTGTCACACAAAAACTAAGTCACAAGCTACAAGCCAGTATGTAAAATCAAATTATCTTTGTAATCTTGTTAATAATCAACCCACATGAAATGTTGGAAAGTGGAGTATAAGGCCATTTACTTACATTATTGACTACTATTAATTATTTAGCGCAAATGTCAAATATTATACATCCACATTAATTATTGAAAACTTCAAACTAGAAATATATGATTTCAAATATGAACCTTTAAAAATTAAAATGTCTTTGTTAGATGGTTAGAGAAGAAATTTTTTGGAGAAAAGATATTACAAATAAATTATTATTATTATTATTATTATTATTTGTAAATTAGAGATAGGAAAAATAGAGATGGCTGGAGATGACGTAATATAAGTAGAAGGGAATAAACAGCACACATGAAATGTAGTATCACAATCTTTCACTATCAAAATGCACCTAGCTTGTTCCTAACTAAGACCACTTTGTCAACTCGGCCAATTCAAAACGAGTCAACTCAGTTACAAAGATTCGAAATGGGTAACTAAAACATGTCTAAGTTAAGATGAGAGGTGATACTTTTTGTCCAAAAAAAAAGATTTTCTTTAAATTTATTTAATTTTATTTTCTGATAAAATTAGTTTATATACATATACATAGACAGTTGGATTCAGTAAGAACACAATGTTAAAATAAAAACGGTAAAAATATTATTCAAATAATGCCATGAATGGTTAATACTCGTAAGTTATAAAAATAGATTTAAGATGGATTAAGTACCTTTTTGGCTTCGTCCATGAGAAGAATTCGACCGATCCAAGAATCCAAATTAAGCCGGACCAACCAGTCTATATCAACTAACAAATGATCCTTAATAATAGTAGAATTAGCAAAACTCATAGTTAAAGAATGCATTCTCCGATGAAGACTGCCTCTCATAAGCAACAACGAATGTTTCCCAACAAGATTCGCAATCGAACCGGGATAACTCGACTCAAACAACCGTCCTTCATTTTGCAAAATAAACCGGTTCGTTTCGGCATCAGCAGAGAAAACCGTACGTTCTCCAAACACATGTGTAGTAAAAACAGTACCGTATTTTAAGACACGTGCGTCAATAAACGGTTCAGGATTCTCTGTCTTGTATGCTGATATGAGCTGAAATGTTTCTCCGATTACTGGTAAACCGGTGTTTCCTGGTGGCAAATGGATTTTCCGACGAGAGGTGGTGGTTGTACGGAAGATGATGAGAAATATAATTGAGGAGATAGAAATCATGAAAATGATAAAGAGAGGAAATAGTTCCATGATATTTTTATGTATAGGTTGTTTTAGAATGTTTGTAACAAGTATAGAATTGATTGAACGATTTGTTTATATATTGTTTTTGATTTGATTGTGAGATGAGTTTGAAGATGTTCTTGTTTCTTTTTTACAAAGTGAGTGTGTGATGGAAGAAGAGGAATAAATGAAGGAGGAGGTGAGGATATTAATGGAGGGAAAGCACACGAATGGGTTACACAAGAAAGTGAAGGAAGCGAGTGTAAAAGGAGACAAGGAAATGGAAGGTATTTTATGTCGGCGTTTTTTGGAGTTCTTTTTAAATTTTGGTTATACCATTGTACAAAATATTTTCAATAGGAACGTTACAACCTAACGCACTATTTCCGATTACAGTAAATATATATATATATGGTTACTACCCTAAAAGAATGTTTGAACCTATAATTTTTTTATTATTTAGTTGTATATCCAATTTTTGTTGTATGTAACAATCTTTTAAAAGTGATATTGTATGTATTGCATTTTACAATTTTGTATATTGTATGTAACGGGTGACCGGATAAGCAGGTACCTGATTTTTCCTCTTGAAAAAATGTCTATTGTATGTATCGAACTTTGTAAAAATGTCTATCGTATGTATCGAAACTGGTGATTTTCGGTCATCTGGTCACCTGTTACATACAATATACAAATTGTAAAGTTCAATAAATACGATAGCACTTTAAAAGGTGATTACATACAATAGTAAAAAATTTAAAATTCGATACATGATTAAATAATAAACCCTTATTTAATTATACAATTATACATTTAGTATTAAGACTCAAATTATAACACTGTTATATAGAAGAAAACGATATGTGTGTAATAGGTTACCATTCATATTTGATAATAGTCGAGTACTTGTAAGTTATGTTTGTTAAAACTAGAGGAATATTAGTATTCGTTTACTTTTTAAACTTATAGCTTAAGCTTATTAACCTTAAGCTAATAAGCTCTATCTTCTATTTGGACAAGCTTATTTAATTGAGATTATAAGTTCGTATTTGAGTGGTTAAGCTAGAATAATAAGCTCCATTTTTAGAGTTTATTGAGCTTAAAAGTTGTAAGTCAATAAATTTTAAAAATAAGTTAATTTAAATACCCCTTAACTATTAGCTGGTTTATATTATGGAAAGGAAGTTTGAGCTTATACAAATGTTTGACAAATTAACTAAAGACTGAGTTTAAACATACAAATTAACATAAAACAAAAAATAATAAAATAAATAATACCCTAATGAAATAATGGTATTCAGGTAATTTTTGTTTTTTTTTAAATATTACATATTTTCACCTCAAAACTTGCAAAACTTTCATATATACCCAAATACAAGTTTTTAGTGAATGATGCACAATGATTTTAATGCATTTTTTGGTATACATATGATATTTTGTAAATTTTTAAGAAAAAATATATAGTTGGTCCAATTTTTTTTTAAAAACTTATGTTTCTTCACAAGAGCTACTTCAATAATTCAACAATCTTAGTTTTTTAAGCCTTTATTTGATAAGCTCTTAGAATTTTGTTCATCAAACAAGGCTATAAATTTAAACTTTCAAAAAATAAGTTTAAGTTTTCATAAGTACAATAAGATTTGTTACTAACATACACGTAGTAAGAGAAAAAGCTTTTAAAAGTTTACACAAAGGTTTAGAGAAACAAAAAAGGTTTAAAACGGAAAGTTAAAAATTATTTAGAAAACAAGTTAATATGAAACATAAAAAAGAAAAAGAAAAATAAAAATAAAAATATCATATCGTCATAATTCGATGATCTGCAACTGCAAGTGGTGGTGGGGGTAAATGGTGGGGGTGGGGAAGGAAGGATGAGAGGAGGAAAAAATGGAGAGTGAAAAGGAAAAGAGAAAAAGATGGATCGATGTAAATGGAATATAATGTATTATATCTTTTAAAAAATTTATCGTTATTGTTTTAAAATGTTACAAAAATATTACATCATTCTAGCCATTGATCTTCATTACTCTTGATTTAAAAAGTTAAAATTAGGCCTGTAATCAAACTGAACAAATACGAATGAAGCATGTTCGTGCTTGTTCATTAAGGTTTTATCAAACAAATGAACGAACACGGACCGATAAAGAACAAATTTTATTATTCATGTTTGTTCACGAACATAAACGAAGAGATATATAAATCATTGCATTCATTCGTTAATATGTTACACAAACACAAACAAACCTACACAAATACAAAAGATGAGATAAAAATGAGATATATAAATATGCATAAATTTAATTAAACTATTCGTAAACAGACGAACATGTTATCGGACATTCACAAACGTAAATGAATGAGCAAGACATATATTCATGGTTGTTCGTATAATTACACGAACATAAATGTTTGTTCATGTTCATTCATATAGTAAACGAACGAAAAAAAAGAAAAAGTAAACTTCCTTCCAACAATTCATCAATTGTTCGCTAAACGTTTGATTTTGATTTTATTTGCGGACCTAGTTAAAATGGTCTATTTGATGATTAAACTACCGGAGTATTAAAATAGTATCGTCGAACTACCAAACATATTCATAAATCCATACAAAGTTATTTTGCAATCTGCCTTTTCAAGTCATTTGAGAAAGGGATACGTAAGTTTTTGGAAGGTAATTGTTTACTTAATCTTTTTATACATACATGATAATAATACATTTTGAATGAACACTGTACAACACATTTGTGGTATGTACATAAAAAAAGAGAAAGCGTACAAGGGAACTAATGATCACTGATGTATGCTTCAAAAAAAGATACTTATTTGGTGAATACTTTATTAAAAAGAGTCATTTAAAATAAGATACCTTTAACTATATAGGCTTTGTATAAGATATTATATATGATATGATTCGTAAATAGAAAATCAACACAACAATTCAAAATGCTGATGATCAAAATGATTGTGGTTATTATCGTACCATGTTCCTAGCTAGTGGTTCTGATGTGGTACCATGTACCTTCACATGGCCACATGAGGTACGCATTAATATGTATCTATTTATCTATCTATCTATCTTCTATCCAACATAGTAAATAAGGATATTAGCCTTTAATTGTGGCCAAATTATGTGATGACACATCACCTATTAAACTTATCTTTCCCGGCAAGATTCGTTTGTTATAAAACCGTTTCATCCTATTCGATTAAATGGTTTTAACGTCTCAATTGTATTAATGACAATAACTGTCTCAACATTTGTTACTACTCTACTATTTTACTTGGTATTTATTTAATCAAAAGATTATCACTTTTTCACAATTTTTTAATTTCCTTCATTTTTAACATTAATATTATCTCAATTCAATTTACTTGTCTTCGACTTCTTATTAGCAACAAATTTCTAATTATAATTTAATTATAATTTATTTTATATTTTACGTTAAATGTTTAGCACAACAAAAGAACTACCGTAATATTTGAACGGTGTCTCAGAAAAACTTATCGTTTAATTTAACCTACCAACTTACTAAATATTTGTATACGTTTATCGATGTACAAAAAAGAAAAACTACAACGTCAAAAGAGTAATATACGAAGAAAAAAAAAAGCTATACTGTGTAGACAAGCCGATTATTACTAAGGTTTTAAAATGTTTTTTCCGTGTATACAGAGGAAAAGAGCAATACTAATAGATTTTAAGTTTAAATAAGCCATTCGATAATTTTGACAAACATAGGGTTCAGCCCATCATGATCCGACTCAAACATTTCGACTACTGACCTATTCGACCCATGTTTCAAGATTACCCATTCAAACCCAACTAGCTTCATCATGTAACCTGACCAGCTCAATTTGCACAACTTACATGTAGCCTATACATAGTGGGCAAAAATAAGTTTAAGTTCTTAACTTGGTTATTGTTTAATCTTTGACTTCCATCTGCCAACATGCTATTTTGCCAATTTAAGCAATAACCAATTAACTATTCCTGTCTAATGACTCATCAATCATCAATATAGCATAAGCGGAGCCAATCGTCTTCCATTGCATAAGCACAAGCATTCATTCTAAAAACTATATGCAATAGAACTACATTGAGCCATTAGATTACTCACTCAAATGAAGATAAGAAAAACTTATAATATAAGACCACAAACATCAACATGAAACAATGAACTATTTCATTGCATAGGAGCTTCAAACATGAGCAAAATAGTCTAAAAATAGATCTGAAACAAAAAGGAAACTGAGGTCACAGAATTCAACACCAATGAAATACAAGACCAATTCAATCCTTTTTAAATAAATCAACACATACATTTTAGGTGACCTCCATGAGCTGCGGTCCAAAGATTTCATGAACAACGCTTAAAGATTATAGTCAGAGTCTGAGAGAGAGGCAGTGCACCGAGGGGAATATATCCACAATTCAAATTTCCTACATCTAGACCTGAACACGAATTCTTGAACTCCGCTACACAAAAAACCTCATCCCTAATTTTATTAAGGACTCTGCAACTTAACGGACCGTTTTAGAAACTAAAAAGAAATAAATAAATAAATAATAGTCTCTTCAATGCATGGTGTAGAGATCGGTGAGGACCCATGAGTCATTAAATATATGTTAATTAGTAAAAAACCATATGCTAAATCCATTTAAATGGGTATATAGCACTAACACATGAATCTATAATATATTATTTTGTTGGATCAAAACCTCACTAATGTAATTTATAAATAACAAATTATTTTAAGTGTCTTCATCTATAGCTACATCTGTTAGCAGCAAACTTTAAGCAGACTGTGTAGTAGTACTCACTGATCAAACTGATCAGTGGGCTTCTCTATACTTAGAATATTTACAAGTCTACTCTAGTCACTACATATGTTAGCAGTGACTCTCCCTTTGTAACTTGGAACCTAATAAAGTATCTATCATTCTCTGATAGATATTTAGTCTCTAAAAGTTACACAGGTCTAACACTGTCAAGAACTTGAAGCTTCTGTTGAAGTCGAAGACTGAAGACGGAGATAGAGAGCAATTCACTGATGTGGAAATCAACTATGCTCTATCAACCAGCGGTTCAAGCCTTTATCCAAGAAAGTACATTAGGTCTGACAAATACCTATTGTACAATTGAAAGTCAACTTCTATGGAGTACACAAGAAAGCGTGCATATCTCTCAAAGGTATATATGCTCACTTATTGTACAATTGCATCAAATTATTTGTACATTTTCTCTAAACTAGGAATAAAGTATTTATAAACTATATTCCTAGGATGTAATGTCACATCCAAAACCTTGGAAGTTGTATTACGTACCCAACTAATATGGTGTTGACACGTGTAGGGTTTATATCTGCTTGCGTGAGACTATAAATACCACACTCAACTACCATATTAAATGTCCAGAATTTTGTATTCGTGATCAACCTTTGATTTAAGCACGTTCATGCATATCAGTGAACCAAGTGCCCTCACTTATCTTTTAAGTGTTGATCACTGAGTATCAACAGCGAGCTATTCGCTGATGATCTGTTGGGGTCAAGTTTGTCACAAATTAGTTTACTTAGACAAGTCTGTCTTGTCTATTTCCGCAGTAAACTCTATAAAGTATTCATTGATTCATATCAATAAAAGAAAACTTTAAACTTTCATTTATTTGTCTACATTTACGTTTGTTGTTAGTAGTTCACTAATATTTAACAAAAACGGATCAACACATTTCAAAATAGAGGGTGCATTTACAATTGAAGCGATTAAGTAAAAATCATCAAATCAAACTTATAAAGAATCACCATTTCATGAAAGAAACCCAGGAAACTGAAGCATGAATATATCGAACATGTCACATCCATATTACAACTTTCAACTTAAAGCAATGTATATTAAGATGAAGCGGAAATTGTATTGCTAAAACGTTCTCTGCACAAATAATGTATTGAATCAAACAACTTCAATAATTAAAGTGAAACGCTAAGTGAATTGAAATGCTAAAATTCAATTACAATATATAACTTAAAAAGGTGATGTAAGTGAAAGGGGGAAAGCATAATAAAATAAAACTTATGATATCAATTGAACATTATACACGATGCAAATGATTTATATAACTCACCAAACTTGAAGGAAGAGCTCGTGATGCGTGATCTGAAAGATATAAAAAGCACATACATTGTAGATTTAAAATGTTGAAAGGGTTTGGTCAAAATATAAAACAATTAGTTAAAATTGCAATCCATGTAGACATAATTAGTACTTGCAAGAAAGCGGATAGCAGGGAGCAAGGAGATGAACGTGGAAAGGAGGTGTGAGTGTGTTTCAATCGTTATAATTGGATCAACCGATTAAAAAAACTACCCACGTATACTGTCGGGAATGCATTAAACATATAGGATCAAAAGTCAAGGAATATTTGTGTACATTAAACAGTCTAGATCTCAGTGTCAACAGCGACCGGTTGACTGGCCTCCGACAATGTAGTACTAGTGTAATATTCGAGTGGTACTCTCAAAATATTTTTGAATGATTAATGTGATATTTTTGGTAGCTATAAATATAAAATTGAATATTATAAAAATAAAAATATGGACCTGGTTAATAATAAATAATGTCTATAGCAAACAAATATCGAATTAATTGTAAACATGATAATAGTTAACATGAGCAAAGTGTTATATTTTATGACATTATTCTCATGTTATATATTAAAGTAGCAGGCATTAATTACGTAGAATCTAATCATCATTACCTAAATAGTTAACTATACCTTAAAAATAGGATGCACAATCAATAGTTACATGAAGAATTTTAAAATTTTAGCGGTTTCAAGTAGTATAACCGTACTTTAAAAATACGTCTCTCACAGGTTGACCAGCTGCTATGGAGTTACTAACATATATAAATTAAACAACTACATCTTTACTACGCACTTGATAAATAATCAAATTAGCCCCATTTTACCTTAATTAGCATGACTCGTCCATTTAGACACCCAATACATAATATCAAAGAAGATAATGGAAAATAGAATTTATAGGCATTCGTGCAGACTCACCAATCTGTTATGTGTAAACATTGATGTTAACTGCTAAGCATGACAACGAGAAAAGACACATACATTTGAATATATATTAGTAGCTTCATTTAATCTACAAAAAGTTCCTACTAACTAAACAACTATTTAATTCCATTATTGTTAAAACTCACTTCTTTTATCACACTGAAGATCATAATGTCTAGTACACAATAAACTTCAAACACATAACTTTTGTACCATTATAAATTATTATATTAACTATTTGATAACGATTTAAATGTTCCACACAAAAGTCAGTTTGGCGTTTCATCAAGACAAATGTTTTGCACCAAATAGTTGATCCTAATTTAAACCCGAACAGTGTGAAAAAAGAAGTGAGTTTTAATTGTATGTAAAGTAATGTATTCAAGATATGGTGACGAAGAGTGTGAAAATGTGAAAATGTGAAAATGATAAAGTTATTATTATATCAAAATAACACAACTTAAGAAAATGTTAAATCTTATGTTGGAAAATTTTGAACAAGGTGTATGATTCAATAACCAGAATATTAAGGAAATGTATGTAGTAAGCATGTTAATCGTGTTTGAAAATCACTTTCTAAAGATAATATTTCGACTCTATAATTGTTCAAGTTCACGAAATTCATCTTAAGATAATTTAAGAGAATATTCAAAGGTTATCACAATCAAATCTTTGAATCCGACTGTTTTTGTGTGTCGAAAAATGTTTGATGAAAATGCCAATAATATTTGTCAACTAAAGGGCAGTTAGAAAACTATTTTCACGTCGAAAACTGTTTTTCCAGGACCGATGTCAAGGGGCTCTACCCCTTAGACCCTGCTAGGGGCAACGCCCTAGGACCTCACAAGGGGTGTTGCTCCCTTGACCCCTGCAATTTTGATTAATTAAGCCCGAAATGTTACTACTTAGGCAGATATGCACTCCGCATCACCTAACTCGTATTCATTGATATACTAATGCATTAAAATAGACAACATCTTAATCATAAAATGTTATAAAATGAAAAATCAAACTGATAATATAGATAATTGAAAAAAGGAATTGTGTTATTTGACCTTTGGGTGTTGTGTTACCTTTGTAATGATTCTTATGAGTGTGTTTCACTTTTACGTGCACTCCGCCCACATGAAGTAAAATGCCTTTAGTTTCTTGCTTTCCCCAACCCACGACAATTGCCCGACATTATAAGGATCACTCCTCATGATCTGATCTCATCTTATATATGATCATCATGTTAAAAGTAAAACAGCACACACCCACACAATAAAATGACTGATTTTACTCGCTACATGATCATCCTCATTTAAATTTGAATACAGGGAGTTCCACTTGTTATATATTGGACTAGTAAGTGTAGTTGTAAGGGACAATTGGTTATTTAAAAATTATCATGTAAAGACTAAAGAGAGTTGTTAAATATGAGTAAAATTTGAGCCTTAAATCATGCTTCCTACATTCAATGATTTACAAAGTGAGACTTAATCTTCATCAATAACTTTATCATGTGTCTCAATAATCTTGTTAGTCCATTTAATCTTGTTAGATCTATCAAGCATTTTTCTTATGTAAATGATCGGTAGTTAGTGTGAACATGGTTTTGTTTGTGACAGATTATTATCTTGATATACTATGTGTGGACTGCAGCTTTGCTGGTTAACGTTCTTGCTAGAAGTTGTATTGGTTAAAATTGATTTTGGCATGATAAAGATTTTAAGAACACTGTGTAAAGTGGAATTTCAAAAAGATAGGTTGTAGATAGGTCCATGAATTTGTAGTTAGAATCTCAAAATGCACACTTTTAAATAGTTTATATATAGAATAAAGATGTCTACTTCTAGTTGTGAAACCCAAATCGATCACATCGAATAAACCACGTAATTTATTTTTTTGCCTAACTATAGATTGGAGTGTATGTTCATGACCAATGAATTGTTGATGTTTTATGTTCTACTTTAACTTATTGTAATGAAAACGGGGCAGATCTTTGAGGGGTAAGGGGGTTGTAAGTCCGCTAAAAATCTCAACAAGTACCATACTACACAATAATATATATATATATATATATATATGTATTATATAGTTTTCAACTAAAATCATAAGACAAAGAAGAATAAGTTTGGAGTTTTAATGGAGGAATCTGATGCTAAGGGAAAATGACACAATTATTTAACTTTTATATTTTTTACACTAGAACCCTTCATGGTATATTTTAGTCTAATTTAACTCTTCTATTTTAATATTTGGAAATGGCCTTTAATAAGAAACAATGTTTCAAGAGCAATATTTTTCAACCATAAAATATTATTATTTCATCTTAGACTTTTAATTATAAGATAAATATGTATTTCATAAATAATTATGTTTCATGAGAGTATAGTATTCCTCTCTCTTTTTAAACTTTAAATTTTTGATTGAAAGTGTTAAGAACTAGAAGGTTATTCTATAGTTTTCATATATATTTTTAGTTTAATTTAATAATAAAACTCATATTGTTATTTGTATATTATATGCTATAACTTTGAAAGCGTAATCATGTAGTTGAATTATTTATGTTTTAGGACCTGTTTATTTGTTACAACATAGAACCATTAAAATTATGGGATAGTCTATGTTCAAGTATGTTATACGTAAATTTAAAAAAAAACAAAATTCGGCCACTGATAAAAACCTAGAAGCAAAGATCTTTGCACGAGTGTTTGTTTTGGTTTGTTGCTTGAATAAAGTTTCTGTACCTTAATTTAAATGAGATATTTTCCAATTGGGCGATACATACAAGGCCATGTGGGCCGTATGCTTATGCTGGACATATATATACTCAAAACAAAATACATGTGATTTGGCAACAAATTTTACTTGGGCTTCGCATTTGAATTTGACACTGTGAGTTCAGTAGAAATTATTTTATAGTATGTCGATTATTACTTGATTATTAGCTACATATGGGATGTTAAAAAAATTTCACAAGCTATGTTGACTCATTGTGATTGGATCCATTTGGTCCGTTTTAGCTAAATTAGGCGGTTATTGTAGAACCTAAAACCATTCATAAGTATTAGTATATGCTTATTCAGGGTATGTTTGACAAATTTAATTGTTAGTTGGGGAGCTGATAGCTGGTAGTTGTAGATGTTAGTTGTAAACTATGCTGATAGTTGTAGTTGTAGCTGCAAGCTAGAGCTTTATTTGTAAACTGTGTTTGGTAAAGTAGTTGTAGCTGTAATATCAAAGTGTAAAATGATCAAAAAGCTCCTAAAAGCTAGTTGGAGTAGCTTTTAAATTAGGAGTTTAATCTTCAAATTAAAAGCTTTAAGCTCTTGAAAGCTATGTGCCAAACAGGCACTTAAACAAAATAATTCCACGCATTTATTATTGTTATGGTTCAATGAAAGGACCGATCTGTGTTGTGAACAAGGGTGCACAAACCGTTTGGGTAAAACTTGATTAGAATCGGTTTGAACTCAAACCGGTTCAGTCCAGAAAAAATTCAAACTGGTTTGGTTGGGGAAAATCCAAACCGGTTTTGAACTGGTCCAAACTAGTTTTGAATCGGTCCAAACCGGTTTCAACGGCTAAAAAACCAAATCGGTTTGAAACCGAATCGATTTGAACCGGTTTCAAAACCAAAAATGATTTTTTAACACCCCTATTTGTGAAGTCTCTTAAAGCTATATAGGCCAATTTTCTACAGATGGTGCATACTGATGCAATGTTAATTGAGAAAGTTGTAATCATCCATGCATTATGACTTTCTTGTTTCACTTGCATCTATTATCTATGAGTGATGATTCATACACTATTATTTTTCATACGTATATTATTAAGCATGTTTTATGTTGTTGTACAGACAGTAAAATACATTATAAAACATATTTAATAGGAAAAATCACTAATTACATCATTTGACCAACCAAATTAATAAAATTAATCCTTGACTTAAGGTTTTAAAAAACTAATATATAAGTCATCAATGCGATCATGAATTAAATATGGGTATTAGTAGCATTAATTACAAAAATTGAATATTAATTAATTGTTTAAAACCGTTCAAACGCTAACTTAATTGAAAAGAATAAATAAAAAGGAAATCGATATCACTTGTGGGGCAGGACGATCACCTACAGAATTAGCCAACAGTTGGGCATGTGGCAAGTGCATCGGGCAATCGCCATAATTGCGGTTTCAGTTTTAAAATAAGCATAATAATAATATTAATAATAATAATAATAATAAAGAGTGAGACCATAGGGCGATCACTTTACTGACACCACCATTGGTCAATTAACACGTGGCAGGTGCATGGCAATCTCTTGTGATCGCTTTTTTCATTTAAAAAAATAAATTAGAGTAAATAGTTTTAATTTTTTGGTCACATGGCATCACCGATTAGGGTAAACAGTTTTTAACTTTCCTTTTAATTTTATTTCTTTTTTACCCTGAATATATTATTAATTTTTTTATAATTAGATTCTAATTCAATCAATCGCGATCGCCTTTTCACATTGAATTTGAATTCTATCAGTGGTGAACGACATTGGATTCTAATTATACCGGTCGTGATCGCCTTATCGTATTGGATTCTCATTTTATAAACCGTGAGTGACAAAACAAAAGTGACACCTAAGAGAATTAATATGTTCTCTTTATAAGCTAATGGTATTATTTATTTTATTTGCATTCATCAATCATTTTATTCAAAGGTTGAAAGTAAAATTATTTTAGAAAGTAATTGTGTTAACAAGGGGTGGGAGTTTCTTGGGAATTAGTTAATGTCATGTATGAATTTTCCTGTTGGATTACCTAGATGTGGTATAAGTTTGCCTGTAAATACAAAGTATTCTAGGTTGAAGAAGTTTATAATCAAAAAGGCTCATTTAGAAATTCAACAAGAGTGTAGATTGTGTTATAAAATGTCAAGTTACACACATCCGGTTGATATTTTTAACAATGAAAATGTAGCTTTTCTAATTGAAGTTGTTCGTAATAACCTGTACGACGATCTTACGTTATTTGTAGTTCAGCAAATCGGTCTTTGTAATGGAAGCAATCAACAACATGATGTCGGTCCTTCTTCGTTCCTAATATGTATCATCCCTAAAATATCAACGATTAACCTAACCAACAAATAAATGCATACCTACCCTTCCCAATTAATAAAACGGTACCATTTCAAACAAAGTAACCCGTACCCAAATCAAAATTCGCATGATCATGTTTCCTCTTATAACGATTTCCCTGAAAATTTGTACATTCCTTCATATCAAAATCTTTCTTACTATAGTGACCGTGAAGATGTCTTTCAACATCCTTTTGCAATTGAAAATGAATATACTCAAAATACAAAGATCAATTTGGTAGTAATAAAGAGCAGGGGGTATATGTCGATATAAATTATAAACCCTTAACTGATCCACATATGGCAAAGTCTCTTGGTATTTCTGAGTCTTCTAATAGTGATCGAGATGACGATGTTAAAAATAATGATTTTCATAATGAAGATGCTGATAATGTGGAGCTGGAACCTACTGCGAGAATTATCCTATTGCAAGCTAGTTTGCATCAATGGTCAAGAGCACATTTCCCCAGACAATGTTACAATATAATGACTTAGAATAGTGAGGAGTCAGTTAATTTGTTATTTGTCTATGCATGTAAACTTTCAATCATTATGCTAATTGAATTTTTTCGAGATTTTAGGCAAAAGTGGTACTTTTTACGACGTGAAGTTAGAGGTAAAGTTCAAATATTATTTAATTTAGTTAACAATAATGTGATCAATTTTGAAATTTTTTTATTTTGTTATTTCAATGTGTTTGTAGTGAAATTTCAAAATTAATTTACACCTTGGGAAGGACATAAATTTGCCAAAAGAAAACTACAGAGTTCTACATGGACAACACGCAACATTAGTCAATCACAATAGAAGGTTGATGATAGAGATTAAAAAGGTCTTCTTAATTTTGGTAATGGTACTTGTAGTTGTAGAAAATGGCAACTTTCTACAATACCTTGTGGTCAAGTTATTTTAGTTGCGAGGTTCTTGAGGCTTGATGATTGTAATCGAATTTTCTCGCCTTGGTATTATAAAATGTCTACCAACAAACATATCAAGACAACATTAATACATTATCAGATCAAATCGAAATGGGAACATCCAAGTGGTTTGATGATTGTGATATCCATTTGACGGATAAACAAAAAGTAGGTCAACCGCGTGAAAGAAATCGTATTATATCTCGTGGAGAGGAAAAAAGAGTGGTTGAATATAGCAAATGTCATAAATTGGACATATGAGAAATAAATGCACCGCACCAATACCAAGCGAGTGACATAGCGATCTAAGACTAGCAATTTTTTTGGGAAAAAAGAATCACAACAATCACAACACGTACATCACCAATTTGCTTTGAACGAGTCCAAAGAAGAACCATATGATGATGTTAATTTGAGTGATTTCTAGATTTTTATGTTGTTAATTGGATGCTTTTAAATATATTGATAAATGGATGAATTTAAATCTATTGTTAATATATCATCCGACGTTAGATTATGATGATGTAGGATTATCATTTGACAAATAAAGAAAATAGCGAGAATTAAGAGTTCCAAACCAAAAATATATCATGTGTCATTTTCCAATTAGCTAAATAAATTATTGTTCACCCTTGTATTCACCGTTTGCACATCGTAGGCTATATAATTCACGTGCCATTCTTAGTCGATAATTTCTCCCCTACTCATTGTAGTCCCCAACTATGTTTGGAGGCAAATCCTCCATCAATCTCTATATAAAGTGACAAACAAACACCTCGCAATTCGCTCCATTTTGTTGTTGTGGCACATTAACAGCATGCCCAAGTGTTAAAGTAATGTTCTTCTTCGTTGCCTTGTTGATATGTTTCTGTAAGTTATGCTCTTTAAAAGTTCTGGAAGATATCTTTCTATATCCTTTTTGACACCGTTCAAATAAATACTTCGATTAGTTGCAAAAGTGTCATATATAAGCAACGTCTAAGTATCCAAATGTAGCTCCCCAAACAACCAGTGATAAGCAGGAATATTTAGCGGGATGAGAACATGAAAATATAAATACTCCCTCCGTCCCAAATTAAGTGTCTTGTATCAGATTTCACGGAGTTTAAGAAATTGTTTTGTCTGTTAGTGAAGATGACTCTTTTACCCTTACTTTTTGCACAGACTCCATGTATCAGTTTTGAGAAATGATAAAATGGTAAAGTTAATTTGCTATTTTTGGAAGTGGACATTTATTTTGGGACAAACAAAAAAGGAAAGCAAGACACTTAATTTGGGACGGAGGGAGTATATTAAATAAATTCTATTAGAACACATTATTCATTTGGTAAACTTATATATATATATATATATAGGGTGGGGATCAAGAGGGAAGTTAAAAAAATAGGGAAGGAGGGAAGCAAATCTCAACCCTTGATTTCATCATAAATGAATTTTAAAAATCACAAATAATTTCAAAATTTAACATTCATCACCAATGAATGTTAAAAACGTTTTTTTATGAAAAAATCAAGGGCTAGGATTTGCTTCCCTCCTTCCCTAAATTTTGAAGCTTCCCTATAGATCATTCCCCTATATATATAATATATATACTTACACGATCAACTTCCCACCATGCATGGTATAGAAATTTGGTGTCGTTAGCAAATATTTTCGCTCTTGGATCGTCGTAAAATATGCTTAGGAAAAATGAACGACATCACATCGTTGGTCTTTCGAGGTCGATGTAAGTATCAAGTACTCGATGCATGCGTCTATGCGCTGATTCAATTGCAAAAAATAAAAAGCAAGTTTATTATTAGTATCAAACTAATAATATAACTTGTAAACATGAACGGGTTCAATACTTACTAAGGAATCGAGCGAAGCACTACCATCCACCCCGAGTATTAATCCCAAAAAAACCTTATTGTATTCATAACCTAAGGGTTTTATGGCAAGATAGCAGTATCTTGTGTTTACATTTTCATAAAACTCTTCAAGGGTTGTTCCTAATCTTCTGAATTTGTTTCGGCATCAAATGACACTGCTTCAATATTAAGACGTCCTCTGGTATCAAATGTCACTGCTTCAGTATCAGTAGAATGGAAGACAATATAAGGAGTAGAAACTTATGGGTCTTTCTTCGTCTTTCTAGGACTCTGTCGCATGACCATAAAAGGTATCTAAGAAATAAATAATGTACAACTATATTGATTTAAAAGGATAGTAATCGAGTTTCTATATCAGAAAATCAAAAATTAAGAGAAAAGATGAGGGTAGACCTCTTGTTTTATAGAAAATCAAAAATTTAAAGGGAAGGAATTAAGTTAAGGGTGAGGAGAAGTCATCAAAATGGATAGTAATCGAGATTTAGTTAATACCACTACTCCTCTCCTATTAGTTACTAATTAATTATTGTTATTATTATTATTTTATTGTTATTTTCATTTATTTATTTTATATATTATTACTAACCAAGCTTTCACTATTGAACTCTTTTGAAAAATAGAAACCTAAAGATCAATCAAATGTCTTAATTTCATCACAATTTCAATTAATCAATCAAATGCATTGATTAACCTAAAATGTCTCTTTTTAAAATAAAATCTTAAGTTAATGAAATTAAGTTATAATAAAACGTCAAAATTGAAATAATAAAGCATACGCCATTCCGTTAGCCATTGAAACAATATATAATCATGTTTTAGATATAATGTTTTACATTAACTAAAAAGGCTAGAATTTTATTATATAATCAGAAGATTATATCTTACACTATCATGTTTTCAGTCGGTTTTAATTATCTTTTTACAGTACTTTGTTCTCCTCGATACTTCAATATCAAACTACGTTTTTGCATATACTTAACACTGTATTAATCATAACTTTGTAAACTTAGATTTTGACATCATGCGATGCATTACATCATATGATAGAACATAATGATAAACATATTTCTTTTGAGGAAACATAAACTAATATATGGACGGATTAAAATCGACTCAAATCGTAAAACAATGAAATATGGGTCATGTCGTGAATTTTGAGATAGGAAAAAAAGTTTGAGTACATAAAACAGTCGACAATAAAATATTTAACTTTTTCACTCCTTCACAAAATATACAACATGATCCATCATGGCAACGTATTGTTTTACTACTTGAGAGGATATAAATACATAATACTATATAACGATTGAAATATGAATACCTTTCGGTGCGTTTTGGTTGAGTAATAGACAAATAGGTCAATATGAATAAGGGTGTGTTTCGGTGCGTTTTGGTTGAGTGATAGACAAATAGGTCAATATGAATGAGGGTGTGTTTGGATTGTGGATTTTGAAACGTGAGAATGAAAATGGATATGATTGTGAGTGATTGTCTAATGAGTTTGATTTTAAAAATTGTGAATCAAACCTATAAAATTAGACATATGTCAAATCCAAGTGAGACGGTGGATTTAGAAAATTCAATCCCATAGTGATACCTAAATTCAAACTAAACACCTTCTGACATTTGGTATTTGCTATTAGGTAAGAGTAATTTTTGATACTCATTTTAACGTAAAATGTCACCATAAAGGTAATATTTAATATTAGTATAACGTCATGTCATTTTAAAGTCCGTGTACGTGTTCAGGCTCAAAAGTTAATTTTATTAGCATTTCGTTAAAATCTGAAAATAAGGATAAGTATGGCACGATCACTGTTTCAAAATTTACGTATAAGTTACTGAACATCTATCTATTATCGAAAAATAAGGTAACTATACTCTTAAAAAGCTTTAGAATTATAACTAAGCTTTAAAAAAACTGTTTAGTCACTCGAAAACCAACTACATGATATTAGGGATTTTACCTTTTCAAAAGGTTTGTATAAATCACTAATTGTAAATCGTAAATCATAAAAATGAAGTGAATGAATTAAATAATAAATTTTGTAAGTGTAATAAACTTATTAAAAAGAATTAAAAGTGATTAACCCGAATAATATATTTTTTTCAAAGGTTATAGTGATTCTAAACTACATTGACTCGACAATAATATAGATTTAATTGCATGAAAATATAATTATTTATGTTTTAACGTTCATAATCTATATCGAACTATTTAGACTTTCATCGTATGTGATGAACGTATTATTTATTAATATTGTATATAATTTTTGATATTTTTATATTTGAATAAGCTATATAAAGTGCAAATGACTTTATTAAAAATTACTACATTACTAAAATATGTAGTATAATAATAAATTAAAAGTTTTACTGAGCATAAATAATTACTCCGTACATTTTTGTGTAATTAAACCAAAATAGTACTTGCGAGACAAAATTAGTAAGGTCAAGGTTTACATGCTTAAGATCAAGAAAACTATTTAAATGGTGGTGACTCACGTTATCCACTGACAGTTGTATTCTCTCCAACATAACTTGTAGTCTCATCAGCAGTAAGAGGGTTGATCTCTTGATTTTGAGTGTTATGTTTGAAAGTAAAAATGAACTTCTAATGTTTTTCTATATAAATAAAATTTATTAAAATTACTATAAACTAATAATTATTATAAAAAATAATTAAAATAAAAAAGAAATAGTATAATAGATCTGCTAAAAGTTTATGTTCCGTTTTACGTTTAGTGATATATATATATATATATATTAATATATACTTTATATATTAATTAAATTTCAAGTCCTATTTCTTTATAACCCTATACAATTACGCACCCTACACACTCTCAGAATCAACCTTGAACATTAGTTGTATTTAGGGATGACCATCTAACATTCAATTTAATGTATATTCACTTACTCGGTTCATTAGTGTGGATATGGATGTCTACATGAATATACGATGGACATGGATATCGATGCAAATATAGATGCAGATAATTATTGAATTGAACATGAATAAAAAGTTATTATTTATAAATTTACTCATTATTACTCTATATTCACTTATATGTATAAATTAAAAATAAATTTATATGTATTATATATTTGTGTAAAATTAATGAATAATTCTAATTATTTTATATGGTCAAAAGGCTCTTTTATATTAAATTCCTATTAAATACATTCTTTACTATTAAATAGTTTTAGTAAATTAAATTCTCTACATTTTTATTTATTGTTAAAAACACTATCAAACTAAATTTTGATTCGTACTATATAGCAAAAATAATTGATATGTAAGAACTATTTATCAAAATGTGTCTATCCAAGCCAGAAATCAAGTATAAGTGTTTTAGATTTTCAAATACTATATTATTTATATTTATATTTCTTTTTGTAACAATCTATGTTACGAATACTACTATGTTCAAATGTTTTTAAGAATTTTATTTAATATTTAATAGATATCTATTAATCTGCTTCGTCTAGTAGATATGAACATCGATAGATGATTTTGAAAATCGATATAAATATAAATGTAGATGAATAATTATAAAAGGATATCGATATGAATATAACATCGTTCGATCCGGATCTGATCCATCGCCATCTATAACTGTATCCTATGCAAGATAAGTTGTATTTTCTGCAAGTTAAGTTGTACCTTTAAAAATAGAAATGTGTCCCAAAAAATGATGAAAGCGGGGTCCACAACTCCAGCCAAAAGGTGACTGGGGTCAGATTGCGTAAACTTCTTGTTAATTGAATCCTTTTAGAACTGTATTTCTAATTCTTCCCCAATTTCCTTCAATCTTCAATTCGACATATAATTCAATAACAAATGGGGCGATTGTTTTTAGTAAATTTGGAAGGAAAGGTTTACAGTTGTAAACACTGCAAAACCCATCTTGCTGTTTGTGATGACATTGTTTCAAAGGTTTTTTTCTTCAATCTTGATTTGATATTTTTGATTGATTTTGTAAATTGAATATATGGGTTTTGAAGATAATTGTTTGATTATTAAGTCCCATGTTTTAATTTTGCTTTTTGTGAGTAAAGTTTGAAACTTCATTGATGATATTGTTAAACTTGGTATAAATTTATGTTGAAAGTTCATTGGTATTAAGAATTTGCCACATCTTGCATTGACTTGATATTAAATCAATTTAAGATTGCACTGGACTAGTTGTGTAAAGAAATGGATGTGAATTGGTTATAACTGGGATTGAAATTGATTATTTACATGACAACTTATGCTTGTTGCTATGCATCTAGGGTATGTAATTGATGATTTTAGTTTGTTGATTTATCATTTTTTTTATGCTGAATCGAGTTTATTTTTCTGCAATTTTGTAGTCCTTTCATTGCAAGCATGGGAAAGCTTATCTGTTCAGTAAGGTGTAAGTTTTCAATGCTACCAAGTCTTGATTCTTGATGTTGTTTTTTAAGATTCATTTTGAATGATTTTAAGACAATGTGGCTAACAGTTTGCATGAAAATAGAAAGCATTAGAAGCCGTTAAACAAAGGTTTCTATGTAATTCCAAGTAAACATTATGGTTTGTTCACTTGCATATCTTAGAAAAAAGTACTATCAATCGTATACTTTTAGATTTGCTGAGTTTTATCAATTATATCATCTTCTTGCAAGTGAGGTGGAATGTTGCAAATCTAAATGTATAACTGGTCGCAACATATGCTTTAGCGAAGAAGCAGTGACCGTTTAATTTACTAACTAATAGAGCCTTCTCAACCTCAAATTTAGTTTGTAAGTTTGGATTTAAAGAGTCTTATGTTATATTTCATATCTCTCATCTTTTGCAGAGCAAATGTCACAGTTGGAGTTAAAGAAGATAGAATGATGATGACAGGATTACACACTGTTGCTGACATTTTTTGTGTCAAATGTGGATCAATAGTTGGATGGACATATGTAAGATCTCGAGGCTTTGGATTTTCAACAATAACATTTATACTTTACAGTCACATTTTTATGTTCCGTGAAGAAATAAATTGGATAAAACCAATGAAACCAAAGCTTAACATATACATGCACACACATTTTGTAAGAAGTTCATAATTAATCCGTGACTTTCAGGAAACCGCCCATGAGAAAAATCAAAAGTACAAGGAGGGAAAATCAGTTCTAGAGCGGTTAGTATTCGACTCAAGTAGTGGTTACTACTGGTTTTATGAACTTTACTTGAGCACAAATATAATTTAACCGGTCTTTAACTGTGCAGGTTTAAGCTTTCAGGGCCAGATGGTAGCAATTATTGGGTTAGTCATGAAACACACATTGCTCGAAGTGAACAAGAAGAAGTTTGATGATATTTGAAATCGTTCAAAACGTTCTACGTTTGAAAATTGTAAATTCTTTCACCCCTTTTCTTCCTAGTGTTGTATTTATGAAGTTGTGAATTGGTGCTCTCTTTGATGTAACATAATGTGAAGCTATGAACTTCAAGTCCTTGTGAATGAATTTCAAATTTGATTTCTGGAAAAAAGAATGACTTATTTGCAACTTCATTACTCAATTTGCTTATTTTATCGTTGCATCTTATGTTTCTCGATGACTTTTTGTTCATATGTGTCTTTAATATGAACATAACTTTTCAATGATTTTTGGACAAATTACAGAAATGGGTGCTTTGTTTATTCACATTTTCAGTTCAATGTGGAAAACAAATTTTAAAATTATGGTATCAAACTCTCCCTTATCACACAAAAATAATGACTTTTAACTTGTTGAGTAAGTTAGCTGGTCAGGACATGGTTGGACCACCCGGACACGGTGGTTCAGCGAACTGTCTTACTTATAAATACGTGAATCGTTAATTAATCATTGCTCAAACGTGTTTCAAAAATGTGTTGGGAAGAGAGAAATTAAATTTGAAAATGATAGTCACGAAATTTGTATTTCTTCGAATCGGGGTATAAGTAATAAGTTTTTATTTTTATCTACAAAATACTTTTCTTTTCTTTTTTTCTTAAATGAATAGACATCATTTTAGCTGAGAATTAAGTTTGAGGCACTAGCCCCCAAACCAGTCAAAAACGATCAAGTCACATTTGCGGTCCGTTGTGGGGACTAACCAGTTCTAAACTGGTACGAACCAGCACTATACAGTGCAGTTCAGTGGCGGAGCCAATAATAAATATTAGGCGTTGTACAAAAATTTTAAGTATACTCAATAAAATATAAATAAAACTAGTCAAAATTATACGATTTTATTGAACAGATAAAATTACATTAAAAAGTATGATATCAATCAAAATCTAAATTTGCCCTCGCAGTCCACTCATAAGTTGAAAACAGTGAATAACAACTTCATCTAAAACATTTTCTAGATGTTCTATTTGTACGACACATAAAAAAGCTTTGTTTCAAAAATTCATCTCCCATTTGATTAGTTCCACGTTAATTGATGGTCTATTCATCTTGCAATAAACTAAGTGGAACTTGCAAAAGGTTTTGTAAAAAAAACAAAGGGAATGACTCTGTAAAATGCATTTGTGGTTGTTCTGAGCCTCCGCAGTGAATTTTAAACCACAAAAACCCTCCTACATAAGGTAGGTTTCACCTCAATTACAACTTGACAATGAGTATGTTTGATGAAATAGTTGTAGACGGTAGTTGTAGCTGTAGACTGTAGGTTGTAGTTGTAGCTGTAGACTGTAGGCTGTAACTTTAGGTTTTGAGCTTTTCATAAAAAAATTACTTCTAGTAGCTTTGAGATTTTGAGTTTTTCATTGGATTCTAAAGCTACAATTTATACACGACAAACAAGACTTTTATTTTTATAAGAATTTTTTGTTCAAAAGTTAAAAGCTAAAGTTTCTAAAAACTCAATATCAAACATGTCTAATGTATAGATAAGCTCGAGCTGCGTACATTTGATAGTTTAATACTTTAATGATCGCTTCTCACTTAGATTTTAAGAAAATTGAATTCAAGTGTAGCTCAAAAATATAAGTCAGACAAGGGACTAAACAAGTCAAGTTTAAATCGTTTGTATGCGAATGATGTTATTTTTTTAACGATAATATTATATTATTATTGAAAAGTTCTATATTCAGTAGGAGTGAATATGACTATTCAATTAATAGTAGTTTTTTCTTAAATGTATTTTTTAAATAGTTGGAATATTTTATATGTTCAATAACTTTTTTTTATGTATTTTGACAATATCTGTTTTAGTAAGGTATTTTTAATATTGGTCGAAACTAATTTTTTTTTTCCTTTTTTACATATTTTTATTTTATAAAATGTATTCTTTAAATGGTTGAAATATTTTATAAGTTTAATTAAAATTACTCCGTATTTTGACACTATCTTTGTTAGTAAGATTTTTTTTTAGTATTGGTCGAAACTAATACTCCGAGTTTCATTTAAACCATTCAATATACATAACTAACAGAATTTAATTAGAGTTAGAGAGTGATTTCGTTTTGATTACATATGTCAAATATTTAGAGTTGGAAGATATGATATGAACTACAAATTGGTTAAATTGCACGCGGTAAATGGAAAAATGGTTGAAGATTGGATATGTTGTATTTGAAAATATGATTTTGAAGTTAATAAATTAGTTGATGAAGCTAGACAAATAACGTTTTGACGGTAAGCTTTAAGTATTAATGTTTTAGTATATCGTTAAAGAAAAATACATATTGTACAAGTTTATATGTAATGACTTTTACATAAAAGGTTGTAGCTTTATTTCAACCCTTGATTTCATCATAAATGAATTTTAAAAATCACAAATAATTTTAAAATTTAACATTCATCACAAATGAATGTTAAAAACATTTGTTTATGAAAAAATCAAGGGCTAAGATTTGCTTCCCTCATTCCCCAAGATTTGGAGCTTCCCTATAGATCATTTCCCTATTATTGTAAATATATTTTATATTGGGTACCATATCTATTTGAATTAAAAAAATCAATCTTTTCTATCTGCATGTAGGCCTTAAATATTTTAATAAAATTGTAATATATTTTATTCTTTACATAGTATAATTAATATGTGTCACTATAATATTTTTAGTTTCGTTATAATTAAAAGCTATAACTTATTTATTCTATTGAATATCAACATGTATCAAAGTTCACAAGTAATTAAGAGTAAATTTTTATAAAATAAATTAAATATAAATATTTTATTTATTTATATGACAAAAAATATTATTTAAAATGTTCCGTCATAACTCGTGGGTAAACATACTCGTTATATATAAATAACCTAATAAGAAGTTAGGAGAAATGAATAAATAACACTTGAAAGTCCTTCCTACGAAACAACATGAGATAGACGCTCAAATCCAACCGTATTCAACTATTAAAGTAGTTAAAGAGCACCAAAAGAGAAAATCTAGTCTAAATTAAAACAACAATCCGACGATCGCCTAAAATCATCAAAAGTCACAAATTCCATAAGCCCAACAACTGCCACTTGACAAAGAATCTTGAGGATTTTGAAAGACTTTAGTATCGGAGAACTTCTTTTTAATCCATTGATATTCTTCTCACGATTTTTAATTTGAACAAGTTCGAAGAGTTTCGTAGTCTTAATTTTTTTTTCTTCGACTTAATAATTTTCCCCGCGCGACCAGTGCACTTGCTTTTCTGATGGAGTTATAGCACTTAGGTTTTATTCTTCTCTATTTTTGAAATCCAACGAAAATCGTGAACCACCCCAATATTTTAACTTGCAGTCAGTAATATTGAACGATGACCAGATTGAATGAAGATCTGAAAGTGGATGAATCTCGAAAGTTCCACCACCTGGGGTGTTTTGTATCATGGTATGAATATTCCTTGAAGAAGTGAGATTGGTTATATGATTCGATTTGGTAATATCAAACACCCACCCACCCTTTTTGTGAATATGCTTAGAGTTAAAAGAAGAATTATCGAACCTTGTGATGTTTGCTTCGAGTTTGAGACTCCCGATGTTGATCCGATTTAACCTATTTTCTAGTGCTCTAATGTTTCCAACCCTGAAAAAAGGAGCAAACACGAACATTTATCCCCCCTTGCGTACCTTTCTAGAAACATACACATTTGATATCTTTCCAATTTCAGCAAACAATTCGCAAAGATCGTTGCTCCATTCCGATGGGAAGTTTGTAAAGTAGAAGTTCACCACATTATGCCAAGAAACGTGCTTTCTTTTTTCATCCGCTTCACCATATATCTTCTTGCACACCTTCTTACTTGACTCCGTCTTCTTTACTTGTCATCACATTAATAAACTCCATTGAAAATGATTAACAATGTGCTTAGCATTTGAAAATGGATATTGGTTAAAAATGTATCATCATCTCATTTCATCCAATTATTAACCTTAAACTTATCGGCTTATAGCGACTTCATGAGCCAAACAGTCTCTTTATAAACTCGAAGCAACTCATGATATGTTTAAAGGTTAGTTTTTTATATTAAAATTTGAAATCTTATAAACCGGCTCAATAAAAGATCAAATTCTTCATTTACAAAACTATTGGTATATCAAACCAAACTCAAACTCATTATTTAATCCACCAACTCATCCATCTCATTTTGCCATAAATTCCACCTATAAACTCAACATGAGATTAAAATATTCCTTTACAAAACTATGAAAAGGATCATCGGTGTAGCGAATTCTCTATACATGCGAGGACAACACATATTGTTGATTGAAAATATGTGTGAATTATGTATATATGAAAAACTTGAGGGTGAAATATGTCAATAAAATCACTTATTCACAGGCGGCACATTGTATGGAGTTTTCGTTGATGATAAGTTTGAGTAAGACCACTCCCTTTCGTGATATTTCTAAAATTGAGGACTAACCTCCACATCAGCACGAGGACTGAGGACTAACCCAGAATTGAACATTGTCTATTCTAACGCCTCAGAACTGAGGACTGACATCTACGTCAACGCCACGTCATTTCTTAAATATTAATACATATATATTTATGATAATAATAAAAGTTATAATAATTAAAAAACTAATTTATATTAATAATAAAAGTTACAATAGTTCAAAAACTAATTTATATTAATAATAAAAATTACAATAATTAAAATCATACGTTACATTAATAATAAAAATTACGATAACTAAAATCCTATGTTACAACTAATAATAATTAAAAAACGATACAATTAATCCTCGTCTGTGTCTTCGTTCGTTGGTTGGGTAGACGATACACAATCACGTTTAACTTCTTCCCGAAGATTCCGGAGAAATACTTGTTCCTCGGGTGGCAAGTTTGGATTGATCGGGTTGTTCAGAACCTTAAGCGCCCTAAACATTGCTTCCTTTTAAGACGTTTCGGCTAATGTTTCCTTTGTTTTTTGTTGAGCCAGTCGGTTCTCAAAAGTTGGGCGTGAACCTCATCGGCCGAACAACGTGAGGAAGTAGCATCGACGAACCCGAACTTTTTTGGCTTTTTCGACTTTGTGTCCGACCGGTGGACGACGAATCGCATCGTCGGTGAATAAATGGTCAAACTTCGGGTTAGGTGTCTTAGCTTGGACCCGATCGTTGTCATCGTTGTCAAGATTGATCGGCTCGTAGTCTTCATCTTGCATGGGTGGTTTGTTGTTCATAACTTCCTCTAGGAAAAAAAACTTAGGGATGTCTTTTAAAACACCCCATGCCGACTCGTAAATGAAGTTCCTTTTTGTTCGATCTTTGAATCCTTCACGTGCCGCCAACATAATGTCGACATCGGTCATTCCACTGTGCCACTCATTTGTATATTTTTGGTAGATACATTGAAAAATCTTGACGTCCAGTTTAAGTTTTGACCATTTGCCCGGTATTTGGTCAATATTACATTTTGTATCAACACCACGGTTGTAATTTTCTTGTATCATTCTCCAAAACGAGTCACCCGTTTGTGAATTCCCGATCGCTCCATTTTGAGAAGCATCGATCCACCGTTCTGCCAAAATCTTGTTTTCTTTGGCGAACCAAGACACTTTTTGACCTTTTCGTCGTTTGGTTGTTGGTTCGGTCACTTTTTCCTTAATCTTTTTGGCCGATTCGGTTTCCGCTTCGGCTACAAATTCAGGTACAAATTCGTCTTCCTCCTCGGATGGTGTGTGGACGTTTTCAAATTGATTTTGTGATAGTGGTGTTTGTGGGTATGCGAATAATGAGTGTTGTTGTTGTGAGTATTGTAGTTGTTGTGCTTGATGATATTGATTTAAATAAAGTTGGGATCGAGGGTCGTCGGTTGGTATCGAAAATGGATTAACGAGAGGAAGATATGACACAAAACCCATTTGTTGTGAGCTCGATTGTGGTGCGGATGACGAACCCATGGGTGAATAATTCATACCTGAAATTGGATTGTTAACTAGGACATTGAAAAAATCATTGGATGGTGATTGTGACTGTGATTGTGGAATTTTGTTTTGTTTTTTAGACATTTTGTAGGTGGATGTGGTTTGATATAATTTGTGAGAATTGGAGGTGAAAGAAAATAGGTAATTGTTTTATATGAATTATGTATAAAATAGATAAAGATTGAGAGAATTGTTGGTGAAAAAATAGATTAGTATAGGTTTGTATATATATAGTGTTTAGATTGGAAAAATTTTGGTTTTTTTATTTTCTTAAAACCGGCCAAGATTAGCCATTGGCACCTGTTGGACACACCAACCCACGCACATGTACACAAGACGATCGTTCTGCCCCGTTCTCAGCAGAACGGCTAGCCCAGGACGCCACACCAAGACATGCTCGTGCCTATGGGGGGAGGACGGAGCTGCCACGGAGGACGAGAACGGAGGACGGTGCCCCCATAGGCACCGATCCAAGAAACACCTTGCGGGTGTTATATTTATTCATTTATTGTATAAAATAATTATTTAGATGAAATATATAGAAGTTTATTGTTTAAAGTTATAATTGTTTAATTATATATAATTTATGTACCCGTGATTATGCAGAATTACACATATATATTTTTAGTAATTGAGTCTTTCATTTAAAGACGCTCCTAAATTTTTATTCCAAAAGATGAAAGAAAAAAAATTCGTTAAAAGTATATAATGTGAAATGTTTAATCGAAGAGAAAAAATGCTAATTTTTATGGTGTAATTTTTTGACTAACCGTTTTTAAGATATTTAATTTTAAAGAACGTGAGGGGGGAAAGTGTGTAGGTGATATAAAGTTTGAATAATAAAGATATATAATGTTTGGATTAGTGTATGGATACTTTAAGTATATTTAATATTTTTTTTTAAGTTAAAAAGTAATAGATAATAAGGGAATATAGATTCATTATTGATCACGATACGATATGTATCCCTATCAGAGTAAATACATCTACATAAGATGGTACCACACGCATGAAAATGATACATCGTATTAAAATGAGTAAATGATGGTAAAGGATATGGTTTGAAAATCAAAGTCAGTTTATTATCTTATAAATGTATAAAGTTAGCTATAAGAAAATCAAACATCAGAATGTGGAATCTATGAAGAATGGATGTGCTACCAACTCTAGTAGGTGGAGGGTATCTTTTAGTTCGTAAAACTTATATTACCCAATAGTAGTATGGTTCACATATATGCTTTTAGTGGCTGTTCAAAATATTTAGATTTTTTGCCATTCGACATTTATGTATGAAAACCAAAAGTCAAATCAATATCCAGTCGACCTTTATGCTGGTGCAAATTCTAAACACAAATGACACAATATCTTAGATGATAATCAAGAAATATGAAATTGATATTCATTTAAGGTTGCAAATTGATGGATCAGTGCAATATAAGGGTAAAGGGCAATGGAAGATTCATGACGGTCCAATGTTTAACTTCATTAAAAGGTCAAACTCTTTGATAATTTTTAGTGATCGGTTTCATAGTCAATATGAGAGAGGTAAGTCATGCAATCAATGAATAAAGAGATATGAATATAGAACTTTGAATCTGTAACCACAATCACTACACTGGATCTTCCGCATCATTAAGCTATCATCATGCCAATATGATAATGTTTTAATTTAGAATCACAAGATGTAAATAATGGGCTAATAGTTATGTAAAATTAACTCATTATCGATAGTTGTAACAATTGGTTTATGCACTCCCATTTTGATCTCAAGTTATGATAACATTTTTGGGAAACATATATTTAAACATTCTTGGTGACACTAAGATTTATAATGTAATAAATATGTTTCTATAGTAGTATAAGAGAAATTGATTAACAGATTCAAGACTCACTTGAGACGGTAACAAAATTACTAACAAAATTTTTATATTTTTTGGAAAGCACAAAACATAGTTAATTTTATCTGAATATATTACATATATATTTTTTTTGGTGAAAAACAAATTCAATAAAAAGACTTACTTCGACGATATTGAAGAAGATAAAGAACAATCAATAGACTGGAAGAATCTAACCTACCAACTATCTCTGAAAGTTGTCTTAAAACTAAAAAGTATATCTAAAGAAAACTACAAACTAAATATAACCTGAACTAGACGAATTAGTTACATAACACATCACACATTAACAACATACCTAATGTAATGCAGTAGAAATTAACTAATCTTTTCATTGTATAAAGTTTGTGTTTTATGTTATTTAAAGACATTAATCCCTTTTATCATAATTAATAAAGCAGCAGAAGCAGAAGTAGGCATGTTGGTTGTGTGCAAATCAAAACATCAGGAAGGGCAGTCCTGTAATTATCAGCTCAAATTAACCCATTTTTTGTTCAGTGATTAGCGTAGCTTTTAATAAAGAGGACCTCAAAATATTAGTTAATTTTAAGTAGACCCCTCTGATCACATCATACTTCAGTTGGACCTCCTATTTCTGTTAACCTGCATTTCACCTTATAAATGTTTAGTTTAATGATGTTTGTTAACTGTTAATCGCTGTAAAACATAATGTTTTCCGCATAATTACATATCGGTAACTAATCCAAAAATGTAGAAACATACGTAAACAAGTTAGATGATTAGAAATAACAGGGTTTGCTACAAGTTACTATACTATACGTGGTAAACTAGGTAGACTAACATGATATGGAGCATGGTTTAAAATTTGATTGAGTCGAAATAAATAGTATATCGTTGTGCCCTGCTGAGTATATGAAAGACTTTTGCTTCAAAAAACCTTCTTGAGAAATCTGGTGAAAAATGGTTTAAAGTTATTAGATGCATTTATCCTTTCTTATTATGTTTTAAACTTTGTTTATCTAGACTCATATTAAACTACCCACTTGACTACTTGCGCACTTCTAAATTTCAAGATGACCTAATTTCTAAAATGGTTTTCTTTGATAATATGTGATTCAGATGTTATTCATAGTTTTAACTCCTTATCATGTACAATGCCGAGCTACAAATCATCCTGATAAACCATTCAAACACTTAATTCGAAAATATTTTAGTGCTACAAATTCTTGTTTTTGAAATTTCACATGATATTTTTCATCCGGAAAACTCTTCCTCCAGCGAATGTTTTGATATTTTGAATGGCCAAAAGTAATGAAGTCAACGCAAATTAAGTCGGTAAAATTTTGACTTATACTTTTTGAGGCAACTCCTTTATTTGCTCTTTCTTGGAAAAAAAAGTATTTTTTTATTGTCTATTTTATATATTTTTTTTTATGTTCTTCCCAAAATGATTAAATAATTTTGAATGGGTTTTCACCGATTATATTTATTTATAAATTTTATGTTGTTAAAAAATTGATAAATATATCGTTTCTATCGAAAACGGATATCATGTAAAACTACAAACTTGTATTAGTTATTCGCATTACCTATGTAAATTTAACTTTAAAATATGAATTGTATGCGTTTTTGTTACAATTTTGTTTTTTTATAATATGTGAATGGATTACGTATGTGTTGCTATAGATAGATAGTTGAAAGTGATTATGTGAATCAACTTGTTTAAAATACTTAATTTCGGTTAATTTAGGTATATGATGAAATATTATTCATATAGTTTTCTTGAATAAGTGGTGTAAGATCATTCCAACGTGAGTAGTCCAATTGCATCAACAATGAATATTGTAAGTTCTCTAAACAAATTTCCTCAACTCCTACTCGAATGAGCTAAACGTGGAATATCAATTTATAACCTAGTAAATTTGTTAATTTTGTCTAGGTTAAGTACTATTATGCCGATGTGAAAATGACAGTCAATTTATCTATTATCTCAAAAATAGATGCGTTGTTGAAGGAAATGTCAGGTTTCATGACTATTTTGGTTAGTTTTTTTTGTAATTAAGGTATTGAAAAAATAAGTAAACTGCAAAGACTTACATGATCAAATGGGCTGGTCAAGAGATAGTGATGTTCCATTCTAAATGTAACATCCTTATCCCACCGAATTCCCGTCGGGAGCATATCCTCAGGAGGTAACCACCAGTCAAGGCATATGGGAAAACGTCTCCGAAATTCATACTTAAAAAAAGAAAAAGAAAAAGAAAACAAATTTAACACATTATATTAACATCCCATTTGAAAAGGTTGCGTAGTTTGGTTAATTATCTCACCTTAAATGCCCAAATAAATCCCCTAAGTGTATAGTTAGGCTTTTTTCGGAAGACGTTGCTAGACCATCCTCAAATGCTTCGTCCTTCTAATAGGTACCACATTCTTAAGTTGTGCATGTGTAGTGACCCACACATGAGATGCCCATGGAAAACAGCTCCACGCATCCAAATACTCTACTAGCTCCAGAAAATCTTGGTCCACCACGTTTTGCATGTCACCACCTTCTCTAAGAAAAACAAGCTCCAAGACAATTAACAGACATACATGAACTGCATCTAAGTCGGTCAAAGTGGCAAAATCAAGCTCGTAGTACAATTTCTAAACGTCATCAAAGTGAATAGACTTTGTTTTTACGTGTCTAAATACCTTGATGCCTAAAGAGGATCGTCTTCGCTTTGTATTTCACCCAATCTTTCAGTCCAAAACGCAATCCCGTAATCAAACAAAACTGTTTGGCTCTGAACTTTAAACGGTAACCCCGGACCTCATATAAGATCCACCTTCGGATGATGCAGCTGCCGCAATTCGAACTGCATCTGCAGTATCAGATGAACCAAATACCCCTCTAATAGCCAGTGAAGAATATCCAACCAATTGCCAAACACGTCTCCCTAAATACTGTTTCTTTGCGGGGACCATGTAACCTTTTCTTCATCTTTGGCAAAATAGTCATCCTACTCCTCATGATGATGTTAGCAGAATACGTCTTCATTACAAAAAATGTGACATATTAGTTAATAAAATATAAATTATAATTACAATAAAAAAAACAAAACAACATATTAATTCAAATCGTTCATATATGAGCGATAAATATTTTAAAAAAAATCAAAACGAAATAGTTATCTAATTCATTTATCTAAAATTCGAAACCTAATACAATATGCAATATAATAGACTAACAACATTTCTCAAGTTAAGCATTACAAAGCACAAAACTATTATATAGTATAAATTACTCAAACTGCAACAATTTATACCTAATTGAAACAGAAATAATCAAACTGCAACAATTATCGAATTAATTTATCGAAAAATGCAATTCAACTTAACAGATTACAAAGGACATAACAATTATCTAATATAAATTATTCAAACTGCAACAATCTATACCTAATTCAAATCACAACAATCAAACCACAACAATTATCTAGTTCATTTATCTAAAAACACAATTCAACTTAACGGATTACAAAGGACATAACAATTATCTAATATAAATTATTCAAACCGCAACAATTATCTAATTCATTTATCTAAAACCGCAATTCCACTTAACATGTTACAAAGGACACAACAATTATCTGATATAAATTATTCAAACCGCAACAATTATCTAATTCATTTATCTAAAAAAGGATTAGAAAACAAATAAGAGTTCAAATGAAATTAATACAAGTATCTTAAAATATTGTTTCAATACTTCGTCTCAATTAAAATTTTCACCCATTTTAATGACATGTTCAATTAAACTTTAATAACACTAACTCCACCACGACTCAAGGAACAACCACCAATTAACCCAATCACTAAGCCGAGGCCGCCACCACCAATCAACTGCAAACCGCCACTAATCAACCTTTTCCACAACCAACCACCTGTCACCACCACCAATACCCACCGTTGCCACCACCAAAAATCAACCACCCACCACCTGTCACCACGCGGATATGCTACCAAACCCACCACCTTTCACTTGTCAACACCCAACACCTGTCACCACCCACAACCTATCACCTACTCCTACAACCGCCACCTAAATCACCAGTCAGAACCACCAACAAACAAGGCAAATCGTCGAAAGTATAAAATCGTCGGAGGTTTAAATCATCGGTGTATTTAAATTGTCTTGGTAAAGAAGTAAGAAAATCGCTAGAGTAAATAAATGAAATTCACTAGAGTAAATGGAAGAAAAAAAGAGGGGTTATGGCCATTAATGCGATTTGCATTTTTTCGGATAGTTCAAACTTTTGGTCAGAGGAATTACATTTCGGCAATTTTATAAAAATGTGTCGTTTAATTGTGGTTGGCTAAATTCTAGGTCAACAACGTATACTATATGGGCATGTGACATGATTTGATTCGATCAAACCTTTTATCCGTAATTACTAGATTGAAATTATAATTTCGATAATTTTAATGTCTTAATTTAAATTTTTTCTAACATCACCTATTTTAGAATTAATGAATTCGAGTGATTTATGTATGTAATTTTCCCCTTATAAAAACCAACTAAAAACTCGTTCAATCTAGACAACAACCTATAAACCCCATGCATTTTTAAATACTTAAAATATTTTATTATCTTAGAACAATTCAAAACAAATTTTTACATTTTTTCTCGAGAGAATAAAAATTGTTTGTCTTATTATTTCCAAGAATAAAACCCCCTTTCTAATAACCCTTATTTACATTCATTGCCACTGCTCTATTTCTCTCTCTTCCCCTGTTTCTACTACAACTATCTTTCAAATTAAACTCAGCTTCATTCCAACTTTCTCTCTCTAAACTTCTGTCCCAATTTTCTCTCTCTAAAAATAAATTACACCTTCATTACACTTTAAAGCTCAAACCTCACATATATTATATATTCTTATTCAATTCAAATAAATAATAAAATAAAATTACCATTTTCCTGTTTCGTTTCCATTTACACCTGAAAGTAAATAAATTTCATTTTTTTTCGTTTTCAAAAAAATTTGAATACAAAATGTCATTTCCACTGCATTAGAATCATATTTCAGCTCGGTTGTCAGATCTGTAGCTGAAATACTGTACGCATTAACTTATATAGTATATTATGAAAACCTAGGGTTTGTAAAATTTAGGTTTTAAGTTCGTGTAATGTGTTTTATTTAGGGTTAGGGGGTCTGTAGCTGTGAAAGCATTTGTTTTGGTGATGAATCGAAGTTTTCGGGCGCCGGAAAAGGTAATGCCGGCACCGGCGACGGTGAAGCAACGGCAGCAGCAGCAACAAATGATGGGTAGTTTTAGGAAATCTGTTATGAAAGATAAAGATGAAGAGTTGGGATTATTTTTAGAAATGAGAAAACGTGAAAAAGAACGTGATCTTCTTTTTCAGAATACTGAAGATGAGTTTGATTCATCACTTGGTAATTTCATTTCAGTAACTTAATTATTTTTATTGATATTTATAATTATATGCATTTATATAAAGAGTTTTTTAAAAATGTACTAGAAAATAAACAAGTAGAATATATTAAAGGATGGGTAGTTAAACTAACTAGGATTGAAAAAGATTCCATTTTTTGAAATGCTACATTTAACATCTAGCCAATTAATAATATCTGATTTTTATGGCAGTTGGTAGAGGGGGAAGGAGGATAACTTATTAATTAATTTTATATTTTGTATGGTTGATGATGATATTCAAATATTTCAGTAAGTTAGATGCTCTCAAATGAGCAACTTTTAGGTGGTGTTTGGGATTGCTTATTTAAACAGCTTATCAGCTTATTGTGTTTTGGTACAGCTAATAAGCACTTTTGAGTATTTGGATGGAGGCAATCAGCTTATTGTGGCTGCTTCAAATGTGCTTACTTGAAATTGCTTATCCGGCAATTAGCTTATTTGGTCATGTTACATGCATAATCAAAATGTAGCACACATTCAAATACAGCTTATTGGATTTTCATATAGGATAAACAAATCCAAACACTATTTCTTGCATTGTGTTTTGATATAGCATAAGCTGATAAGCTGTTGTGTCAAGTAAGCAAAGCTCAAACATGTCCTTAATGACCTATATAGTTTATGATGATTTATCTATGTTTATTTGTCTATTTACATTTTTGAGTTGACAATTATCTATGTCTAAAGTATAGACTAATTTTTGCTATTATTTTGATTTTGTAGGATCAATTGAAGGTAGTTCACAGATGTTCAGCATGCCTTCAGTAACACCTGCTAGAAAGAATGGTGCTGATGAGCTTCTCAACTCTGAAAATGATAAGAATGATTATGATTGGTAATTTGTGATATATTGTCTCTATTTCATAATCAACCTGTTATAATTATGCCTGATTTTGAAATATTGTATGCACTGTTGGAAAATTTGTAGTTTGTTATATTCATGTCATACATAGGCATGTTTTTGTTATTACTTAGTGAGCATTGCTATGTTTTCAGGCTTTTGACGCCCCCTGGAACGCCTCTTTTCCCTTCTCTGGAAATGGAATCACAGAAAACCGTCATGGGTCAGATGGGAACTCCTAAAACTCGTCCTGCGGGACTAAAATCTCGAGTAAGTCTAATTCTTGTCTCTATAAATGGTAGCTTAACTGCTAAAGTGGTATTTTTCTATATATAATTTTATTTCATTAATAGCAATTCATCGTGGAGCAATACAATGAACCTGTTAATCACTAATGTCATTTACTTGCTTGCTTTTGGTATAGCTATCAAATACCCACCCGGAGGCTACTGGTAGGAATAATATGGTATCTAGACAACCGTTGTCATCTCCTGGGTTAAACACTTCAAGTACTGGACTCCGTAGGCCCTCCTCTTCAGGGGGCCCAGGCTCACGTCCCGCTACTCCAAGCGGAAGGCCCGCTACCTCAACTGGAAGGCCTGCTAGCTCAACCGGAAGGCCTGCTACTCCAACTGGAAGGCCCACGTTAGGTTCATCAACTAGACCTGTATCAAGTTCTATACCTAAAGCAACTTCTAACTCAAATTCCAGAACCACTTCAACTGCAACATCTAGACCTTCAAGATCATCTACACCTACTTCTCGCCCCACCATGGGTTCAACTAAGCCTACGGTGCCTGCTAGGTCTTTTACTCCTACACCAAGATCTGCTGCAAGGTCTTCGACCCCCACAAGTAGACCATCTTTAACCGCAAGCAAACCTGCATCACGGGCCTCAACACCACCCCGAAGGCAACCCACATTGACTACTGTAACAAGAACATCATCGACCCCTATGGTTAAATCTCCTACATTCCCAAAGCCAGTACCAAGTACAACAAGAAGTGCACCACCTCCACGGGCTATTTCTCCTAGTGTAAGACCACGACCATGGAAACCTCAGGAGATGCCAGGTTACTCCCTTGATGCACCGCCAAATTTACGGACCTCACTTTCTGATAGGCCTACTTCAGCTCAAAGGGGTAGGCCTGGTGCACCTAGTAGCCGGTCTTCATCAGTTGAGCCTGTGGCTAATGGAAGGGTAAGAAGGCAATCTTGCTCACCTTCAAGAGGACGTCTCCCTAATGGCATGAGTCATAATAGTGGAAGCTCTGTGCCTGTTCCTGCACTGAACCGTGCGTATGCTAAAGCTAATGACAATCTGAGCCCTGGTTTATATGGAACGAAGATGGTTGAAAGGGTAATAAACATGCGAAAATTGGTTCCTCCAAGGCAAGATGATAAACATTCACCTCACAGTAACTTATCTGCCAAATCATCTCCTGATAGCTCTGGATTCGGTAGATCACTTTCAAAGAAATCCTTGGATATGGCTATACGACATATGGTATTTTTCTTCCCATCTGACATAATATGGTTAATACTTTCTATCAGTTCTAGCTTTTCATTGCAAACTAACCAAGTTCTCGTACAAATGTCAAAAAACATTATAGCATGGAAGAATGAGTGATTTTGTTCAGATATGGAATTAATATTAAAAAAGGTGGTAACTGTCACTTTTGTCCACGACCAGTTGACTACTCATTCCTGCAAAAAGTAATGTCTATATTGTCATGCCTGTATATTTCCAATTAAAAGATCATCGTTCTTGTGAAAGTGGAAATGCAGAAAACTAGAAAAGAACAATGGTTTGGTTTGCAATGATAAAATAAGTATGCTAGTTTGATAAGCTAGTCAACATCTTTTTGATCAGATTTTAGTAGAGGCGGTAAGTCTGGTAACTTGGACCAAATTGCATATGAACGGGTCGATTTGATCTCTGTTTTATTTAAAATGCTTGAAACATGTAGTAGGAATAGCATAAAAAGCTGATGTGTGAAGTATATTCTATAAAAGTATAGTTTTGAAAAAACCAAGTCTTAGACAATAAGTGTTTTGGGTCAACATGCCCTGACCCGTTTCAATCTGTTATCTGACCCGTCCATTTTGCCACCCATTAAAATTGGTTGTATGAGTGAACCTAAATTACATCTTCGGAACAGGATATAAGGCGGACGGTGCCAGGCAACCTGAGGCCATTGATGACTAATATTCCAGCATCATCAATGTACAGCGTGAGACCTGGTCCAACAAGAAGTCGAACAATCAGCGTTTCAGATTCACCTCTTGCAACCAGCAGCAATGCAAGCTCTGAGATGAGTGTGAATAACAATGGTCTGTGTTTGGATGGAAACATGGACGATGAGATCAGCAGCGAGAGGGGTATCTATAACATCCGTGGAAGGTGAGACTTATGAGATGGATTCATAAACTGTTACCTCTGAATTTACTTAATTTGTATGTTAGCATGTCCGACCTGCTTACCCCATGAATGATATGGTATCATCTAATTTAGTTATTAGTTTAAAAAGTGTGCATCTGAGTTGATTCACAGATTGTCTATTGAAAATTGGCTTGGTTATCTCAGCTTGCTAACAAGTGAAGCATTTCCTTAGTTTCTTGACTGATGTGGTCTTTATGTGCTCCTTTATATTATAAATACACATAAATCAACCATGTTGTCTTGTAAAAACTGTTATTCACCAGGGTGTGGACATATTTAAGTTGAGGCGGACCTGGATACGTAAAACAGTTGTCAGTGTCACTTAGCTTGGCTTCTGTAGGCATATAGTCAAAGTGCTTCTGGAAAATAAGACCATCCAAGTTTCTGGTTATTTCATCACTTGTAAGCAATATATTAAGCCATCAAAAGGAATGGATATGAAGAGGAGTGTTGTCATATGTTTGATAGCTGTAGATTGTCTTGTTTGATGGAATCATATGATCTTGACCATAAAAATGTAGTCTTGTGACCTCTCATTTGTCGACTGTATGTAATTTGCTCTGTCTTATCCGATTGTCGTCATGAGGACGTGTTCGAGAATAGAATGAAAATGGTCCCAAACACAACTAAAATCCAAGAGGTAGAGAGGTGGAATGCGGTTATGGGTGTGGGTAACGATTTGATAAAGACTATTGCCGTTCATAATCCAGCCAATTTAGTTTACATTTTGTTTGCATATGTAAAGCATACGTATTTTGTTACATGTGTTTTATAATCATGTTAGTTGTACACTTTATGTAACTTATATACATTGTCAATAATGGTTAAGACGATCAACGCCCTAAATCAACAATTTACTAGTCTACTGTACACTTGTTATAAGCAAACAATTTACGTCAGTAAGAATGTCTTTGGTATGTATGTGAAGGTATATTTCATGGAATAGGATCCCTCTCAATTCCAAGTTTTTTTTTTTTTTTGTTTTGTTTTGTTTAACGGCAATATAATAAGAATATATAAAAAACAAAACTAGCAAGAAGCAGCAAAAGATTATAACGGTTTTCTTAGCTAATCATGCCAAGCTAAACATCTAGATCCTCTACTATTTAACCAAGAAAACGAAAAAAGACGAATGTTATCCAATAAATCACATTTCCTCAAGTTTTGAGAGTTAAATATGAAGGAGTTTCGATACTTTTAGATAGTCAATCATGTAGTAACAACAATCACGATCAACCGTTCCTTGTGAGCATTTGAACCCCGTAAATTCTCGATCCACTCTAGCCAATCCGAATGTGATACCATCGTCGGGATGGATATATCACACCAAATACGGACCAATCTCCATATATTTGCAGCGACATCACACAAGAAAAAGAGATGCTCATTTGATTCCACCTCGTTCAAACATATGGGACACATTATCGATTGAATATCTAAACCTCTTCTTGACAAATTCAAACGATGTGGAAGTCTATCCAATCGCAATCTCCAAAAAAAAATGTTCACCTTTTGAGGAATAGCTTTGTACTATCGTGTGGAGATATCTAATGTTGGAAGTAACAAATGATCAATGTGGTTACGAGTACCTCCAACCATGAATACCCCGACACTTCCAACAGTCCAATGCAATGAATCAGCCCCTTCCAGATTTGTTATTTGCTGCAATTCTGCCATCAGATTCGAAAGAATGGTATTGTTTCGTTCTCTAATCTGTCTCCTCCATTGCATAGCCCATGAACCTCCTACGAATTTCTAGTTGATTAAACAATCAGGGTGCAAATCCAATCTAAATACCTATCGTATCGATGACATAAAGGGCTATCACCGATCCAGAGATCCTTCCAAAATCTCACCTGAGTTCCATCTCCCACTTTGTATCGCAATGATAAATTGGAATTAGAGATCATCCTCCATCTCCATTTTTGAAGAAGAGCAAGGTTGAAAGCTTTTAAGCTTCCGATACCCAAACCACCTTTTTCCGTAGATGCCAAAATATTCTCCCATTTTATCCAAGCCAATTTTCTAGTATTTTCATCCCCACCCCAAAAGAATTTTGCCCTCAATCTTTCTATTTCGTTTAGAATAGTTTCCAGAACCTTAAAAATCGACATACAATAAATTCCAACACTTCCTAATACCGCCTTTATTAGAGTTAAACGGCCTCCAACGGAAAGGAGGTTTGCCTTCCAAGTCCATTTACTGTCGTTGGTCCATTTCTAACGGCTTTGTTTCGCAAAATATAACATTTGTGAACCAAAATAATGCATTAGAACCTACAGCTCGGCACCTTATATGAGTTTTTACATAAGGTTCATACTACTTTCGACGGTTAAACAAGGGATGACTATGAGTTAGTTTTTACTGCACCCAATTAACCTTATCTAGCTCCGGTCTCTATGAGGTGAATATAAGTTAGTTAAAAACATGTGTAAATGGAGTTGGATATTATTATTGACCCCTGCACATATATATTGCTTAACAAAAAGACATTATATCACTTACAATTCTACTCCGTATAACAATTTAAAATAAAACGTATAGAGTTTATTAATAACTTAGAATAAAGTTCAAATGAGTATCAAGTGTTGTTGTGAGAATGGAAAAATAAATAGTAGGTATTTAATTTATCAAATCAAATGTACATATTAATATATCAAAATCATAGAACATATTTAGGTTTTTAGAAGAAATTGGGCGGAGGGATAGTATGGTAATTTTAAAATTTAATTTATTCCAGGCTTTTTGTACATGGTTATTTCAAATCAAAGAAAAAAAACGCTTTAGTTGCTCACTCCCTTGCTCTCTCAATTGCTCAAACCCTAACTCAAAAACCTCACAACCTGTCGATTTGTTGTTGATTCATCTAGTTCCTGCTGTAACTCATCATTTTCTTCCATCACACTAGTTCAATTCGTCATTCTCACGGTTTATTTTGACCTATTTCGTGCGGAAAAACCCTAAATCTCAAAATCCAATTAAAATGCACATTATAACCGAATAAATTTTGATTCCTTTATTCGAATGGATATTTGAGAAGAAATTGCTCTTTTAGCATCATCAAAATCGGCTATTCAAGCCGTTCCTCTTAGATCGGTTCCACTTGGTAACTTTTTTATTTTATTTTATAATAGTAATGTAGTCATTGTTTTTGAACCGTTTTGATGTTGTATAAGGGCATGTATGTATTTGTGTGTTGTTGTTGTGTTTTGTAGATTGTTAATTTTCAGTTTTGGTTAAAATATGATGTTTACAGTATGTATTTTCTTTTATTTTTGTTTATTTGTTTTATTCATAGCTGTTGAAGAAGGTGTTATTTCAAAATCTGATTCAAATGTTATTAAATCACTGGAAGGTTTTCTTTTGTCATATTGTCTGTATTTTTAACATCATGTGTGATAGTTATATGTTATTGTAGTTTTACATGTGTGCTTTATTTTATTTTATTTTCAGTTGTGTGTTCTTGCCTTTTTTGGAGGGACATCCTATAAAAGTTTATAGAAAAAGGGATAAAATCTTAAATAAAATTTCATGTTGATGTTCAAGGTAAATATTCCTTTAATCAATCACATGTTATAGTTTAATGTGTTATTGTTATGTAATATTAGTTTAAGTGTTTTGTTTTTTTTTTCTATAGTTTTGATTTTTTAATATCACATGTTTCACAACTACCGTCATTTGTGGTTGTTGCTATTTTGAAATGTGATTACTTATATAGTTTCATATGTTCTCACATGATTATTCTCAGTATCACATGTGATAGTAGCCAATATCACATGTAATAGTAACCAATAACACATAATTATGCTCACTATCACATGTAGTAGTAGCCATTATCACATCATGTGATAATGTACTATATGCTCATACTATTATGTTTTTGTTTAATTGTCATTTTTTATTTTGATGTTTTATTATTATTATTATTATTTTTACAGTTAATAAAGAAGGTACTTCAGGTGTACCTAAGTTATCAAGCCTAATAATTGAAATTAAGAAAGATACGAGGAAAAAGGCTCTGTAAATCTACAATTTCAAAGGAAACTAAGTCTACAAAGTCTGACGCTGCCCTTTAATCTCCTTCTAAGGGGCGTTTGATGAAAGACAATGCTGCGAGAGTCTCTTCCCCCTAAGTCTACAAAGTCTGACGCTGCCCTTCAATCTCCTTCTAAGGGGCGTTTGATGAAAGCCAATGCTGCGAGAGTCTCTTCCCCACCTGCTAAAACTGTTGAGTAAAAGGCAACAATTAAAAAAAATGATGTTGTTGGAGAAGACAAGCATTATAATTTGGAGAAGAAAAGGTTTGAAGAAGTTGAGCAAAAAAGGAAGCTTGATGAATTGGAGAAAAAAAGAAGGCTGATGAGGAAGATAAGAAGAATAAGAAGTTGGTTGAAGAGGAGAACAAAAGGAAGGATGCATAAGTCAAAACAAAGAAGAATTTGGTTGAAGAGGAGAACAAAAGGAAGGCTGCAGAAGCCAAAAAGAAGAAGAAGTTGGTGCAAGAAGAGATGAAAAGGAAGGCTGCAGAAGCTGAAAAGTTCAAGATTGCTACGGAAGCCAAGAAACAAAAGGAGGTTGAAAAAGAACTGAAGAAGAAGGTTGCAGAAGAAGTCGAGAAGTAGAAGTCTAAACATGATTTTATACTAAGCAAGTTACACCAAATCACATTCTAGCAACTTCAACATAACTCTAGCTTTGCATCCCGTGGTTTTTATATTTGAATTCCTTTATCTTTTTACTTTTTTTTCTTATACCGTATCTTTTTTCTTCTCTTCTGAAAATCTAGCCCTCTTAGCCTTTTTTGAGTCGATTTCCTCACTCTAAATCGACCAGACACACAATCTCTTATATAACCGATATAGGCTTGTTGTAGGTTGTCAAATACTTGTCCTACATATGGTTTTACTTTATTCGGGGTGTCTGACACCCAATGTGTAGTTCCATAGGGTGTCTCAGTCTCATTTGAAAAAAGTATAGTATGTGATTTGGTGTAACTTGTGAACCTGTAAAACAATTATTAAAATCTTAAGAATTTAGAGTATCACATTTGATAGTAGCCAGTATCACATGTGTTTGTACTATTAGATGCACATTTAGTATCACATTTGATCATAGCTTCCATATATAAAATAACAAGATCACATGTGTTACTATTTTTAGTTACATGTTATATTTTTGAAAAATCACAAGACACTACAACTACTTTTAATTATATAACATGGGATACTGATATTATAGACAAACACAAAGGAGTCAAATATTATCACATGTAATACAAACAATTTTTTTCAATTTATTACGTGTAGACTTCATCTAATTTGTTGTTCCACATCATTTACTTGAAATTCTTCTAATTCAAACATGTCTACGTTAATGAAGAGTTCCGCATCACAATTGTTTTGTATTATAAATTATCACATGTGATACATACAGTCTATTCTTGAATTGTAGAATCTTTCAATTGTGATGTTGATTTTAACAACTTAATTACATGAGTTCACATAGTCGTGATCTTCATGTGATACTGATATCAAATGTGATACCGCACAAGTTTTGTTAATCATTTTCCACGTCCTTATGTTCCATCATTTTAAATTGAATAAAATTGATTGATGAATAAGTTGTAGAATGCATTTTTGAAAATCATAGTACAAATATTAAATCATAGAAACGAGAAAATCGTATTAATTCGCGAATTACAATCAATAAAAATCGCCAAAACCAAAACTTGATTGAATCACATCAAATCTGCAGAAATATACCGTTTGATTTGTAGTACTGATCATATGGGTTTTAATTGACGTTTTTGTATCGATTTATGTAAGCGGTACCTTTCGATTTGTTGTAATTTGAGAGCAAATTGCAAATATGATAAATCCTAGAAATCAAGTTTGAATGATGTTGTACGTACGCTATATATATATTTAATTTAATTAGTGAAAATGTTGAATTACTATACTACTCCTCTGTCTTTAATGAAAATGAATGATTGAAATTTATTTTTTCATTCTCACTAGATTTGTCATTAGCACTTGAACTGAACCATTTTAACTTAAATTATCAATAGAAATAAATTAATAACACAACAAACAAAACGAAGTCAGTTTTCTATTTATGTCGATTAAAAATAGTTTTCTAGTGGATTAATTAAAGTCAGTAATCAGGTTTGTACCTTAGTTTAACTAATCCTTGAAGTCATCAAATTAATGAGATTTTGTATCGTATATCTCAAGAAACATGCCAAAGAGCTTACATTAATTCCTAAGTTGGTTTGGTAAAATCTATGAAGTCTCTCATAAATTAAATTATGTATTTAAATCTCTAGAATGGATTGATTTTGACTAAAAGTTTCCTACACTTTTCACCTAGAAGGTCCGTACAACATGGTATGTATTTTTCTTTATCAATTTCTCCATTTAGAACCATATTACTTGTACATTATACTTATAATGAAGTTAAGTTATCAATACGTTAAAATAATCATACAAATAGTATTGTTTGAGACAAAATGTATTTATAATACATGTGATTTTACGTAATAACTGATATATGTTGTAGATTTGCTGTTAGTTTGACATCCGTATCATTTCTATGGAAGGAAAATTTTCCTGGAAACCAGTGGCAAGGCTCCGTTGGGGGCATAGTCGACACACCTATAGACAAAGTATGGTCCATGGTGTCTCAAACTGAAAGGCTACCCGAATGGATGCCTATGGTTGAAACATGTACACACCTAAAAGGCATTGAGGGTGTTCCTGGCTATGTTCGATTAGTCTCAGGATTCATGTTTCCTCAAGATGATGGTGATCGATCTTGGATCAAGGAATGACTAGTTTCCATGGACCCGTTATGCCATAGATTCGCATATAAAATGGAAGCTAGCAATGTGGGCTTGGATGGGTCCCTAAATTCACTCAAACTCATAGATTATGCGGATGATTCAACTCTAGTAGACTGGTCCTTTGAAATAAGTCCAGTTGAGGGTGCATCAGAAGAAAGTCTAATTGACTATCTTGGATTTTTGTATAAATCATGTATTAACAAGATTTCAGGTGCTATAAAAGCTTCATCATGAACTTTTTGAAGCCTCAATAACTGTACTTTTTGAAGTATTTGGAGAGTATTTACACTACTATATAGGGATACTGCAGGGTCATTATACGTTTTAGAAAAATTTATCATTTAACTTATTTTTTTTCATCAAACTCATTATTATACTTATAGAAGCTGTTATTTACATCATTCACTTCATATTTACCGTTACAACCGGTGACTTTTACTAATTTTTTTAAAAAAGTACAATCACTGATATCACGTAGTTAGTTTTCGGAGTGACCCAACTGTGTCTCTTTTAAGCATGGTAATCATTTTTGGAAGTTTTTCAAAAGAAAGTTTACGACCATACTATGTTTATGGTGATGGGTTCTTAAGAGAAATAACGAGATTCTCATGCTTTTACTAGTTTTGGAACGAACAATTAAACAACCAAATCTACCGTTAAAATGTCTTTCATTATCAATCAACACGATTAGTTTCAATTGAAGCAATGATTTTGACCTAGAAAGTCAGAACGCATGGCGTCAAATGAATAAGATAAACAATACCCATCAAAGAAGAACTTTAACTGATTCTGAAAGTCATCTTGCATCTCAAAGTTAACCCCTCATTCAATATCATCTATACACCACGTACCACCACTCACCATCACCATGATTTTCTGGAACAACAGTAGCTACCCAAAATCAATAAATAAATTAAGAAACTATAATGAGATGCATGGAGTAAGAATTCTAATTAATCTAATTAAGGTGGGAAGTATGTTTCACCTATAGTTTTAGTTCAACGTCAGCTTATGGTCAAATGATAATACATGAACCAAAAGTCACAGGAGATATCTATAGCCCTATGGTATATAGTAGTTACCTTAAAATTGAAGAAATCTTGATCAAAACCATGTTGCATAGTACGTGCATGCATCTAATCTTTTCACCTAACTTAGTAAAATGACGTTACAATTACATCACTAACATATCCTATATTAGTTATAAAAACCCGTTCATATGAAACCACAATGAGAAGAAAACTCCAACCCGGAACCCAAGAAAGAAAGAATGGCGAGTTGGGTTGGTTCAGTTGTGATTTTTCTAGCTGTTGTCTGCTTGTTTCCGACTATGGTTGAACCAAAAGTTTGGCATTACAATTTCAACGTAAGAATGTTTCATGTTACAGGTTTCTTATATCTTGGTGCATATGGGTCGTTAATTAGTTCTAATAACGATTTGCTAATTTGCAGGTTGTGATGAAGAACTTTACTAGGTTGTGTGGAACTAAGCCTATTGTTACTATAAATGGAAAGTTTCCGGGGCCAACTTTGTATGCTAGAGAAGACGACACAGTTATTGTTAAACTAGTGAACAACGCACCTCACAACATTACGGTCCATTGGTATGATTCTAGCTTGATCTCAAGTATGCTTGCTAGAGTCAAGAATATGTAGTCTATGTTCATATGATACTACTACAACCATGTGAAATTTTACGGTTTATCACAAGTATAAATATGTAAATTTAATATATCATATTTGTAAATTTAAGAAGATGAATAAAACTTCACACTACTCATAAGTGTAAATTCTTGGGAGAACTTCATATTTTCCCATCTAAACTTGCAAAACCTGACCATATTACCCGTTTCATCTTCAATCTCTACTCTTTCTTAATAGCTTTATTTATTTATTATTATTACAAAGTATTATTATTTTTTTTAGAAATTTAAGTACTCAAAAGTCAAAACACACCGGTATCATGAGTATATGCATTTATCCATGAATATTTACAATTGTTCCATCCTGAGATTTGAACACCAACCTCATAAGGTCACTTCGATACTGATAGATCAATGCCCTTTCTTAATGTTTCTAAATGAAGTCATGATCTTAAATTGAACTTTTGGCTGGGTTTATGTTTTAAATTGTTAGTTTTACTAGCTAGCTAGTTATCTATATGTAATTTTTCGATTGTTACAATATTCAGGCATGGAATACGGCAACTACGAACTGGGTGGTCAGACGGGCCAGCTTATGTAACCCAATGCCCAATACAGACTGGCCAAAGCTATGTGTACAATTTCACCGTTACGGGCCAAAGAGGTACACTTCTTTGGCATGCACATATCACGTGGCTAAGAGCAACCGTACATGGTGCTATCGCCATTTTGCCTAAACATGGTGTTCCTTACCCGTTCCCTAAACCAGATCACGAAAAAATCATTGTTCTCGGTAAGTCTTGAACCTATCTCCTACTTTAATCGTGATTTTGAAAATTGATGAATGGTGATTTCTTTCCATTTTTGGTAGGTGAATGGTGGAAATCGGATGTTGTTGATGTCATGAACCAATGGATGCAAACTGGTATGCCACCTAATGTATCAGATGCACACACCATCAATGGCTTTCCGGGCCCAGTTCCTAATTGCACTACTTCTAAAGGTACTAACATACACATTAATGCAATCAAAGTTGGGTTAAACGCACCATAATGTAACAAACTATGACCGAAAATCTATTGTGTGATTCAAACTTTCGAATATTGCTATATGTATGTAATTGCCATGTCTAAATTTACATATAGATAACAATAATCGAAAGTTCGATACACAGAACAGAAGTTTTAACCCATCAAAGTTTGTTACATTTCAGAACATTTAACCCATCAAAGTTTTAGCAAAGAAAGTGAAGTACTAATATAAATGTTTACCTTTTAGGGTACACGTTGCACGTTGAATATGGTAAAACATACTTGCTACGTTTAATCAACGCTGCACTGAATGACGAGTTGTTTTTTAAAGTTGCAAAACATCAATTCACAGTAGTTGAAGTTGATGCTTGTTATGTGAAGCCATTCAAAACAAATATAATATATATCGCTCCAGGTCAAACCACAACCGCCCTCTTAACCGCAAATCAAAAAGTTGGCAAGTACATGATGGCCATTTCGCCTTTCATGGACACCCCCATTATTGCAGTTGACAACCTAACCGCAATATCAACAGTACGTTACAAAAGTACTAAAACATATACACCGACTACCTTCACTGCCATTCCAGCTAAAAATGCCACACCGGAGACATATTTATTCTCCAATGCTCTTAAGAGCCTGAATTCCGCGAAGTACCCTGCTTTGGTCCCACTAAATATTGACCACTCCTTATTATTTGTGGTTGGTGTTGGGGTCAACCCGTGTTCTACTTGTAGTAGTGGAATCAGAATTGTGGCGAGCATCAACAATGTTACATTTGTGATGCCCAACACACCTCTGCTTCAAGCGTATTATTATAATATAAGTGGCCTTTTTACCGATGATTTTCCTGGTACTCCGGCTACACCTTACAACTACACTGGTAATAATTCGGCGACAAATACGCAAACTACCAACGGGACTAAAATTTACCGGTTGGCGTATAATTCTACTGTTCAAGTTGTGCTTCAAGGTAACGCAGTTATAGCACCAGAGAGTCACCCAATACATCTTCACGGGTTCAACTTTTTTGTGGTGGGAAAGGGGAGGGGGAATTTTGACCCGGTGAATGACCCAAACACATTTAATCTGGTTGATCCTGTTGAGAGAAACACTCTTAATGTACCAACTGCTGGTTGGGCTGCTATAAGATTCCGGGCTGATAATCCAGGTAAGTAATATTAGCCTCTAATCCAATTTTTTTAGTTAACTTAAGACATGTTTTCTAACTGGTTGACTTAAAAGATTGAGCGGGTTAGGTAGCAGGTTAAACCTGCTCTAATCAAAATTATATATCCTTTTGTGTTTGTTCAAATGGGTCGGGTGCAAACACTTTTTTAATCCATTTTTCTTCTTACTTTATAAATAACTTAGCATGGCTAAGACTCATACATATAAATACAAACTTTCTTTCATAAATGAGTTTATGATGAGGTTTTATACAATTACATTACATGCATTTCATACGAGTCTTAACATGTTCGCATTTGATTGATTTCCACTATAGTCGTCAGATCTTTTTGTTCAGCCCATTAGGGAGAAAACATTTTCGTATAGTTACTAGCATACATGCTCATTGTTTTTTCGCGTTTTTCTACAGGGATATGGTTTTTGCACTGTCATTTGGAAGTACACACGACATGGGGGTTAAAAATGGCGTTTTTGGTGGAGAATGGTAAAGGGCCAAGTGAGTCGATAATGCCACCACCAAAGGATCTCCCGATATGCTAGTCTACAAAATTTGGGATTTTGTTACAACCTACGGAAGCGCAAACAAACTGTTCATTGAAGTGTGGATACAACAAATCGATGTAGTTATGTGATTTTTATTGATCTTGGATTTTCTTGGTTATGAAAATTGTATTGTAAATTTGTAGATGTAATAAATAGAAAATTTTACAAAATAAGTATAAAGGTTAGACGCGCCAGGTAGGGGTCGAACCTACGACTTTCTGCTTAGGAAACAGACGCTCTATCCACTGAGCTACAGGCGCCTTTTGTTGAGTAATCAATATTTTCTGTATATATTATCACTAAATGTTTTTGCTTGTTTCTGTATTTTTAGATATATTTTCAGACATCTTAATGTTAATGTTATGTAAAGTTGATGCATCCATATTTTGTGTTAATTTCATAAAAAAGTAAACAACTATGATCCATTTTCGATTTCAGGTGACCATCTTTGTTTTCACCTATAAAACCCCCCCCTCAAATTCACAATAATTTAAATGATGCAAGGTAACCCAAACATTTATCCAATATTATTTTTATTAAATATAACCGCATCAGTGTCATAGCAACGCAAGTTTGCTTCATGTAATAGGTCAACTTTTATAGGGCACGTACACATCGACCACATCAGCATTTTGACTTGGTAATGTATATAAATTACCTTAAGCTGGAAATTTCAGAAATTTGAAGGGATTTTATGAACAAAGATGGAAACCACAAATTAAAATTGGACATTTTAATGAAAATTACACACTTAACTGCAATTTTGAAGTAAGTATTAGCTCATTTGGCATCTCTTATCACAACAACAAAGCCAAAATTCAAAGAAAACACAAAAAATATTCTATCTCAAGAATTTCAAGGTTGTGACACCGCCTGGAGCAAAAGACAGTGATCTTTTGGGTCGAGAATGCAATAGAGAAGATCCAGTTTCTTGAGCCGTGATGCAACGGGAAACAAAATTGGAACTTCGTGCGTAGCCATATAATTTAGACCCAATCCACAAAATCTTGTGGGATACACTACATCACCATAGTATTCAGCTTTATCTTGAAACCAACTCCCACAAAATTCTTCTTGTGAAATAGCAACACGAAGAAAGGCAGCTAAATCAAAGTAATCACAGTCGCTTATTTTAACAGACACTAGAGACTTGCATTTTGTAGCTATGAGTTCAAGATCACTAAACTTGAGTTGGGAAAGGTCAGTCATGTAAAAGTTCAACGTTTCAAGGACGCTGTTGTTCGAAGCAAGCTCATGTAACCACTCTCCATCCTTTTTGGTTATTTGGCTTTCTTCTTGAAACAAAGTTTTCAAATTCCTGCATAACATCAATAAAAACGCATAAAATTTTCATTATGTCCCATAAATGTTGCATCATTTTCTTTAATGGAAAATATATAACTAAAAATTATTTAGTTGTCCATAGTCATAACCAAAAAAACGGTGATGTTGATATGGATACATAAGTTTCTAGCTTTTAGTAATTATTGAGGACCAATTAGGAAATTTGACTATCCAACTACAATCACCTAAGTTTCTTAAATATGAGTTGCAACTTGCAAACTTAACACCTAGGGCCAGCAAAATAAATCAAGATTTTCAGGTCAGAGGTCCTAACTACAGGCCATCATAAATGGACATCAATTATTCAAATTTTCAAGCAACTTGATGTTGACACCTAATACAATAGCAAATGCTACACAGAGATAGTTGTTGCCGTTGAAACTAATTTTTGTTTTAAAGTCATCTGCAGTTATAACGCCATTCATTTTTTTCAAATTTTTATCCAACAATCAGTAATTAGTTAATTTCTGTAGTATGGGAACCTCATCCTTTACAAATTCTTAAGAAATCATTACATCAATCAAGGCATCAAAATGATTTATAAGCAATTTAAAAATAGAAAAGTAAGAGATTAAAACAAGTGCTGTAATTCTGATGCAGGGGCATATGACCATGATCTCGATATGGCTATTTGACGTCTGAAGTCTCAACATGCATGGCTACAAGACACTTCAATTTGGTTGACTTTGTTTTCATCTTTATTTAGTTTTTTGTTTACAATAAAAGATTGATTAGGAAATTAAGTCCACAAGAATAGGAAAGTAAGTCTAGACTTTATTTGGATTGATTTTACTTTTCCTATAAGAATTTTATGTCTTTTGCATTTGTGGATGTTTTTTTGAGTTTATTAATAAAGAACCCTACGGGAAGTTTTTGAGTTCTTTTGATCTTTCGTGTTTGGCCATTTTTGATCAGCGATCCGCATCATTTGGTATTAGAGCTCTTGGTACTCGAATGGTTGGGTGTGGGAGAGTTACTCGTAATACCAATCGTCGAGACGCACGTGCTATCGAAATCAAACACCTCCAACAGCGACTCAGAGACCTCGAGTTGCAACAGGACTTGCAGAATGAAGACACCGAATCCGAACCTTACGTTTGGGACGAAGGGGACGACGAGGATCAAAATCCTTTCAGCAATTCTCTCCGAAACTTTCACGGACCAAACCGTGATGATCCTTTACGTAACATGAGGATGAAAATAGAGATTCCCGAGTTCGAGGGAAAGGCACACCCTGATGATTTTATCGATTGGTTGAGTACCGTAGAATGAATCTTTGATTTACGGAACATACCAGATCATTTAAAGGTAAAGCTGGTGGCCATTAAGTTTCAAATGTACGTGTCCCTTTGGTGGGATCATGTAAAGAAACAACGTTTTCAAGATGGAAAATTGCGAGTGGAAACATGGTCGAAGATGAAGAAATTGTTACAAGAGAAATTCCTTCCAGTTAATCATCGACAAGAAGCCTTCCTAGATTAAAACAATTTAACCCACCGAAACTCATCTGTAGAAGACTTTATTGCCGAGTTTGATTGACTCCGAATGAGATGCTCAGTGGCTGAAGAAGAAGAACAGGTAATTGCTCGTTTTTAGGTGCTTTGCGACCCGAGATTTCTGATGTAGTACAATTACAACCGTATTGGTCTTATGCTGATGTATGTCGATTGTCCCTTAAAGTTGAAAAACAGTTAAAGAAAAAGGGGCGATCTGTAGGAAATCGATTCACCCTTCATCTCGAATTACCCCAACAGCAGCCAACAAGGCATCTCCATTAAAACTTGAAACCCCAAGCACTTCAGCAGCCCAACGTGTCATCCGATGTTTTAAATGCCATGGAATGGGTCATGTCGCCAAAGAATGTCCAAACAAATAAATGATAACTTTAATTGAAGAACCAACACCCGTATACGATACTGATAATGAGGAAGAAGCGACTGAGCTAGAAGACGAGGTTGTGTATGCTGATCATGGTGATGCCTTGATCACACAACGTGTCCTCAATGTGGCAGTATCACAAACTGTTGATGACATTTCCTGGTTGCGGAATAACATATTTCGAACCAAATGTACAACCAAAGGGGAAGTATGTAGTGTAATAATTGATGGGGGCAGCTGCGAAAACATGGTGGCGACAAGCATGGTTGAAAATCTGGGCCTCAATGCCGTAGACCATCCGCTACCATACCAACTTACACTGATCATGCATAATAAATCTATAGATGGAATTAAGAAACTACCCATATAATTGACCCGACCCTCATGCAAATATATCTTTAACCCCAAGAAACCCAAGTGCAATGACTGTGGTTGAATTATTTAATCATCTGTGAAACACTTAAGTGGTACAAAAGTGTAATGGTTTTAATCGTGTACCCGGTTTTTTCAAACATTATCTTACCTTATGCGAGCAATCCAAATTCAAAAGTTAACCTCCTTCTTTAATGTTTCCAATAACATATACATTAAATTAAAGAAGTATAACATACAATTGGATTCTAGTTCTATCCTTACTTAATCTTTACTTTTATTTAATTTAATGAAATAGACTATCATCACTCCTCTATGGAGTAAGGACAACCGATATATTGAACTTTAAGTAGTATAACTACTCTCCTATGAGTAATGATTCCTCTAGTGGTTTGATCTCTTCTTGACTTGTAATGGAGTAAGAACAACCTTTATATTGAACTTCAAGTAGTATAATTACTCTCTAATATGGTGTGTAATGACTTTTAATGTTGAATTTTGGAAATCCAAATATATATTTAGGTTTTGTTATCAGTGATTTTACTTTGTTCATAAATTAATTTCTTCATGTTTTCGTACTCTAAATAAACTTACGTAATCTTCATTGGGAAGTTTCTTCTTTTGAATCTGAAATTAAACACTTTAATATATTAATATAATATTTGCAATCATATTGTCTTGATCGTCTCCTTTACTTCTTGCTAATCATCTAGAAATTTCATATGATTGATCATTTATTGTTTTCCCCTAATAAGCTAATCACCTAGAAATTTCATATGATCGATTATTTATTCTTTCTCCCTATTAATTTATTTTGATTTGGTTTGTTTATTACATGTCAGATGAACAAATGCATTTTTCTTTAGATTTGTTTTATGTGATCACCTATTTAGTCTTAGAAATCATTAAGCTGATCGACTGGAGTTTTAGGTGAATATTAGTAGGACACTCATGCGTTATGACAGAATAATATAAATAAGGAATAATAGTTGTTCGCAGATGTAGCCACCATGAATTAAGAATAATGTTATAGGAAATTTGATGTAACTTGCAAACGATCTTTGTGATTGGATAAAATGAAATTTACAAGAATATATTAATAAATTTTATAAATAGTGTACAATAGGAGCTTAATATCCATCTAAAATGTTTCATGTAAAGTTGTCAATGTGATAATACTAATTCCAAAAGATACGCAGCCCCAACGTTTAGAATAGTTCGATCAGGTGCTTTATTAATCGAAAAATTACAACTTACGTATATATAAATTGACAACATATACAAAATTAAAAATGAAAATAAATGTGAGAAATTTATAATTCCAAAACAACACATTTAAGGGTTTAGAGGTCGAATTTGACTCCAAATAATGGATAAACCGTATTTGGTCTCGTCTTGATCTTTCTATCCATAATTGACATGTCATGTAACTCCTAACGACTCAAAAGTTATGTCATATGTTTATTAGTTTAAAAATTACTTATGATAGCACTAATGAGAATTTAATAAATTATGTTAGTAATTTTTGTTGGTTTTTTTAAAAACAAATCTAAGTAATTGCAGAGGTAAAATAGTCATTTCTATCATAAAAAACACTCAAATGTTTTATATATTAGTATAGATGCTTAAGATATGATAACTTTGCTTTATTTTTGTTATTATTATTATTATTATTATTAGGGCAAAGTACCGAAAAAGACAACATATTTGTCAATTTTATTCATTTTGGGTGTCCGTTTTTCACTGTTACATTAAATAAATTAACATTTTTTATTCAATATTGTAAGGGGTGTGAGGACCACAATTTTAAATTTTTATTACAACTGGATCCGGTTTGTGCTTAGTTGTTAAACAAATTAGCATTTTTTATTCAATATTGTAAGGGGTGTGAGGACCAGAAGTTTAAATTTTTATTCCAACTGGATCTGGTTTGTGCTTAGTTAGCATAAAACATGTATAAATTTTTATTATCCTACGTGGCAATGTAAATATATACATATATTAGTTGTTTACTGAATTGAGGTCACATTTGGTGTTTATGTTTCCTTTGTTCTTTCTTCTCCTCTGTAAACTAAGAATTTCGATTTGAGACCCGTGTGAATTGCGACTGGTTCCGTGGCGACCGGAACTTGAGTCTTGCGTCTGTAACTTGCGTGGATTAAAGTTTTGGAAAAAACTTAGATAAGATTTTCTGGTACTTTGTAGATTTTTTTCGAATAAGATTTTACTTTTAAAATAGCAAATTTAATCAATTGTTTCACTCACCTCAAATCATAAACACTCTCTCAATTAGTTGTAACCGATTTACAAGGAATTTCAACAATTTTAGTTAGAAGATCTTAAAGGTACAATTCAAACTCATTTAAGGCGATTAATTTGTAAAGCAATAGCAATATGAGTCGAATTGATAAGTTTAAGTTTTATGTTTTTTCTGGAGGTCATTTTGAATATATTAGCAACATAACGATGTATTTGCTAGTAGATTGCTATAGAGTGCCTTTAAAACTCCCAGTTGCACCGGAAACCCGGTGACATACAAAGTTTTGTTAAAAACTGTTTTAAAGAAAGTTGGTCTACCACTTGATTCACCAATTCATATGAAATATAAAGTGGATCAATATGCTATTGATATTACTGATGAAGAAGATGATTTTGGGGAGTTTTTGTGTCATGCAATTAATAAGAATCTTAATAACGCTCCAATAGAACTTTACGTTGTTGACACTGAAAGAAATGTTTTGGCTATGGGTAGCAATCACCCTAGCAGTAGCAGTCACGGTTGTAAAAAACGGCCTAGTCGGCCGACTAGGCGACGACTAGTCGGGAGTTTTCTGTTGGCCGTCCCGCCTAGCCCTAGTCGTTTACATTAGTCGGTCAACAAAAGTCAACGAGGTCAACGGGTCAAAGGCGTGATTAGTCGGGTCTAGTCGCGATTAGTCGGCTGATTTGGTCGAAGTCGGTCAACTTCGGTCAAAGTCAAAGTTGGTCAAGATTTTAAAGAATTAAAATTATGGTTTTATCAGCACAGTTGGGCTGCTATTTTCATTGGGTTTCTTTATGAGATAATACACGCACATACAACACAGGCTATCAGTTTCTCAAATCATGCACACGCTTACATTGTGACGCACACAGGCTTCAAGTTTCTCAAATTCACGCACGCACGCAAATAACTAGGTTTATTCAAGGTTTGATTTCATTATCTATTTCAATTTCTGCTCATGTTCAATTATTAATTTCAATTTTCTGTGTTTATGTTCTCCGAATGGAATTTCAATTTCTGATTATCAACTGATTATGTTTCTGTATTTATCAATTTCTGATTATCAACTGATTATGTTTCTGTATTTATCAATTTCTGATTTCAATTTCTGATTATCACGCACACAGGCTATCAATTTTCTGTATTTATCAACTGATTATGTTTCTGATTATAATGGCAGTAGCTTATAAGGCAGTATATAATGGCAGTAGGCAGTAGCTTACATATTTATAATGGCACTATGGCAGTAGCTTCAATTTCTGATCATGTTCTTGATTATAATTACATTTTACTTATAATGGCAGTAGCTTACATTGTGATCATGTTCAATTGTTAATTTAATGGCAGTAGCTTACATTTTGATTTCTATTCTTCATTCTTTCAGCTGATACTAGCTCAATCACATGACAACATCAACAACCGATCAGTCCATGAAATCTACAGCTTGTCAAGAACTTAAACGGAAATCAAATGATGTTGGGTGGGATTATGGAGTTTTGGTTGACCCGAACAATAAGGATAAAGTGAAATGCAAGTTATGTGGCAATGTTTACTCCTCGGGAATCTATAGAATCAAACAACACATTGCGGGAGTAAAGGGAAATGTCGGGGCATGTACCAAAGCCACAATGGAAGACAAAGTTAAATGTCAAAATGCTCTTGATGAAATGAAATCCAAAAAGAGGGGCAAAAAAGATGATGATGAAGCTTTAAGAGCGGAAGTAAACATTGGTAGGAAAGAAACCATTGACATAGATGAATTGGAAGAATCTTTTGGAGACTTGAAGCCATCACGTTCGTTTGGTCCTATGGATAGGTTTACATCTTCTACAAATGTATCGGATAAGGGTAAGAGCATACAAACGGATCTTGAAAATGTAGTGAGAAAAGACCAAATGATCCGCGTGAAAGAATATATTTGTAGGTGGGCTTATGAATGTGCAATTCCATTTCACGCGTTTGAGAAGGATAGTTTTAAATCCTTAGTGGAGGCGATTGGTCAATTCGGACCTAGGGTCCAACCTCCAACTAGATATGAGATGGGAGAAACCTATTTAAGAAAAGAGGTTGAAAGAACCAAAAACTTGTTAAAAAGATACGAAGATGAATGGAAGCTAAATGGATGCTCGATTATGACGGACGCATGGTCCGATAGAAAAAGAAGGAGCATCATGAATTTATGTGTGAATTCAAAGCTAGGAACCGTGTTCTTATCTTCCAAAGAATCTTCCGATGAAGCTCACACAAGTGAGCATATATTTGAGTATGTTGATAGTTGCATTGCACAAGTTGGTCCGGAATATGTTGTTCAAGTGGTTACCGACAATGCCTCTAATAATATGGGGGGCGGCGAAGTTGTTAAAAGAAAAAAGACCAACAATCTTTTGGACATCGTGTGCGGCGCATACGATTAATCTTATGCTTGAAGGTAATAACTTTAACCCTTCTTTTACATGTGTTGTGCTTATTTTATTTGTTGCATTTACATGTGGCAATGTTTATTCTTGAAGCTATTGGTGGGCTACCAACGTATAAATCAACACTTAATAGAGCAAAACAAATAACGGTGTTTATTTATGCCCACCACAAAATACTAGCTTTGATGAGGCAATACACGAAGAAAAGGGATATAGTGAGACCGGGAGTCACAAGATTTGCTTCCGCATTTCTCACTTTACAAAGTTTACTTGAAAAGAATGAGCAACTTAGACGTATGTTTGCTAGTAATGAGTGGGAATCATGTAAGTTATCTAAATCAAAAAAAGGGAAAGAAGTTTTTGCATTGGTGATAGATAACAAAACATGGGCCGGTGTGAGTTCATGTCTTCAAGTTTTTGCACCTTTAGTTAAAGTTCTTCGAATGGTCGATGCAGATTGGAAGCCTTCCATGGGTTTTCTACACGGTGAGCTTAAAAAGGCACAACAAGAAATCAAGGAAGCCTTGAACAATAAAAAGAAATCTTATGAGCCTATTATGGATATTATTTCAACTAAGATGAAAGGTAGACTTGATACGAGCTTACATTTGGCGGCTTACCTTTTAAACTCGTTCTATCTTTATAACAATTTGGAAGTCTATTATGATGTGAAAGCCACTGATTCGTTTGTTGAAGTTGTTGAGACTTTATATCCGGAGGATTATGATATGCAAAAAGTACTCTTGTTGGAGGAGTTGCAGATTTACAAGGGTAAACAAGAAAAGTTTAATCGGTCAATTGCAATCAAAGGATGTGAGGTGAACGATGACAAATTTGATCCGGGTAATGCATTTTATATAGCATATGTATGTATATTAATTTATATTTATCAACTTAATATGTTTCTTTTAAAATTGTAGTAAATTGGTGGGCAACTTTTGGTGGCTCAACTCCTCATTTGAGGAAGATTGCTATGAGGATACTTTCTTTGACGACTAGTTCATCGGGATGTGAAAGAAATTGGAGCACATTCGAAGCGGTTAGTGACTTTAAAATTTAAATGTCAAGTAATCTATTAAATATTAAGTAATCTATTTACTTACACTTTTTGTTGGTTAATTTTGACTTTGTAGATACATACAAAAAAGAGAAATAGACTAGAAACAACAAAGTTGAATAATCTAGTTTATGTTCAATTTAACGCAAATTTGATGGAGAAAAACAAGAAAAGAAAGGAGAGAGGTCTTGAAGTACTTCTAGCGAATGATGCAAGTGAGGCCCAAGATTGGATTGTAGATGAAGAAGGATTATCTTATGATGTGATTGGTGAGGCCATTGGTGTTGATGAATTTTTAGCACCTCGAAGAAGTACTAGAACGAGGGAACTTTTTGAGGAAGATTTTGAGTCGGAGAGTGAGGAGGAGGAAGTAGATGAGGATATTGAGTATGAGTCGGATGGAGTACAAGTAATGGAACAATATGGACAAGGCCACGCCTCGAACGAAAATGAAGAATGAATCGGGTAACAATTATTTATGGTTGAACACAATTATGAAAGTTTATGTTTGATGTTCCTGTTACTTGTTAAATGTTACATTCTGACTTTATGTTATTTACTATGACTTTTTGTTACTTCTAATTAATGTAATATTGAATTAATTTTGATTTCTAATTCATGTTTATTTATGTTTATAGTTCCTCTTCTATATTTACACATATAATTTTGAAATTTATTATTTATATATAAAAAAAGTCAACAAAAGTCAAAAATCTGACTAATCCCCAACTAGTCCCGACTAATCCTTCCAAGGTCCCGACCGACTAATCCCTGACTAGCGCCTTTTTCAACCTTGGTAGCAGTAGTGGTTTTCAACAACATTTTCAACAACTTCAAACACATGAGTATAACCAACCACCTCAAAATCAATAGTACTAAACATTTCCCCAAATTTTGTTTCCTTTTCAACCACAACAACTATAGGAACAATCATTTCCACAATATCATTATCATGGTACTCCAGAATTCCCAATAAATAACACACATCCAACATAAACCAACCAGGACACATAGTTTAAGGTAGTTGAACTACCCTATGATCAAGATCATTCTCAATATCATGTGGAATTTCCTGATTAGTATCCTCAGGATTATAATCATTATGGTGAAGAAAATGTCAAAAAGTTAAGAATGTTGATCATCCATTTGCTAATGACGTTGTTGAAGATGATAATGATGATGATGATGATGAGGTTCCGGATCCCAGAGACATCTCTTCTAGAATATGCCTCCTTGTTAAGCTAAAATGATCGAGAAGAAATAAAACGACCAGTTTCCATGTATGAACCCTCTTTCCGGGTTCAACTTGGACAGACATTTGAAACTAAAGACGAGTTACTCCTACAATTGCATACCAAGTGTGTCAAAGACGGTTATCAGATTACCAAATAAATCGGACAAGACTAGCTAGATAGCGTACTGTTTGTTGCCTAATTGCAGTTGGAAGATAAATGCAGCACATATCAAAGATAGTAACAACGTCCAAGTCAGGAAGTTTGTTGACGTTCACACATGTTCTCGCACTCAAACACTCAAATTATGAACAATAACAAACATGCAAGCATGAAAGTGCTCGGTGACATCTTGAAGGAGTTGATGACTTTGGAAGGACGTGTTTATAGAGGCAAAAAGATTAAACTTGATATGTCTACCCGTTTTAAAATCAACCTATCTTACACGCAAGCTTAGAGGGCAAAGTGTTACGCAATAGAGTTATTGAAAGGTAGCGTCGAAGAATCATTTTGGGTGTTACCCCTTTACTTACACAACCTAAAGCTGAAAAACAAAGGGAGCACAACGAATGATATCGCAGATGAGAAAAATAGATTATTAATGTGTTACATGTCCGTTGGTGCAGCTGTAACTAACTATAATTTGTTTTAAAATACTTATAATTTTCATAATTGATAATATTTTAACATTTACTCTCTTTTTACAGATACATACATTTGTTAACTATATGCACCTAATAATAATGATAGATTGCTCACATTAGTAGGGTAGTTACCTGGGGACTAACTTAGTTATTGTAGCAATGGATGACAATAATGACATCTTGCCACTAGCCTGTGGAATCGGGGCAGTGGAGACGACCGACCACTAGATGTGGTTCTTGGCAAACTTACGTGACCCCCTTGAATCCGCTGGTGGGATTAAAAACTTGACTATAATTTCCGATAGGGCCAATTCAATTGCAGCCGCTAATTCAATAGTCTTTCCATAGGCATTTCATGCATTGTGTTGTCGTCATTTGTTGATGAACTTGAAACACAAATCTTTCAAAGTCAAGTACTTTGAATGGCATTACTGAAAATGTGTAAGTCTTACGGTGAGTCAGATTTTGATCATCATTTCGATGTCATTTCTAGGCGTTTGCCAGCCTCAGTTGGTGTTCTTAGAGATGTTGGCAAAAAAAGATGGTCAAGACATCATGCTACACATACACAATATGCTTACATGACATCTAACAACACGGAGTATATTAACGCGTTAACTAGACATACAAGAAGGCTCCATGTCATAATGTTATTAGAGTATTTTTAAACTTTGGTACAACAGTGGTACTACAAACATCGCCACACTGGAGAAGGACTTACAACGATTGTCACACCATATGTTGAGCACAAGATTGGGAAGAGAAACTGGAAATCCAGAAGATGGAATGTGAATCCATCCACAAATTTAATTTTCGAGGTGTTAAATGGAGGAAAGACAGCGACAGTTAACTTGGAAACAAGAATATGTACTTGCATGCAATGGCAGTTATTCGGTTTACCTTGTGGAGACGTGATCGCACTGCCCCGTTACTTCAATCGGGACGAAGTAAGCTGTTATGCGGAGAGGTATATTACGTCAAAGACGTATCAAGTTGCCTATGTAGAGGTTATTTACCCAATAGGTCATCCTTCAGAATTGTGGATCCATGTGATCTCATGATTGTTACCGTCGGTCCTTGTGAAGAGGCAATTCGGGCACCCACATGACTGTGCTCGTAGTCCTTCACAAGGAGAGGAGGAGGGGAAACGGAAATCAACACAAGAATACAGTCTTGCAAGGAAATCAGTCATAATCGATCTAGTTTCAGATCTCTTTTGGATAGAACAGACAAGCCGAGTCAATCGAGTCAAAATCAAAGATAAAGGTTGAAGCATCTCAGTCGACTCAATGTTTTGGAACTGAAAATTTAATTCTCCTTCAAGTTATTGTAATGCTATTTCATAACATATAAATGTAAGAAAATCTTGAAAATCCAACAAATTTTATAAAATGTTTTTTTTTAGACAGCAAAAAAAGATAGTGTTTTTGAGTAAATTTGCGACATAAAATGCTCATGATTTTGTGTGAGGTTCATATTATATACATCAAGTTTCAAAATTTTGTATACCACGAAAATTCTTATAAAAAACGTATCAAATGATTAGCCAAAATAGGGTCCCAAGTCACAAGTCACAAACCCTGTCGCAGGTCGCGAGGTCTCAAAGTGCCAGTCGCAGGGTCGCAAGCCCGGTCTTACCTAGGTCGCAAGGAAGCTTGCGACTAACGTACTCGGCTACGTCTCGACCATAGTGATCGGGAATGTTGGTCGCAAAATTCTAGTTGGTTTGCTATTGGATTGGACAAATTTGTATAATTTTTTTTTTTGTAGTGGTAAAAATTTGAATTTCTCATTTTTAAAAAACAGTCTAACATTTTAAGAACTTACGCTCACTTCCTAATTGCAATTTTCCAAGTCTTTTTAATTTAAAAGTTAAAACATGTTTCATAACGTTTAAAATCGAAGTTAAAGTTACGAAAACATACAAAGAAAATTTAAGATAATCTAGCATCACAAGGCTAATAAACTAGTGAATAATTAGTTATTAGTTATCTTATCTTATCTTATCTTATCTTACAATGGAGCAATCTGAGCCCTTCATTGTTTTTAATTATTTGTGATCCAACGATCTTAATTTCTTTCGCATAATTACACTTTTGATCCCTTAAATATTTGATGTATTTATTTAAATTCAAAAAAATATACCAAATAGTTCATTCATTTATAAAAATTAAAGAGTTCATAAACTATATAAAAAAATTGGTTACGATATTTCATTCATTTATAGCGGATCTATAAACTATATAAAAAAATCGATCACGATATGTTATCTATTTATATAAATTAATTTCATCTCGCGTTATCGCGGGGTGATGACCTAGAAATCGTTTAAAAGAGAAGAAAAAAGAATTGAAATTTGAATTCTAAGATCAGTATCTCAAGTAAAAGTGAATTGTACCAAACGTCAATATTATCTCTAAAACGACAAACATTCTACCACAAATATAAATAAATGAAAAATGATATGTGGGCCTAAACTTATAAGACTAAATTAAGACCTAAATATGTGATTGGTAGATGAGAAAAATTGATGGATGAGATTTAAAAGAGAAAAAAAATTCAATCAATGAGAGAATTAAATCTACTTTTAGTCCTATGTAAATAGTCTTATATATCATTACTCTTAATAGTTACGATGGTTTAAAAGAGAATGAAAAAAGAATTGAAATTTAAATTCTAACATTGGCACCTCAAGTAGAAGTGAACTGTACCAAACTACAATATTATCTCTTAAACGCCAAACCTTCTTCCACAAATATATATAAGGATAATATGAATATAACTATAAGATTTCTAAATTGACATAGCTACCACGTCGTCGACTTATCTTCTGCCATTTTAGTTGCGTGAACATACCCCATTTGTTGTTGTGCAGTTAAGATTATTTCATTGAACATGTCTATAGATATAGGCCGTGCGAGTGTGATAACGTTTTTCTAGTGATAAAGGTACTTGCTGACGATGGATCAACCTGGTGGATCAACCCAAATGATCAAACAGATTATGGATCAATTTACTTGCTTCGATCTACTAGGTAAATTGATCTAATCAGTTTGAAATAGTATATCATAACATTGACAGGCCTCCGGTGATGTCTGGAGGACTGATGTTGGTATAATGACTCCAGGAACAGATATTGCAAAAATCTGCAAGCTGGTTTGTACACGTACCTTATAGTTATCATCAGCCGACAACCCGAACATTTTGAGTTAGAGAACATTTTTTGCATGCCTCAAGAAAGTAGTGAAATCATCTGAATGATACCACAGCAAATGAAAATGGTGGTATTTAGATAGTGACACATTTAAATGGAAGCTGGTTTAGATGATTTCATTTGGTATTACTTGCAAAATTAATTAAAAATCCACATATCAGGTACGTGTACAAACCAGCTTGCAAGTAATACCAAATCCACTGCCATATTTGTGCTTGTAGGTTCAAAATAAAAGATCAACTACTGTTTGGCAAAATATCTCTACAAGTTCTCAATGTTGAAATTGCTATTCCCCTATCAATCACAATCCCTTTCGAAATTCAAATTTTACTTGCTCTTCTTGTTATCTTTAGCGTTAGCATAGTTGCTAATTAGGGCCTCAACATCTTTCCAAAACAGCCCTTCCACCAACACTCCATCCTTTGTGAACCTGTAAAACACCATAGCAGATTAAGAACCAAAACGTCAACATAAATCCCTATACTCAACAGAAGAGCATCAAATTAATTGTTCTTCCTTAAACCAAATTTAAAACTGAAGAAATAGAGGTGGCAACTTCAGACCTTTTACTCACGAACGGATGAATACAGGTTGTGTTTTATGAATGGGTCCGATAACAAAAATAGTCTAGTGGGAATGCTTGGCAGTTACTCAAAGTCTATTTCTAATGAATACAAGCTCCAAATTTGTTTATTAAAGACTTACATTATTAGTAGTTAGATTATTAACTAATAAGTTTATTCTTGTGTTGGTGTTTGACACATTCTTTTTTTCAGGAATCCTGATTTATATTAACACTTTAATTATATATATATATATATATATATATATTTAAAAATGGACAAATAAGGGTTCAAAATCATCCCAACCCAACCCAACCCACCCCTGCTCGTCTCAAATTGCACTAAAAATGAGCATTTCAATCCGAACTCATTTTGATTAGTTACCTACCCTCCCCACTTGCCACGTCGATTATATATGATCGAACCATGAGGGCAAGAGAGTTGTTCGAGACGGTATTTTGGTGCTTCTTCAAGTATGTGTTGTGTGTGTGTGTGAGAGAGATAGAGAGAGAGAAGACCATTTGGTAACGCTTTTGGTGAACTCCACAGTTGCCTTTGCAGAAATAGATTTTGGATCAGCGCTGGCTATTGTGAGAGTATATATGTCAGAGAATCTGGGCAACTTAGAAGATATCATCAAGCCAGTGCTGTTATAAGCAGAGCCCTGTCATGATACAAGATATAATAAGTAATGAATAACAGCCTGCTACCAAACTAAAAAAACATGTCACATTCTATATCAAGTAAAGTTTAAACATTACTAACAAAATGTCACTAAGCTATATATAAACTAACACATACAGCAAATAGCTCTAATTAATTAAATTTTATGACATGAGCAAAATTAGAAGTTTTCAACTATTTGTCAACTTGTGTTCTGAGATGATTGAAGACATAGGGAGAGTTACCACCTAACCATATAGACTGCCCCACTCCACTTCTTTCAACCTGACCAAGACCTCTATGGATTTACATGCCTTTTGCATAAAAGGATAGTTCCCTATTAACAATTATGTAATAGTTGGTATTCTATTTATCGTCCAGCCTAGTTGCAACGAAGCAGTTAGGTCAAACTGCAATCTGCTCATTTTTTAACAATCTTAAGCATATGAATATATGATACGTTGTTCATAAACACGTAGGGGACCATGCCAAAACCACCATCATAGTAGCTGGACTGATGAATTAGAAGCCTGGCCAAATAATATACCAGGTTGGGGTTTATATTCATCTCCCAGAGTCCTAGGCACACAAATATTCTTCATGGGGGCAATTTAAAATCAATGCCATCGTGTAATAGTTCTTTCAGAAATCCTATAATTCAGATGATTACATCTAGCGAGTAATAAATTGGTGTGCACTAGAACCTAAAATTGGAGTGGCAACTAATGCTTGGTGTTCATGAAAAACAGCTTGCCTTATGCAGCATGATGCGAAAGTCCAACACAACAATAGAACACATAGGCTTATATGAAAACAATAGGTCAAAATACGGGGCAAAATGGTAACATAGTTCTTCTGAAGTAACCTAGAAGAAGACAATGAAATACTGATCATTTGTTAAGTGATCCGTGGCAGTGGTTTTCAAATTAATTATCTTTCAGCAGTAATTATTCCCTAAAAATTCAAAAAGAAACTTGCATCTCTGACATAAAGAAATTATCATCATAACTGAAATTGGGATTTTGACAACCCTTGTGTGGGAGGTGTTTTTTTATCTTAAGAATTTCGGTGAAAGTATTAATAATGTGCTCAAAAGTTGAAAAATGGTATAGTTAAAAAGTAAATAAGTTGGTTCTCCATTTTCAACTTTCAAAAGAAAGTCATATGTAAACAGGTTTTCTGTTTTTTGAGGTCTTCACGAAATATTTTCCAGAAAACACCTACACTTTCACACCCCTGAAGTTCCGATTTCAACTTTGTATATGGTACAATCTGCCAGTAACTACATTATAATCCTGGATTTACTACATGAAAACCATGCCGCCATCTTAAAAATAACATAAGAATATAGCCTATAGGTTCCATCTACATTAACACTTCAATACCAATAATCCACGTGATTATAAACTTGAATACAATTCACCAATAGTTCAATATTAATAATCTATTAAAGGTACGAAAAAGTTAAAAATAAGAACTTACTGAAGGAGGATAAGTAAACAAAAACGCATTCTTTTCCTTAGTGTAGATGACCAGCTGCAATATCCCATTAAATAACACATACTTGCCATAGTCAAAGATTGAACAAACTCCTTTCTTAACAGTAAAATCAAAAATTCGACAAGCATAACAATAATCAATTCAAATTCAATTTTTAAATATAAAAAAGGATATAATACAATGCATCCAATGAGGAAATTTCTGTTATCTGGAAACTTCTTATTAAAAAACTGAGCAAATAGAGCAATTATTATGATGATCGCTCCGATCAACAATCTAACATTACTCATTCTCACATCTTCACTGTAACCGCGGTTTGTAACGATCTGCATCAAAATAAAAAAATTATTCTATTGTGTAATTGAAGCAGAATTAAGAAATTGAGAGAAGTGGACCTCAGTGACAGTTTCATCGAGTAAGTGTTTGATTGAGTGATGATCTAATAGATTTGTTTTTTTAGGGTTTTTGGTTGGGGAAATGGTGGTGGTGGCTCCGTTTGCCGTCGTCGTCATCTTCGATTTCAGTTCCTGATTTTCCGATTCAGGATTTCTAGGGTTTGTCTGAAAAAATTGATGATTGGGGATTTTAGTTTTCAGTTTTTAGTTTAGATTAGACGGTGGAAGTGTGGAACCGTGGAAAGCTGAAAGTGAGACTTACGTGTTAAATGGGCCTATACAAGTTATGTTTGCTATATATAGGCCCATTTATAAGGTATTTTGCTTTTGGATCAGAGAAGTCAAAACTTTGTCAACTATTAAGTTTAGTAGGAAGGTGATAACAACACAAATACAATGGTTGATTTTCTTCTTTTTTCACATAAACAAAAATCCGATGTGGCGCTACAATGGTTGCTCTCCCAATTTAAGTGCCATATTATCGTAACAAACCCTTTGATTTCGATTTTGGTTACAATTTAGCAATGCAACGTAATATCCATCATATAATTAAGTTTACTAATAGTTTTCTTCTTGCCAAATTAATACTACTAGGGTTTGGAACCTGCTGTTCAAATGGAGACGAAATCAAATACTTTTGTAGATTAACCGATCAGGTTTGTTCCGTCATTTCTGGATCAGTTAATAATTTTGATTTGAATTTGCATTATCATCTATATATTAAATAAAAAATTAATACGAACATAAATTTGATTCCTAAATTGACATAGCCACCATGTCATCTAATTGTCTTCTGGTAAACTAGTTGCGTGAACATACCTTGTTTGTGATTGTGCAGCTAAGATTGGGATCGAAAGCTTGCAACTCTATTTTATGGAACAGCCAGCCATAACATTCTGTGGGAGTGTTATAACGGTTTTCAAGTGATAAAGGTACTTGTTGACAATGGGTCAACCCAAATGATCAAACGGATTATGGATCAATTTACTTTTAATCTACTGGGTAAATTGATTTAAACCGTTTGAACTATATAAATGGAACCGTTTACACTGACAGCCTTTGGTTGATGTCTGGAGGACTGCCACTGGGGCAATGACTCCAGGAATAAAGATTGTGAAAACCTGGAAGCTGGTTTGTACACCATATCATCAGCCGACAGTTCGGACGTTCTGAATTAGGAAACGTTTTTTGCATGCCTCAAGAAAGTTAAACGGTGAAATCAGCTAAGTGATACCACTGGAAATGAAAATTGCGGTATTCAGATATGGACACCTCCCGATATACCATATGTGGATTTTCAATTAATTTTTGCAAGGAATACCAAATCCACTCCCATATTTGTAGGTTCAAAAACTATTGTTTGGTAAAATATCTCTACAAGTTCTCAATGTTAAAATTGTTATCCCTCTATTAATCACAATTCCTTTTGAAGTTCAAATTTTACTTGCTCTTCTTGTTGTCTTTAGCATTAGCGTAGTTGTTTATTAGGGCCTCGACATCTTTCCAAAACAGCCCTTCCACTAACACTCCATCCCTTGTGAACCTGTAAAACAACCATAGCAAGTTAAGAAACAAACCCCTGTTCCCAAAAAAGTTAGTTAAGATAAATCCCTAAACCCAACAGAAAAACATCAAATCTTTTGATCGTTTTTAGATAAATTCAAATATGAAGAACTAAACGTGAGAATTTCAGACCTTTAGTTATGAATGGATTGATAGAGGTTGTGTTTATCTCAGATGAGTCATATAATAAAAATAGTTAAACGGGAACAGGTTTAAAGTCGATCAAAGTCTAAATTTATACAGGCTCCTAATTGTTTTAGTAAAAGATTCAAAGTAGTATTAGTTTTAGTATAACTAAAACTATAGATTTTGTAATCATGATTGACGCATTCTTTTATTCCAGGACTAATGATTTATATGAACACATTAATAATTTAGAGAAATTAAAAAAAAAAAATGTAAAGAAAAGGGTTCGCAATCATCCCAACCCATCACACCCCTGCCCGTTTCGACATGTACTAAAGATCACCATTTCAACCTGAAATCATTTTAATAGGTATCCTAACCTCCCAAGTTGCCACCTCCACTAAATATGATCGAACAATCAGGGCAAAGGGATTGACCGAGTAGGTATTTCAGTGTTTGTTTAAGTATGTGTGACTGTGTCTGTATGACACTGAGTCACTGACACAGACACACACACACACACACACACACACACACACACACAGAGAGAGGACCATTTGGTAACGCTTTTGGTGAACTCCACAGTTGGCTTCGCAGAAATGGATTTTGGATCCACGCTGGCTATTGTGAGAGTATACATGTCAGAGAATCCAGGCAACTTAGAAGATAGCATCAAGCCAGTGCTGTTATAAGCAGAGCCCTGTCATTATACACAATATAATAATAAGAATACCAGCGTGTAACCAAAAGATCAAGAGCATGTCACATTCTATATCAAGTGAAGTTTAAACATAATTCGAAAGATGTACATCCATATGACAAATATCAGAGATTATTTACCGCCATCTCCAATGTTACTCTAAAAGGGCTCCTCTAACTCTATAATTAGATATAGAGGAGGAAAAACACACTCCAATAGTTCCTCTATATTTAGAGAAGTTTTTAGAGGAAGTCAAGTTTCCTCTATATATAGAGGAACACTATTCATCCTCTAAAAATATTAATCAATACTTTTTCTTGTTATTATCAATATTTATCAACTTTCAATATTGTTAAATTCTTAATAATAAGGATTATTGCTTATTAATTATTATTAGTAAATAAATAAAATTAATGAAAAAATAATATATCAAAACATAAATATATTACAATATTACATTACAATGATTACAAACAAATAAAAGTTACATAATTAAACGAATTTTAGAAAAACTCATAAAATATTGTTTAAAGATGAATTAAGTAGGCTAAAAAGTTATAAAGTTGTGTTTTTAGAGTATATGGTTGGAGGAGAGATATTTTTAGAGGAGGAACATGCTGAAAAGATTCTCTATTCCTCTCCATTCAAAAAAAGAGATAGAGTTATGGTTGGAGAGGGCCTTACGCTGTATGAAAACATTTTTATAGAGAGGGCCTTATGACATGATCAACATTAAGAGTTTTCAACTTCTTTGTTTCTTTCCAAATTGTGTTCTGAGATGATAGACGTTCATTGGGAGAGTTACCAACTAATCATGCAGACTATTCCCACTCTACTTCTTTCAAACTGACCAAGCCCTTTTCGAATTTAAATGCTTTTTGCAAATTTACAATAGTTGTATAAATGAATGGTTCCCAATCAACAAGTAGGGGTCCATGCCAAAACCACCACCATAATAGATGGGACTCTGACAAAGAAAAGAAACCTCGGTCCAATTACTGTACCAGGTTGGGATTTATACTCATCTCTCAGGCACAATGTGTGCATATAAGAAATTCTTCACGGACCAGTTTGTAATCATAGTCATCTTACACTAAGAACTGTGGCCATTGAAGTATATTGCAATAATTCTTTCAAAAAAGCTATATTTTACAACTAGCAAGGGAGAAATTGGTGTGCACTGGAACCTAAGTATGGCATGGCAATTAATGCATAGTGTTCGTAAAAATGACTCTCCTTATGCACCAAGATCCCAAAGTGCAACATAACAAACAAACGCATTGGCTTATATAACAATAGGTCAAATATGGGCCAAATGGTAATATACTTCTTGCGGATTAACCTAGGCAATGAGTAAGAAATTCAAAAAATTACTGACACATGAAGTGCAAAACCTGAGATTCGATACCTTTCAGCACTAATTATTCCCTAAAAAATTCAAAATGTTGGATCTTTTCCATCTAGAACTTATCATAACTGAAGTTGGGATTTTATGCTTTAAATGTTTCTAGTAACAACGGAAGTTAGTTGAAGTTGATAAGGGGCTTTCGTTGTGATTACACGGTTATCGAAAATCAATCTCTAACAATTCTCTACCAGATGCACCATACTGATTTGGAATTAAGAAAGAGAGTGCATTATTCTCCTTATTAATAGATCATGACATACAAGTTTAATCTATTGCAGCATTAAGCACTTAACTTGAGATGATGGAGAAAATAGAGATCTTAACTAGCACAATGAAAGATAACAGAGGTCATAGTCAAAGCTCGAGACAAGTGACTCAAATACCAGTAGGAAGAAAAAAACATTTTCTTGGGAAGATATAAATGGAAGACAACATTCGAAGAAAGACTTTCTTAGAAGGCACCTAGGAAAGCTGACCTTGTTTCCAAAAAATTTGTTTATTATGCTACACAAAGTCACAAACATGTCATAGCGGATGTACGACTCTAATTTCAGTGACAGCATCCATATATACAAGTAACCATCAATCAATCACAGTTCACCCAACAATTAAACATTTTACAATTCCATTGAAGAAATCAATCTTGATAAAATATATATTTATCCAGGAAAAAAATCAAAAGCATAGCCAAATTGACATAGTTGCTCAAACACTAGCACTCCAAATACATATGAGTGTGTGAGCAGATACAGCAAAACTTTAGAACCACCTAGCAGAAGCTACTGACTACTCTATTCCCAATTTACCTAGAATCGCTAAATTGGTTTTTATCACGAGAGAAACAGTACGGATACATTTAGTCGTAGAAGACTTCCCCTAATTTTCTTCCCCATCTTTCTAGAAATGCAAGGTGTTTTATATTTTTAGAAAATCAGTGAAATTTTTCAAAACGTGTTCAATTGTTGTCATTTTCCAGCAGAGCAAACAGGAATTTTCTATCTTTGGAAAGAAAAATTGTCAGTAACTGAAAAATGGAGTTTTAAAAGGTGAGTTAATTATAAGAAAAGTAGGTCTTCCATTTCCATTTATCCAAGAAAGTCATATGTAAACAGGTTTTCTGTTTTTCGAGGTCTTCATGAAATACTTTCCAGAAAACACATACACTTTTAACACCCCTGAAGTTCCGATTTCAACTTTGTATATGGTACAATCTGCCAGTAACTACATTATAACCCTGGATTTACTACATGAAAACCATGCCGCCATCTTAAAAATAACATAAGAATATAGCCTATAGGTTCCATCTACATTAACACTTCAATACCAATAATCCACGTGATTATAAACTTGAATACAATTCACCAATAGTTCAATATTAATAATCTATTAAAGGTACGAAAAAGTTAAAAATAAAAACTTACTGAAGGAGGATAAGTAAACAAAAACGCATTCTTTTCCTTAGTGTAGATGACCAGCTGCAATATCCCATTAAATAACACATACTTGCCATAGTCAAAGATTAAACAAACTCATTTGTTAACCGTTAAATCAAAAAATATCACAAGCACAACAACAAGTAACTCGAATTCAATTTTTAAATATAAAAAAGGATATAATACAATGCATCCAATGAGGAAATTTCTGTTATCTGGAAACTTCTTATTGTAAAACTGAGCAAATAGAGCAACGATTATGATGATCGCTCCGATCAACAATCTAACATTACTCATCCTCACATCTTCACTGTAACCGCGGTTTGTAACGATCTGAATCAGTATACGCAAAAAAAAAAAAAAAAAAAAAAAAAAAAAAAAAATGAATCATAATTAATAAATTTAGAGAATTTGAAATTGTGAGTGAAATTGAAGCGTACCTCAGTGACAGTTTCATCGAGTAAGTGTTTGATTGAGTGATGATCTAGCAGATTTGTTTTTTTAGGGTTTTTGGTTGGAGAAATGGTGGTGGTGGTTTCGTTAATCGTCGTCGTCATCTCCGATTGCTGTTCCTGATTTTCCGATTCAGGATTTCTAGGGTTTGTCTGAAAATGATAATTTGGGGGTTTTTACTTTTTAGTTTTAGTTGCTGAAACTGAAACTTACAAGTTCATGGGCCTATACTAAGATATGTTTACTACATTAAGGCCCATCATGAAAACATTTTCTGGTTTTGGATCAGAAAAGTCCAAAATTTAGCCAAACGTTTCAAGGTTTTGGTTTTAAAGGTGTTCGAGTAAGCTTGTTTTTCATTTACGAGTTTATTGAAATTTTGAAAAGTCGATAAACTCATTTTAAATTACTAATCAAATTGAGCTTATTAGCTTAATTAAGGAGTACGTTAAATTTTATTAGCTAACTAGTCGTTAAAACTAAACATTGCTTTACCAAATTCTACTAAGCATATAAACCGCAAACGTACACCTACATCAACTTGCTAGTGACTCAACAATCAATTTTTTTTGGTGATTTTTATGTAATAAAATAGTTAATAGTATGATAGGCAGAGCAATCATATTTCATTTGGTTTTTCGTGAGATCTTTTTACATAAACATGTTATGAGTTGGATTTACATTTGTATTGTAATTCCTCATTCGATGCATCATTTAGAAACGAAACGAGACATGTTCCTTTCTTAACTAGTAAAACTTTTGTTAAGTTACATATATAATTCGGAAAGTTAAAACTTGTTCAAAAGATGATTTTATTGTCTTTTTCATTCAATTTTCGCTGATATGTATTTCATTTCTCTCAATTATAAATAAGCATACACATAACCTATGGCATGCGGTGGAGCTACCTTATAGGTAGAGGTAGCTAGAGATACATATCTATTTGATTTGCATTGTGTAAGTACTATCAGACGAAGAAACTTAGATACCGGTTGTATTAATTATGGAGCTGTCACTGATTATGTCTATAAGGCTCGTAATAAATTTTTCCGATTATAAAAACCACCTATAATATTGTTGTTTGTAACAATTAAAAATATTGTATTTTACTTAAACTTCTTATTAACATGTCAATAGAGATAGTGGTGTGCACGGTTAACCGAATGTTCAGTTTTTTGCATAATCATAACCGAAACCGTTCGGTTTTGCTCGGTTCGGTTTTTCCAGTTTGAATCTGTTTTCGGTTCGGTTTCTCGATTTTTTCGGTTAACCATTTGTACTTAGGCTTTGTAACACCCACATTATTCTCTTTTTTTTTTTTTACTCAACACTTCATTCAACAATATAAATAACACCTTTCACATATATTTAAACAACACAATGTTTACAAATATTACAAGCGTGAGTTTCCCTTTTCAAAAGACTCCCTCAATATCCGAGAATGACTTAACGGGAGTAAACACTTACTACCAGCAATAGTAAGCACATCACTAATCGCACTGCGGCTCCTTCCCAGGACCCTCTTTCCCTTTACTCGACCCACCTGTATTAAACAGCAACAACATAATGGGTAAGCACGCCAGCTTAGTAAGTAACAGAGTCTCTTAGTAATGTACAATTAAAATTTCATAATACACCAGGGCCATTTATGATCACTCAACATAAATAGAACTCACAATCCCACTGCTAGGCCATTTATGATCACTCAGCATAAAGAGAGCCGATAATAACAATGCTAAGCCATTTATGATCACTCGGCATAAAGAAGGCCGATAATAACACTGCTAAGTCATTTATGATCACTCAGCATAAAGAGAGTCAATAGTAACACTGATAAGCCATTTATGATCACTCGGCATAAAGAGGGCCAATAGTAACACAGCTAAGCCATTTATGATCACTCGGCATAAAGATGGCCAATAGTAACACTGTTAAGCCATTTATGATCACTCGGCATAAAGACGGTCAATAGTAACATTGCTAAGCCATTTATAGTCACTCAGCATAAAGAGGGCCTATAATAACACTTTAATCGTTGAATGAATACGGGACATTCAAATACTCTCGCAATCTGGACACCATCCTTTAATTCATTTCCTCTTATTACTTACCTCGAAATTATGTGGTTGTGTATCCTTGATCTATCACGTACGGAACGCCTATCTCAAATTACGGTTCAATTGCTTCAATTTTAGGTTCTACACTTGATTCTCACTTCTTTTCTCTCTTTTCTCTGTTTCTCTCTCTAAAACTCGAACTCAGGAACTTGCTTTCAACTTCTGGAAAGGTTTAGATGAGTAATATATATTTATATATCACTAATTACACTTAAGCTCCTCAATTTATTTCACCCAGGTCCGTTCTGCGACACTAGCCTTCGTGTCGCAGTGCTCGTAGTGTCGCTACCTGCGACACTATCATAGTGTCGCAGCCCACACACCAAAACTCTTAAGCTTAAAATTTTCCGGAAATTTTTAGGATGTTACAGGATTGGGCCCAACTTGGGCCAATTTGGCCCAAGAATTGGTTTTTTTCTTTATTTGTTAAATTCAAGCAAATGTGATCCAAACTACTTATTTTCAAGCCCAACAATGTGATAATCTCCATAAAACTAAAGCCAACAATAAAAATACAACAACTTAATAAAAGTATAGAACTAACAAAATTAAAAGATAACAATCCAACAATATCTTAAACCACAACACCAATGTTTAAACATAAAACTACATCTAAAATAGTCTTCTTTTTAACTTCCATGTTTCCTTGCATATTCAACACCAACATCATGCCATGAAAACTTCTTGACTTCAAACACCTACAAGAATATTCAATAAGTATTACATTTTTCGAAGTCTACAATTTAACAAATAAAGATCTAAATTATTTCCCAACTAAATGTATACAATTCTATCACAAAGTAATATCCTACATGCCTAATGCCTTACTAAAGAGCAAAAATTCAAAAGACAAGGAGATATTTGATGGTAGTTAAATTAGATTGGTTCTTATCAACTGCAATTGTAAAAACACGAGTAATACCTCATTCTTGTAAACAATGATAAACTAAGTTTCCTATAGTCACACCCTTATGATTTGATATTTGACAACAATTAAGAATTTTCTCTGTTAATTTCTAGGTATCATCAACCCAATGAGTTGTAAGACACATATAGTTATAGTTTTGCACGGATGTCCATATATTAGTAGTAAGACACACAGTTTGATTTTTTAAAACATTATTGAGCTTTCTTTGTTCTTCTTGATATATGGACAAAGCATCTCTAGCAACCGTCCACTAGATGAAAGTTCAAATTCTGAATTTAGTTCCCACACTAACTCCGAAAATCCCTCATCTTCAACAATGCTAAAGGGTTGATTGTTTTGATGCACATCCTAGCTACGGCTTTTCTACAACGTTCTTGGTTAAAAGAGTGAAACTAAACTACCTCCAGATTTTCCCATAGTAGCAGGCTTGAAACTTAATGTTGTTTGTTTCTTCTTATCTTTAGTTCTATAAAGGAGTGAAGTTACACATACAAATTTTAAATGATTACCTAAGGTACTAGTACCATTCTGTTTTGAGTTTGCCGCCAAAACCGTACCACAATAAGGACATTTAGTTTCTGTAGCACCCTCGTCGTAAGAAAAATGATCTCACACAAATGATTTTAATCGCCTTTTTCTTTGATCATCAACATGATAAGTGACACGTTCATCAATATGCTCATCAACATATTGATTAGGGTTGAGTCATCTTATAAGTTAATAAAAGTGTTTTGACGCTTGATTTTTCTCACAATTATTTCGCTTCCCTAGAAAGACCCATACCGAGCAGTTGCAAGTACCAACAAGGCAACAAATCACCACATATTCCTTTAAGTAATTACTAATATACTAATAAAAATAAAACGTATATTATACTTCATAAAATAGGTTCGGTTTGGTTTCTATGGTTCGATTTTTAGGTAAGAAACCAAACCATCAATTTTTAGTTTTGGTCGGTTATTTTGGTTCGGTTTCTTTAGTTTTCGGTTCAGTTCCGGTTTTTTTAGATTTTTTGCTCACCCTTAGATAGAGATATGAATACAAATTTCTGATTTTGTTGTGTTAATAATTTTCATTGGTAGTGTCTTTAAGCAAAACTTTTATTGATTGATTGTTGACAGAAAAAAATTATTACATAAACATGACAAAAAATGTCTTTAACCAAAACTCAATTTGTTAAAAAGTTAAAAAGTTATTGGCACCAAATATAAAAACAAGACTTCAATATGACGTCAGGGTGGAAGCACTGGAGTGACTCAATTACAGACCTTCGATTTGTTCCTTTTGTTCCGGCAAATCTCCGGCAACCAAAAACTTATCGATATCAATGGCGTCCGCCGGAACTTCTACTTTCCGAGATCGGACTTCTGAATTCCAATCTCTAACAGACACATTCATAAGATCCGGCCGAATATCAGCGGCTGCTAATAATTCACATCAGCAATATGATCACTTTCCATCTTCTAAATCACGGGCATCATCATCATCATCATCACCTTCTTCAATTCGATCTGTTTTCAAAAATAAGTCATCTTTTATTTTATTACGTATCCATGAAACCTCCAAAAAGATCTCAAGACTCGATAATTGTAAGCAATTGTTACTTTACACGTTTCATTTTCTAAACCTAGGGTTTGTAATTCAGTTTATCATTTCCTTGCTTTTGAATTGGACGATTGAATAGTTTAGATGCAGATAGGTAGTAGTTATCTGATATTTATTCTATTGGTTGTTAGCTGTTAGTACATCTTCTGAATGAGGTCTTTGAGTAAAAGTTTGATATCTATTGGATTTTTCTTTTTTTCTAGTGAGTAGAGTTTAAAAGGCTTTGCCAATAGGGAAACCTCTTAACTTTTTGTTGATTGGGTGGACATGCAGTGGCTAAAAGTCATCTATTTTTGATGATCCCTTAAAGGAGATTCAAGAATTAACAGCCCTAATAAAGAATGATATAACAGCCCTCAATGTAGCTATTTCTGATTTGCAAACTCTTCAAAACATTGAAATTGAGGATGGTAATTATTCAGAAGATAGAGTTGTCCATAATACTACGGTTTGTGATGATTTGAAGAACAAGCTTATGGGCGCTACAAAAAAGTTTCAGGATGTATTAACAGCTTGGACTGAGGTTTGTCTTCATGGTGTAATGTTTTTCTATATTTTCACATTTTGTGGGTTACAAATGCAAGAACTTTGCCTCATCTTCGTTGTACTTTACTAATGTCATCGTTGTTCTTATGGCAGAACATCAAGGCCCATGCTAATAGGAGACAAATCTTCTCTACGAATATGACAAGAGAGAATCCGTTAAGGCAGCAAACGAAGAATGTTATGGAGCCACCTCCTTGGTCAAGTCCGTCTAAATCATCTGGAAATTTACTATCGTCTGAGTGAGCCTGTTAAGATTCTTTTAGATCCGTATGGTTGTTCCTGTCATAGTAACAATTTAACATGAAGTCATGAACTGCTTGAGTAGTAAAAGAATAGAATAGATGATTGTTATGCATGTATAAAAAAATGAAAAAAAAATGTATACAGCGTAGAAGTGTCTAAAATTTTTAGTACTATACCTCGTATGACATGAACTTTAAATAGTGATATCTCTTATATTTTCCGTGATCCGCTTCATTTTTGCAGATCTACGGGAACTGGAGTTCAAGTTGGCAACCAACTAAGGTATATAGTCTGAATATGTTCTTCATAATTGTTACTTTGTGCCTTTATCTACTTCGTTTGACCAAATTCTTTACTTTTTTCTACTATCTATTATAAGCACTTAAAATCCTAGTAATGTCGAAAAATTTCTTATTGTACAACATATGTGGTCCCAGCTAAGCTGAATAAGAACTGTTGTGTTGTACACTTGTACAAAGCTAGCTTGAGGATATAAACTTCTGTCATCAAATTTTAAACTAGGTGATCTGATCTTTAATTAGGATATGAAAGTCTCCTGAATTTTCAAGAAAACTTAAATTATTAACATAAAAAGCCCCTTCCTTTTTTAATTTAATTTCGTGGAATGAAGGGAGTTGTAAACAAACAATAGGGACTCTGATAAGAAACTAAAATATGTCGTAAAATTTTTACTTGCATGAGTTTATGTATAATATTACTGTTAGGTGCATGACATGAGCACATACGGATGTCTGTTATAAACATGTAACACTATTTTCTTGCATGTTGATAACATTTATTAATTCTGTGAATGCAGACGGAGGTTAGGTGCTGATAGTTCTCCGTCCCTGCAAATGGAAGCATCAACGTTGCAGCAGGTGGTTCCACAACAAGAGAACTATTCCCAAAACCGTGCAGTTGCTCTACAGAGTGTTGAGTCTACAATTACCGAACTGAGTGGGATCTTCACAAATTTGGCTACAATAGTTGCCCACCAGGGAGAGTTAGCTATCAGGTTATTTAAATTTACTTATTTACACGTAATCATCAGTCAGAACTTTCATTTACTATGTCATGAAAAGGTATTCTAGATGATTTGCAAGTAGTTAACCTTGCAGACTGCTATTTTAAAAGGGACAAAAGAGAGTAGCGGTGTTAATTAAGTTTTATAAACATTTTTTCATGTTGTAATAATTTCATGCTAAATCAGGATTGATGACAATATGGAAGAAACGTTATCAAATGTTGAAGGTGCTCGTGGAGCTCTTCTGAAACATTTAAACCGGATATCATCAAACAGGTGGCTATTGATTAAGATGTTTGCTATTTTGATAGTTTTTCTAATCATTTTTCTATTCTTTCTGGCTTAATTTGTATCATGTTAGAACTCGTAGTTACATCTTTTATTACAAATGGTGCTTTCTGTATAAATGTTTGGGCTATGCCTTGTTGCTAGCCAACCATATAAACAGATAGAAATGTGTGGACAGAATATTATTTTGTGAAATTATAATGTAATCAGTTTTTATAAAATTCATTGTTTTGTGAACAAGTCACCATTTTAATTGGATCTTCAGTGTTACTACTTGATAATAAATCCCAATATGGATCCCAATATGGATCCTTTTAGTATAAGTTTATTCACTTTTTACATATTTTTTACTTGTCTGATTCAAAAAGTTAGCATTCTCGGCTTGATTATAAATGGGATACATACGATAGAGACTACAAAGGTAAACCAGTCAGATGCTTGCAAAGCCTTCATCGGTGCACTTTTGGTCGGAGAAACATTTTAAAGTCGTATTCTTTGTTTTCTGTTTGAAGAAGAGAGCCAAATAATCTAACTTTGACCATTTTTTAACCTTAAAGTAGAAAAAGGACATATAACATACAATTTTAGAGTGTATACAGAAGTACTAGAACAAAATCCAAATTTAAAGAATAACAATCATGGATTTAAAGCCAAGAAAAAATGATTTCCCTAATATGCTCATGTTTGTAGGTTAAAAAGGTATGAACAGTAATTATTAAAAATGTATGTTGATCATATATCAAATTTATATACGAGTATCATCAACTGGCTACAGAAAAGTTAAGCTTTCCTATTTTATAAATTAACTCAATGTAGTTGTTTATCTTCCAAAAAATCCTTCATAAAGTACACTAATAAGTAATAAGTAATAACCATAACCATCTTCTATTATTATATGCAAATATAAACATATCTATATATATGAACAGTAAAATGAAAAGGGCCCAATGGGCTTAGGCCCAAGGTATAAACTCTACCATTCAAATTCAGTAGCATTATAGCAGTGCCAGATACTAGCCCGCTACTAAACATTAGTACAATTATGGCGGGTAAATAATAACTAACAACTAATAATAATAATAAAACATTCCATATGTTTTTAGTCCTATTTTTTGCATATTTTTAAGAAGATAAGATTTTGAAATATCTCATTCCTTTCCCTCTCCACCTTTAACAATCCATACACCCTTAAAGAAAACCTCAACTGTATCAATTCATTTCCCCTAAAACCCTAATTTATTAATTCAATAATCTCAATGTCTGATGCGTTAACATGAACTTTACAGCAAGTATGACCACACCGGCCTGTTTTCGCGGCAACTTCGTTCCGTTATCACATTGCAGTTCATGTTGTGACCTTCGAATCCAGCCGTTCATTTCATCGTACGGCCGCACACGGAGTAATTATTCTGTAAAATGCATTTCCAGGTGAAGTTTGTTGTTTTTGTGTTTACAGTGATATTTGTGAATTTTGTGTATAGACTATAATTAATGCTGTGATGTGTACATTTAGGTTAGTGATCAGTGGAAACCGAGTGGTTAAATGCCGAGCGACTGAATCAGAGACTGCACCGGATGACAATAATGATAAAGTAATGCATCTTATATTGTTTGCATTTTTTAAAGTTTTTTACTTATGTAGTTATGTGTGTGTTCGAGTTTACTTATTTTGGTTACTATTGTTTTAAGGCTATTGGAATATGTTCAATTGTTAAGGAAAAACGGATTCTATGATAAATTTAAAGTTTTATCTAGGGCCCTTTTATCTATATCTTTTTAAGATGTTTGATTTGATTCAAGCACTATTAAAAGTGATCAAGTCATTTACTAAAGCCACGTGGAAAAAATCATTTAAATGTAAAGAGAATGACCAGAATACTACTTCTGTTTCTGTACTAATAAGTTCATAGAGTTTGCTACATTAGCCTTGGGCATAGATGACGTGGCAATCATCGGTTTCTTTGTTCTTCGTTGAATGTGTAGAATGTAGACAACACTGTTAATGACATCTGAACATCGTGATCTGGGTGGTTAAATAATTAAATCACTGGAGTTCAGTCATTAAAGCTGTAAAACCACATTGACCAAAACATGAACTTTTCTATGTATGAATGATATTTTATTTCGAACTTTTTATGTCTAGTTATAAGCTTTGATTTTCTAACATGTTGTCTAGGAAAATGAAGAGCATGAAGTGGTTGAAATTGCAGAATCAACGAATTCAAGTGCATCTCTCATTGGGGATGATGAAGGAAAAGTAACCACATTGATCGATATAATCATCTTTTATATACGGGTGTTAGATTCTTAGTGATGTAAGTATAATAAATGCCTTTCTTATTAGGATAAGAACCAACTTAGTCAGTTGGAGTCACTCAACAAGTTCCTAGACGGTTCAAAGGCTCAAGGACTAAATGAGGTATTTATGAAGTTTAAGTGTTTTAAATACAAATATTTAGTCACTTCTTACAGTAGTCATTCTTTTAGATTTCTGATCGAAAATTGTTCTTCTTAGGATAAAGGCAAAAAATCACAGTTGGAGATGCTTAACAAGTTACTAATTAAAGATACTGTAGAAACTAATGCAAAAGAAGTCACTGAGGTACTTCTCGTATACTATTAGTTAAGTCTTTCCAGAAGTTACATATTTTGATCTTGTATACAATTAACTTACTTTCCTCAAAATAGGAGGTTCCTAATATAGAGATTGAAAGTGGATCACCCCTGCCAGGTGTGAAGGTGAATATTTCACTTATGTCATATCCACTTTTATGTATATCATAGCATTTTCTCTTTTTTAACATTTATTCATTCTGAACAGTCACAGCAACTTGATGACATAATAGCGATCCCAAAGGAAACAATCGACATATTGAAAGACCAAGTGTTTGGATTTGACACTTTCTTTATCACTAGTCAGGAGCCATATGAGGTGATTGAATACATGGATATCATTTACATTATTAAAAAATGAGTTTCTTTTATGATTCTTTATGTTACAGGGTGGAGTACTGTTCAAAGGAAATTTGCGTGGACAGGCTGCAGTGAGTTACAAAAAGATAGAAAAAAGGCTGCTGGTTAGTTTACCCACAGATCATCCCTTTTTTTCCACCATAAGAAAGGTTAACTATGTAACTTTTACTTCTTGTGTAGGAGACTTTCGGGGATCAGTATAAGCTTTTCCTTCTGATAAATCCTGAGGATGATAAACCTGTGGCAGTTGTGGTTCCAAGAAAGACCTTACAACCTGAAACAACTGGTACCATGTAGATATTATGAAGTCTTTATTTCCTGTCTTTTATAAGGACGATCTTCTATTAGAAAACGTTGAAGTTGAACACTAATATTCATGGTTTTCTTTTTTTCCCTGCAGCTGTCCCCGAATGGTTTGCTGCTGGAGCTTTTGGATTAGTTACAATATTCACATTACTATTACGTAACGTTCCTGCATTGCAGTCCAACTTGTTGTAAGTAATTTAAAACCCACCATGGTTTCTCTGATGTCCATCTATTAATACATTTTCATTGTTACCTTGAACTAGAAAGATGAGTGAGTCAGGCAGGTGGGCGATGGGTCAAAACAGGTTCAGGTTGAAACGAGTCATCTTTTAGTATGCCTTGTGACACGTTTGGTGGGTAGACCTGCTAACACTTTTATAGTCCATTTTTAGAAATTTTATTGGAATAGTTGATGTGTTAATTATGATGACAAAGTTGACATTATTACTATGATAGTCCAAATCTTCGAAGAACACAATTTAGGATGTTATAACCATATAGTTTGGGTGTTTTCATCCTATTTGACCCATTTTGTTGGTTTGAACCGTTAGAGTAAACTCATTCTTCCTCAGCCCTGAAATGAAGATTTCATGCCAACTTACCATTAAGTGCAGAAGTTTCTTTTACCCATCTACGATGAATGTTGAGTTTATAGAACTTGCAGAATGAACAATAATCTGCATACTGTAATGTCCCAGATCTGTTTTTGACAATCCCGAGTTATTAAAGGATGGGCTTGCTGGAGCTCTTGTAACTGCACTTGCTTTGGGCGTACATGAAATCAGCCACATTTTAGTTGCCAGAAATGCAGGAATTAAGCTTGGGGTTCCATATTTTGTACCAAGTTGGCAGGTAGGTTGAATTTGTGTGTTTTGTACCAAGTAGATTTGGCACATTTTTCCATTTACTTATGAATTGGTCGATTCGGGTTACTTCTTATTGTTAATGGGTCACACACAAAAGATTAGTTTCAAAGAAAACCGGTCAAATTCTGCCCTGGGTATATTATACTATTGTCAGTGCATAAAACCTCCCACATCAATTTGGTCATATGTTAGGTTATTACTGAAATAATATAATTTTTGTAATCATGTTGCTAACTGTCTACAAATTTTTGTTTTTTGGACAAAAGGGTGTTTCGATGCATACCATAAGCCACCCATTTTGATCCGAACCTTCGCAGCCTGTTGCCAAACTGCCCGTTTTCCCACCTCTAATACTTAGCTATATGTGTGAGGTGCTCATTATTGATCCTTTGGAAACTCCTAATGTAGTACTTTCTTTCATGTGGCGTATTTCACGTAGATGAATCAATAATACCACTGACTGTAAAGCAAATGTGTGCGAAAAAACACATAGAAAAAAGAGATATATGAAACAGACTCAAAGAAAGTCGAAACTGATGATCTATTTTGGTGGCAGATAGGCTCGTTTGGTGGAATAACAAGGATTCTAAACATTGTCCCAAACCGTGAGGATCTTCTTAAGATTGCAGCAGCAGGACCTTTAGCAGGCTTTTCAGTAGGTCTTGTTCTTCTTCTCTTGGGATTTTATTTGCCACCAGCCGATGGTATTGGGGTCATTGTTGATGCTTCTGTGTTTCACGAATCATTTCTTGCTGGTGGGATAGGTATGTCTTATCTCATTAACTTTTTTGGCCACAGAATTATTTATTATGTTCTCTTTTGTGAATTTAATAGTTTGTTTTTGTTTATTTGTATAGCAAAGATACTTCTTGGTGATGTTCTTAAAGAAGGAGCAACGATATCACTGAACCCATTGGTAATCTGGGCATGGGCAGGACTTCTCATCAATGCAATCAACAGCATCCCTGCAGGAGAGCTAGATGGTGGACGAATTTCTTTTGCAATATGGGGACGAAAGGTTTGTTTTTCTATTCCTTTATTTGCTTCTTAACCATAATTTACTTCTTAATGCAAAATGCTAGGTGGGGAAGGTGGGGTGATCAGTTAAAACGGGCCAGGTTGGTTTGAATCACAAACACTTTTTTGTCCGGTTTTATATCTAGTGATAAGTAATTGGGATGAAAGGTTTGCTATGTAATTCCATTCTTTAGTTTGTGACTTTCATTTACTTTTCGTTGCAATAAGTATCGGTCGGCTTGGTTGGGTAACATTTCAAAACAGGTTCAATTTGAAACAGGCTGTGTCACATTTATTTTCCCTGCAAACATTTTTCTGTAAATAGTCAAATATACGTTATGCTTACAGTGATAACCCAAATCAATGAATAGAACTATTTAGGAGGTTGTATGCATTGAATATAACCCCTGATCAACTTTCAGCATGCATGACCCATTTGACTTGTTCCTTTAGGTAGAGTCTTTTTTTATCTGATCCATTAGACTTTTTAAGATAAGACAAAACCTAAATCCACCTATCCATAACTAAATGGGCCTACATTGCCATCTTTGCCACATAATGAAGCATAAAGTATCATGAAACTGATTAACCACAAATATGAATGATCCGTTTTCTTTTGCAGGCTGCATCTCGTTTTTCAGCTGCTTCTATTGTTCTGTTGGGGCTCTCCTCTTTACTAGATGATGTGGCATTTTATTGGGTAGTTTTGATATTCTTCTTACAACGCGGCCCAATTGCTCCACTTGCAGAAGAAGTTAGTGAACCTGATAACAAGTATGTTGCACTGGGAATCATAGTTTTAGTAATGAGTTTATTAGTTTGTTTGCCTTACCCCTTCCCTTTTACAAGTGAAGTAATTACAAGTCTTTAGTTCTACAAATACTATACATGACTGCTTTAGTGTAGTGGAATAATCAAAATATATATGCCCATATACACATTTGATTGTTGTTTATGGAGATGGATAGTGAAAGTTTTCCTTATTTATTTATTATTATTGCATGGAAAATCTAGGCATTGGCTTTCTTTTTAGATGAACTAAATTTTTGATCTGTTGCATCTGATTTTTGTTCATAGAAAATGAGAATATATTCAATGCAAGTATGATGCACGATTGTTAATCGCTTAAATTATAACTAACATCTAACAGACGTACAATTTTGAACCTGATTTTACTATTCTAGTAAATAGTGAAAGTGAATTGTATTAAACCATAAAAAAGATCACAATTCAAAAGCAGTTGTTAACAAACATGTATAACATATTTAAATTGAACTCGTTTGGATGTTGACTGGGAAAGAAAATATATTTACCGAGAATATCAAACTTGAAAAGAAGAAAAAAAGATCAACGCCAATAAGTTTGACATTACAAAAGGTGGTATGTGAATCGCGATGACATGGAACGTGATCTACATATCCGACTCCGTTAACTCACTCTCTGTCTAATGAAAATGTGAGATCTGTTGCTTTTCGATGGTTTATCAAACATTTGAATTGTCTTCCTAATACGGTGAATAAATATAGAATTTTATCAACTATTCGTTGCTTGAGCAGATTCTTTTTCTAAATTAAAGCTATTATAATGTTATTTATTTTATTAGGTTGCAAGAGATACTTGATGGATTAGCAATGAGCCAACGATATTGTAGAGAAAGATATTGGGAGATGATTGACTATAATAATTTGATTAAATAGTTTGCATCAAAATGCTAGAAACGTGGCATGTTTTAAATAACAAATTATTGTTATATCTGTTTGAGGCATAAGAATTTTAATTTATTCGCTCAGAAAATCCGAAAACTAAGACGAGCCTAATACAAAATGAGATCTTGGATGTATTAGATGAAGACGACGGCAAGGTAACATCCAAACATGTGTCTACGACGATTTAGATGAAAAACGTGATACTTAAATATTTTGTTCTTTTTCAACTCGTCGTGTTTCAAAGATTGCTTATTATCAAACCAATCACATTTTAGAAATGTTTGTTTGAAGTACATGATGTGGGGTATCAAAAGAAAAGTAATCAAAAGCTTTCATCTATCTATTATAATATTATTGTAAAATTGATCATTTACTCATTATTTCATGTAGATATTGCATGTAGATAAACTTACATGTCAATATCACACATTTTTAGACTTCCATTGCAATTTTTGGGAATGTACCTTTCTTTATGTTTAACTAGATAGATTAATGTGTATTTAGTGGAAAACATGTTATTAAGGAAAATAATAACACAACTCTTAAATGTTGTATTATAAAGTTGTCTTTGATGTATAAAGTTATAGTAGTACAGATTTTCATAGTTGACACCAAGCATAATTAATACTAATTTTTAAAACAACCTTTAGAATGGCATTAACAAAACCTTTTTTTTTTTTTTAAAGATTAAGATCTCCTAATATAGAACAAAACTTTAGAGATTTTTATTGTGTAGTCGTGTAAAAAAAAACGAAACTGAAATCGAAATCGAAAAAAAAAACGAACTCCTATCCGGTCAAAACCGGTTATTGATCAAAACCAATTTGGGTTATTCAAAAACCGCCGGTTTGGAACCGATTTGGAATGTTACCGTTGAAACCGGTTTCGGTTTCGGTTATTGGGAAACCGGTTTTTTCACTATCCGTTACCTAGCCGTTGACCTTTTGTTTTTTCTTATTACCATTTTGCCATCCTAAAATTAGTATAAATAGATAGGTTGAATTTGGTTTAGTCGCAACACTCAAAAACTCTCAAAACACATACAAAATGCTCAAAACCCATATGAAATACTAAAAACGCATACAAAATTCTCATTTTTCAAATGGCAACTCATTGTTCTTTAACTTCCGCCGGTGTTGGTTTTTCAAATGCGGCTACAATTGTTGAAATTTTAGAAACAAAACGAAACCAAGAGGTGTGGTATAATTTCGACAAAGTGTTGTTGTCGGATGGCTCGATTAAGGCTCATTGTAAACGTTGTGGAAAGTTTTTGAAACCAGAATCCAACTCAACGTTGAAGCAACATAAAGAAAACTTTTGCGGTGCACTCAAATCTAATCCGGAAGTGGGTCAAGCATCTATGTCACGAGATGGGAGTATATTTACATACGAGGTGGAGCGGTGTCGAGAACAATTTGCTAGCTATGTGATTCAAGAAGGTTTGTCGTTCAACCACTTCGACAACCTTTGGCTTTCTAAGGTGATTCAAAATACTTTTCAACCACAATATAATCAAGTAAGTCGTGCTACTCTTAGACGTGATTGTATTAAACTATGGAAAAAAGCTAAAATACAACTAATAAATGGTTTTGAAAACTTAACTACAAGTGTAAACTTAACAACCGATGTTTGGTCGGCTCCTCATGGTTTGCCCCGTTCGTACCTTTGTATTACCGCACATTGGCTTGATCCCAAAACGTGGCAAATGATGAAGCGTATGATTGTCTTTGAAAATTTTGAGTATCCTCACACCAGTCAAAATTTATTTTATATGTTGCGAGATGTATTAAAAGAGTTTAAATTAGAAAAAAGGTTTTTTCAATCTCATTTGATTACGCTAGTAATAATACAAACGTCATAGGAAGACTAATTCTAAAATATCAACCACCTTTGAATGACGTTTTTTTATCATAGTCGATGTGTTAGAACACATAATAAACTTGGTTGTGCAAGAAGGACTAACGGTGCCACAAATAAGTTTCTTAAAAGACGCTTTTAAAAATATGTTACAAGATATATTTTGTAAGGGTAAAGCTAGATATAAACATTATATGAAATTGTGTAAGGATACGGATTCCGTTTTTTTAACTCCTAATTGGAACATGCCTACAAGATGGGATTCAACTTATAAAATGATTTTATGTGATTTACGCCAACGTCATACTTTACAAATTTTTCATGATGAACTTGTCCGAAAGGGTAAAGCTACACCATTTTCGGTGGAATATTGAGATGTTATTTTAAAAATAACCGAGTTTCTCAAAGTTTTTAAAAGCGCAACAACTTTATTATCGGGTGTTTATTATCCCACGATTCATTTGGTACTTAATCAAATTTATTTAATGTGTGAAAAATTAAGCGAATACTAATTTTATGGTGATTTATATGCAACAATATTTTCACTCCTGAAAGAAAAACTAAGAAAATATTTTCAAGAAATGCCACTTGTAATTACTTGTGTCGCTGCATTGAACCCATGTTTGAACACTTGTGGGGTGAAACTACTTATCGATTCCATTAGTAATAATTTGGAGTTGAATGTCGCGGACCCATGGTTTGCAACAAATGCAAAAAAAAAAAGACTTTAAGAAAAGTTTTATTGATTTATTTAATGTTTATTTTCAAAAATATGGTTCAACAAATCTTTATTCAACTTCGGCTAGCGAATCGTTTAGTACATCTAGTTCAATGGATCCGATGATTAACTTATATAATAGTTTAACACAAGAAAACGCTAAACGGGCTAAGGGTGATGGTGGCCAACCATCGACTACCGAATTTGGGAGATATACGGGAACCGATTTTTTAGCCACTATGGGGCCCAATGAATTCTCACAATTTGATATTTTGGCTTGGTGGAAAGGAAGGGGATCTCAATTTTCCGTTCTAACTTCCATGGCCTGAGATTTACTAACCATCCAAACTTCTACGGTAGCTTTGGAATCCGCTTTTTCTGTTAGTGGCAGGGTATTATCTATACAAAAAACAAGACTCACACCGGCCTCATTAGAGATGTGTATTTGCTTAAAGGATCAGTTAGACGCCGCAGAACGTATACAACACATTTCAAGTCTCGAAGGTGAACTAGAATACGAACAAGATTTACACGATGTCGAGGTGGAAACGGGTATGACATTCTCACTTTCCGATGAAGCTTCGCGCGATGCTAACTCCGAAGAAGATGTCAATCTCGACGAATTAACTAATTATACGAATTAAGTTATATGTTCGTATATTAATAAAAGTTGAAGTATGATGAGTTTATTAAGTTTATGTTTCCATTCCTAGTGTTTTCGAACAATGTATGATGAGTTTATTTAATAAAAGTTGAAGTTTACGTTTTCTGAAGTTATAACGCTCAAAAATCAAAAAGTGTGAATTATATAGAAAAAATTGATTATAACCGGTTTTTTGTAATCGAACCGGTTTGTAACCGGTTATTATTAGTTTCGATTTTCCAAGTTCGTACCCAGTTAAATTCGTAACTGGTTTTTGGTCAAAACCGATTTTTACCCGTTGACCAATAACCGGTTCGATTATTGGACCCACACCAATTTTCCAAAAAAATTAAGTTTGTACATGTCTGCTGTTGTGTCATATATAAAAATTGTAGGTCTCATACTATACTATTAGATAAAAATAAAATTTATTCAACTTTTTGTAAAAAACAATTATATGTATTTCACAATAAAAAATCTTAAGGTCTCATACTATACTACTAGATAAAAATAAAATTTATTCAATTTTTTGTAAAAAACAATTATATGTATTTCACAATGAAAAATCTTATTCTTTTTTCAAAATGTACACAATTTTATTCTATTGTCGTTTTAGTCCTTACAAAAGTTTTGTATCATAACTATGCCTTTTCAAATAGTCATAAAGGTCATTTGAAATCGTCTGATGATTAATTAATACTTTGCTTGTTTAATACGTCGTCTCGTTATATGCAATAGACAAATTAAAGTCTATATCTTTCTCTTTAATGACACACTTTAAACGCAAAACACAAATTCATTAAGTGCTTATTTAATATATATATATATTATATACATATTCAACTAAATTTGTGTTTGATAATAAAACAAAAATTGCAATCATACTACCTACATTTATTTTAGTTTTTGAAGATCGAACTCTATTTATTTATTTTTATCGTGATAATAAAATTTTTACTTTTTCAAACATTTGAACATATTGAGAATGATAAATTAAAAAATTATAAAAATTGAAACATAAAATTATTATCTCTTTTTCTTCGATTAAACATCTCACATGTTATACTTTTGACGAACTTTGTTTTTCCATTCTCTAGTGAGTTTTGAAAACTACTTGTCTATTTGATAGTTGATGGTAACAAATGTGTGATAGTCATTTTTAAAACTCACCAAAAATTAATAAATAAATAAATGTATCGAAAGTATATCATATGACATGTTTAATATAAGAGAAAAACACGTTGGTTTTTATGGTGTAATTTTTATAATTTTTTGACTAGCCTTTTTTGAGAACTTTAATTTTAAAAAATGTGAGAAAAAGTTGAGTTTTGCCAATAGAACTCTCCTATTAATTCTTTCATTGTTACAGAAAAACTCATTTTCAATTTAACACCCCTCCCCAACACTCATTTACTAGAATATCATATTAGGATTATTCAAATTAATCAAAAATCATTTTAATGGAGCCATTTAACACAAACATTATTTGGACGCCCCAAGACTATTTGGCCTCGGTTTATTGCAACCATATTCGCGTAAGAGAGTTGAAGGGTACACAGAGGTATCATCGTTCAGGTCATTCGGAGAAAGTCGAGCATTTTTACATAAGATATATGGTGTAAAAGTGGTATTTACGTGTCTATTTTTGTGATGTTTTTCTAATCATTCCAAGATACTTACCAACAAAAGGTTTAAATATTAGTCTCTTATGAGACATTATGTCGTCTTAGAGATGGTTTGAACCCGAGTCTCTTACGACACCTTCAAGACTTGAGCTAAAAATCTAACTCTATGATGCATGTATCATGTTTTTAAATTATCTGTATTTTTATGTTTAAATATTAAAGATCACATATATAAAATCGGATAAACAAATAAATTGATACTTTTATCAGGGAATTTGAATAAAATGTGATGATAATATTGGATTTTTTTTAATTGCGTACGAATTATTTTTTCAATAAAGTATTTCGATCCTTCATTGTCTGGGTTCATGCAATTTTTAACGTGATAAGACAAAAAAACACTTCAATTCTTGACAAATAAACTAAGCAAAACCGGAGTGAATTATTATGTTTTCATGCGTCAAAATGAGGATAGAATGATTATGTTATATCCAGAATCATTTTGGCAGTTAAAATCGGTTGGCTGGAAAACAAAAGTCACACCTTTTTACGAATAGATGCAATGTTTCACAAATAGACACCATGCGTATTCATTTTGACAGAAAAACAGGTAACGAGATCCATATGTAATAAATTTAATACGAGTCGGCAACCTTACTAGGGGGTCAGGCCCAGACCCCCGAAGGGGAGCATCCCCTTGACTCCAGCTATTTACTGGCAGTCCAAGTTAATTTGAACAAGTATCTACCCGCAATCTCATATATATATCCACTCGTCCTATAACTTAACTTAACTCGGTATAACTAAAACTCTATAACATATGTTATCTGTAGCCGTGTAAGATCCTATCTATTGATCTTAATTTTTAATTTTTTAGAGAAGGCAGAGAATTTTATTGAAATAAACCTATTATATACATAAGTACCATGCATGCTCCCTTATTAGCCTAATTCAGTAAGAAGTCATGCATGATGATAATATATACACAGATGTTATCAAGCTAACACAAAGCAGTAGCATCAAAACATTTGCTTTTTACCAAACAATTACATATATACTACACCACTCTCATACAGACACATGAAGATCTTTGATCAATATAGTTTTCTTCACCTACTGTGACCAAACCACCAAACATTCTGCATTTGCACCTTCATTCGCAGTAGTTCCTTTCACCTATTTGTTACCACCCGGTCATCGCCATATAACCTCGGATCATTTACCATTCAGGCCATTCTAACTTCACCGCTTTCATCCTTGTTCTCATCTACTCGAGACTCCGAATCTATACTTCTTGCCTCATTTCTGCACCCCTAAAAACTTTTCCCCCAAAGACCTTTGCATTTCTATTTTTTCAAATCAAATATAACGTGATCCATACAACTCCCAACCATAATTCTTTCACAATTTTATTACTTCCACACCTATTTACCAAATCTAACAGACCCTCCAAATCCAACAGACTATAGTTGTTTAGTTTCCACCCACAAAACACCTTGAACCATATCAATTTTGATTCATTACATAACACTAGATAATGATCTATTGTTTCAATAGTTTCCTCTCCAAATCTATTAGACTATAGTTGTCTAGTTTCCACCAACAAAACACCTTGAACCGTATCAACTTTGATTCATTACATAACACTAGACAATGATCTATTGTTTCAACAGTTTCTTAACAAAACAGACATAATAAGGGAATTAAAATCAATACCTCTTGTATCCAATTCAACAAGTACATGTGACCTCTTCTTTCTTAATCTCCAAGCAAAAATGTTGACCTTGTTTGGAACATGTTTAACCCGCTTCATTTGTTGACCCGCGTGTCCATCCATCAAAAACAATTCATCAATTCTCTTAGCTAATTTAAAAACCGTATAAACCTGTCCATCATCATCCTTCCATTGCCATTTATCACATCTATCGGGTACTAATACAATTGAATCAAACATATTAATCAATTCCTTCCACTCTTCGATTATCCCAACCTTTTGGTGCTCTAATCCAATCACATTCCCACCAGTGTTTTGAAAACCGCTCCGACTAGTCCTGTCCGACCGATCGAACCGAGATTTGGAGGTTTTCCGGTCAAAATAAACCGGTTTTCGAGCAAAGTTGACCAAGTCAACAACCGGCGGTCCGACCGGTTTTCGGCCGGTCAACCGGTTCGACCGTTTTTTTTGGTGAGATTGGACCGGTTTTTGACCAAGTTGACTTTTTCTCTTTGTTTTTTCAAATTTTGAAAGATCACATCTTTTCACTCGTAACTTCGATTAAGTCACCGTTTTTTGTTAAATGTGTATTTTTTTTTTCTAAATTCAGCTTCATTAACCTTCAGTTTTGACAAATTATATACTTTTTTATTATTAAATAAACTTTGACTACTCATAACTTGCTATAGAAAATTCGAATTTCAAATTCGTAAAATTTATAGTCAATGTGGAGTATAATTAAACATTAACCCTCAATCAATTTTGAAAGACGTCAAAAAAAGTCAACAAACAGTCCGAGCAGTCCAACCGAAACTGACGAGATGACTGGTCCGGTCAAAAAACCGATTTTTAAAACAATGATTCCCACACCCAACAATCATCTACCATTTACCCCTTTCTTCTACTACCACCTCCTTGTTTTTTTTTTCTAAAGCAAAAAATCTATTAAATTTCTCTTTTAATATTATGTCACCACCCATCTATCTTATTAACACCTTGTTTGAGCCCTATCATCAATTTTTCTATATAAGTAGGAACAAAATCCTCCCCCCTCCCCTTATATATCTACTTCCTTTCCCACTCTCTTTATACCTGCTCAAGTATGACCCCATGACTTCTACAATCCCTCCCATTGCCCACATTTAAACGTCCATCTCTCCCGTATAAACTCTTTATGATTTTAGCTCAAATGTATTATTTTTCATTTAAATCGTTACCACTATTTACCCACCAGTTGCTTACTTTTTTTACCTTTAATAACTCAGTATTTAACCTCCACTCTTATAAGATGATAATACGTCATCCCATTTGACCCACTCAATTTTAGATCTCTTTTCATCCCCTCCCCAAAAGAATTTTACGATGCTATGATCCTAGATCTTAAATTTTTAATAATTGAATGGAAAACGATTTTTTATGAAGTATGCGATTGTTTCTTAATTTTGTTAAGAATGTCCACAGTGGCGTAGTCACCATGGATCCAAGAAGGACCTAAGCCCACTTAAAAATTTTAGATTCTAGTACAAATATGTAGAGTTTAGTGATATTATTTTCTAACAAAGCATGAGGGGCTCACCTTATTAGTGTTTGTTTTGTTTTGACCCATCCAAAATAAAATACCTAGCTACATCACTGGATGTTTTTATTTGAGATTTAAACGATCGCAGAGAAAAAAAGAAAGAGTTAATATTTAACGGTGTGATTTGTAATCGATATAGCATAACAACATTAATTAATTTTTGGTCAAAAGTTGATAATCTATTACAAGTATAAAGTCATGTAATATTAAATGTTTGTGTGCCTAGGAATTTTAAATCTAGTAAAACTAAAATAAAGAAAAATGAAAATATATTATCCACATAAAAAGGTGATATTTATTTATGTTGCTAGGGCTTGGTTTAAATACAAAAATCTTTAACATAAAACAAATAGGATGGATTACGGTGATGTCATGTGTTCCTAAGACTTAATATTGGTCAAAGACTATTTTAGGTATTTTTGATTTACCTTTATTGACATTTAATAAGTAAATAAAAAAATTTCCCCTCATATTTATTGACATTTAATAAGTATATCTTTAGTGTGCATCAATTCTGAACAGCTTGTGCATCAGTTCTTTGAGAGTAGATATAGAAAAGTTGTTGTACATAATTTATTTACCCCTGTTTGTATGAATGATGTGGTTGTGAATCGCTACTTTCAATCGTGCACCATCTTATACTGTGAATCGTGTGGTTGTGAACCGCTATTTTTGTTACCGGTTCTTCCATATAATCAAGAATAAAGATTGTGCATCAATCTTATAACATTCGTGCACCAACTTAGTTGTTGTAAAAATAAATAATAAATAAAGTATTAAATAATAACTAATTAATAACTTAGGAGTGAGAAAGAGTAAATGAAGTGGTTAATTGTCTATTGTACCCCCAAAGATCAATTTTTTATTATTAAAAATAATTAATTAATAAGGTATTAATTGCTTGATCTAATGGTCCATATCATTTCTTATTTATTTTATGTTAAGTTTTATTTTACAATAACCAACCCCTATGTTGCTATATACATCTTATGTTTATCTGATTTAATTTAATATATATTATACCAGAATTATATTATAATGATAATAAATATAAATATCTTATATTACAATATGTACAAGTTAAAGATGCATAAGTAGTGTAAATCATGAAACTTTTGCCATTCAAATTTTAGACAAATAATATCAGAAAAGTAAGCAATGAGATCAGAAGCAACCAAACAGCCGTTATCGCCCCCTCTATACAACCTACATTTATAACAGTCTATATATATACACATTATGTATCTATCTTCTATCTTCTATTCAATATTCATTCTCACGTGCATTCTAGAATTGGTGAATAATGCAATCCCTTGCTGTTTCACTCCGATCATCACCGTTGTTTAATCACCGTTCTCCGCCGTTGCACCTTCAACACTCCGCAATTTCCGGTCGAACCGATACTTCGATTTCGTTTCGCATTCGGAGTCCTATTCGCTGTGTTCTTCAGTCTCCACCTCTACGTAATCTCGCTTTTGATCAATTACATTGTGATTTTGTGTTAACAGTAGTAGTAGTTGACTCACTGACTTCAGTCTCGTTGTTTAACTGATTTTAATTGAAAATGTGTCGTTGATTTATGAATATATGTGACTGAGGAATAGCATTGTGTTATTGGTTGATTGATTATGAATTTAACTGATATCGTGATTTCTGTAAATATATGTAAGTTGAAGTGATTGAACCTTTTTTATAAGATATTGTTTTGCTTTGTTTATTTGATATCGAAATGATGATATTTGGATAGTTGGTGAAGAAGCTGAGTTTGTTGAGGCATCAAAGAAAGGGAATCTGGTGCCTCTTCACCGATGCATATTTGCTGATCACTTAACACCAGTGCTCGCTTATCGCTGTCTAGTTAAGGAAGACGATCGAGAAGCTCCTAGTTTTCTTTTCGAGTCGGTGGAGCCTGGTTTTCGAACTTCACAAGTTGTAAGATCATTTTAGCTCATTGTATTTCCATAACTATCATTTTCTATATTGGAGCAAAGAGTTAAAATGGTAAAATTATTGTTCTGTTATGATATTTTTAAGATTTGGGAAGGAACTAGAAGTATCTGAATGTTTGATTAATAGATTATATGAGATATTGATTGATTGCAAATTTGTTAGGGTCGATACAGTGTGGTTGGGTCTGATCCAACAATTGAAGTTATTGTGAAAGAAAAGAATGTCACCATTGTGGATCATGAGAAAGGGAGTTTGACTGAGAAAGTCGTTGATGATCCTTTGGAAATTCCAAAAAGTCTCTCTGATGGTTGGAAACCTCAGCTTCTAGAAGGCCTTCCTGATACATTTTGTGGTATGAATAATGAATCTGGTATTTATGGAAATAAATGTTTGTTTGCTAAAACTTTTATTGACTTATCCGTTGTGTTTATTTGGAGTATCATTATTAATTATTCCCAACAACTATTTGTACGATAGGCATCAGGACTACCAGATAATTGAATTGAATATAGTTACTGTAGCTCTTAAATATTGTTGCTCTTCACGTGATCAAGGGAGGGTATGTATTAATCCTCATGTGGTGTGGTAGTTGAATATATAATGCATATGTTTCTTAATTGGAATAGTCCTTTCTAAGTATATTTCATAAAAGCGAAAGTGAAACTTTAAAGAATCTTTATAGTAACTGTATTATGGATTGTTTATGGGTAGGTCCCCACAATTTGTAAATCTTTGTAACAGGTGGCTGGGTTGGTTACTTTTCATATGACACAGTTCGTTATGTAGAGAAGAAGAAGCTCTTGTTCATAGATGCACCGAAAGATGACAGAAATCTAGCAGATATTCATCTTGGACTGTATGAAGATGTAATTGTGTTTGATCACGTGCAGAAGGTACTCATAGCACAACTAAAAAACTTTTTCCATGATACTTTTATCCTAATTATGGTTCTTTTTGGTAAAACTCAGAAAGGATATGTAATTCACTGGGTGAGACTTGATCAGTATTCATCTACTGAAGAAGCTTATAAAGAAGGAATCAAGCGCTTGGATATATTGCTGTCTAAAGTACATGATGTTGATCCGTAAGTGACTGCCTTCTATTCTAGCATCCTGTTGGTTCTATTTATAGCCTTATAGGTGCCAAGATGGGGATAACGGTCCAAAATGTGTTTAGGGTCAAAACAGATCAATTTGTAGTAAGGGTTGAAACCAGTCAGGAAGGCCTGAATTCACTTAGTCCATTCTTTGGTTTTAAATAAATATTAATACATCAAATATAGATAAAAAAGCAATATAATTAAAAATGATAATTTAAACTTGTGATAAAATGATTTGAGGTTGTATGTCTTAAATACACTTCAGACAACCTTCAACCTGTTCGGTCCATTGACATGTTCCATATTTAGCAAATTTTGTATTTGAGCCGTTTGTGATTAAAAATAACCCAAACTAAAATATTTATAGTAAATGGGTGGAAATTGCCACCTCTAGATCTACAATAAATTGTATTCACATTAATTTTGTTACTTATTATTAATCATTAGCCCAAAGTTACTCCCGGGTTCCGTGGAATTAAGCACCCAACAATTCGGGACTTCTATCAACAACTCTAACATGACCAGTGAAGAATACAAGGCGATGGTACTTCAGGCAAAAGAACACATTCTTGCAGGTGATATTTTTCAGATTGTTTTAAGCCAACGGTTTGAACGCCGGACATTTGCAGATCCATTTGAGATCTACAGAGCATTAAGAGTTGTGAATCCAAGTCCATACATGACTTATTTGCAGGTGCATTGTTCATAAATGAATATTCTTCCAGAGTTCCAGTTAGTTTTCTCACAGTGCATTATATCACTTAACTCCTTGTGATGTTTCACAGGCTCGAGGGTGTATCTTAGTTGGTTCAAGCCCAGAAATTCTTACTCGTTTGAAATCTGTAATCTCTTATATTACTTTGAACTGGCCATAGGTATTTTTATTCGCGTAAAATACAGAAAAATAATGACATTATATATCTCTTGACAGAATAAGGTTTTCAATCGACCTCTAGCTGGGACTATAAGAAGAGGAAGAACTCCTGAAGAGGATGAACAGTTGGAGGAAAAGCTACTAAACGATGAAAAGCAATGTGCAGAACACATCATGCTGGTTGACTTAGGGAGGAATGACGTGGGAAAGGTTATTTGAATTTTTTTATTTCAAACTGAATGTTTCCCTAGTTCTACTGATTCAAACTATTGACTTTCTTAATAATGCCCATTGCTGACTTAAACCGTTGATGTAGGTCACAAAATCTGGTTCGGTTAAGGTGGAAAAGCTTATGACCGTTGAACGATATTCGCATGTGATGCATATCAGTTCCACAGTAAGACTTAACTGTATCTAGATCTGGCAAGGGTTTTTTATTTTTTTTATTTTTCTTCCGACCTATTAGAAATACAACATAACCGAAACCGGTCAATTCAGAAGTAAACGGGTCAAAAGGGCTATCTTTCTAGTTGTACAAGCATTTTATCGATAATCTTGTATCACTAATCCTTCCTTATTGGTGCTTATAGGTGACTGGGGAGTTGTTTGATCATCTCACTTGCTGGGATGCCCTTCGTGCTGCACTTCCTGTTGGAACTGTCAGTGGTGCTCCAAAGGTTCGGTCTTTTCACCCTTTTCACACCATTCACTTAACTTACAGTTCATCAAAATTCCAATCTGAATCAAATACAGGTGAAGGCCATGGAACTAATTGATAAACTGGAAGTGACAAGACGTGGGCCCTACAGTGGAGGGTTTGGATGGATTTCTTTTTCTGGTGAGATGGACATCGCTCTGTCCCTTAGGACCATGGTGTTCCCAACTGGAGCCCGTTTTGACACAATGTACTTATACAAGGAAGACAATAAGCGAAAGCAATGGGTGGCTTACCTTCAAGCAGGTGCTGGTATTGTCGCTGATAGTGTTCCAGACGACGAGCAACAGGAGTGTGAAATCAAAGCAGCTGGAATGGCTCGTGCTATTGATCTGGCTGAGTCTGCTTTCTGCAAATGACTCTTAACGTTGATATATTTGGATGTCGCAGGTTAAAAACAATAGGTCAGGATCAGGTGAGATTAGCTTTTATGGTTGAGAAATTGATGTGGCATGTTACAAATGCAATTATGTTGTTGGTGTAAAATCAAAGGGAAGTTATAGCCTTTAATTATATAAAGTGCTCCGCTCTTTTTTGACTATTTTCTCAAAACCGAAAAACAGGCGTGTGGGCCTTCTGAATATTGTTATTGTTATATATATATATATATATATAGGATATATATATATATATATAGATTTAGGTTCAAACAAGAAACTTAAATATCGTAGGAATATATGAAATGATTTCAAAATTACTTTTAAATATCCAAAACACGTTATTTCACAAAATTTTCTTCGTAGCTCCTTATTCAAATAACTTTTAGAAGCTATTTTTCAAATAAAAAGGATTTTGACCTTTTTTTTCTTTTTTTAATTATTGTTTACTAGTTTTTTTATTCATAATAATCACATATTATAACTTGATAATCACATGAATAATATGTGATTATTGAAATAGTATTTTGTAATTATTTCGAACACATGATAATCAAATTGATAGTGAATTTGTAGTGTATTATATATTTATATATAATACAGTTTTTAGTTTTAATATTATTTGATAAGTAGAAAAAGTGATTTTCCTTTTAAAAAACTATATGCTAGTGTATTGACATACAAAATTTATTTTAAAATATTACTGAAAACATAATACTATAAATCGAATGAGCATGAAAAAAACAAATCTTCCTGCTGTATGACGCGAGTATTACATATATATATATATATATATTCAAAACATAAAATGAAATTAAATATTTATCATTTGGTATGGGTCCATATCAATTTGAGGTGGTTTTTAGTTTTATAATTTACTCAAATATTTCATCTTCCTTGGACGACTGTTGGCCCTTGCTATGTAAATCTTTGGTTATATATATTGGTGATGGGTACTCGGGCTATTCGTTGGAGCTCTGTGCTGTCTGTTTGTCATCGCTGTCTGTTTTACGATTTCTAATACAATTCGTAGCTTTTCAGAGAAAATAAAATATATTTCATCTCCCTTTAGTTCCCGTCCAACCTATAATCAAGAGATTTACCGACTATTTTCAGTAGCCTTCTGCTTTCTTCTCATAACTAAGTTTAAAATGTTACACGACAAGTTTAAGTTCCACCACTGTATTTGGTGACATCATATTTGAAACTTTGTAATAAGTTTATCCGTGTTATGCAAATACTAACATTTACAAAATGAATTGTTGATCGATGAACCATGACTTTCATAAAACTTATACGGGATCATAACCGATTTGAAAGCACCCACTTTTATCATTTTTGTTTTGCTATATTTCAAGGACGAATGTTAGTTTGTACTCCATATCTCAAGTTTCTGTGACGACACAAATTACATACACCCTTCTATCTTATAAATTATATATTCGCACGTTTTAGTCGTATTACTTCTTCTAGACAACAACCGATTTAAAACTGATTACATCTCTGCATAAAAAGTGTACGTTTGACGTTTCAACACCCTACTGCGATGCTTGGGGCAAACTTTCCTTGTTTAACACAATTAAGAAAATCATACGTTGGACAAGAACAAATGTCAAATTGACAAATTGGGCATATTCATTAGTGGAATACATTGTAGGATTACCGTTCTAAACAATATCATGTCCAAACAATTATCGAGTGCAGATGTGAAATGGACATAATACATCTTTCCACACAATAACTTGAAACACATTAAACACGGAGCTAACTGGACATTCTATTTCTTTAAAATATTTGAGTTCACGGGTTGCAAAAGACCATAATTCTTGAAGAAAAATGTTATGGTTACAAACAATTTACAAACTTTTGTATATACAATGATTGTAAGTAAGAAATAGAAAAAACAAAACGCAATTTGGTGGCACACCTCTTACGCCAAGTCATCGTGTATACAAAAGTTTGTAAAATTATTGTAGCCAAAGCATTCCACTTTTCGAAATAGAACATGAACAGAAGATGAATATATGATAACTACCATGTTATATTGACCAAATGAGAAACAAGAGATGATGATAAAAGAAAGTGCGTCTTGTTGTGGTTCCCACTAGAGGAAAGATAGAAGAAAATTTATTAAGAGTGTTGACTGGAATAAAGATAGAGGCATAACAACCACAAAGTGTGATTCTTGCATGATAAGATGCAAAAAGACAATAACTTCTGGAAAAATCTCACATGATGGAACAGTAGTTACTACAAGTAGTCAAGTATTTTGAATTTTGATGGCATAATTGGGAAGTCACAAGTTTAAAGCAGGAAAACATCTTATATTACAGAATTTCAATCTTCATTTTTTATAGACTGTAAATTTGCTATTATAATAGAGGACCCTAGAAAACATCCAATAAGGTATCTATATGGCCATCTAGAGCAACATGAAATGATTCAGCTGTAACTAATAACTGGGATAGGTGGAAAAGGAAACCAAAATTAGCCACAACAACGTTGCAAACCAAGAAACATAAAAGTGAACCATGTCAACTCCTTAAGGTTCTTGATGTACTTGCAGGGTGGTGAACTTGATGGAAATCAACCATACGAGTATAAGACTATAAAGAGTCTGAGTTGGGTTGAACTTTCATCATGACAAGATAAACTTATTTTCTTAGAAACTATCGTTTGCATTTCTTAACTTTAATAACAGAACAATTCAAAACCCATCAAATTGCAGGGATATAACAGAGTAATTACTGTGTTTCAAACCATTTCACACCATTTGTTATTTAAGAAGATGCCATTCTTGCAGGAATGCAACAAAACCTTTGATATGGCAAAAAATAGTCAAACTTGCAGTATGTAGCCAAAAACAAGTGACAAAAAACACCTTATCTGGCAATATAAAATTTTCAAAGCTGCTCATTCAGAATGCAATTGCAAAGATTTTAACTCAGTGAACAAATATAGCATTCGAATAAAAAACAATTGCAATTTATATGATGCATATACAGCAATTGCCACAAGATTGGGATCATCTTGAAGCAATGAAACCTAAACTCTAACTTTACCAACACCAGACGAGAAGAACGCTTCAAAATTCAAGGTCTCAATAAATAAATTTATAATTATCGAAATGGAATAAAAATGTTTTCCGTTCCTACTAAACACAGGAAAAAGCATCAAACACAAAAGAGTATCAAACCTAATTTTACAGGTAAACTATGAAAAATCACAAACTGATTAAAAACACCTACTGCTATTATTAATTCAATATCTTAATTATGTTGAAACACCTTTAATTATACTGAGTATTCAATATTTTTTTATCCATACTCGATAAAGAAAGAATCAAACCCAAAACACCATTAAACCTAACTTCCACTTAAATTGCCAAGAAAAAGCTTGAAATCAGCAAACCTAATTTTTAGTTTTACACCTAAATTTCAAAAAAAATAAATTGAAGTAACTAAACTACCTATTGCTATCAGCAAATTCAAGGATCCTAATTATGTAGAATAACCTTGAAATGATCAAAATTATAATCATAAGCATCAAACACAGAACAGCATTAAAACCTAATATTATACGTAACCACTAAAAAATCATAAATGAGTTAAATTCCTGTTGTAATCAGAAAAATAGAGAGCTAAATCAAGTAAAAAAAGCTTAAATCATTAAAAGTTGTAATCATCAAACAAGTGAAACAATATATTCGTATCATACTCAAACAAACACAAAAGAGTATTAAAACCTAATTTTACACATAAATATCAGAATTAGAAAGGAAAAAGAAAAACAGAATTGATTAAAATCATCTATTGCTATCATAATCAACGATCTCGTTATCAGTAACAGACCTCGAATGCTGAACAATTGATCTTCCAATCGAATTGATCCAATCTTCTTTCTCCTTTTCGGAATCAGCGATGAAATACATCGTTTCCGATCTAGTTGACAGCTCAAAAGCAAACTGTTTATTAATGACGTCTTCAGCTCCTTTAACGGTGAGACACGTGGCAACTGGTATGACGCCACGTGGATGTGATCCACGAGTAACGATTGATTCTTTAAACCAGAAGAGTTTGCCTTGTTTTAATACGAACCAACGGCGGCGCCATGTTTTGATGTATTCGCCTTGTTTTGTTAGCCAACCGGTCCGTTCGGGGTTTGACCAATACTCTACGCCGTCGTAATCGTCGGCGTTTGGTGGTGTTTCGCCCATCACTGCTCGCCATAAACTGGCCATTTAGAGAGAGAGAGATAGATAGAGATAATATTGCGTACGACACAATGTTAAAAGATGATATGTTCATTTTATAAAAAAATTAATGTCACATTTTTGGTTTTATTTGTTTATCGTTATAAGATAAAGTAATTAATAAAAGTCGCTGGTGACTTTAAAGGGAGATTCAAGCAGTTTAATTTCTTATAACATTAAAAATTAAACTTTTTATTTTAATTTTAATATTAATTAACTTTTTTATTAAAAAATTTATATTAAAATTATATATTCTTTAATATGAAATAAAAAATTTATATCACAACTTTATAATTTTTTGTGTATCGTACATAAAAATTATAAAGGTTGTGATACACAAATTTAATTTGTATTATATATATATATTTTAAAAAAAGTTATTTCGTATTAAAAAGCATAAAATTGTTATGATTTTGATATAATTCTTAACAAAAAAATTAATTAATATTAAAATGAAAAATAAAAAGTTAATTCTTATTATTATCACTGTAAGGAATTAAGCTACTGAAATCACTTTCAGTGACTTTAATGTAATTATCCGTTTATATAATTGAGATTTATTCTGATTAACATGAACTCAAATTAGGCTATGATATGGCTTAGAAGTGTGTTCTATTAGTAATTTGTTCTTCATGTCATAATTTAGATAACAGAAAAAAACTCTATGTTTTCTTTCTAGTATTTAATTGTTAAAAAATGGTGTGTAACTTTATCTTATTCAAAATTGTTGAGTTGGTGTAATTCGAGATAATAGTCGAATAAGGTTTTACTATTTGAAAGTGAACTTAAGAGTTTAAAGTTTTATATAAATAAAATATTATGATCGATCACAAACAACTAATTTTGATTATGTTTATAATGAATAAACAAAAAATTAGCCAACAACTGATGCTTGTTTGACCCTAGAGCGCAAGATTTAACATTCCGATACATATTTGGTTATAACGATTGTTAAAATTTAGAACCTTCACATTAAACTATTTGTATATCATAACGTAATCGTAATCGTAATCGTAATCGTAATGATAATCTTAGTTAAAATGTAACATTATGTTTCACATCGGTATGAGATAAGAAATTTAAATTCCTTATAAGTTTATAGTAGTAGGCTACTAGTATTATTTCATCATGATTTTTAGTTGAACCTAAAAGGAGTAGTTCATTGTTTTCAGCTTTCCCGGGGTGTAATGGGCACGTTGCTCATGCATCTCCTAAGGTATGAATCCTGATTACTCGTTATGTTTCAGCCTGACGAGAACGTCAAAAGTTTAAGTTGGGGAATTTGTGACACCCTATATCACATAAGTATGAAATAAAAAATTTAAGTCTTTTATAAATTTAAAGTAGTAGACTATTAACATCTTTTTACTATAATTTTTGATCAAATTAAAAAATTCCCGAATAATTTATTACTTTGAATTTTGAGGAACTTTACATCGAAACATGCAAGTTACCAATAAGTAACTGTATATAGTACGACTTTATACTCCACATATTAACATCACATATATATGAACACTTGCATATCTAATATAATTTTTAGTATCTAACATATATTCTGTTATTATTACTATATTATCCACACGATAAGAATCAAAGCATATATAACTTATCTTCGTACATTTTAAACCTTATATTACTTTTTTATGTAATTATAAAAGGATACGATAAAAAAAATTAATTGTTTATTATTTTTCATTTTTTATGATTCAATGATCTTAATTCTTTTTTATATAATTATATTTTTTACCCCTTAAATATTTAATGCATTTATTTAAATTTAAAATATAGATCAAATATTTTATTCATTTATAAAAATAAAAATTAAAGAGTCAATAAATTATATAAAAAAATCGGCTACAATATTGTATTCATTTTATTAAAACTAAATTCGTCTCGTGTTATAGCGGTCTATAAACTATATAAAAAATTGACCAAACAAAAATTAAATTCAACCCGCATCATCGCAGGTCTATAACTATATAAAAAAATCGGTCACAATATATTATTCATTTATAAAAATTAAATTTGTTCAACGTTATCGCGACGTTATCGCAAGTTTATAGATTATATAAAAAAATCAACCAAATACTTTATTCATTTAGAAAAATTAAATTCGTCCAACGTTATTGTGGGTTTATAAACTATATAAAAAAATGGCCAAAATATTTTATTAATTTATAAAAGTTAAATTCATCCGGCGTTGTCACGGGTCTATAACTAGCAACGACCAACATCTCTTTCATATAATTACATTTTCGACCCTTAAATATTTGATGTACCTGTTTAAATTAAAAAGTCAATCACAATATTAAAAAATAGACTAAATATTTTATTCATTTATAAAAGTTAAATTCGTCGCACCTTATAGCGAGTCTATAACCTATATAATAAAATCGGTCACAAAAATGACCACAATATTTTATTCATTTATAAAAATTAAATTCGTCCCTCGTTATTGCATGTTTATGACCTAGTAATAATAATAACTAGATGTTCGATTAACAATAAAATAATCATTGAATAAATTACTAGTTTATTTATTTATAGCTATGTGGAATTGCACATAAATTTTTTAATAATAGGGTTATTCATATAAAGAGACTTAAATTTTCTTGATATAGGTAATTTATCGTTAGTATAGATACAAATACTTATGTGTAAATCATTGGTAACGTAGTATTTGTTAATGATGGTAATTTAATTTTAAAATATAAATTTTCATGTCTATATAACTTAAAGGGTACGATTAAGTGGATGCATAAGCGATTAAGTGGATGAAGAAGCGATAACTTTGTTTAGCTAATACCCATTTGCCTATCGTGATTCAATACGCGAATCACCTGTACCACTCGATTTTGTAAAATTGAATTCAAATCAACTCGTAGAAATAACTTAAAGTTGTTTGAGGTAGACGTCTTTAGGAATAATAATATGATTTTGTGAAGTAATTGAAGTATCTAGAATGTTTAGGTAAAAGGGTAATCATTTCTTTAATTATTTAAATTAATTACATTGTGATAAATCGTTTTGTGTACAATTCATAATTCATAAGTAATTAAAATTATTTTAATTATTCCTAATGATCATCATACATTGTAACATTGTTATTCTGACAAAATACTTCTAATCATTCGTTATAATATCATTTATAAAATTATTTAATTAAAAATTTTAAGCTGAAAAATGTCATGTAGGGAATGGATAAAATTTTAACTACACTTTTAAAAATTAAAATTTAATTTTAAAAATAATCACGATTGTTCAATAAAAAGAATGAAATCAGTCTAAAATTCATTTGTTTTATATATGTAAAAAGAAATGAATTTAATTATGAAGTTTAATTATTTTATTGGAGGTTGAGTGGCCCTTGGGTCCCATCACATCACAATTACTGTAATATATTAGTTATCTACAAATATACATGCAACTTGTCTTTTTGTTTTCGTGTGAATACTTCCGAACACTAGCATTATTTTTTTTTTATCAAATATTAAAATCATATATAAGCTGAAAGTGCAAAAACTAACGGGATACAATACAAAGTGCACTTAATAATGAAAAATTGACAAATGTGATATACTAAGACCAACACCAGAAATGGATAACGCTAGATAAAACCATTAGAAACTAATGTCCAATGTGATAAGTAAATTAATTGGATCGTATTAAAGTACAGCCCCAAAGTAATTCCTATATCGGGTGTATATATAGGTAAATTAATCGATTTGTCATACTCCGTTTTGCGTGACTAACTCTCGAACTTTTGTCAGATAAAGTTAAGTGGCAAGAATCGATTTGGAGATATATGAATATCTTGAGATTTTCAATGTCTTGTATTTTTTCGGTGAAGTTGTTTAAGATATGAATGAGGAAATCATCTCTTGTATTTATAGTGTCGCCATCATTTTAGAACATTCTAGAAGATTTTGGATGTTAATCACTCGAGGGTGAGTAGGATCTTGACACGTGACCAGTGAAAACTAAAGATCGAAAATCTAGCCATGATCCTTGCATTGGGGTCTGTTTTGTCCTATGTGGACCAATCAAAGACGAAAGACAAGGACAACGGGCATATTGTGATGGTTAGGTGGCAGGTTGCACTTTTGTACTATGTTGTCGGGGACTGTCGGGCATGCCTTTGGTGGGCATGCTCATAAGTTGCGCATGTGAACCCGACTAGGTGGTACACCATTAAGTCCCTCTAGGTTAGGTTAGTGTCGCATCTATGGCAACGAGCTAAACTTCTTGTACATTATGAAAAGATCATGTATTGTTGCGGCAGGGGTTCGTTGTCTTGTCAAGGAAAGAGTGGCGTTTTGTGTACCGCCTATAATGCTTTGGTGGTACCATTAGGGGTAGCGAAGATACTAGTGATGTTGCATGTGGTGTGATGTTGATATTTAGACGTTTGACATAGTCCTTAAGTATTTACGGCGTGCATCAAATGCTAGCACGAAATGCGTTAAATCCAATGTATAGACACACACTTGTTCGCTTTCTCGAGTAGTGCGTGTCAATCGAAAAGACATTCCCTGACCATTGATTGATCGTTCTTGGTGGAGTTAGAAGACGTTTCGCTATCCCTGCGTATCTAGACCTGTTAATAAATTATGTCTGTGAACCCAACTAAGTCGTACACCATTAGTAGTCAAATTAGAAAGTTTATCATACATGGTTATAAGATTATATAAAAGTTAATAATTTAAAAGATAATTGATGATGATTATTATCTATTATCAAACGGCAAAGAGTTATAAACTGTCCTTTTCTAATATATAACAAATAATGATAAGGTTAACTAATGAAGCATCTAGATTGAATGGTAATTCAGCATCTTTTCTACAACATTGCATACTAGTTCGACCCGCCTCAGCAACATCATTTTTTTTGCTCCTTTACTCCAAAACTGCAATTGGAATCTGAATATATAATCATTAAGACCATTTGATAAATAAAAATTACAAACATTTGGATACACATCTTTCACCATTTTTTGACGTGACACGATCATTTCATTACATGAATATAACATTGATTGAAAGATGATTAAACTTAAGAAAAAACATTAAAAACTTTTTCTCTTTTCTGTCTCTTCTTTTACTTAATCGACAATTAAGATAGTTTTGTAAAAATATCTGTTGAATATAATGAATAATCATGTAGTACTACTCTATTTATTTATAGAACTTAAAACTTTCTTGAATTATGGGTCTTGTAGATACAGGAAGCGAATTCAGAATGGAGTCGTGATCTAGATGCTTCGTATGGTGCAACAATTGTAAAAATTGGGGTTTTATTCGACCTTTTTATTTACTTTGATGGTAATGTTATAATTTGTCGAAGTCGGAATTCTGGGACTATTGAAACGTTAAACTATGCTGATGGTTATGATAATAATCTCTACGATTTTGCTAGGCGATCTAGATTATTGCCAAGCTAAATTGACTCGTTCCACTTTTCTTGTTTTCTTCTCATTAACTTTCTCAATCGCAACAATCTCTCACTAGAAGATTAACGAACCCCAAAAACAGTAACCCTTTACAATTATTGTCCTTTCACCAATGTCACCCGTTCTAAACTCCATACTCCTGAAATACCATTCGGGACATGCTACTCAACCATGCAAAGTTTCGATACAAAGCTATCTAAACACACACCATGAAACCGAGACCACTTTATAGTTATCTGCACCATCATCTTCTAGCCCAAGAATATACGTTGAAGCATGCGACGCACCAACCACATGATTCTTTCAAGAGACACTCACCTCTTCAACTCATCGATCACAACCATGTTTGATCCTTCCACCGATATATCGTCGACCACGCATGCAGAATTTCGTCTATCTAATTTTCCTTTTCAGCAATCAGAAAATACCGATAAAACCAACATGTAGATCATCATCAACATTTACTAGCGAGAACTCAACCACAACCTTGAAGACCTACTTCTTCTAAATTCGCTTTTCCACTAGTATACTGATCCCAAAAGTAGCTACGGTTTCTTTGAACACATCTTCTCCCACTGTATGGATCCAAATAATAATAGAGGCTCTCTTGAGAAGACTTTGGTTCATAATACTCGGCCAGTCGCAAAAAATTTCCATAGGAGAGTATGAATCCAAAGGTCCGAACACTTTAGTGTTGTCCAAAATCCGCGCACTATACCCGTAGAAACTTGAGATCCTTCAATTGCACAACCGTCTCAAGACTTCCATTAGCTTCGACACTTCCCTCGGTTACCAAACTCCCAAGAGTTTCCGAAACTCTTAACAATATCTGAAAGCTCACTAAATCTTACAAGATTATCCGTTTCTAACTCACTTGAAATTTCCCAATCGGTTATTCTAGAATATTTGCCTGATTGTTGAACCAAACTCATCACCTGATACTTGAGCCCTGCCAAATGTGTTCTATCCGATATCTTCTACAACTGATATTCCCAAGTGTGTGAACTCTAACCTGCCTAGTCATTGCAAAACATGGAATACTTGACAAAAAACATGGTCTCCAGTTTCAAACTTCGAGCGATTACTAAACTCTCTCGATAACAACCAATGTAGATTACCAAACGGGTGTGGTTCAGTTAATTATCCAACTACCCAACTAATAAAAAACATCTTCTTGATCTTTGTAACAAACCTCTCATCCTTGATAATCCAGTTGTATCAAGAAGTTTCGAGAATCACATCCCATACTTGTAACATCAAACACCCCATCATTAGCATCTCGCAAGAAAAGAAATCCCATAACTATCATCACTTCTTTGCACATGATCGCAGATAACGATGAACTCGAATCCAAACCTAGAATTCTTAACTCTCTGCAACTAACCAACAATCGAACCTGATCATCGACTCCATTACTTCCGCGAACAATCACCGTCACGACGCGATCGACCTCCTGCCTTGTCTTCACGTCACGACTAGCCACCATCGCGTCGCGATCCAAACATCATAATTGGTTGCGAAACATGTAACTCGCGTCACAATTTATACACTATAACCGGATTAGAGAACGTATCATATCACCCAGCCGAACTTGATTTACATGTTGCAAAAAAAATAAAATCTTATACGGCGTCGTTCCGATTGTTCCCCGATGGTTTTCTTCTTCTGTATCTAGATGTACTCTGATTACATGCGCACAATAATCAATATCTCCATCTCCCATAAACTGAAACCCTAACCATCAAAAAGCTAATCTTTATCATGCTTACATATGCTATCATTCCCAAATCGCTCAACCTAGAGCTCTGACACCACTTGGTAGGAATTATAGCGAAAACAATAACTAACAAAAACTAGTTCATGACATTTATATCAATCGTTAACAAAAAAAAACCCCAAACCCAAAACCAAACAACACTTGTGTAATCGAGGTTACACCCACAAACAATTAGCGGATAAAATAAACCAAGCAAACAAGATAAACGAAACAATATGAACACATTAATTTAACGTGGTTATGTTCGATCTTCAACTTGAATATCGGTTTAGTCCACGAGACCAAAACAGAGAGATTTTTGCTATTATTTTTATAGCTCAAGGGTTTACATTAGATAGGGTACGCTTATATAGTATGTACATAGCTTTAGGAACAAGAAAACATATTTTCTAGCTGACTTAATTTTCGCCAGGTGATCAAAGCACTTGCCCGACGAAACATGATATGTCCAAAAATTTGGCTAGGTGATCCAAAGTCTCACCAAACGAAATTGACTTGTTCAGCTTTTCTTATTAAGCTTCACAAAATGCTCAACTTCAACTCATTAATAGGTAGTACGTTGTTCGAGATGAATTATATATTTAATCTATAAAACATCAAATCTAACTCATTTTATAAGTAAGTCATTTTTTTATATATCTTCAAAATCCTACTCTATTCGTCTCATAATAAATGTGCACAATAAGATTACATAAAATTTTAAAAAATGCATAATTAATACATTGTGTGAGAGATAAAAACTGTTTTACCTTTACGTTTTACAAAATCTTCGATAAATCAATTTTTTGAAAAAAGTAAATTATAGTTACATTAGTAAAATTAGTATATAACTTTTGAAAGTACATATTTATTTTTGAAAAATTATAATAAAAGGGTGAATACTAATTTTGAGACGAAACTCACGGAAGAACGAGAGTAATTTATAGAAGATTGTCAATTTAAATTAATGAAAAACAGATAAATAAATTTCCCTACTCAATCATCTCCCGCCAAAAATACCATAAACCACGCCGTGTCGTTCGTCGCTAATATTTCAGGCGGGAACACAATCACTTCTCCCGCCAATTAATCCATATCTTCAACCCCCAAACTTCTCCATTCCTCTTACTCGGATACACTCTTTCCATCTTTCTCTAATATACACACAGTGAAACACTCACAAATACACACACAGAGCAAAATGTTGGAATTACGGTTAGTGCAGGGGAGTTTGTTGAAGAAAGTGATGGAATCGATTAAAGATCTGGTCAATGACGCAAACTTTGACTGTTCATCGACCGGATTCTCACTTCAAGCAATGGATTCAAGCCACGTGGCGCTCGTATCGCTTCTTCTCAGATCTGAGGGTTTTGAACATTACCGGTGCGATCGTAATCTATCGATGGGAATGAATCTCGGTAACATGGCTAAAATGCTTCGGTGTGCCGGAAATGATGATATCGTCACTATTAAGGCTGATGACGGCGGTGATTGCGTCACTTTCATGTTTGAAAGCCCTAGTAAATATACTTCATTCATTTGTTTCGTTTTGCATCATTTAGGTTTTGTGAATTGACTGATTATTTGCATAGTTATGAAATGTTAGGGTTTTTAAGGCATTTTGTTGAATATGCAACGGAATAGTTCTATTTATGTTAATAGTGCCTTGCTTTAGTTAACTTTACTTTTAATGTTATGTAATTGTTGACTGTAGAACTTTATTGTTAATGAATTTTAGGCTTAAATTTTGAAGCATTTTGTTTAGTTCACAGTGAGATTTTTCTGACAAGTAATTCTTCTTGTTTAATTCACAGTTGTATGTTAGTTAAGTTTTTGTTTTAATGTTTCTGCACAAGAATTTTTTAATTGTGAAGTGCCCCTTTTGAAACATTTTGGTGAATTTTTAGTGAAATTTTTCTTTGATGCATTAATGCTTGTTTTTTCTTCTTCTTGTTATTCACTTATCTCTAATCGTATTAGTTATATATTTTGTAACAACGTTATGCAAATGTTTACTTTAAAACTGCATTTTGTTAATGAAATAATAGGGTTTATTGAAGGCATTTAAGATAGTAATGTTTAATTAAATTAGTTATATGTGCAAGCACGATTGTCTTTTAAAATTCTGTTTGTTACTTTTATTTGAATATACGGAAGCTATAGATGATTCTGTGTTTTTGTGATAGCTTCTGTGATATTAATCTCTATTTGTGTTTTGATAATTGATGGGATTGATTTAGTTTTAATTTTTGGCGTTTACTGTATTTTCAATTAAATTAGTACTGTTATATTTTTGCAATCAAAATTAGGATATGTATGTTGCTGAGTGAAATACTTGAAATGGTTCAGATCAAGACAAGATTGCTGATTTTGAGATGAAGCTAATGGACATAGATAGTGAGCATCTTGGGATACCAGAAGCAGAATATGAAGCTATTGTTCGAATGCCATCATCTGAGTTTGCTCGAATCTGCAAAGATCTAAGCACCATTGGAGACACCGGTATCTATCTTTTTTACCATATATTCATATCATGATGCAGTTTTCAGAATACAAGCCTAAATGTTAATTTTTTAATCAAATTGGTCGTTGCGTAGTTGTGATATCTGTTACTAAGGAAGGCGTAAAGTTTTCAACCAAAGGTGACATTGGTACTGCAAATATTGTGCTGAGACAAAACACTTCTGTTGACAAGGTATGGTGACTTGTAGACTAATTACATGAAAGAATGTTCAAATGGGGTGTGAATTTACATCAAGTTTTTTGTAAACTTTTGCAGCCGGAAGAAGCTACCATAATTGAAATGGAGACACCAGTTTCATTGACATTTGCACTGAGGTACATGAATTCTTTCACGAAGGCGACTCCATTGTCAAGCCAAGTGACAGTGAGCTTATCTTCTGAGCTGCCGATTGTGGTTGAATACAAGATTGCAGAAATGGGTTATCTGAGGTTTTACTTGGCTCCGAAGATAGAAGAAGATGAAGAGATGGGCGGTCATCAAGCTGAACCACAAGTAGAAACCAAGAAACAACCAGAGAAAAAGCCAAAAACTGAGCCCAAAACCAATGGGGAGCCTCCTAAACGTCGGGTCATGAGAATTGACCTTGATGAAGAAGAAGTGGAATTGAAGCCAAAGATTGTAACTGACCCTAAAAGTGGAATCACTGACTATGTCGAAATTATCAGTTCTAAGCCTGGCACGGGTATTGTTAAGCCTAAGGAAGAGATTAATGGTGATGAAGAGGTAAAGCCTAGCATTGAGAAAGAAACTAACGGCGAAGCTGAAGTAATGGATGTCGAGTAGAGCTTGTGCAAAGTCTTTAGATATTTGAACTTTGGGTTAATTTTCTAGATGCCAGATGAAAGCATATTTGTAAACCCTAGAGTGTGTTTGATGGGCTAATTTTCTCGTAAGTCTTAACTTTTGTAAACCTTAGTACTGGGTCCCAGTGACTCCTGACTTGAATTTTTGGTTGATATAGGTATGTTTAGTCTTAAGAATTTGTGGGGTCGCATTTTAAACATATCAAAGATGTCCAACGACCAAAGTTTAACATTAGTTATTAACATGGGTCTCATTATGAGCCATAATGACAGTTGGTAGTATAAGTTAATCTAGCGCCATCAGTTTAGTTGATTTATGAGTGACAGTCCTGGAAAATGATGATGTGGCCCAGATCTAAAACACCTATATTTGCATAGTGCATGAATAACTTTCCTATAATAAAATTTGATTGCACAAGAATGCTGCAGCACACAAGAATTAGAAAAACGGCTGAAGCCTTGAATAAATAATCTATAAGTTTAAATACAACATATTTCTTAAGAGGGATTAATTCTACAATCCTTTACTATAAGCCCTAAACACATATGAAACTAAAGGTTTATTTTTAATTTTCCATATTGCCGTTACACGCGTGAAGCTTCATCATCCTCAACCCGAGTTTTCAGAGCAGAAAATAACAAAATGAATTTAGAGGGCATGAGGAAGACGATGACAGCAGCAGCGCAAATGCATAAACCCTATCCTGCCTCAATTGATTACATTATACTCAGCAATATATTAGTGATCATTTGTTGCTACGCTTCTTGGCTTCACTATAAAGAATAACCCCAATCACCGTGAGTGTGTATCCAGCCATCCCAGTTACAGAAACCGGATTTTTAAATATTAATATTGAAACAACCACTGCAACAGCCCCCTTTGCATTCCCCAGCACCTGAAAATGAACCACCAATTCATTACCACCAGTTTCGTCACACTATTTATTGCATAACATTCCACTATTGCATACATATGCATGTGGAAAGAGAAAGTAATCTCAAGACAAATGGTTCAAATACCTGAAATTTCCAATTTAAGACAAATGGATTGTGGACCCTAGGCATTAAAAGGGTAAACTCAAAAGATGCAACAACCAATAAGTGGCTAAGTGGTACTTTTTATCAAGACTATTGCATTCATCATGGCTTTATGTTGCATACGTGTTTAAGTTCATGTTATAATTAACTTGTGGGGACAAAAAACTTACCAATTATGTTCAATAAGTGGCCAAGGGTTGCGTTTACAAGACAGAATGAGTCTGTCTAGAACTTCAGCAAAATTAAAATTGACCGTATGATTAGTGGTCTAAACAAATACAATAAATTACCCTTAGGCCTAAGACTACCATTTAAAATATGAAATATTCTAGGAAAAGGTTAAGTAATTCAAACCCATTACGATGCAAGCAAATACCACCAAATAGTTATATATATATATATATATTTTCATGTATGTGATTGTGATTCTAAAGTCGCCACAGTAATTTCAGAAAATCAAAGCAAAAGTCGATTATCATGTATATAGTTAAAAAATAACGGTCATCTGAAATCCCCCGTAAGTAGAACGATAAGAAAGCACAAATAAATCAAACAGATGAACAAATAAGACCTAGAAAGTAAACACAATGCATACCTGAAGTGTAAGAGCACTCGTATGTTTTGTGACCAAAAAGTTGGTTAAGTTCACAAAGTACGCAAGTGCAGAGTTGAACAGTAACAACCAAACAATCCTAAAATCTTGTCTAGCAAGGGCTATAGTTATGCCAACAACATTCTCTTCCATGTATAGTGTTGCAGGAAGCAGAAGCACAACAGCAATAGGAGCCATGTACAGAAGAAGATTCATAGAATTCAGCTTCTCCCTTTTAAGAAAAAAGTATTTACATGTTAGTTAAAAAACATAATACATATAGAGGTGGGAAAATAGGAGGGCTGGACAACAAGTAAAAATTGGTTCGTGTCAAACCAAGTAATTTTTGGTACGGGTTATAAATTAGATCCGGCTGGGTTAGGTTGGGACAGTCTGCAAACACTTTCTGTATCCATTTCTTAAAACTGATGATATATTAATGGGCTAAACTTAATTCCGTTAAATATTATTAGAATATCATTTTTTTTTTTTTTTATCATTTTCTTAAATAAGGATTTATAACGTTTCCTGCATCTGAACACACTTTTAGTCACTTTAGATCCATCCAACCCATTTGACCGATTCCCTTTGTAAGTAAATCTTTTAGCTTAACCCATTATCAACCACTTATATGTAAAGGGTTAGAATTTCCACCTTTAATTAGAAATTCTAAGGCCTTTGCTAGACTATATCATGTAAATTATGAAATGAATAGTTGTTTACCCTTCAGAAGAAAGCAATATCCCCTGAACAACTGTTTTGAGTGCTCTTGCAGCAGTAGCACCAATACACATTATAAACCCAAACAGATGAAAACTTGGTTCACCCTAAGAAGTAAAAATACCAATTGTGGATAATCAGATTCAAATTACTTTCATCATATAACATCAATTACACCAAAACCAAAAAAAAAAACACCTAATAACATATAGACCCCGTTTGAATCAAGGTAAATACCCTTTAACTTGAATTAACTATCCACTTTGACTTTCAACAGTCAAGTAGTATTTTTCAGCTTATATAGTTTTTACAGGACAGAATGTAACTACATAAATTGTTCTTCAAAAACTATATAAAAAGCACTACCAACTACAGATAGGTGATTCCAGATAAACTAAAAGTAAAGCACTACCAACCAATAAGTAAGTGAGATTCCATATTATCTTAATTCTATAATATTCTTATAATTTCAAAACTAAAACATCAAAGCTAAACAGATCCAAGGGTCAATTAACTATCTACTTTGACTTTTTATGGTCAACTAATAAATTTTCAAGTTAAATATAGTTTTTCAAAGCGAGAATGGACATATCTATATGTCAAAATAGTACATATAAAGCACTACCAAGTACCAAACACTAAGTAGGTAACTTCACATTATCTGTATTCCTATTAGTTCAAAACCAATATACTAAGCCTAAAACAGAATCAAAAGGTCTACTACATAAACACATCAAGTCAACCGACCAATCTGGTCTCCATTCCGTATTATCATCAACATAATAATATATCCTACAAACTTCTACTTACACAATTAGCACATTCTAAAGGCGCTTATTGACTTAGATCGGCATCATTCATAGCATCAATTCACATAAACATAAACAACGATGATATATCAACAGGAAAGTGAATCATACCCCACTAGCAATAATAACACCAGTGACAACAGGAATAAGTGTAACATAAGTAAGCCAAGCTTCCTTCTTCAACGTCATCAAATAAGCGAAAACCGCAGTAAAAAACGGCGTTGTGGCACCAATTGCTTGATTAAATGAAACAGGTAAATACCTAAGAGATATATTACCACTAACAACAGAACCACAAAATATTAAACTCAATGCAGATATCTTAAAAAACTGAACCCTAGATCTAATACTTTGCATTGGAACCATTTTTAACCATGCTATTGCAATGTAACTTAACAATGCACAAGCTGTCATATGACACATGGTTAGAAATATCGGGTACTTGAACCCGTAATTGCTTAACAAATACTTGTTTAGCAATAAAACCCCAATGTTCGATGAGTACCAGGACGTCACTAACCCGATTGTGAAAAATCGGGTTGACGGTAGGGTTTTTATTGCCGACATTTTTATGAGATTGTAACTGACGTGATTTTATGAAATTGATTTGGGGAAAACGATCGTTGTTGACTTAATTTTGGAATCAAGGCGCTGATTTCATTGGATCTGATTGAGATCTACGGAGCATTACGGAATTGAATTCAATTTGCAATCTGTGTGTGTACGGAATTGAAGTGTGTGTTTCCGGAAGACGACAGGCGACGGGATACCCAAAACCGACGACCGGCGACGATTATGGTTTTGCAGAGAGAGGGGTCTGAGAGATGGTAATAGCTAAAGGTTATTTATAGTGAACTGAAGTGTAAATATCGATTCTTCTTAATTAAATTTACATTGAAAGTACTTTGATAATTTTAAAAGCAATATTTGGTCCCTCATGTAATAAAATTATGATGTGTTTTGGGTAGTCTTAGTTATGTTATGTTATGTTCAAGGCAACTTATTCTAAGACCGTTATAATCGTTGATAATATTTAATTATTTATATCAAGTTTTTAAGTAGTCATTATAATTACCATTCATCATTCATATACACGTATTTGATTGATGGAACAAACAAAAGTCAAAGGGTTAAGAGGCGTGACCGATTACCCTTGCTTTTTGATGACTATTACCTCTCAAATAAGTCTTGCACGATGATTTTCGTTAAAACATCAAATATTTGGATATGAGAAAAGTATACAGACTAACTAATGTTAACACTTAATATAGTATAGCATGTAACGTATATACAACAAAAAGAAAAAATAAAATAAAGTTCTAATGTTTGATCCTTCAAATTTTAAATATATAATTTATAATCTTATATTTTATAGTTGTTGCCATACGGATAAGTTTCTTTTTCGATACCGTTATTACAACACTATCAATAATGATATATAGACTTAAATTGGTAAACTTAAAATCGGATTTAAGGATTTAATTTGGTTAATGTGAATAATGATAGATGAAAATTAAGAAAAATAAAACACATCAGTAATGTATTAGATGATGAATGACTTAGGTGTAAATTTAGGTTTAAACTTTTATATCTATTTAATATTACTCTATCGTACGTGTGACAAAGTGACAATTATAATGAACGTTTTATAATAACTAAGGGGTCATTTATGTAAAATGTAACATGCGATAGAAGATCATGGTTCTTACTTGTCCGGTTGTCCCATAGAATTTAGTATTAAATTATAAGCTTTGACTTCCAAATATATTTAGATGATTTACTGAATATTAGTTTAATGAATCTTATGTACCACGATCGATTTTATTACTATGCGTAAAGAAAAAAACATAATAAACCATCAGTTTCGTTCTGAAATTGGCACGAAACTCCTATTGAACTTCCGTTAAAATTGCAAGATAAACTTTATTTTTTAACAACATAGATGTGCATAAACAGAATAAGCTTTCAAATTTCTATATTTATAGCTTAATATCGGTAAAACATAATATAGCAAATATATTTGTAATAAACAATTTAAAACACTTATATTTTATGCTTTATGTGTCGCAAGTCAGAGATATCAACACAAAACTTAAAATTTGTTATGTACATGTAAACTAAATAATTATATTGTGCACATCAGTATATTTGAGAAAGTAAGTTTCATTTTGATAATTTAAAAGGTTAACTCTATGTAAATGTATCGAATTTGTCACAAAATCCTTTTGTATGTATCAATTTTCAAAAACTTATGTCATACGCATCGAAGTTATTAATCGACCCTATCGTGTGTAGTCATTAACCGAAAATCGATATTTTGCGTATTTCACCGGTTACTTAAGTTTTGTCAATGTAGTATGCCGTGTATGTGCCATGGTGGACTACGTAAATGTAAAAAACTTTTCTGAATGTATCAAATTTTCATTTATAATCTACTTTTGTCCCATTTCATCCCATTCAACTAATGATCATGCCTTGTTCTTCTACTAGCAGAGGAATTTCAAAAAATTGGCCACGTTTTTTTGAGTTTGGACATCGATTGTACGTGCGCACCTCATGGACAAGCAGTAACCTTGGTAGAAGATTCATTAGTTGTCTGGTCTATGTAAGTAACTTATGTGCCCTAATTTTCAAACTTTCAATTTCTTAACGACTAGGTGTGTTTTTGGATGTTGATGTTATTTTAGATAACTAGTAACACATTCGATTAATGTGATTGCATATTCATATGACAAACTCATCAAATGCAACGTTTATGAATTTCTTGATGATGAGCTAACAAGTGATTACTACAAAGAGTTGGTGTATGAAATGCGAGTTCAAAGTATGAAATTGATGAGTGATGCTAATCATTTTGAAGATTTTGAAGTTATGCAAGCTTTGAAGATAGAGAAGCAGAACTTATGTGTTGAGTACACTTTAAAAAAGTCGAAATTGAAAGAACTTGAGAATTTATTGACTATGGTATTAGGAATTGTTGTATTGTTATGTGTAGGTTTATGTATTTTGGCAATGAATATAACACCCCTCTTTCTATGTAAGAATATTATATTAATAAACACGGAAGCATGAATTTAAAATACATTAAACAGTTTACAATTCCCAAAAATACACGAATTTCAAACTTCTCAAACTACAAAAGGCGGGGTATTATAAAAATTCACAAAACAAGGTTTATTACAAAACCATATCAGAGGCTTCAGGCACAGTCAAACATTCACGATCAAATCATTGCTCCCTGCACCCACATTCAATCAAAATAAATCCTGCAGGAAGTAAACATGAGGGATTAGCACGAAGCTAAGTGAATGGATTCATCACATAACATTCAACTTAGCATAACTAGTTGTTTACACCAAATAATCGTAAACACACATAATTCAATGAGGATCGGTGGCTCTGGGGATATCATAATACCCGGGGATTCCCCCAAGAACACTTACCAACAATCTGTATGGCCAATACAGAATAGACCGATAACTAATGGTTATTAAACCCATACACAGGTCTCAAACACAACAAATGAATCAAAACCTGTGTAATACACATAATAACCAGAAGTCCAACTACACGTTGACCTCAATCACATACAGCACATTGCTTCGCACATCACGTAGATCAATAATCAATAATCAAGACTAAACAGTCTAATAAACATCTACGTTTACTTGTTGTAACCAAATAGTTACAACTAAATCAAATGATGAGTTCTGAATCCACTCACCAATACCTCTGACGTCTCCACACTCAGGATTCTAATATCACTGAGTCTTACGTTGATCTGAAACAGAAAATCATACACAAGTCAGAAGTTTGTTCCATAAACATCATTATAGTTTAATTATCCAATCAGGTAATCCCTGAAGTCTAAGCAAATAATAGTTAAATCAGAAATGAAATCAGAAAATTCCGTCATAACGTTTAAAACTGAAAAACGCCGTTTTCGGGCCCTAAATGACCCCGAATGGCCAAAACTGGGGGGGGCTATTACATAAATAGTCTTGTGTATTAGGTCGTTTCCAAGTGACCATGCGAATTTCATCAAAATCTAATTTTGCCTAAGATTTTCACAAAAAGACAAAAAGTCAACATCTCAGTTCGCAGGTCAACAATCTCGGTTCGCAGTCTCAGTTCGGTTCGCAGGGTTTCAACTCGCACCGCACATTTCAGTTCGCAGGTCTAAAATCTCGGTTCGCAACTCGGCTCGCAGGTCAACTCGGCTCGCAAGTCAACTCGCAAGCCAACTCAACTCGCAAGTCAACTCGCACCGCAAGTCAACTCGCAAGTCATCTCGGCTCGCAGAGTCAACTCGCAGGACGAACTGAAAACTGCGAGTTGAGCCGCTGTTACCAGTTTTTCGAACCAAAATTCACCAAAACTTCATTTTATGGTTTCTAATCAACCTAATAAGCTTCCTAACAGATAATATACATCAAATAACATCTAATAACAACATATCAAGCTCCAATTTGATTTATTCACTCAAAACCCAAACTTACTTTCTTTTCTTTTTAACTACAAACTGAATTGGTTGTTCTAATCTGATATGAACGAATTAGATGATGATGATGATGATGATTCTGATGTTTTGATTTCGATTTCACAGGAACAAGTTGAATCAATATTGGATTTTAGTTTCTTGAATTGAGTTTGCAAGTTATGGAATTGAGTTTTCAAGTTACTAAAAATGGAAGGAAGAAGAAGAAATAAGAATATATGATTTACAAGGTCGGCTAACACAATCAAATGGTATAATTTTATACCCGTCCTAAATCTTTTGTCTGGAACCTGAAAACCGTTTGCGAGAAATATTATTTTATTTTACCGTCATCTATAATAATTTAAAACGATTAATATTTCATTAGTCACAATAAGTCAAAGGACTTATTTATCTAAGTTTCACAACGAAACACATAATATTAAACAATTTCTATATCAATTAGATAATCGATTAAAATAATAGAAATTACCAGACCGCAAGAGAGGATGTTACAATGAAACTCCGATCTAGTGTATCCATTTTGAAGAAATTGTAAGAAGTTGCTAATGTATTTTGTTTCCTTTTTGGAATGTTTATTACCGATAATACATAAAAAGTCATGTTTCTACGTACATTATCTTCCCTATTTTAATCCAATAATTCACATAATTGTGCAAATACAACGCTTATCTATCTTATTTCATCAATAACATTAAAATATAGACGATACTTCAAGAATCGCTAAAAATGGGTGATCATTTGGGCCTTAACCAACTATCTTTTCTTGTATAACCCACATCCCATCCACTTTCTTATCCCCCTCTTGGCCATAACTTAGAGTTTTAAATTATGAAAATGCTATTTAGTTATCTTGGTTTTAGTTTAGTTTCACCTCATATCTTCTTGTGTGTTTTAGATTAACTCATGACGTTACCAGTGTTGTATTATTACTCGAGTGATCATTTGGTGCAATTTAAACACCTTTCATATAAAAGGGTAAAAGAAGGATATATAAGGGAGTATAAATTTTTTTTGCAAAAACAAAGAAGAAAATAACAATATGCATGCCTTAGATTATCTAAAGAAAAATAGAAAAGAAGGAAAAAATAGAATAAAAAGGTGTGTCATATTGAGAAAAAGAAAATTAGCGTCGGAAATAAAAATGTGTGTGGAAAGTTCATTTGGTTAGCTAAGTGCTTACATCTCTCATTGCTTAAGTCACTCAAAAGACTTAGCAAATATGCTTCGCCTGCGTTTCATGTGATCGAGTCCACATAACTATTTAGAATGGAGTCATGTCTTTTGTCCTATATTGTTTTCTTCGTTTTTGCTTTCGTGTTTGAGTCTAGAGTTATAACCTACTTATAACTAAAAATAAAGTTTTCATATGATTAAAACTCTACGCTAACACTTAAACCTAAAACTCTCATTCTCCATACCCCTTAACTCTCATTGAACATTTCAACCCAAAAAAATGTCTTGTGATAGTTAACATTGTCCTCATTTAAGTGGTGGAGATTGATTCTCGATCAAGCTTATGACGATAACTGCATGACTAGCTTTCGAGAGTATTTTGCGTAGATGATAGGAAACCCGATACACTTTGAGTGAAACGAGTGACTTTTATTGCTTAAATTATACATATTTATCTTGCGCAATATCTCTCGTTTTAACCGTATTTGTCATCATTTTAATGAAATTTTGATATTTAAAATGCTTTTAATCTGTTTATAGTTGTTAGGAACGGATACGAGAAGAAAATGAATGATAATGTTAAAGAAAAGATCGAAAAAGAAAAGTGTTGTAGTTTCGATGAGGCTTCACGGTTTTGACCATAACTCCTTCATACGGACTCCGATTGAGGTGATTCAAAGCCCAAAGAGGGCTACGACTTTAAAAAGATGCTAATGCTGAAAAATAAGAGTAGCCGTCAGGTAAGCCGAGTACCCGGGCGGGTAATGTGCAGATAAAGGAAAATGACTTTTAATCCTAATTAAACCCAAATTTTCGCACGAAGCTTGCTTGGGTTGTTTCTCTAGTACCTGGGGAGATTTGAGGGCAATCTTTAGAGTGTTTTTCATCATTTTTCCACCCTTGTAATCCAAGAATCAAGCCTATAACAACAATCAAACATTACACAATTCGGTTTATCATTCTTTCCTTGTAACAATGTTTAATTCTATTTTGTTTATGTGTTTCTAATTAGCTTGATTATGGGCTGAGTACATTTACATTCACTTGGATAATGTGATCTAATGATTAGGGGTTTTAATCTTTAGATGTTTATAATTGTTTAATTCATGTTTAATCAAAAAACCATTTGTAGTTGAGTTTTGATTTTTAATTTGTCATATTGGTAAATCATTTGATGTTTATAGTGAACGCCCCTTTTCGCATTTTAAATGGTTTATTACAATTTTTTATCTATGAATGATTGTTGATTGAATTGAACTTAACTAGAGAAATCGAATTAAGTTCAGTAATTCTGCGAGAGTAGTTTACAAGAGTAGATCATGACTTAACGAATTGAATTAAGATTTAGTTTGGTTAGAAATGTGGAGTGAAAGAGATAGATCATTTCTAATCATCCGGTCAGGAGGAGTGAAAGCGAATCCTGTTATGAATTAAATTTGATAAACAATACTAGATAAACATGGTTTAACAAACACCCTGAAGTCATTAGTAACCTAGTCTAATGAATGTTGTTTTAATATTGATAAATTCTAAATCGATTCTTCAGAATCCAAACTACTTGTTAATTACTTTTACTTTTAATTTAGTGACAATTGCATCGCAACAACTCGGTTGCAACCCCGTACATTTACTTATTTGTTTAGATTAACATACATTCACTAAATACTCTTGATTGCACGGTCCTCTTGGTTCGATGCGATCTTACTGTATCTATACTCTACGCGACATGGTACACTGCCTGGTTGTGTGATAATCTATCTGCGGTATTTCTTGGAATAAATTTAATAACTAGATTTCACACATCAATGATCACCTTGTGAGATTGTCTAGTCGTGTACATTCTACATATCGAGATTTAAGAGCATGCATATGTGAATCATCTTAGTTTTATAAATAGATATTCTATTTATGCTTTTCTCGGAAATAAGTTACACATTTTTAAAATCTAACTTCTTATACTATTTTTGTTCCTCCCCAAACTCATCATTTATATAAACCTTTTATGAGAATCAAATAGGAATTATATACTAGTTTTGCTTGATGACAAACAAAGTCTAAGTGTGAGATACTTGAAGACGCGTAAAAAATCATGTTTTTTGTTGGTGCATTTCTTGTGACAAAAGCATTGTAATCGTTAACTTTAGTTCTGTATGTGTATATGTGTAAGATCGTATGAACTAAGGTAGGTACGAACTTAGGAAGGACATACGAACTTAAGTAAGTTCGTATGGGCTTCAGGTTGGAAAAGTTCGTAGAGCCCAAGCCCATACGAACTTGGACTCTTTATATACACAAGTCCGTATGTAAATCGGATGAGTTGTTAGTTTGTGAACTTAGTCTTTAGAGTTTAGTGCAAATTCGCAGAAACTAAAAGAGAGAGTTCTTGTCTTAGGTTGAATGTAATCAATCGTTATAGTCAATAAAGACGCATTTTAATTGTGATCTTTAAGTATTCGTGTTTACTCGTTTATTTGTTTTCTTGAAGATTCCGCACTCAATTAAGCTTATAACCTCGTTGATCCAGATCAGGAACCTACATTTTTACGCATGTTATCTTCTCTATTTTACCCCAATAATTGACATACTAGTGAAAATACAACATTTATATATCTTATTTCTTTAATGGGGTTAAAATATATACGATGCTTCAAGAGTTGTTAAAAACAGGTAAAAATAAGTACAATAAAGCAAAAACGATAAAGAAAATTCGCTCGCATTTTACGTATTTGATGAATTTTGAGAAATTACTCTTAATCAATATTAAATTGTCAATCAGGATATTATGATCACGTGGGTTTAACACTCCCTAAAAATGGATAAGGAACAAAGAAGTTATGACCAAAACAAGAAATTTCCTAATTGAAAATCACATATACGAGCAAAAAACACAAAAATCCGGAGGTTTGCACCCATATATAGGCAACCGTATATGGTCCATGACCATGACCATATACGGCCTTGGACCAACCGTATATGGCCTGGTCAAGCCGTATACGGTTGTGGCACACGTGTATACGACTCGTCGCACCTATATTTCGTTAAAAGCTTGCATTTTTATTCGGGAGTGTCCATACGGGTGTACTTTGGATCTTTTCCAAAACAAGTTAACACTAAATATGGAGGGACCATTCATATTATAAATACAAGGCTCAAACTTCAATTCTAATCATGCAATTTTCATTCTTCTTTCATACTTACACCTAAAACTTTCTTTCTCTCTCAAGTTAGTTTATAATTTATTAGTTAGTTAGAATTAGTGGAAAGTTATTGTAATAACTTGGAGTACGTTTGGAGTTCCACTCGTACTCTAAGACTGTTTCTACTCGTCTTATTTTATGATGATTTGTATAATTTCTCTATCTATTTAATTAAAATGCATTTTGTTGTTATTTTTGTTATGCTGGGGCAATCACATATATACCCAACTTAAGTTGGGTAATTACATATTTTCCCAAAGATGCTTTAAAATTATTATACATTATGCATTAAACACTTGTGTTTTGGGGATGTAGTTTGCTTAATAAATTTGGGATGATGTTAAAATATGTGATGATGTTAAAATAACATTTAAATGGAAACTCGGTGGTTTGAATCCGCTTTCTATCTTTGATTTAAAACCTTATTATCAACTATCACATTTAAACCAATAAACGTGATTAAAACCTTTTTTTATTAAGACATTGATAAAAGGTAATTAATTATCTGTCTCAAAACTAGCGTCAGTAAATAGCCATGGAAATATTGTTAAGCAGTTGAGTACATTGTGAATTACTATAGGACGCTTTTGAACATGGTCAATGTTTGAAGTTGTGAAAACACTAAAAGTAGAGTACATGGTGTATTAGTAAGGGATTTATTGGGATGTTTTAAGTAAGGGCTGGTTTAAGTCATAAATTAAATTTTAAAATTGCTAAAATACAAATCAGTTTATAAATCCAAAAAGGAAGACGAAGAATCATTAAGTGTTCTAGTTTGACTATTACCTTTAGATTTTATCAAAGCCATTTTAAGAAAATAATTCAAAACCTAAACCAACTTTTGTCCTTAAATGATTATTAGATTAAATATTTCGTGGTGTTAATGAAGTAAAAATTAGTTCCTGGTGACATGCTAATTGAGAAATCCATTAGTAGGGGAATCTAGTTTTTACACCACAAGTATTAAAGATAATAAAATGTAAACCTTTTGAAAGACGTTTCCATACCCAAACTAAACATCGTCCCATAATTAGGCTAACGAACTCACAATAAACACCGCCTCTATCTTAACTGTTTACAAGCTTTACTTTATTTCGCTTTTATTTACTTGCTTAAATTAGAAAATCCAAAAATCAAACTCCCCCACTATTTTACATAAACACTCACTAGATAGATATGATTGTCTGAAATGCCTCCTTGGTGTTCCAATTTAGTCAGTTTCAGAAATGACCCTAGGTTATGCCTACCACTTGCTCACCCTTAGGTTTATAAATAGTAGATAATTTAGGTCCCATCAATCTATATATATAAAACTCTTTCTCGTGATCGACACCCCGACGCCGGCATTGCAGTCGTCCACCAACGACGCTATTGCTCCGAAAGGAACTGACCACGAGCGTCGCATCAGTCATGAACATGGTACCTCTCAACCTTTTCAACTCTTTAAAATGGGTCTTCATCAACATGATCTCCAGTCGTTAATTTCCTCAATAACTCTTCCATCAACTCTTCATGGTCATCAACTACATCAAATTAAAGTGAACTATCTATGTGATTCTTCCCCTTAATAATACTCAACTTTGGTTGTGCAGGTTGCTTTGGCAACTTTTTGGCCTTTTTTCTTGTCCTCAACTCAAAAAACTCATCCTCTCCCTCAAAGAGATGATCCACAGAAGCAGTATCACTTTGACTATCACTACCGTCACCCTCATTACCAAAGAAGTCATTTTCCTTATCACTACCATTTTCTTGAACTTGATTTTCTCCAACATTCTCTTCATGAACATTTTCTTGTTTTACCTGATCATCTCGAACATTCTCTTCATGAACATCTTATTGTTCAACCTTATTACGATCAACCTCATTTTCTTTAACTTCCATGTCTCTAACTTTATTATGTTCAACCTCTTCATCTTCACCACATTATGCGCAAGAGGGTTCTCATCAACATTATTCTCTTCAACCTCCATCTCATAGGCCTCACTATGTTCACCCTTATTTTCTTCAACCTCCATATCATCTAACTCAATCTCTTCAGCCTCATTATTTTCTTCAATTGCATTGGTATTAGGAACCACATTCCCTTCAAGTACCTTCTATTGACCAACCTCTATCAACTCACCGTTATCATCTATCTTTAACATATGCCTACTTCTATCATCACCACAGTAGTCCAAGTAAATGTAAACCTTACCATAACCGTAACTGACATCAAATAAGATATCTATTCATGATTATCTTGTAGCCTAAAGACACCATCACTAACTAACTTGCCCGGTAAAGAGAAGTATATACCCATAACTGGTTCCCAGTTTCTGTTGGGAAAAACAATGATCAAAACCATTAATCTGATGTATCAAAACTATAAGTCTGTAATTTACTTAGTGTAACATATATTAGTCTAAATGTTGAGTCTGTATAATCAGAGTCTGTAATATACAGACTGAGATTATCTCAGACTCAGACTGAACAGAACATGATCTAACAGACTGAGGTCTCACAAATTGAAGAATAAAGATCACAGACTAATCATACAGACTGAAGAATGCCTTTCAGGAAAATTGGTTATTATCCAATGAACTACTTAAAAGCATTGACAAAAGGAAACATCTTTTTGTAAAGTTCTCAACTGATTAAACGGCATTCAGAAATTAAAGGACAACAAAGCATGTGCTTAAAAGTACTTTTGTAGTTTACTTTTAAAACCTTGTACTTAGTGATTGGACACTTCAGAAGCTTCGATCAAGACAATATAGAAATCTGTATTTCTATGCACGCTCAAGTTTATTCAAGTTGTCTATAAATACTTAGTTCAATCTGAGTATTAAAAATGTATGTGAAAAACAATCAACAATTGTTTTTTATTCTTAGTGAATTGCATTGTATTACTTAGAGCAATAGAGAGAAAACTCTTAGTGATTTTCTATAACTATTCTCTGAAGTCTGAATTAGACAAATTAGCTAAATGCGTTTGTATTAATTCATACACTGTACACACTTGAATTTTTGAATAAAATACTTTACATTTAATTCAAAATTCTGTTTTAGTTTAATTTTGTTTCTGCCAAAATTAATCAAATTGCTTAAAGCTTTAAATTTATTATCTTGTGAATTATATTCTGGAATCATTAAGACCTAACAGTTTCCTTTTCTAGAAAATCGTACATCTCTTGATAGTCCAGCTTAGCAACAAATATGGGTACTACCAAATCATTTTCATAGCGAAACGGGAGGAATATAAACACCCCATCAAAATGCACATCAAACACGAAAAACAAGAGGGGTTCCTGCCATTCTACAAATAAAACCCAAGATAAGTTAATTTTAACATGCAATAACTTTGATTATTTGATGATGTCATGTAATCAATTTTTTTTTTGCAAATTCGTCACAAATCCCTAAATTTTTGAATACGTGTTTACTTGTAAACTTTGACATTGATGTTAAATCACTTTAACACTAGAGACAACCGATTACTACATTTTTTACTTCATCAACCTTCAAACTAAAACTCTTTACCAAAATGTACAAAAAAAAAACTATAAAATTTTTAACACATGATATAAACATGATCTTAGATCAATTTAACACTGCCAACAACTAGTTACATCATTTTTAACTTCATCAAATTTTTAAGTAAAACCCTTTGCCAAAATCCACAAAAAGAACCCTAAGTTTTTGTGAAACTTAAAAAATGACATGCCTAGATACACATTAAGATGACCAAATCTACCTGAAATCGAGAAACAATCGGTGAGGAAATCATGATTTTCTGAACATGATTATGGAAAGTTTTTGTCCAGTATCAAAAGTACTAAAGTTCACGAGAGTATTGAATGAGAGCAAAAAGCCCTAATTTGTCTTTATAAGGGTAAGGCTAATAAATGATGTAGTGGTAAATAATGTATCAAACTTTTATTTGACGTGGCATTACCTAGCAACGCACTCAAACAACCTTAAGCCGCGTAAGTAATGAGTAACTTATAACCATTATTTCTGGTTAATGACTATACAACATGATCGATTAGTAACTTCAATTCATACTATAAAATATTTTAAAAGATTTCATGACGATTTTAATACAATTATCGATTAACTTTAACTCTAATTATTTGTGGGAATATGTTAAGTAATGTGCTAGGTAATATTAGAAACATATATTTTAGTTGCATTAATGTTAATATTAATATTTTTATTAAAACAAAGACAGATTAGAAATAATATTATTTTTTCTTCTAGTTATAATGAAATATACATATGACTGACTTATAAAGCGAGAGTTTGAATTGTCACTTTACTAGTTGTTAATGTTGGTTTCCTTAAAGTTCACTCAATTGTAAACTTTATTCATATGTTTGTGTATGAAATCATCCATCAATTTTATACTCAATCTCTGTATCGAAAAGAGGAATTGTTCCGTTCAGGTTCGGAACTAGGAAAATAACTAGAGGCTAACATATATATAAATATATATATATGTGTATATTATTATTTTTCATTTTTAAATAGTAAAATCCATAAATTATCATTAATATTTTTAAAAGATATTATTTTTTATGTAATTTAATTTTTTTTTTAAAACAACTGTCGTGTTAAGTCCAGGGCCGGTCCAAGCCAATTTGAGGTCCGGAGCGAGATTGTAGAAGAGAGCAGCACCTCTCTACAAAAAGGCAAATGGCCTAGTCTAATATACTATACATATGAAATTTGAGGCCCTTTTTGAAGTGAAGCCCAGGGCAATCACTAATCCCGCCCGCTCTCAGAACCGGCCATGATGTTAACCCCCTTTTATTTATGTCCCTGGTTCCATCGTAAGGGCTCTTTACATTCATGTGCACATGCATGTTGAAATATACGTACTCTATGCGGATCGGTTGTTTGTTTGACCATTTTTATGTTTTTCTTTAACCAAAATAAAACTCAACCGCGCGTCGAGAAATAAAATTATGAGGTTTTCTTTTGGCGGGAAAACGGTATACTTTGACGTAGCTAGTTTCTTTCGTGGAGGATGAAAGCGCAGAATTCTCAGTCAGTATTTTATTTAGGATTTCATAATGATTTAGTTATGATAATTGTTTTGTTTGGATATATATGTAATTTTAAAAGTTTTGAAGGAATACCTGTGTAATTAATTCCATGTTTTATTATTACGATGATGAAAGAATTATTTTTCGTGCGGTGACTATTGAAAGAGATTTTCAATATTGCATCTCAATTCTAAATTGTAACTTTTAAGAGTAAATTTTATGATTGATCGTAGTTTACACGAATTTATAAATTTGTGTATTAATTTAAAAAGTTTACATTTGTCTCGTAAATTAGGAGTGTTCGATATTTAATTTGAAATTATTTCGTTCGAATACCGAACCGAATAAAAATAAAAGAAAAACCAAACCGATTATTCGACTTTCGGCTTTAAATTTTTTGAATTAGGTTAAACCGAAAATCGAATTCGAAACCAAATTCAATTAATAATATACTAAATTTGGCGCTTGGTTTGTATTTAGTGCGACATTTCTATTCCTGCTATATATTCCCATTCAGATTGGAAGTCTTGGTTTGATAGTCTCCAATTATCAAGTGATGGGAAATCTCGGTTACAAGTGATCGCTGCAACAATATGGTGGACTCTCTAGAAGTATAGGAATTTTGTCATATATGACTCTCAGCGCATGAGGAAATGTGATTTATTTGATAATATTCGTCTTTGTTCTTTTTCTTAGTTAAATTGTAAAGGTTCTAAATGTTCAATTTGGCCTCATTAGCTTAAAAAACCATTGTAATTTTTCTCTAGCTCCTTGCTAGTTTGAATAATAGTCTAAATGTCGTTCCAAAAAAAATAAAAATAATATACTAAATTATTAATATATGTAGTATATATGAGATATTTAAATTTCCTAACAAAAGTCTATTCACATTCCAACCCCATATTAACTTCACGTTTTTCATTTTCCACATTAGTGAGACCTAACATGCTAACAATTACAAGCCAATAACGATCTTTTATGGTTATTTTGGTTATATTTTGAATTTTTTCGGTTTTTCGGGTTTAACCGAAACCGAAACGAATTCAAATTCGATTTTCGGTTTCAGTTTCGGTTCGGTTTACAAATCTGAATTCGATTTTCGGTTTGGTTCTCAGATATTTCAAAATCAAATAACCTGAACTAATAAACTGAGGAAACCGTAATCCGAACCGATGAACACCCCTATGGTAAATGGTCCATCGATCACTTGAAATGACTAAAATACCCTTAATCTCTTCATTATTTTTATTTTTAGAAACAATGATAAAAAATTGATCAATGGTATTTTAATTATTTCAGGTGTCGGAGAAATTATTTATGAGATAAAAACAAATTTTTTAGATTGGTACGTAAAAAAAGTGAGGATTGATTTTTATATATTTGTGTAAACGACGGGACCATGTACGGATTTTCACTTTTCTAATTATTTTTCTATGTCTATAACTTTTAGGGATAATTATAAGTTATAACAATCAAATGGTTTTCTTTGACTATAGTCTATAACTTTTATATATAATTATAATAGCCAGATGTATTATAAAGTGGCAACCTATGGACATACATTCACGTAACATGACAATTATTATTACAAAAAGTGCACAAGTTTATGATGGTCAAAGAGTGTCCCTTACCTTTCTATTGAAGGAAAGTTTCTCTCTAGATGTATATAGACAAAAAGCTAAACTTTTTGAAAAATCCCAAGTAATACTCCTAACATAACTTGTAGTTAACATAAAAGCCTTTAGATCATGTTAAAATAGCAATTTTCTATGAATCATCATCTAAACAATAACTTATACACCTCTTTCACTTGCTAACATTTAAGAACACAACGTTGCTAACATTTCTTATTTCTATGGCTTTGGCTTTAGATGGTAGAACCTTTAGGTTTCTTGAAGTAAAGTTTTTTAGATGAATTGAGTGGTATTTTTGTCACTCACAAATGCACCATTTAGTTGGAGATATAAATCCTAAATTAACCAACAGCCTTTTAAATTGGTTTAACCAACAGCCTATAAAGAATTCATGACCTTTTCAAGAATAATTGAGATTAAAGAGCTTTAAGATGCAAGAGGACACCAACCCACAACCTTAATCAAGATCTACTAAGAATTAAACTAGCATCAGATCCACAATGCAAGCTGGTTCGATAATGAGTTGCTGGCAAGATATTCAAGGAAAAATTGACAAAATGTATAACAAACTGAAACGAATAACTTTTTTAATACGAGTCAAGACTTGTCAAACCAAGCAGGTTGACCCTTATTAGGTTTGTTAAACATTAGATGAAAAAAGTATCTCAGAAACTTATAAGCGATAAAAACATACTTCACGCAAATTCCTGGTCCTTTAGCTAAACTTTTTGAGTTGGAACAATTTGAAATGCAACTCATATCTTTAAAGCATGATTTTTGGGTTTATACTACATAGTAATAGGCTAGAGCACTAACATAAGGCAACAGTTGGTAACTAGACATTCCAAAATTCATTCTGATGTCTGCTCAGTTAACTAAATCGACATAAATTCAAATTCACTTAAACAAAAGGGTTTATAACAGATTAAGCATCATCATCCTGCTACATAAACTCATTGCTCTACTAACTTTCCATCAAACAAAAAAGTAAAGATCACAAAATTGTAATAGGAACCCAATTAAGCACAAGCAACAATATCTCCCTTCTCCTCTCAGCTACAAACTGCAACACATGTTAAAAAGAGATTCAAAATTAATTATTTGATATATGCATTGAGAGCCTGGTACGGATTTCTGAATACATTCTCTAAACAAAAAAATCAGAACAAAGAAAAAAATAAAGGGGTTGTCATTTGTGTTTTTGTTTTATGCATACTGTATGCAAGTATGAAGCAAAGCCCATGTATGAAAACAACTGGCACCATGAATATATTATGGACATGCCACCATATATCAGTGTAAAGAGATCATAGATTCATAGGTAGACCTCATTTAACAGAACCATTTTATCAAAGATTGAATACATGATTGCAAGTCTATAAACCATTGGGTTTTCAAGTTACTCTCAAAATCACCAACTGGTTACTGTCATCTATAGGATAAAAATATCTTGCTTTACAATCAACACCTAAGCTTAGAATAGTGGCTTTCCTGTACCAAATGAATCCACCAATATAAGGATATAACCATATAGCCTTTCTGAAGTCTTTGTTAGTAAAATATCTAAAATAGTGTTCTGATGCCAAATAATTTATTTCAAAAGCACATATGTCATACAATCTCACAGAGAACTCATAAAGTAGAAAATTTTAGTCTTAAACTCCATCATTTACTAAGAAAAGTGATTGGATCTTATAAGAAGAAACGGTAAGTATCTAAAAAGAGAATTCTTTGGGTATTTTGGCAAATGATAAGAAAGCTGTTCATTTACTGGGATTGCCTAGTCATAACTGGCTATGGCTTCAAAAGTGTGTTCAACATAAACACCACCACAACTGCTAAATAAAAGTGCTTATTTTCACTCAAATAAGCAAAAGTACAGTAGGTATCCAAACACTTCCGAGTGTTTTTTGGCTTTAAATAAATTAAAATCTCAACAACACTTTTGGGAGCAAGTGTTCAATATTAGATACACAGTAGCAGAATCCAACCATGTAGGATTGCACATCCTAGCACATTCTTTAATACATAATCTATTTCACCAAAAGGCTTCATGTAATACTAATAACAAAAAGGCTTCATGTACTACTAGAATTTCACCCAAGATACACTCAATGCAGATTATAACGTGAACAAAAATATTTACATCTTATCATACAGTACATAACCAACAACACATTAATTCAAATTCAAGGACAAAATTGAGTAGCAAAGGGTTCACAATCAGACAAAAGATATTACCTTAGATGTTGCTTGGGTACATGAACACCCTAACTCTAGCTCCCTAGAAACAAATCAACAAATATTTATATATAAAAAAAAATCTACAATCGAACAAAAACAAAACGCTATAAATTTTATTCATAATGACATAATTACCATGGATTTAGGAGGAAGATTAGTGGTAAACTTAGCCCTAACAATACCGGTGTTACCATGAGGCCTAGTAATTTTCCCCCAAATACACCTGTAATGTGATCCATTCCTTTTCACTTTAGCCTTGTAAATATACGCCATACGTTTCCCTTGGTACCATGATACTTCTTCCTTTGTGTTCACTCCTTCAATTTGAACCAATGATATGTTTGGATACTGGTTTGACTTTGACCTAATCAATTAAATCATAATCATTCAATTTCAATGCTAATGAAATGCATACATATAGATACAGACATACATACACTCATACACATACACAGGTAAACATAATAAGTACATATAATACACATGCACAGATATATACAGACATATATAATGCATCATGAATCAAATTTTACCTCTTGTAACCGAGAACAGTTCCTCTGGTGTAGAGTCTGAAATGAAATTAAATAAATATTAGTAAAAAAATTAAGATCGTGCTAATTATGATGATTGAGGAAATTAGGGTTTTGAGGTGTACCTGACACGTTCTCCTTGGCGTCCTTTCACCATTTTCGCTGCAACAGATGACTGCGCTGAAGAAGAAGACGAAGATTGTAAACCCTAGTTTTATGCTTGTTAGGTTTGTTGATATATGGATGGATGGATGGATCATGGATGGATGGATGGTTGTTTAGATGGGCTTTATTTACTTGGTATGGCATGTTGATAAATGGGCTAAAGGGTTGTATGGCCCAAATAGAAATGATAGAAACGTATTCACACCCCTTTAGTACAAATCAACTAGTATCTAAATTCACTTTTAGTTTTATTTAGGAAAATTCACATAAATACCTTAAAGAAATATCGATTGAATTTATACCCTAAAAGAATTTTAAATTGTAAAAAATTACTCTTCACACGCAAATCGTAAATTGCGGTTAGCATGGCCATGATTGCGGGTTGCGTGTCCGGGCTCGTGGTCGTGCAACCCACAAATTTATGGGTTACTAATTGCAGGTTACGTGTTTAGAAGGTCATTCTTTTTTGTAAACTTTGAAATGTCACATCTTTTCACTCGTAACTCGAATTAAGTTACCAATTTTTTTAAGTTGTTCATTGAACCTCAATCAATTTTTGATAAAAGTTACAAAATAAATAAATAAAATAAAATAAGTCAACTACTGGTCCGACCGATCTGGTTCAAAACCCTGATAAAACTTTTGTCTTATAGGAATTTTAGAAGTATTAGATTTGAAGACAAACACAACTACAAAATACCAAGATAATAACAAAGCAAAGTTTGTACCCGTAAAACATGATTAATCTGGAAAAACAGAAACCATCCTTTAATTTCTTTGCCTCTTCATGCCACTTGCTTACATTCTGATTCCTCACCCTCCATAGACCTTGAATATGTACATAACAAGTTATGTTTTAGTGTAAGCATCCAACCATTTTTTGTTAGAATCAATTCCGGTGTCTATGTTTTATGAAAATAAGGGAGACACCAGCATGCAAACGAGTTTGGAGTCGCCTATAACACGTATACTCATGTCTTAACAATCCTCATGTAACCATGCATATAAATTTTCACAAATATAACATTTGTAGTTTTAACATGAAAACCAACACAAACAAAAGAAAACGTCATTATGAATCATCATTGCCCCATGTCTTGACTTCACCAACTCCGTCTAAAGACCATCTGCATGCCGAAGAGAATGAGCTAGTGATATGATATGGTTTCATTATTGAGCTTTCCGAAGTCTTAACAATATCATAAGTTCTGGATTCATAGACAACAAGTGCATATGCTTATAGAATAGATGTATGGGGATTGCAATAGCAAATAGATGTCATCCTATACAAATAAAAATCAATAAATGATATCGAATAAATACATGCAAATATGTTGTTGCCACTTGCAAGACCATTTACGCTGATTCATACAAAGAAGCCAGTGTCATATTCCAACTTCCCCATGAAGTGGTTATTCTTAAACAAGTTAGAAATCCCACTTGTTTTCTATCTATAACCACAATGAGAATCGATATAAATAAAAGATAAATCATTTAAAAAAAGAGGTCCCCTTTGGCCAATGTCAATGACTTCCTCCACCCGTCGTGTCACTCCTTTTGACGGCTTTCTGTCTCGCCTCATTGCATATCTTGAGATCTTGAACTTCTGTCAAAACATAACACAGTTAAAATATGAATCTTGTTATAGCAAATCAGTTACCAAAAAAGAGGATCATAACAGAAAATCATATCAAAACTACTCCACTAAACTAGATGTCAAAACATGCATAGGAGCAAAAAAGTTTGGAATAAAACATTATATACTACTGCAGTTAACAAGTTAGAAGCAGCATACATGTTTTTAAAATTTAGCACAAATTATCAATCAGTATTAACAAATACATTCAAACAACTACAACAGTAATACATATGCACACCTTTCTGGCAAGCTTTCCAATTTCTCTTCGAATTAACAAGGCAGTCCTACAAAAAATACACAGGAAAACTGAAAGTAAATGTAAAATTAAACAACATTTTATTATATTTTTGTTGGTGTTGTTAGGTAAGCACCTACCCACCTGTAATAATATATAGAGAGAAGAACATTGTTGGAGTTGCTTCACGTTGTCATCATCTTCATCTGCATCGCTTTTATGAACCATTGCCGTTGTGTTCGCTTGTGGGTCCATTTTTTAACATCCATCAGTAATCCCCTTCAGCAATAATTTCAGATAAGAGGGAATGATATCAGAAGAGGTACCAACCTACTGATACGCATACACATACATGTAAGATATGCATGACATCAAAATTTTAATTGAAAAAAGGTAGAACGCATAAAAATAAGAATTGGCATTGGTGTTAGCTGCAGATTATATTTACCCTAATGATAAACCATAAAATTTCACATTCTATAATCATAATTTCTGGTTGTGAATTTATAAATCGATAAGCATCTGACCTTAAAGGTAACTTTATCATTGTGGAAAGAGCTAGAAAGCAGAGCAAAATCCAAAGATGTGTTTTAGTATAAGGTCTATAATCCAGGATAATATGACGACAACTTCTTGGCTTTCAAATGCTTAGTTCTCTAAAACGTATATCGGCTCGCTATGAACTTACTGCTTGCTCCTCAGCATTGATTTTATATATGATAAATAATCAAGAAAACTAATTACTTTGGTTGTTTATCTGCAATTTAACTTATTTCACATCTAGGTAGTCCAATGTATGGAGTATTTACTTTATATTATTTGGGATCTAAATTTAGGCTTCTACTACATAATCTTAATTGAAACTTAAGAAGCGAGAAACAATGTAAACAAATGAATGACTGACGAAATTTGATTTACATACGTAACTTGTTTAAATGCATAACTTAATGAAATCAACTTAGACTCATGCCCAAAGAATTGTTAGTGGCAGTGTTGTAAAACCTTCATTCAATAATATTATTACATACTTTGATGTTTCGTATTAACCATACTTTTGTTGTATAGGAGTAATTAGTAACGAACTACTCGACCCAACCCGACCATATACACATATTTAACTCGTTCATTCTGCCACCTTTACTAAGTTAAGGACCCACATGATTTTATATCCTATATCCGCCACTGCACATGAGGTATCTAAATTTCAACTGGGCACAATGCTCTTGGTGTAAGCTATTATGGGTATATTTACCTTTTTTTATGGTATTAAGTCATGTATGGGTACAATAATGGTTGTAAAAGTTGGCCGACTAGTTTCTCATTTGGGGTTGGCCGACTCGACTTGGTCCAAGTCGGTCAATGAAAGTCAACAACGGTCAACGGGTCAAAATCAGTCAAAGTAGGATTTAATCGGGGATTAGTCGGATTTATTCGGTCAAAGTCAAAGTCGACTTAATGTTTCTAGACAATTATGTTTAAGTTTATGTTTCTCTTCTATATTTACACATATGATTTTGAAATTTATAATTTATATGTAAAAAGTCAAGAAAAGTCAAATCCGACTAGTCCCCAACATGGCCTACTAGTCCCCACAAGGTCCTGACTGACTAGTCCCCGACTAACGACTTTTACAACCTTGGGTATAAATGACTGTATGGATATGGAATGGCAGGGTTGCAAAGTCCGCCTAGGCGGCCGATTAATCGCTAATCGGCCATATGCCGATGCGATTAGGGAACACGAGTGCAAAGACCAAATGTTGAACAACCAGATTGAATACCAACTAAGAATCAAGTTACAACCCGCACAAAAAAGCTACGATCAAAAGAAAAACTTAGAGCCATGAGTAAAATGAACAGTGAATCAAGAAAATTACAACACACTCACAAAAAGTTAATAGAAACATGTACAAGTTTCTGTTATAATGAACACTGAATCAAACAATATTCAACTATAAAAACAAGTAAAAGGCCAATATTCAATTAAGCCTACAAAGTCAACACACTAAAAAAATTCACAAATATCTTCAATGGGGTAAACCGTGAACCAAATCCAAAATTTAACATGTCTTAAACATTCATTGAATCAAGTAATGGGGATGTAAAAAAACCCTTAATTCTATATAGAGATTTATAAGTATCACTCTCATGACATTACAAATAACAGACTGTGATGTAACAACGAAGCTATAGACAAAATGCAAAGTATCATTATATATTTTATTAAGGCAACAAAATGTTTGATAAAAACTATTTCCATGGTTGCAAACACAACACTCCTACATGATTCAAAACGACTTATTAAAAAAAATGGTCATTATAATGCGTTTGAACTTGCGTTGAAAGTGGAGTGATTTGTGGTTTGGCTTCAGTTAACTTGTGGAATCAGTTATCCAGAACACGTCTATGTGGGCGGTTGTTGAACCTATATCATAACATTAATGTCATTTTGCTAAAAAAAACCCCACAAATCGAAAACCTAGAAATCATACTTGGAAAAAGTATAAGTTATATAAGCTCCACGTAACAATCCATGCAGTTTGCTGCCCTGATAATTTTCCCTTAATTAATATTATTAATATTATTATTATTATAGGTTTGTTATTGTTCATTTTAAAATTATACGGGTGTTTGTCTTAGCTTATTCATTCATTTGCTTGTCATTACTCAAAAAGCCACTGATTAGCTTAACACATACAAAATTTATTTTAATATTGACAATTAAATTGATACTACAATCAAATATTAACGCAGTGTTTCAATTAAGTTATGATTACATCTTATGAGATAAGCTTAAGCTAAACATTTACAATAAGCTCTAATAATACCAAGGTTGAAAAAGTCGCTAGTCAGAGATTAGACGGGGACTAGTCGAATTTGACTTTTTTTTTACTTCAATAAATTTCAAAATTTTATGTGTATATATAGAAGAGAACCATAAACATAAATAAATAATCAAGAACAAGTAACATGTAACCATCAATAACCAATAATCAAGAACAAGTAACATGTAACCATCAATAACCAATAATCAAGAACAAGTAACATGTAACAAGGGCTAAATAAACCCAACATAAATAACAGGAAGTCAGGAACAAGCATTTTGATCATGTAACATGTAACAATCAATAATCCCATAACAAGGGCTAAACAATCAATAATCAAAGTGACAGGAACATAAATAAAGGAAGTGCCAGGAACAATCAATAAACATGTTTGTTTACCCAACATAAAAATATGTCACATGTAACAATCAATAATCCACAACATAAATAAACAAACAAAACTAATCCCAGAACAATTTGGATCTTTTGATTATGACAAGAAAGAAGTACCAGCATGATTAATTCATTATACTAATAAAAAAAACAAAATAACGATCAAAATCAAATTCGAAATTAAAGAATGAACAATTGAACATAATCAAAAATCGAAATTAAAAACGAAAGCGAACCTTAAAGAAACCCAGATACGTGCGTGTGCTCGATTTTGAGAAACCCAGAAAGCCAATCGTTATTCTGCGCGTGTGTGCGTGATTTTGATAAACCCAGATACCCTGTGCGTGTATAAAAGAGCGGCCTAAATGTGTTCTAAACCCCTAATTTTAATTTTAATTAGTATTAAAAATAAAAATCTTGACCGACTTTTACTGGGATCGAATTTGACGGACTTTATTAAAAAAATTAATTTTTTATTTATTTATTTGATTTCATGTTTACGTTTCTCTTCTATATTTATATATATAAAATTTTAAAATTTATTATTTATATATAAAAAAATTAAAAAAGATTTAAAAAAATAAAAAAAGATTAAAAAAGTCAAATTCGACTAATCCCCAACTAGTCCCTCACTTGATCGACTAATCCCTACAAAGTCTTGATCAACTAGTCTATGACTAGCAACTTTTACAAACCTTAGTCTCATTGTTGCAGTAATGCAATTTCACGTCCTTTTCTCAAACTCATTAGTTCATCGTTATTGATGGAGACATTTTTTAGTTTTGTAATTTTGAACATTACTTGATAATTAACTTATCCACATTATTTATTGAAATTCTCCTCTAATTATTTAGATTTTTTCAATTGAAACGATCAAGTTTTCCACTTCACATCTTTATTACCTAATATTTTATGACATTAATTAACACTATATATGTTAAACAATTAAAAAACTAATTACTTTGGTTGAAAACTCGTTCACTATGTCACCCTTACTAAGTTTAGGACCCACGTGATTTTGTATCCTAGATCCGCCACTACACATGTGGTATCTAGATTTCACTTGGGCACAATGCCTTGACGTAAGGTTACAACAAAAAGAGTTTATTTATTAGTAACCAATTTATTTGTTTGTATGTTATGTTGAGATTGAAGTCGTATGTTTTCTTAGAACCTTTCCTTTTTACATATAAGTTCATTTGATTTTGCTTATTTAGTAATCATATAACAATACCGCAACACAAATCTAATTATTTCAAGAACTTTGATACACAATTACACACATTTTACATGTATAGATATTATATGACCTAAATATACTTACAGTTGAAACAAAACTATACAATTAACACAGCCGTATACAAAGCATAAATTTTCTAATTTGTAAAAGCGTAAATATAGAAATTAGATGCTTACTGAAGACAAATATTAACAATCGACGAACATATAGACACATAGAGCTAAAATGAACAAAATTAAAACCCTAGTTTATCAATGCTACAATATATTTTATATATATGTATATTATATTTATAATGTATAATTCTGATAGATAGATATAGATACAAAGAAAATGACAGTTTAATTGAACGAGAGAGAAGGAAAAAGGTTAAAACTTGATAACTGAGATAACGCCCAAATTGAACTACTATTGCAACAAATTCATAAATTGTAGCGATGAAATGCATTATCTATAACCCTTATCAAGCATTTACCATTTTTAACTTAAAAATTAATAAAAAGAGAGGGAAAAAACCTATTATGTCCTTAAAAGTCAAATTAAGAAGATTGGAATGATTATATTGCTAAATTGGGTAATGAATCGGGTATTTAATGTGAATTAAGAAAAATCAACTTAAGAAAATTAAAAAAAAAAAAAAAAAAACGTTTTTGTTAGAAATGTGAATTAAAACGTATATTTCGATTCAATTTTTCGACGGTTATTCACTATTTTCTTACAGGGTTTCCGTCACATCGTGCGAGTTACCAGCTAGTATGTAAATATTGGACCAGAAATTGGGTCTATTGAGCTTAACCTTATTGGGCCTCATTCAAATTAATTTTTAGCCTCATTCGTCAGTAATGGTTTCCGACCGTAAGAAGAACCTCTCTCACACACACTTAAAAGTTCAATTCGAAACCCTAATCTTTTAAATTTATGATCTTCCCCGAATTAGGATAAATAAATTATAAGGAAATGTCGTTGAAGTCATAATATAACTCTCACTTAATTAATGACATTTCTGCATCAGATCATTTGCAACTGGACTTTTAAAATAATTCGTGTAATACAATCTAATTTATTAAGCTCTGCAAATTATTATAATCCTTTTTGCTACCACTTTCGAATCAAATGGTTAGAAAAGTGTAGTCCTTTTTAAGGGTATTTTGGGGGTGTAGTTCAGAAATGATTACATTAAACTTGAAGGAATGAGTTATAACTAGGGTTAAATCCTTGGATATATTGATTTTGTTATATCGTATATTTTAGTGTAAATGAAACAATGTTTGGGAATTTTACATAGTTAGTACTAGCTTGGTTATGTTATAATTGAATCAGATATTACATGGTGTCATCTAATGGGATGGTGGTTTGGTTTCAGATTGTTTCTAACTGGTTATGCATATTACTTGATTTGTCAATTAATTTCCAATTTTCTTTTGACATTGTTGTACCACATTACAAGATTACACTGTTCTAATTTTGCTTACACTTCAGTCTATGAAATTATTCACGAAAGTGATTTTATATCATATATTTCTATATTCACCACGATCAATTCTTATCTTCTTCACTTGTTGACCATTTAGAACTTCCATCTACTTAACAAAGTTGGTAACTTATCCTGCAACTTCACTCTTCTGCTTCATCTACAATAAGCAGTGTATATTCTTTCCATCCAAACTTAGAGTGCTTACAAGACTCAATAGATCCATGTGAAACATATGCAGTGGCTGCATAATAGATGAAATTTGTTTAGACTTAAATGAAGCTCTGTGATGTTTTCCTTTTTCGTAACCAGGAGAAAATCTATCCTTGACATAAGTCATGCATGGCAAACCAGACATCAATCATCTACTTGCTTGGTTATGTTTATCTTTGAAATTGAGGTGTGAGAGCCTCTTGTGCCATAACCATTTCAAGTTATCTACTGATTGAGAATAAAACCATGTATTACTTGTAGTGGCAACATTATTTATATCATTTTAATATATATGCTCATGCCTTTTGGAAATCAACTGTGGTCTACCCATCATATCAAATACAGTTCCATATCTTTTTTTGAACAATACAACCTTTCTTCTCTTTTTCAGTTGACTAATGATGATTAGATTATGTTTTAACCCAACAACATAACCAATATTATTGAAGCTGACATTCCCATCGCTTAGATTTTCAGAATCCTTGGTATACCCTCTTGAATTATCTCCAAATGTTACAACTGGACCATATTTCTCCTTATAGGCCATTAGTAGGGACTTACATCCGGTCATTTGCCTTGAACATCCACTGTCCATGTACCAGATTCTCTTGTTTTGATTGGCATGCGTATACGTAAGAGATTAATTATTTTTGTGAACCCATCCACTGTCCAGGAGCCGTATTTGTCATGAGTTTAGTGAAATTTTGATACTTAATATGATTTGAATGTGTTTATTATTTTTAGGAACGGGTGCTAGAAGAAAATAGATGAAAATGTTGAAGAAGAGATTGAGAAAAAAGAATTGTTGTAGATTCGACGAGGCTCCATGGTTTTAGCCATAACTTCTTCACACGGACTCCGATTGAGTTGATTCAAATGTCCAAATTCTTAGAACTCAGAAGGGTACAATTTTCAGAAAATTCCAATGCTAGAAAACAGTAGTACCCTCCACTGACGGGATTTAGCCATTTAAACACAAAATCAAACCCTAATTTGGGGGTTGGCTTTTATGTTTTTCGACTTGGGGCGACTTTGGGCGATTTCCATAGCTCAAGAGAGTACTTTTCCACCATTGTAACTCAAGAATTTGAAGATCATAACATCACTAAATATTAGAATCTTCGATTGACATATTTCTCTTAGAAACAATATTTACTTCCATTTATTACAATTTTAGTCGATAAATGATTCTCAGTTGATTGCGAGAACAATATTTGAATAGGACATCTTAATTAACCTTGAATGTGTTTGAATTGAATTTAATCTAGAAGAATCTGATTAGGTTTAGTAATTATACAGGAGTAGTTTACAAGATTAAATCATAAGTTAACAAATTGAATTGAGGTGTAGTTTGTTCAATTAATTCATGTCAATATTCACGCGATGGAATTTAAAAAAAAATTGAAGAGGGAACATAATCACTATAGAAATCTATAGCTGAAGCAATAGATAACTTCAATCATCCGGTCAACAGGAGTGGAATCGAATCTTGTTCTTAATTCAATTTGAGAAAATAATATAAAATAAACTTGTTCTAATAAACACCCCGAACTCTTTGGTGAACTAATCCAAGTGATTTTCGTTTTTAATATTATATTAATTCTAAGTCGATTTCTTTATAGTCCAATTGCCTTTTAATTTACTTCTTATTTTTACTTGGTACAATTGCAAAACAACAATTCGGTTGTAAAACCCCCACATTTATTTACTTATTTCAGATTAATTATGCACTTAGTTACTTCACTCTTAATTGCACGGTTCCTTGGATCAACTCGGGCTTACAGTCGCTATACTACTACACGATAGGGTACACTGCTCAGTTGTGTAATGATCTAATTGCAGTGTTTCTTGTTATAAATTTTATTACTAGATTTTACACATCAGTGTCCTCCTAATATTCCTTTTGCTTATAGGAGCATTTGGAATTTTACTCATGTTCTGAGCTGGTTGTGATGCCCATTGGTTTAGGAGCACTCTCGGAATCATACAGTACTTTGCTTTGTATTAGTGGTACATATGTGATTTCCCACCACAATTATAACATTTCTTATTGATTTGTCTTTGTTGTGTAGCCTTGGTAACTCTTGACTAAGGGTTATTACTCTTGTTAAAATGTTGAGTGTATACAAACAGTTGTTGAACTTGAGTTGTGAGGTTATGAAGCTTGTTTGCTAAAATTTGAGTTTTAGTTAACTTTGCTCTTTATTGTTTTACCCTTGCCATGAATTGGCTAACTCTTTGGAATACTAGTATCCATAAGTTCAATTTTCTTTTGAGTCGTAGTATGTTATCTCCTAGTTTCACCAGCTTTGGATATTTCACATTGAGATGCTGATGTTGACCCAGCTTTAGGTTTGACAGTATTGCGAGCTTTGATTCTAGTATTATTGCCATCTTTGGGAACCTTAGGTACATTAAGATTTAGTTTCACAAGAGGTGAGTTATCAAGTACACGCAGAGATCCTGGATGGGTAATACATCCATTGCTTAAATTACTAAACCCTTCATCTACGGTTTCCTGAATAATCTTACTCATTATTATAAATTATCGACTTTCTACCAATGAACGTGGTTACAACTTTAATATTAAGACTTCGTGAACCTTAATACATAGTAATTAATTATCTATGTTTTGGTTTAATTACAACGTTATGTAATCATTGTAATAGTATATCGTAGATTACTTTGGAAATACTACAAGTACATCGTAACTAATATGGAAAAAACTATTTAATTATCTATGTTTTGGTTTAATTACAACGTTATGTAATCATTGTAATAGTATATCGTAAATTACTTTGGAAATACTACAAGTACATCGTAACTAATATGGAAAAACTATGAATAACATCGTGAAATACTTAAGCAATGGAACAACTATTTAATAGTTAAAATACATTGTTGACAACCATAGGTTGTTTCGAAAACATGGTCTGAGTTTTAACCTTTGTGAACACCGAAAGTAAATTACATAGTCAAAAGATTAGGGATTCCTTGGTACATTTTGAGAAAGACCGGTTTAAATCATAAATAAAGTTTTTAAAGTACTAAAATAGAAATCAGTTTATAAATGTAAAACGAAAGACCAAGAATAAGTAAGTATTCCATTTCGGTGTATCACCTTTAGATTTTATCTAAGCTATGTACAGAAAGCAAATTAAAACACTAGATTCTTAGTGTTATATTAACAGTTAAGAATGATCGAACACATAATGGGTTTGTTACTCTATTGATACGCCCAAGAATGTTCATATTTCAAGAAGGGTCACCGTTCCCGTAATTGGGCAACGCTGAGAGTTGAGCACGACCATTCCGATCAGAATCACCATGACCTAATTCCTGGTGACATGCTAATCGATTAGTAGGGAATTTAGTGTTTACACCTATAGCATTTAATATAGCTAAAAATACAAGTAATCTGAGTATCGTTTTCGTTAAATAAAACTTAACACGCATCACACCATAATATAGCTAAGGAAATCATAACAAGCACCGTCTATCAATCATCTAATTTATATTACTTTCTATTTTCTTTACTTTTTTGGTATAAACAAAAATCCAAAATTAACCATGTTCTTTATAAACCCCTCACTAGTTAGAACTCGCTTGTCTGAAATGTTTCAGTTTCAAATTCAGTTGGTTTTAAAGAACGACACATGAGTCATACTTATCACTTACTCGCCCTAGTTAGTGATTTTACGTAGTAAGTAATTTAGGATAATCGGCACTATAAATATAAAACACCCCACTGATCTTGCACCGTTCGGTCAATGTCCGACACACCAACCGACGGCGACTCACCGAGACAGACTGACAGTTCGGGCTGCATGAAAACACAAACAAATGGTCCATTTAGGCCATTACCAAACATTAGTTGATCAATGGATTCAAAATGAAGCATCATTCTATATTTTCATATTTGAAATTATTTTCAGTTAAACTTAGGTAGTCAAGATGTAGAACCATTATCCAGATAAGCAGAGTTTGAATTATAGGTGGTCATCTTCACATATCTAAGATTAAAATAATCTTAACTGCTCAGAAACCATTTGTTCGTCCCAAACTAACAACAAAAATTTGTAGGGTGGGGGGAAGGTAAATACAATCTTTTGATTTAACAAAATCATTGTTTAGATTTATATGCAAGTTTAGTAAGGACATGGATAGTAACTTTCAACTTCATTCTTTATTTGATTTTAATCAAAGAATTACAAGTTAGTTATAGTGAAATCACTAACTGTTGAATACAAATTTTACCCTCAATATCAACTAGAGAACACACTCTCAGGTGGCGACACAATAATGCTAAAATGCTGATAATATGCTCTCAAAAAAGTTAGATGTAATTCATACTTCACTTCAAAGTTAAAGTCATCTATTTATAGTTGAGCTAGTATCTTCCTGGTAGCAACTTCAGCCAATCAGAATCCTCAAAGTGTTTTCATCCTCGTTGGAGAATTCTGGACATGCTTCTTGCATGACATGGCATGTACTGCCAGACAAAATTTGTTGTTTGCACTATATGTCATGTCTGCACTGCACGCGCCTGTGCAATTGGCTGATATTGATAGAGGGAACACCATATGCACAAAAGTCCATCTTTAACATGTATATATATTTGTACAATTCTAAAGATGCAATTTGGATCAAGATCAATGTTCCGAAGTGTTTGTGTCATCATAAAATTCAAGTTTCAAAGTGTTTTACAACTATGAAGATGCCATTTAATTTAAGATGTTGTCATCATAAAATTAATTTATAAAGATCATGCCTCAACAGTTTTCAAACAAAATTTTAAGCAAAAATTGGATTTTCTTTCTCTAGAAAGTTAGAAGGGTTAAATTGCTTAGGTTTTTTTTTTTTATCTTTTTTCTTTTAATTTTTCTTATTCTTTTTACAAAATAAAAAATTTATAAATTATATAAGCTTGAAATACAATTAATAAAGGAAAAGTACTTTTCAAACATTCAATACAATAAAGATCTTTTTTAACTTTTAGCATGTGAAAACTTCTTTATAGAAGACTTAAATCATCTTGGAATTTTGAACCTTGAAGACTTGAACATTTGGTCTTGAAGATTTAAACCTCTTGAAATTTTGAACCTTACAACATTATGAACTTTTGAACTTGAACCTCTTGAACTCTTGATCATTATAACATAAACCTACTGATTTATTCAAAATAATGGAAACTTTAAGTTTGTTTTTATTATAGTAGATCCCAGTAACTTGATTAACAAATTAAATTAAGTATCTAATGTTTGATGCCAAGTCAAGAACAAATCAAATGTTATTGTTCTTAACTAAAATAACAACAATAATAAACACACAGTTTGAATGTCGAAATGAATATTATTTATCAATAATTCAATTCGTATAAACACATAGTGAGATTGATGGAATTCAAATCAATCAAAGTAAATCTCGAATAATCCTAACAAATAAGATGTCTTCAAATGAATTATAATTATCTCCATAATCTTTAAAGTCTGTAGTAGTATGAGTCTGTCATGGCTTGAGTCTACCTTCACTTGAGTCTGCCTTCATTTGAGTATGTTGTCATTTGAGCTTATCTTGATTTGAGTGTGTGTTCTGTTTGAGTCTAACTGACGTCACATAGACTCAGACTGAGCATATCACATAGGGTGAACTACACAAACTCAGACTATGCAAATATACACAAACTAAGAAAGACTTAGCCATTTTAACACTAAGGTATCTATACGCATATTTTGAACCTCTTGAACTCTTGATCATGATAACACAAACCTACTGATTGATTGAATAATGAAAACTTTAAGTTTTTTTTTATTCATTGATATATTTCTCGATTAAAATTCCCAACGATATTTTCTTCTTATCAAGAGGCTCGACGTCATCGAGATCCCGACCTTCTTCGATGTTTGACTACTTTTTCTTACTTTTGTTGCACTTTGTTGTTTTCTTTCATCTTATGCTTAAGTTTTTCTTTATCCTTTTTCTTGCTTTCTTTAATATCATGGATACCCTTGCTAAGTATGAAATGTATAATTAAACACTATGCATGTTAATTTTTACGGAGATAAGCAAATTTAAACAATCTTCTAAAAACTGTTATGTACATAAGCAAAACACTTTGAAATAAGCAATCTTAAACTTAATTTTTATGCGATATGTGGTGAATAAAACTAATAAATGTTAGTTCAAAAGTCTTTATCGTTATTTAAATTATACTCCATCGGTCTTAAATAACCAAAATTAATGATGGAAGCAAGTCAAAGAAGAAAAAGTCAACATCTGAGGGGGAGCATGAAGACGTTAAAAGAGATCATCAGAAAAAAGATGATGATGATGATGTTGATCAACCTGGTGGTGTTGGTGCCAGAATACCAAGTACACCTCAAACCATTGAGAATCTACTACAGAGGAAGAGAGAGAAGCGTGAACTAAGAAGAGAAAGAGAGATGCTAATTTTGAAAGAAAGCTTGAAGATTCCAAGAAAAGAAGGTGTGAGATCAGACTGAAAAGATTAGGAAGATGGAAACTGGTGATGTTGTTAAAACTAGTTCTTCCTTAAGATCACTGTCTAAGGGGAGCAATTTAATGAGTAGAAAAGATAGATCAAGAACTACTGGCAGTCATTCATACAAAAAAGAGATCAAGAAGAGTCAAGTCCATTTCCAAGAGAAATATTGCAAAGAAGTCCAAGTTTGTGGTGGATTCTAAAGATGATAAGTATGTGATTGGAAGTGGTGGTGCAAAGAAAAAGAATGATGACGATAATGACATTGAAGATAGTGAATAGTAAATTGAAATTTTTTCTAAGCCAACTCTAGAAGAAGAGTCGGCACATGCAAATACCTCCTTCATAACTGAACATCCCAAATCTTCAAGTTCTAGAAGAGTTCAGATGCCATCCACATAGCTTATAGAAGAACAAGGATTGCAAGATCCTTACAAAAACCCAGAAAAGCAACCAGCTGTGGTGGATGATGAACTAAAGAAAAAGTCCAAATCAAAAGAATTTGAATACCCCGAGGCATGCCAGATGAAGATAAAGCCTCATTTAGAGAAGCTTTACAGAAGGGTACAGAAGGGTATTACTGTTCAAGAACTCAAAGCTATAAATCAATTCAAGCTTGATACTTATTCTCAATATGTCAGAGACAACATCAGGCCTGAAGATCAAAAAGATTCCATCTCAACTTGGAAGTTGAATATGTCCTTAGAAGAGTTCAAATTCATAACTAGTTTGAAGAAAGAGAGATGACATAAGCTGAAATTCTAGAGGATGAAGTTAATAGTCTTGGATTTGAGTCAACAGAAGCTTATGTGACTGCGTTAAGTGCTGCTAAGGAAAGAAAAAGAAATCTCAAATAAAATGAGCTCGTAGCAAAGAGATTGGCCAGATCTGAAAACATTAAAGTAATAAAAAAGAAGCCAGCTCACAAAGTTGTTACAAGAATGTTGCCAGTAGATGAGTCACAAGCTATTACATTTGAGCAAGCAAAACTAGATGTTGATGCTCAGAAAACATTAAAGCAATGAAAAAGAAGCCAACTCACAAAGTTGTTATATGAATGTTGTCAGTAGATGAGTCACAAGTTATTGAATTTGAGCAAGCAAAACTAGATGTTGATGCTCAGAAAGAATAAGAAAAGAATGAAGAAGAGAAAGATGAGCATAAGGTAGCTCATATACCCCAACCAAGATCCTCAAACATGGATTGTTCAAAAAGAAGAAAACACCCATCCAAGATTGTCAAAGTCATGAGATGCAAGGATAAAGTGATAAACATCACAAGGTCAAATAGGACAGTTGAAAATGTCATGTTGCTAAATCTGTACAACTTTGAGTTTTCTGAATGGTTGGAGATTCAAAATTATTATCAGCACATGACTGAAGCTACAAGGGATGCTGTTATGAATAGGTTTCAAGAATTGTTTGATAAAGCTTCAAGGTTAGAAGGTACACCTAGAAAAATTGTATTCAAACCAACTCCCAAGCCCAAGCAGAGAAGGTTGGGCAACTCACGATTGTTATGGGAACATGTCCACCTAGAAGAAATGTATTCAACCAACTCATTTTGGTCAACAAAGTCAACCAAAGAAGAAGATGATGAATATTGACCAATTGATGAACATGTCCACTATGCATATTGCAGATGAAGGATTCCCTTCAATAACCTACACTATACATGGAAATTCTGATCCTCCCATGAGTGTGCATAGTTATCATGGGTTAGTCATTGACTAGGCATATGGGTTAATTCATCAAAAGTGTAATGTATTGCCACCAAATGTTCCATGCATACAAGCTACTTATGTTCTGGGTATCCAAAAAACTGGAAGATTTTGTATCAATGATGTAACATGGTAACCGATTACTTGCACAACCGGTAAAATTGATTATGTGGCTTTTTTCTTTTAAATAAATTGACTACATGGCCTTTTTTTTCTTAGTGTTAATTCATCAAAAGTGCAACGTACTGCCATCAAATGTTCCATGTATACAACCTACATTTTTTATTACCTATGTACGCAACAAACTGAAATTTTTTGTATTGATGTATGTAATATGACATTTTTAATTCTCATGTGACTTTTATCTAACACCCACAAATTAAAATCCATATAGCAATTTCATTATCGTTAACAAAAACCAATGATTTGGAGTTCGTAAACTCCGATGATGAACTATGATGAATTATAGTTTGTTGAATGATGACTTGGAATTTATTCTTTAAAGGTTGTGTATTATTTATTTATGAGATTATGTTACATGAATTCTTAAAGAAAATGTGAAAGCACCTTACATAAAAAGCATACTTGATGTCTCTGTTACTCTTTTAATGGTGCAGACGTTATATTGGGTGAGTGGTAAGTAGGATTACAAGGGATAAAATAAGAGTTTATTTGTATTTGATGATTATTAAAACGTAAGTAATAAAAAAAGAAATATGTAAAAGAAATAATAAGAAAAAAATTATTTCAAATAAAAAAATTATTAAAAAAAAGTGAGTCATGACGTGGCTGTCACTTGTACAGACGACGTTGCCCAAAAAAAATCCACGTGACATCATAAATGGCTGCCTAGTCAACAAATTGCATATTGCAGCAACTAAAAATCAAGAATGTCAAGATATGGAAACAATTTCTTCTGGTTTGTTGCATACCTAGAACATAAAATGGGTAGCTTGTATACATGAAACATTTGGTGGCAGTACATTGCACTTTTAATGAATTAACCCTTTTTATATATATGGTGATATTCTGAGATTTCAAAGATCATCAGAACTGGGTTTGGTTAGCATTTAATATCTTATGGAATTACTTGCCACTAGAGCTGGAATGTATTATGTCTAAATAGCTGCAGAGATTAGGAGAAGAGGCTTGGATCCTAATAGTCCAAACATGTTAAGGCCAGTGAAGGAGGAGGAAGAAGGATGAAGACATTTGAAAAATGAAAATAACTAGATTAGCATGTAAATACACTATCTATATTTTCATTTCAATGTAACCAATTTCTACTCATTAATTTTCAAAGTGAAATGAAAAGCTGAGTTTATCTTAAATAATATCCAAGTATAAGTGATATAGATAACTCAAAAAGATCCCAAAAAAGAAACCAAAGAGACACGTACTTGTTCAGTTTTCACAATTTCATGATATATGTATATTGTCTTAAAAGTTGTGCTAGTGTTGAAGTTTTTTCATCATCAAATAGGGAGAGATTGTTATGTCATGATTCTTCTACATTGATTTTATGATGAAAACAACTTGAGTTTCACACAAATTTGATCCTATGTTTAGCCGACGCCATCTACGCAACTTGCACCGACGCTCCCTATTATCAACGAAAATGACTTTCCTTATTATCTTGTGTGATAAAACTAAATGGGTGCTTGGTTGAGGGTTGTAAGGGGTAAGGAATGGTAATGATAATAAAAACTAAGTGGGTGCTTGGTTGAGGTTTGTAAGGGGTAAGGAATGGTAATGATAATAAAAAGAGGTGCTTGGTTTTATCTAATGTGAGTATTGATTACCCACTAATAGATAATACCCTATTGCATAGTTGTTAGACTCTTATGAGTCACGATTCGACTCTTAGAAGTTGAATCAAAAATTCAAAAAATGAGTCGTCTCAGACCTTAACTCTTAAATGACTTTGACTCTTATGAGTCATTTATTGACTCTTCTGAGTTGTGTGTGACTCTTTCAAGTCTTGTGTGACTCTTACAAGTTAAAAAAGCAGGAAAACTTTTAGTGTAATGTAATACAAAAAATAAAAGGAAAATATAGAAAAAGAAATGTTTATAATCTATTTTAAATTAAGTTTTGTTAATTGCCGATCAACAACTTAACTATCGACTCTACCATATTTTACTCCTCTTAAAACAAAAACCTTAAACAATAATATACATATACATATACATCTACACATATATGTATAACGAAATGATCCATAGGGAAGCTCCAAATCTTGGGGAAGGAGGGAAGCAAATCTTAGCCCTTGATTTTTTCATAAAAATAAATGTTTTTAACATTCATTTGTGATGAATGTTAAAATTTAAAATTATTTGTGATTTTTAAAATTCATTTATAATGAAATCAAGGGTTGAGATTTGCTTCCCTCCTTTCCTAATTTTTTTGCTTTCCTCTTGATCTCCACCCTATATGTATATATATATAGAGGAAAGTTCATTAAAGTATGGAAAATTTTGAAAGTATAAAAGTACGAATCTCAACCGTTGATCTTGATCAAAATAACAAAATCCCCACATTCTTAAAAATTAAATATCTCAAAAACCGTTAGTCAAAAACTTATAAAAATTGCACCATAAAAATCAGCGTTTTCTCCTCTTCGATTTAAGATCCCACAAGATATACTTTCGACAATTTTTTTTTTCATTTTTTTGTGGGTTTTGAAAATTTGTAACACATGTGTTATAAACAAATAACACATGTGTTACGGGCGACTAACACATGTGTTAACATCGACTATCGATTGTAACACATGTGATAGTCGTTGATAACACATGTGATAACCGCCGGTAACACTTTTGTTAATCCATCATAACACATGTGTTAAACCACAAAAAATGAAAAAAAAAAATCGTCGAAAGTATGCCTTGTGGGATCTTAAATCGAATAAGAAAAAACGCTGATTTTTATGGTGCAATTTTTATAATTTTTTGACTAACGGTTTTTGAGATATTAAATTTTTTAAAAAGTGGGGGAAAGTGAGTTTTTGCCACGTGGCGCATTCCTATTGGTACTTTCATACTTTCAAAAAAACTCATACTTTAATGATCTCACCTCTATATATATATATATATATATTTATTGAAAAATAGTGACTCTTATGAATCGAGTCGAGTCACGAGTTAACAACTATGTTCCATTGCCTATTAAATTGGGGTTATGGTAATCCATGCCCTAGTTACACGATCTCAACCTCATTAATATTCTCTAATTTCTACTTTCTTTTACAAAACAATTACTCGAATACAATCAATGACTTATTATATTACTCCGTATTATATAATATCATTATTATTACTTTGGTGTAAGAAAAGAAAACTATACTCTGGATTTCCCTTCGAAGAGTTAATCTTTCATTTTAAAAGTAGTATCTCCCTAATAAGTAAATGATGCTAGCCTTTTTTTCCTTATACGAATCCACAAACCTTTACACATATAATAATAATAATAATTCAATGATTGAATCAACCACCGTCAATGATAATGAAAATATTAAGGAATGGTCATTGCATTCCTTTAGACCATAAACAACGCTAGCGTCGGTTGGGAAACCGACGCACGTCAGCCAACCAACACCGTTGGCAGCGGCGCGTCAGTGGCATGCGTCGGTTTGGCGATGAGCTGAGGGACGAAGGGAGGGGGAGCCCACTTGCTTTTCTTTTTTGTTTTTCCCCCTTTTAGGTTCAAAACTCACAGACATTGAAATGTTGAAGAAGATGAAATCTGTTACCCTATTTTAAGTGGTTTTATATTTATTTGGGCTTCAGGCTTTGCTTTTTAATTTTCAGCCCATTATTGGATTTCAGGTTTTGGTTTTTGGTTTTTTATTTATTGGGCTTGTTTTGTTTTAATTATATTTTTGTCCCTTTTTTTAAGCATCAAATTTGTTTTTGTAATTTTTTGTTAATTAATAATTAATTAATTTAAGGTTTTTAATTTTATTGAAATTGTTTTATTTAAATGTGTGTGGGGCCCAGAAATCAAAGTGACACGTCAGGGTTGGCAGCGGCGTGTCTGTTGTGTGTCAGTTTTGTATCAGTTTGAGAGGTGCTGAGGTGGCACTGACGTGTCTCAACTGACACGCAAGTGACATGGTTAGGGTTGGGAATGGTCTTAGTATTCCCTTAACCTTTCGCGTTACCATTCCTAACTTTCAACCGAGCACTCCCTAAAAGCATCTTCATGATATTTGGATTAGCTTATTTCATTAACTTATTAACTTATTTAGCGGGAGAAAAGCAACTCTGTAATGAATAAAGACGAACTTAATTTTCTTTTACATTAGCGACAATACACACCCATATGATATATCTTTATGTTCAAAACGAAACTTGAACTCACAATCTCTAAGACAAACAACATGCTCTCTGGGCATATCATATCCATAGATCATTTACCACATAAGATGATTGCAAACTTCGTATATATTACTATTCAAAACAGTATTCCATATGGAATAATTAAAATGGGACATATTTTAAATATCCCACTATAATACAATGAAACCTACAGACTATATATCAGCAAAGATGCTGTAATTTTTGGAGTCAACAGCAATAAGCCTTAAGGCAGCAACTGCTGCTGCAACAGACATGAACCCAAAGAAAAGTACATTGAGCCAATGCCATGATTTCTGCAACGAAGTCAGCTTGTTCCTCTTAGCCACCAGATACATGTGATTTGCGAGTATAAATGTAAGCGGGAAGGTACTAATGGCTCCTGTTAGACTCATGAAGTCTCCAATGAATGGTAGTGCTGCTGCCAGTAAGGTGGTCACCACTAGGTAACCGCCCCTCACCATGATTCTGAACGACAAGTTTTTAATGGCTAGCGCATTTCCTTTGATTCCATATTTTGTATCCAAATACTCATACATTGGACTTGCAAAAATCTGTAAAAATCATACCAATAACAAAGATTAACTTGTTGATAGTGAATACTTTATACACGTACAATACAAAAGTGAACTATTTGATTTATAATATAGAAACAAGAGTGGTGAAAAACAACATGCTTGATCATCTACTTTTGTATGTTTGACCATCTGTGATAGTGACAGTACATGAGCTTTATGTGCCCCATTTAATAGCATCAATCTTGTTCCGATAAAGACTTGAATCATTGAAACATCACAACTTTCAAAGTATATTAAGGTTGTAATTTTAATAGAAAAGAGTAAGTAAACTATGCAAGTATGTAAAGCAACACACGTATACTTATAAGTCCTTTGGCCCTAACAATATGCTTAACTGATCTAATTGTATAGACGCTTTAGCAACCTTACTTCTACTTCTTTGATGGAATTAATTCAATAAGATCAAGACTAGTCTTTCACTTCACAGATCAAACAGGGATCTACATAAGCAAATGTATTATTATGTATAAGAGACCAATCAACTTTGTCGCCTCATGTCCTTTCTTATTCGTAAAAAAGTAAAAGCGGGATTTTCAAGTTATCTACTAGTGGTTTAGATCACAGGTCAAATGGGTCGAATTCAAAAACTTGCATAATATTGAAACCAGCATGCATGTTAAATATGTTGAAAGTCACAGCAGGTGTTATTCAAGTAGTTCCGGCCTTCTAAATTGACTTATTTAAACATATTAGATGTTACGGAGTATTTCAGTAGCATCGTTTATATAATCATATACAATACATTCAGAGTTCTAAAATTAAAAAGAGGGACACAAAAATGTGGGTGGGTCAACCCAAACAGTGTTGACCCAACAATTACTCATTTTGATCCGCTACCCTACCCATCCACAGACCCATTCTGCCACCTTTTGTGAAAAGATAACCATACCAAATCTCTTATATCCGCAAAACCCCGTATGCCATGCATACTTGGTAAACCATTCAAGGAAAAAGGTCAAGGTTGTATCAAGTGGAATGAATAAGGGGATGTTGAAGCTTACATGCAACGCTATGACGGTTTGAAGAAAGGCAGATATATTGGCAAAGGTCTTCACCCAAACTGGACCGCTAACACTGCTGAGCAAATAAGCAGATGTTTCATTCCCATAAGCCCAATACCCCATGAATGCAACAGCATATAATGGCAAAACTCCTACTGTGAACTGGAAGTAGAGAGCTTTCATCATATTTCCAACAACTGGCTGCCTCACTGTTGCCTACAAGATCAAAAGGCTATCAGCAGAAAGTAGTCCAAAAGCATCCATTCATTGCCACAAATTGAGATGGAAATTTCGACCCATTCACGTCTGAACGGGTCGCCCAAAGTGTACTTTAACATATAAAACCTGTTAAACCACTTTATTCAAGATACTAGATTCTTATTAATATAAATACTATTTTGTACTCGTATTTGCATACTGATTATTTTTTATAAGAATTTGGACAAAAAGTGTTTCGGGTTAACTCAACCTGTTTTGACCATTTACCCAGCCCGCCTGTTTTCCACCACAAGTCACAAATTCTCAATTAAGATTTAACAAGGAAACGGATTGTGCGGTTTAACCTGTATCTCTGGGAGCATTCCTGTATTGAAAGCAAAAACAAGACTTGCAGAAGCACCAATAGTTGTAAAGACCCTGCTTATGTCTGACCCTGGAATGTCATAGTCCCTTGGTGGGGCCCGGATTCCTATAATAGGATTAATATAAATAAGTTTGGAACAAATGGGTTCTGAACTCAAAAGGGTGAAAACTAGACAAAGTAAAAAGGGTCCAAGTTTTGTAAAGCGAAAACAATGACATCATAAATAAATATATTAAAGTGGCTAAATGAATAGGAGATCATACCATCACGAAGAGACAGGGCGAATGCTATAACAATATATACTAGACTGAAGAAAGTTGAAAAGCCCAGCCAAATCCTTAAAGCCGAAAGATGAGGGATACAAATTGCAAAAAGACCACAGGCAAACCCTGCGATTGCAATGAAATATGGGAGCTTCATGGCATTGTCATCGCTAAAGAGTACATAAGTAGCCTACAAAATTAAACCAAAAAGGCTTTAAAAAACTCGCATCCCATATTTCCTCCACCAAAACGCTATAACTTAGTGACAAAATTTTCAAATTAAGTTGACAATTTTCATATAAAACAATCCAAGAACTCAGTAATTGATAGCTCATGAAAATATTGCAATTGATACATAGTTATTTGACAATGCGTCAAATATGTAACATACCACTAACACCTTTCTAGTAATGATAATGTGTATTTATGTAACTTTAATTTGAAAACTTCCCAAAAAAGGAAGTGTTACAGAAAATGAGGTGTCCTGATTGATGGAATGTACCTTAAGAGCCTGACCAGCCAATATGACATAACCGACATTTATCATGAAAAGGTTTACGTACTGCAACAGCCATGTAAGAGAATAAGCTTTTGGGCCTGCAAGTATCCAAAAAGCATCAAATATTTTTCAAATTTAGTATAGAAACATACACAAACACACATGCACGTGAAGCAATATTTTACTTAATCGTTTGGTCATTACCATAAATGAATCCTGCAAGGTCTCTGTATCTTATATGTCTCTTCCCACCAAACTCATGGAGATACGCAATGAGGGCGTTTGCATATAGTGATATTGCTGTAGCCAATATTAAACCCACTACTCCACCTACCCAACCAAGAGGAACCATGACTGCACCCGAATATCCCAGCACATAAGCGCTGTTGATACCGGTTGTAAGAACAAAACCGACTTGAAACCATGAATCTACATCATTGAAAATAAGTGGTTAAATCTCCGTTTTAACGGTACTGTCAACTCAATTTAATTACCCACTAACGCTCAACAGTTCCTTGTGATATTACCATAAGCTTCAATATTTAACTAGCACGTAATATGAAGGTTTTTGGCCATTAATCAACGGTCTCAAACACTCTTCAATAATGTAAAATGAAGGAATTTAATTGAGCGAAATCAGGTAGAATCCATAACTTGTAACTTTGACAGCAGATATATGTTATCTTAGCCTGAGAAAATACAAAAGCAACGAACTTTTCGCTTTTCATATGCCTTTACACATGGAAAGTTTTAAAATTTTCATAAAGAGTCGTTGCTTCCATTGTGTTGACGAAACTGACTAAAATACATACTACGAGTTTCTTTTAAAAGCGAAGTGACAAACGTATAGCAACTGAACTCTCTTTCGTCAAGGAAACAGAAGATATTATTTTTGTGACACAACCTTGCCATAGATTCATCTCTCCGGGTAACTAGTTCCTGAGTGTTTGGATAAAAAGAGATCATAATTGTAATGAATTGTGTTAATTAGAAAAACAAGATTTCGAAAACCAAAAAGAAAATTAAAAATTGCAAGAAACCTGATTGTATCATTTCATGCCTATCCCAGCTTCTGATTATCATTTTGTGATTCTCTCAAATCACAATAATGATTTTCAGAACAAATATCCATATTTCTCTTATGCTGCATTCTTGAGTTTTTTTGTGCGGAAAAAAAAGAAAATCAATTGAAAAAAATAATAAAAAATTATTCTCGAGTTTTTTAGTAGGTCGGAAAAAAATGAATGGGTTTTTAAAACTGTGTAGTACCAAAGTTCTAACTCATATTATTAAATTTTCTTAAAAAATGTCTAGAATTGTTTTTCACAAATTTTCAGTCAATTCCAGCAATTTAAATTTAAATCTATATTAAACCGCGGTATATAAATTAACGAACAAACTAAAATTCAGTATACAAAAAAACAGAACCAACCGGTGCTAATCTGATGAGCAGTTTCAGGGATTTGAATAGCTAGCTGTTCATCAGAATAAACCTTTCTAGGACCATTTGTCGAGATGACGTCGTCTCGCTGACCCTCCATCGAATTTACAAAATTACCCCCTACTTTTTCTTCTTCTTCAGCAATTGATGATGAGGATACTAAAAGGTATACTCTTTCTTCACTTCCCAAATTCGTTACGTTTTCTCTATAATAAGCCAGCGGGAGATATGGGTATGTGTATACGGAGTATATATATGTATAGTTTCTCTCTCTCACACACACAGGTATTGATTCTGTGTGTGTGTGTGAATGCAATACACGAAATTCAACGATTGAATTATTCAAATTAAGTATGCAATTCAATTTGGATATTAGTGGAGGATGATTTTACGGTTTACGTCGCTAACAATACACACTGTAGTCTGTAGATAGATTTATTTATAGATGCAAATATTGATTGATTGAAAAATAATTTATTTATTTTAGCAGCAGATTCAAGGGAATCTATGAATTGTGATATACGGTATGGGATTCAATTGTGACAGATATCAATAATGATAAAATATGTTGAATGAAATAGGAAGGGGGAAGAAAAAGATAATCGATTATACGAAATGGTCGTTGATGCTTGTGATTGGTTGGCAAAATTCAACTGTTTTGCTTCAGTGTTTCAAGGTTTCAAACAACATATCTAAATATATATGTATATATATTCTCGGCAAGATAGTAATAAATATGTTACTGTTTTTCAATTTATATATTTTAAGAGTATTAAAGAGATTATTATTGTGTATATATTTATATTTATGTCGTTTTCTTTTTTTATTCTGATTCTGATCAAGTCAATGAGGTGATGAATAGTTGATGTGGGACTCGTGAAGATGGTATTAATTGTTCACATATAATCTAAAGAAGTTTGTGAAATTGATGTGTTGAGTAAGGTATATTATATTGATATTTTATATTATAGTTTAGAACTTATTTAAATGTTGAAAAATAATATTTTATAATCAAGAGGCCTTTGACTTTAATGGTTTGAGAGGGGCTCGTCAACAACTCACCAAAGTCGTGAAATCGGCTTCTATTTCAAAAAAGTTATTACTTTCATCTCTCCTTATGAGTAAGGTTTTCAAAATATTCGTATGAGAATTTGATATCCGAACAATACGATTCGAACCGAATTATTAGGCATTCAAAGTTTTAAATTTGGATATTGGATAGTAATTTTTAAAATTTTAGGTAATTCGGATATCTAAATATCCGAAAAATAAATTTTTAATATATAATCTTTAGATATATATTACTTAATTTGTTGAATTTTAGTAATATAATCTAAATCTTGTAATAATTTAGTTTATTACATGAAATATTTTTCAAATGAGCTTTGTTTATATATTTAAAGACCAAGCTATTGTACATTCAAAAAATATTTTTAGTATTTTTTATATACATATATTTTACACTTATATTATGTAAAATTCATTATATAAATTCTTATAAATGCAAAATCTTTAATTTTAACCCGGTTTTCGTATCTGAAGTTTTGGATACCCGAAATTTCGGATAGGGTTTTAGATAGTGAAATCTACTATCCGAAATTTCGAGTATCCGAAACTTCGGATATCCAAAGTCAACAACCCTAGTTTTTTATAAAGAAAATGGAATATAAAGAAATTGAAATCTAAAAGCATTAGAATATGATGGAATTAAAATTTGAATGAATGAAAACCTATCACATTTGATCGGTAGAAAATGAAATGAAATTCGAATGAATAATAATATAGAAAATTTTGTTTCTTCATAAGTTATGTTTAATATCAATATAACATTAATAAAATTATATAATAAAATAACTATTAAGAATTAATTGTTATATAATATATTAGTTGATATATTTATCTATAAAAATAAATAATATATTGATTTGTAAACATTCAATTCAAGATGATAAGAAATCTAAATTTCATTATCTGATAGAATTAGAAAGATTCCAATCTCTTACGATTTTGTAAAATAAAATATGATAGTAAAATTTGAATTTTATATGAAATGAAATTTTAATTTTAATTCCATTAGATTCTGACGATATATGTGAATCAAACGGGACCTTAATCTCTCTTTTTCTGAAGAATAGGATTATATTTTGCAAATTTTCTCAATAAAGATATTTTATACCTACAGAAAAGTTTGTTAAAATCTTCAATACTTGTTTACCTGTCATCACATTCAATTTTGAGAGCAATAGAAGTTCTATATATTTGAAAAGATAAATACTTCTCTACTTCCATTTTTATTAGTTACATTATTTATTTATTTGTATAAAAAAATACTATTATCTACTTGTATTTTTCTTTATTTTAGACTAATAAATTTACTTTTATATTTCTATTTATTAGCGTAATGTCATATAAGAATATTTATATAAGACTAATACTAAATCTACTTCTATCATTGATTGATTTTTTGTCTTTCTTAATTTTATCCAATCAATTTTTTTCATTTACCAATCACATATTTAAATTTAAATTTAGTCATACAAATTTAGACCTACGTATTATTCTATTTATTATTTTCAACAATTTACTTTCTAAAAATGTCTTGTAATACTTGGTTTAGCTACTCCGTATAACGGTAGAGCTAATATTTCATCATCGTATGTCAGATCAAAGCTTTTTTTGTAATAGGACAATAATATGGAACGGCTTAGTTGGAGCTTTCAAAAGTACAATCGTGATTTACAAATTCAAAGAAAAAGTTATTCAACTATATCGCATAATACTTTTAAATATATTTTTTCTTTTTTTATATTACATTTTTAAATTTATAATTACAATAAGTTAAACTATGTTCATTAAAAAGTTAACAATGATTCTAACATTTAAGTACCGTTTAACATTTATATACGTAATAATTAACTATTTTATCGATCTAAAAAACATCATGATATAACATGAAGTTCAAAAAGTATGTCGAACTAAAATTAATTACTCTAGGTAAACTATCAAAACTAATAGCCACCAATATGATCAACAATATTAATAATCATCAACAAATATTACTACATCTTAAACTACTCCAAACTACTATTGACTATCATCGTCAGTTACCACTATAATTTTCTCATACCGCTACATTGTGCAGATAATTTGTTATATCAACTAAACAAATACTTGAGAAATTAACTAACTTTAAATGAATATCTAAAATTTTAATCTAAATAAAATATAATTACATATATTAATTAATTGGATGTAATTAATACTTTTTAAAAATGCTAACTGAATTAGATTTTCAATACGAACCGAATATAAGAAAATAAATAATTCAAATTTTGTCTTTCAATATCAACGTACAAAATCTTCGTCCGCTAATGTGTGCACAAGGTCTCACAAACACCTTCATTATTTTATATGGGGTAATGATATATTCTTTTATTCGATTGATTGTTCACACTTCGCACCTTGATTGAGATAGAGCAACTATTGACATTATTCTGTCCGAGCTTTGGAATATTACTATACTATTTATCGTTTGTGTCATCTTTCCGTAGATGGAAAGTTTCAAACTTCCATTGATGCAATTAGTTATTAGTAGTAGTACTTTTCACGTTTTACATTTGTTTATCATCATCAACAAGATAACAAGCATCGTTAATTCTTTGATTAATAACTTACAATGACTCTGATTATTACAAAATTTTTATTTTCCTCCCTGATGGACACTTTAGAAAGATAGTGTATTTATTATTATTCATATTATTAAAACGTAAAAGAGCATAAGTTAACAACTAGATAAGTATAAAACAACTTTTGGTAAAAAAGTCAAAAGTGAAAAAAGGTGAAAATTTTCAAATGGACGAGACTATAGGAACACTAACAATAATACTTTACTCGATGAATGAATCGTTATGCTATTGCCATTGACCAATTCTTGTAAAAGATATATCAAGAATCTTAGGTTGAATTATGGGTTGTGTTTTCTTACTTTTTCTTCCAACTAAAATATTGGTTGGGGACGGCCTTAAAATATTAAGTAACAATTCACTACATTCATTCATTACTTATATAAAGTTGAAGAAAATGTTGGTAATCGATTCAACCATGTATTTTGTTTGTCATTTCAAACGACTTTTAAAACCCCTTACTTTTAACTAATTATACTCGAATAAATGTGTAATTTTCACTCTTTATTCACATCTAACATCTGTTTAAACAAGGGAGAATTTTACCTATATCCTTGTAAAGTTGCTTAATTACATCTATACCCTTATAAACTTTATAATTACACTAATATCTTTTCAAAGCTTAAAAATTATCACATATATCCAACCAAACAAATTAAATAGAATTAGATTCTTTTAGTCGTTTATTACCTCCAATTAAATTACTATTAATAACCTATTAACTTAAAAATTATCACATCTATCCAACCAAACAAATTTAATAGAATTAGACTCTTCTGTGCGCTCCTTGATTGACTTTAACATTCTTGATACGGCTTCTACTGCTACTCGTTGGAATCGTTACATCCTTATAAAAGTTAATGTTTTTGTTTGGAGATTGATGCCCAACAAACTTCCTTCTAGGGTCAACTTGGATAGGAAAGGCATTGACGTTGGTTTGATTTTATGCCCCATTTGTGAGGATGATGTTGAAACGGTTAACCACATTTTCTTCACTTGTGATATGGCAAAGGATTTTTGGGCTAGATGGTGGGAGCTCGACATCCCGGTTTGTGCTAACATATCAGAGTGGTTTGAGTGGCTTGACTCTTTACATATATGTTTCGAACAAGGAGATGTTGTTTTTAGAAGGCGTAGGGTGGACTCTGTTATGGTCCATATGGAGCTTCTGAAACCGTTTGACTTTCTCTAGTCCCCCTCCTAAGAAGGCGAGTCTTTGGGATTCCATTATTTCTCAATCGTTCTTATGAATTTCATCTAAAAATTCAAAGTTTAAATTTAGTTGGGTTGGTTGATTGCAAAAACCTTTAGCTTCTATAGCTTCTTTGTAATTTTTGTTCCTAGCTTTTGCTAGCTTTCTTAATATAATGCCGCTGTTAAAAAAAGTAAAAAAAATAACCTATTAACTCTTTTACCCTTTACCTTTAATCATTCAATTTCATTGTAACTTTACTGTTTATAACGTATTTTAAAAATTTTATCTTAAAATTTAACGTAAAAATGTCTATATTATCCTTATATAATTACTTCAACATTTCAATCATCTCAAAATTTTTAAACATATTCATTTGATGAAGTTCTCCCTTAAAAAAGTTTCTACACGTCTTCGTATCATTTATACAACCGTCTTTGGAAAAACGAAAGATCATATCCCAGCTAACAGTTCATAATGGTGACTAATACAATGAAAACAAATGCATTGAATTATAGTTCATCAATGAAGGTTAGCAAATGAATATCGGAGGCCAGGTTCTGTATAAAAAATAGGCCCCTCTGGACAAAAGTGCAAATATATATATTAAAAAACGCATTAATGTTACAAAAATTATTATACATATAGAGACTGACGGATTTATTATCTAACAAGTCGACAAAAATAGTAATATTCAATGTTCATTTTAAAAATATTATTCTTTATAATTTTTTAAAGAAACACTGTTACATCACATCTTTGTAATCAAGTAAATTATCTCCAATTTCATGTCTCTTAATCCGCTAATCCTCATATGTGACATTGTAGATCGTATATATGACTTTAACGATTAAGTTCTAAAAACTCCTTTTGACGACGGCTATATGTAACAATATGGTATAATGATTCTTGTTTTCTAACACGTCATAAATTTTGGAGGCCCTAAAAACCGGTGACTTTACGTGCCGACACATAGTACGCTTATCAATTTCCTCCGTAGATACATCGTTATAGATGCAATTTTGCTTTCTCCATGGATGGTTCATGTAAAAAAAGAAGGAAAACAAAACCAGTTAAAGTATTTTAATCGATTTAAATGTTTGTTTTTATTAGAAGGACTACATTTTGTACAACATTTTTGTTTGACGGAGTTCCATTCTAGAATGAGATGACCCCAAAGCCTCAACCTCGAAACTGTCGTATCACTAGATTGAGTATTGCGTTAAGGTTTCATATACAAACCTTCTTTAAAGGTTTGATTACCTTTTGTACGAAGATACATTTTCGTAATAAAAAATGTTTTATTAATTTATAATTTGTTTGTACTAAATGTACTAAAAATATATGTCTAATCGTATATTTCTTGAAATACGAATTTTATATTCAAAAATAATTTAACATGTGTACCAGTTACATTTTTAAGTATATTTGTAGACTATATTTTAAACAAATGAATACTTTTTCTAATATATAAAAGGCAAGATACATTTGTTTTTGCAAGCCAATTCTATAAAGAAAAATAAATATTTAATTAAAAAATAAGATAAGATACATCGCCGCATACAAGGACCTTGTAGTCTTGTACGCTGCCCTCGATCAAGTTGACCTACTTGGTCCCGAGAATCATGATTTACTAGTTCTGTTTTTCCGTGTCAAATAAACATAGTGAGTATCTAATAAATTCTATGAAATTTCATTTATTAGTGTTTTCCATCTCACTTTTATTATCAACATTATTACTAGGCCTGTTCAAAAATATTCGTATTCAAACTCATTATCTGAAAATTCGAAAATTTTATCCAAATTTATTCGAAAATTCGGATACCCGAATTTCGGATATCCAATTTTTCAAATTCGAATACCACTTTTCAAAAAGTTCGGATAATTCGGATATCCAAAGTATTAAAATCCGAAGTATTCTAACTGAAAGTTAAACTAAGAAAACTATCCTTATATTATTCTAATATTTTCAATTACAAGAAACAAAAACTTATGGATCTTGAGTCTACGACACGTGTTAGTGACGATGGTTCCATTGAAACTATTACAATTCCTAAGTTGTGGGAGTTTAGTCAAGAAGCTATACGGAAAACCCTTTCTAAGATGTTGATTGTTGATGAAGTGACATTTTCTTTTGTGGAGCGTGAAGATTTTCATGAGTTTTGCAAAGTGATTAATCCTCATTTTATGGTTCTTTCGCGTGCCACTGCAACAAGGGATTGTTATGCTCTTTTTATTCAAGAAAGGAAAAAGTTATCGAATGTCTTCCAGAATCTATCTTCTAAAGTATGTATCACCACCGATACATGGACTTCACTACAAAATATGAATTACATGTGCTTGACTGCTCATTTTATCGATGATCAGTGGCGTTTACATAAGAGAATTATTAACTTTTGTCCGGTAGTAGGTCATTCTGGTTTAATGTTGGTAGAGCAGTGGAGGCGTGTTTGAATGAATGGGGATTAAAAAATATTCTCACTGTTACAGTAGATAATGCAAGCGCGAATGACGTGGCCCTTATTCACTTGAAAAGGTTATTCAACCATTGGGAGTGTGGTTTGTTGAAAGGAGATTACTTGCACATGAGATGTGCTGCTCACATTTTAAATCTCGTTGTTAAGGATGGTTTGAATGATATAAGTTCATCTGTGAAGAAGGTTCAGGCTCTTGTGGAGTATGTGAGGTCGTCTCCCGCGAGGCTTAAAAAATTCAAGTCATGTGTCGAAGAAGAGAAAATAGAAAGTAATAAGCTTGTATGCATGGATGTTGATACAAGATGGAACTCGACTTTCTTGATGCTTGAAATTGCCGTGAAGTTCAAAAAAGCATTCTCTAACTTGCTTTTGAAAGATTCTAATTGTGAGAAGGAGCTTAAAAGGTGTGAGGGTGGTATCATTGATGAATCAGATTGGCTCCAAGTAAGTAGTATGCTGCCATTTCTTAAAATATTTTATGATGCTACATTGAGGTTTTCGGGGTCTCGTTATGTGACTTCCAATGCTTATATGCACGATATATTTGGGATTGGTAATGTGATTAAGGCTTTTACTAAATGCTGAGGAATCTTCCATTAAGAATATGGCTTTTAAAATGCTAGCGGAATATAATAAATATTGGGGGAATGTTAAAAAGCTCAATCAATTTTTGTTCATTGGCTTACTTCTTGACCCAAGACGGAAGTACAAATATATTTGGTGGATTGTGTATGACAAATATGATGAAGAGAGTGCGGCGGAGTTCCTTAAGAGCCTTGATGAAAACATACATGCTTTGTTTGCTCTTTATAGTTCTTCTATGCCAAAAAAGAAGATTGATGAGGAGGTGTCATCTAAACAATCAAAATCTGCTGCTGTTAGTTCTATGTGGGGGAACAATGTAGAGATGGATATGGATAAAATCATGACCCAAAGATTCGAAATGGCAATGGGAAGTTCAGAAAGCACCAAGAAAAAAACAGAGTTAAAAAAATATCTGTTGGAAGATAGTGAACCTAATGACCCGGATACGACATATTGAATTGGTGGAGGCTTCAACAATGTAGATATCCGGTTCTTGCTAAAATGGCTCGAGGTATTCTAGCGATTTTAGTTTCTACTGTTGCTTCCGAGTCAGCTTTTAGCACGGGAGGTCGTGTGCTCGATTCTTTTCGAACTTCTTTAACTCCAAGAATGGTTGAAGGTCTTGTTTGTACACAAGATTGGTTACGCTCTTCTAGTGTTCCCATTTGCTTTGATGACATCTTTAATGAAATGGAGAATATGGAAGAAGAAAGTAATTCTAAAATTTTCATTTAATTCTATTCATACTTGTGTCAGTTATGAGTCTAATTCTTCTGATGATTATTTTTTCTTGTATGTAACAGTGAAAGAGTTAACTATGGAGCAACCCGTGATCATTATTGATGAAAGAGTAGATGGCAAAGATATGGAGCCGTTTGAGGACTTTTAAGTTTTAATCGATTTAATGTTTAAGGACTTTTAAGATTTAACTGATTTAATGTTTTCTTGGATCATTATGGAAAGACTGGATGTTTAATTGTTTAGTATGGTTATTTAATGTTTGTTAGTAATGATACATGCACATATGTACTCTAGTCATTTTAGTTTTGATACAGGAAGTCAAGAACCAAATAAGCAAATTTACATGTGGATAATTTTCGGATATTTCGGGTATTCGAAATTTTGAATATCTGAATTCCGGATATCCGAAAGTTCGGATTCGGATATCGGATAGTGATATTCAGTATCCAAAATTTCAGATATCCGAAATTTCGGATATCCGACTTTGAACAGGCCTAATTATTACTATACTATACTATTTATGTTTATTCAAAATATATTGTATGTTTGTATAAGATAATTATTAAAAATTATTAAATTTTCTAATTTATTTTCATTTATTACATTTAGTTATTTAATTTTTAAAACTTTTAGTTAAATTTGTCTTGAATACAAAGGTAAAATTAATATTCATTCAACCTATACAACAAAGTAGGAAGTATATTTATAAGGTCAATAGTGAATGCGCTATTAATTTTGATATATCCATCTAAATTATGTGTTTTTTGTGTATAGTACTATAAATATGTAGTTTTGTCTGCACTCACTATGAACCACTTTTATTAAAAATTGTATATATTATTATTACATATATTTTTCACCACTTTTTCTTCTTAACCATTTTCAATTACCTTTTTATTCACTTGGAAACCAATTTCACCATCAATTTTTTATTTTTTCTTTCTTTTTGTAACCTTCTAATTTTTTTTCTAAATATAATTAATTAATAAATTAAATAAATAAATATACATTTCATTAATATTATAATTCATTTCATTAAAAAGCCAAACAATCACTTTATCTCCCTACTACACTCAAAACAATTATTCAAGTTGTCCACTTCAACATTTGAATCACGAATCCCGTTTCCTGAAGCCAACCCCGAAGCAACGATTATGGGTCGCTAGGGATGCCGATCAACGATGAGCTAACCCCAAAGCCCATAGTGGATGCTATATGCTTTTTATAAAAAGTCATTATGTTATCATTACTAATAATTATAAATCTACTTTGAGTTTCATAAGTGACTTTTTATATGTATTTAACGACTTCTCTAATATGCGAAAAATGCAGCCTTGCTTTTTAATGTAGTTTCTTTTTCTGTTGAAATATATGAACATTAAATTGTATTTTTCATTTAATAATAAGACTCCGTAGGTTCAAAATTCACATTTTCCAATATAATAATTTCTTTATTATTATTATTATTATTATTATTATTATTATTATTATTATTATTATTATTATTATTATTATTATTATTATCATGTCATATTTTATTTAAATATCTAATTCTACATGAGTTTAAACAAAGAAAAGAAAGAGACTCTAAAAAAACCCTGTATAACGCACAACTTAAATAGTTAGGTAATTGAACAAAAGCAATCCAGATTTTGTTAATTTTTAAAGTTAATTCAACATTAAAGTGATTAAAGTATTTCTTAATATGTAATTATTAACTTACACATAGCTAACAAGTCTACTTAATTTAATAATAATAATAAAAATAATAGTAAGAATAATAGGCATTGCTATTGTTTAACTTATGTAGGCATCCAACTTTAACCTTTTTTTACAAACTTTTATACATGATAACTAAGAAAATACTTAGTTATAGATATACAAATTACTTATAGATATACAAAGAGATTACTTTACTTGTTTAAATGTTCGATACCACATTAATGATGATTACTTGATGTATGCTCTATTATACATTGCATTTTTTAATAATTAATCATATGCTATGAATGTTGATTACTTAGTATCTTATCTAACTATGTTTTCAACCAGTCAAGAAACCACATATATGAAACAAACATAACAAGACCTGTTTAACTACTTTACGTTTCTCAATTACGTCAATGTTTAAACATATTAAGAATTGGTAATACGGACGATCATTAAAATATGAGTATGCAAATAAATTAAAAATTACTAGTGAAGTTAAAATATGAGTATGCAAATAAATTAAAAATTACTAGTGAAGTGCCAGTACAATGTAACAGAAAATAATTTTTTAACGATGTTTCTATTCATATCAAGAGATTAAGAAATTAAATAATATAAATTTTCAATTTAATCCTTAAATAATATATACTAACAATAAAAAGAGTAAAGTAGTCATTTTCGATCTCTCACATTTAAATTACTAAGAAAAATAAAATAATTTATAAAAAGTTATAATATAGAGATTAAAAACTAGAGTGACAATGATGAAATAAATGGTTATGGTTAACTTAATATAAATAACTTAAGTGTTCTTGGTTAGATTGGGTAGATAATCCTATTATAAATTCTAAATTCATGTAATTGTTTGTGCTAGTTTTCGCTAGCTTTTTAATAAATGCCGCCGTTATAAAAAATAAAAATGGTTATGGTTAACTAAATCTGATGATGTGATTATAATAGTTTGTTTGATGGTTAACATATAAACAACTATAATCATGGAGGTAAATAGATTAAAATGTTGTATTCTTAGGAGTTAGGACTTTGATAAAACTTGTTACAAACTAGAAGTTCTTGAACATCATTTGAAGTTTTTAACTATTCAACTTGTAATGAACAACCCAAAATATTAATAATTCATTGACCCAAACCTAATACTTTAGGTGAAGCTATATAAGCCTCTTAATATATTATAATAAAAAAAATAAGAATATATTCTTTAAACCATTATAACCAAAGCTTCACCACTCTTTTCTAGTAATGCAAATTCAATACCAACAGAATCATGGAATTTTGTAAATCACAAATAACCTAAATAAATAAAAATCTGGTGACCACATAAGTTAAATACTCTTGCCACTTTGGACCATCCAACTATTATTTTCATAACATTAAGAAAATTCCGTTTCTTGTCTAACTATAAACATGAAGAATATTGTTTAAAAGTTGTATTAAAGCTTTCACTAATACGTTTCATAACTTGTCTAGACATATTATACGGAGTAATATAAAACATAAGTACTTCATATATTTAGTTCTTTAATATTTAAACATTCGAAACTAGATTTATATGTTGTTTCAACCAAAATGTTACACAATCAAATGTTTTTTAATAAGTGTACATGAATACTTATTAAATTTCATAAATACTTTGCAAAATATTAAATACAAAATTGAAATATTTCGGGATCGGATCAAGTCAAGAAATGATGCGCAACAAGTTAGTTCCTCTAAAGGTGCAAATTTTCATATGGAGAGTGATAAGAAGGAAACTTCCAGTAAGAGTTGAACTTGATAAGAAAAACATAGATTTACATTCCATTAGATGCCTTATGTGTGATGACGAGTTAGAATCGATAGAACATGACTTAATTTTCTACAAATTTGCTACGGAGGTATGGGATAATATATTCAAATGGCGGTAATATGTGCAATTTTAGCGTATTAGAGTGTTTCAACGGTAATGGATGGATTGGATCTTCAAAAATGGGTCAAGAGGTATGGCAAGCGGTAATGTGGCATGTGGATACTTGTTATGGAAAAATAGAAATCAAAAGGTATTCTGAAAGAAATGGTGGAGTTCACTGGTGTTGGTTAATGAGGTAAAGGTTAGAAGTTTTGAGTGGATTTCAAAGAGATGGAAAACAGGTAAATTATGTTGGCTCCAATGGCTATATAATCCGGGATTCATATTTAAGTAATCGATCAAGAAAATGCTGAATAGGAAGAGTAGATGAGCAACTGCAGCTTCGGGTTATTTGACATGATATGTATTGTGTAAATAGAGGATACTAGGAGGTGTATGTGGTAGTATGTTAATGGATTGTGTTGCAATCGAATCATGCACTATATACTAAAATTCCAACATTATAATAAGGGAGTGTTTGGCTTAACTTAAGCCTTTTAGCTTATGAGTTATAAAAGTCAAGAATTTGGGACTTTTGACTTTTTAACTTATTACCTCTCAAAATTCTAATAAGTCCACTAAAAAAGCTCATTCAAACATCTTTAAAAAAGCTTTTCAATTGTATCATAACACAATAAGTTAAAAAGCCCATCAAATAAGCTCCTCCAAACACCCTCTAAATCTGTTAGTTCTAAGTATTAGAAAAGTACATATGACTCAAAGTGATACACTATATCAAAAGAAATTCAATTTAGTCTATGGTTAACAAATTATTTTTCCAAAAAAACATTATTTATGTAAAGAATATCTATTATGAAAATCAATATAATTTGTGTTGTATTTACCTAAGGGCAGTCCCAACGGTACGTCAGTTTGGGGGTCGGTTCCAACCGACGAAACCGACGCCATTGGCACGGCCCGTCGGTTGGGCCGGTCGGTTCGTCCAAGTCAGTTTTCCGACGAAGGTTGGGCACGGCCCGTCGGTTGTGCACTTTGAATATTTACAAAGTACAATGCGTATTTTATACACATTTTGAAAAGTAAACTAAGTTTTATTTATTTAAACTTTTTTTTAATATTTCACCCTAATGAACCCCGCATAGTAAGAGTAATGATAATTATCACACAACCAAACTAAAATATCATATCAGCATCATATGACTACTATACCGGTTACAATGTAGTCCAATTTTACCTGAGTTTCTACTCATTACAGGAAAAAATTAGGGCCCGATTTAATAGTTTTTATTATCTTAAAATCATTATCATAATAAAGACATCAAAAAGAAAAAAAAAAAACATTGTGGTTGTCATCACCTGAGCTCCACCACCCTGGCAATGGGTCGATTCATCACAGCTTCCTTTTCTCTAAGGTGTTGAGTATTATTCATCAACTATATACGAGTACAGATATGCAAGTTACCTAAAAATCCTAGTGAACCTTTATGTACAATCGGGCCGAGTCACGAAGTATTAACATTACCCAAACTATACTCTAATGCAAACCACTTATAAGATACTATTTGTCTGTTTAGAACCAAACCAGTAGAGTAAGCCAAAAATATAGTATGACTAATTAACAGTCACGAAGATATTCATCAAGATTCTAAATCCATGTATATCTATGATCAAATTCCATCATCTTTGGGGTCAAATTTCGAGTTTTGAATTTAAAAGGCACACACGCAAGGGAATAAGTGTTTTATTAATTTTGCATTTTATTTTGACGTTTTGGTAAAAGAATATTGCTACCACACGATATGGCATCATATCACGTTCTCGAATATTTACCACTTTCCCAATTATATGCTCAAGTTCCAAAAGTATATAAACAGAAGTTATGACCAAATTAAATATATCTTGACTGATTTCAAAACTCATAAGTGTCCGAATGAGAGTTTTTGAAAACTCGATATTAGTTTTTATGACACTCAAGAAATTAAGTGGAGTCGGTTCAAATACTTTATTATGACATTAACTCAATCTAGACGGCTTATATTTGGTGGGGTCAACACATCAATTGATTTAGATGATTGTTGACATGTTTTATCCACTTTTATTTAGTTACTTATGTTTAGCTTCAATCTAGTGTTTTAACCATTTCAATCGTACGGACTATACGAGTCCTGATATGTATTTATTGTAACAAGTTTTTGGGAGACGCAAACAGGGTGTGGATAGGCTGCTGGCTGACAGGTAGAGCCATACGGGACCCTGAATCAATAACGACATAATTGTATTTTGTAGGTGTTTGGATGTATCGTGTTTTGTCGATTTTAGATGTCGACATTCTAATATTAAGATATTTAAATAAATTTTAGAAACAGCTATAAGGTACAACATGTAAATTCATCAAAATGGATAAATGTATGTTAGATTTCATTTTTACCGATTCTGATACAAAAGACATGATCAAATTATGCAAAGTTATAAAGATATCCCCATATTGTGTTCCAAAATATACTTGGATGTTTGCGCCAAGAAAATTGCTTTGATGGGTTCAGGCCCATAAACGTTAATTTGGTTACTATTAAAACAAAGATCCAATCGATATGAGTTGATCCAATCGATATAAAGTTTATATCATTGTCTTTTACCTTTCTTTTGTTTTATTTTTATTTATTTATTTATTGTGATTTCATAGGTGCTCCCGGAAACATGTGCTGTAAAGCAATCATATTTATTGTATTTTACATTTTATTTTTATGTTTACACTGCCTTTTAAACTTGTGTACATAATGATATGAATAAATATATTATCTTTTCTATTTTAAAATAAATATATAAATATTTATTTTTATATATCAAATAATGTATATTTTAAATGATAATAAATATATTTATTTAATTATATCAAATTTGATAAATTAACTCTAAAAAATTTAAAAAGATAAACTATTAAAAAAATTAGTTATATGTTCTGTTTACAAAAACAGACGTATAGATAATAGATAGATGGTCACGATACAATATAATAATTAAAATAAATTTAAATATAAGTATGTAATATAATTTTTAAATATATAAGGATTAAAATAGATATTAAATTTAAATTATTATAAAAATTGAAGATTTTGATTGTTGGACTCCGTATATTGTAACTAATCATTTATTATTTAATTATCCTATATCTTTTAATAGTTTATAGTATGAAGTTTTGTTTTTAAAATGAAGTGAATTAAACTTTAATGTTAAAAGATGATGTTATTATGTACTAAATTTTAGCCAATTTGATAAAATTAAAGAACTTTATTGGCTAAATGGATATTTTATTTACTAAATTTAAACATTGTATGTAATAAACATCCAAAATTGAGACAATTAATGTAATTTAGGTACATACAATAGGAAATTTTAGATCATTTAATAAGTTTTTAAAAATAGATACATATAATAGGAACTTAAAAAGATAAGTAGAATATCGAGGAAAGATCAATACATTTATAATCAATAAGACCTAAAACAAAGATAGATATAATGTTACGTGGGTTAGGTTCAAATGAGAACCAAATAAAAGGTGAGAACCGCGATAACTACTAGATTACATATTTTTTCCACATGTGATTGACTTCATTCATATGTGAACATTCATGTACATTTGATTTATAAAGAAAAAAAAGCTATGGTCAGTAACCTACATATATATGTTGTTTTGGAGGAAAAAAACACAGACAAAACAAAATACAGAAACACAATTCATCATCTTCCATCACGTTTATATAATAGATTCGATAGATTCAAGTTTGTTAACTTGATTGAATTGTTATATCTTCTAGACAGGTAAAATTTCTGTATTAGGACACTGCGTTGCAGGCCTCAATCAATTCGTTGTAATATTCAAACAATTGGATCAAGTCAGTTTCTTTTATTCTCAGTTCTATATACTTATCTTTATTGATTATATATACATATTGTTGTTGTTTATTATTTTGTAATTATTGTTTATCTATTTCTTAACAATTTAAACATTCGAAATTAGTTCAATATTTTGTTTCAACCAAAATGTTACACAACCAAATGTTTTTTATAAGTTTACATGGATACTTATTAAATTTCATAAATATTTTGCAAAATATTAAATACAATATTGAAATATTTTGTATTCAACATTATAATAAATCTGTTAGTTCTAAGTATCAGAAAAATACACATGACTTAAAGTGATACACTATTTCAAAAGAAATTCAATTTAGGCTATGGTCAACAGATTCTTTTGTCAAAAAACATTATTTATGTAAAGAATATCTATTATGAAAATCAATATAATTTGTGTTGTATTTACCTAAAAAGGATGCAGAATTAATATTAATTGTAAAACAGTGCATACTTTGTATTTCTCTTGTAGTAAACTTCAGGTTAATGTATCTACATATCTGTTTTATTTGTTTTCTAGCTAGCTAGCAAGCAAAACAATTTGGATATTTTAAACTAATAAACAACAAACGTCATAAAACATAACTTAATAAATGATTTTTAACATGACACTTGCAGTTTTGTATTGTTTTTAACCAATCATGTCTTCACGTACTGGAATATATTTGAAGTATGTGATTATTGATCAAACAATCCAAACTGTTGTATAATTAATTAATTAATTAATTAATGGTAACGGTAAAAGTAAATACAAAAACAAAACACAAAATAACCTATTTTACTTTTTGAAATGTAGATATATGTGAAATACACTTTATAAGTACCTTAATTATCTAACATACTTTCATATACAGGTAAACAACCTATATCAAGTAAAGTATAAAGATGAGTGTTTCAGTTATTTTCTTTATCATATTTTATCTTGCTTGTAATTTATGCTTTATTAGTTGTATATTGTTTACTTTGAAACGAAATTTAAAAGTATTGTATGCACTTTGGATATTTACAACGTACATTGCATACTCTCAGTACATTTTGAGAACTACACTAAGATTTTCTTTTTTATATTTACCATAATGAACTCTGTGTGGTAAGAGTAATGATAGTAATCACACAACCACACTAAAGTATTGCATCATCATCATCATATCACTACTACACCACCTGAGCTCCACCACCGAGCGGTGAGTCGAGTCATCACAATTCTCTTTATCCTAAAGTGTCAAATATTATTGATCAACTATATAGAAACGTAAATATACAAAGTTATCTAAAAATCCTAGTGATCCCTTATGTACAATCAGGCCTCACGTAAGTTTTTTAACATTACCCAATCTACACTCTAATACTAACCACTTATAAGATATTATTTGTCTTTTAAACCAGACCAGTAGAATTGCCAAAAATATATAAATGACTAATTAAGCGTCACTACAATATTCATCAAGATTCTAAATCCATGTATATCAATGATCAAATTCCATCATCTTGGGGTCAAATTTCGAGTTTAGTATTTAAAAGGCACACACACGCAAGGGAATAAGTGTTTTATTAATTTTGCATTTTATTTTGACGTTTTGGTAAAACAATATTGCTACCACACGTTATGGCATAATATCACGTTCTCGAATATTTACCACTTTCCCAATTATATGCTCAAGTTCCAAAAGTATATAAAAAAGAAGTTATGACCAAATTAAATATACCTCGACTGATTTCAAAACTCAAAAAGTGTCCAAATGAGAATTTTTTAAAACTCGATATTAGTTTTTATGACACTCAAGAAATTAAGTGGAGTCGGTTCACATACTTACTTTATTATTAATAATAACAAATGACAATGTCGTGGTTTACCGTTTTAAACGTAATAAAATAACTTAACAATTTCCGTTTAAACCATAGTTATCAAAGTTGGAATCGTAAGACAGTATGATCTTAATATTGTGATTTCAAGAAAAACTTAAATAATCGGTTTAATGGGATCGTAAGAGCAGTTAGACCTTTCCCAACGTGCACGTCAGTTTAGGTACCGACATGCGTTGACCGATCGACAGGGTTGACACCGTCGTGTCGTTCCGACATGTCAATTTCTTGAGTGAGTTTGGCGATGGAAGGAAAGGGAGAGGTCGGTTTGTGATGTGGAGCCCGCGTGTTTTTTTCCCCTTTGCTGTATAAAAAAAAATTCAAAATTTCTATCCGTTTTTAAACACATATATATATATATATCCGTTTTTTTCAAAAAAACATATTTTAATTTTCTTTTCTTAACATATTTATCCTACCCCAACACACACTATAAATACACAGGTACAACTAAACTTCAATTTACACACACTTTCCATCATATTTTTATTATATTCAACTACATTATTTCACCCGACCTTTTTATATAATTCATACACTTTCACTACATCTTTCTACATCCAACTACATTATTCTACCCAACCATTTTATATAATTCATATACTTTCACTACATCTTTATACATTCAACTACATTATTTTACCAAACCATTTTATATAATTCACATACTTTTCATCATCTTTCTATATTCAACTACTTACTTTTCACCCAACCATAATTCACAAAAATGTCTAAACAACACCACAATAATTCACAACCAAGACCCAATAATTATTTTCAAAACTTACTCAACCCGGATATGTCATCTCCAAATTCACCGACATTTTCGTTTTCGACGGGTCAATCTAGTAATTCACCAACTAACTTTGGTTTTTCACAACAATAATTTCCATTCCACCTAAACCAACAATTTCCATTCCACCAAAACCAACAATTTCTCAATACCCACCCCAACAATTTTCACAATACTCAACCCAACAATTCTCACAATACCAACAAACACCACTTTCACAAAATCAATACCAAACATACAATCACCACCACACGAAGTCGAACAAGACGAAGGCGGAGACGAGGTCGAAAATAACCCAACAATGAACTTCTCTCTAAATCCAATGTAACAAAACATAAAATAAAAAAATAACTTTGTACATATAATTAAATGTTGATAGGTTGAAAATGTAATCTTATAATTGCTGTACAAGACGTCCAAACTAACCGGAAACAAAAAAGAAAACAAGTCAATTGGACCGACAACGAATGTAAAATATTGGCGGAATGATGGGCCGACGCTTCCCAAAATTCGTATCCAAGGAAATTCGCAAACGGAATATAGTTTTTGGAGGCAAATCGAACGGGCCTTTAATTCGTTAGTTGACGAAAAACGCAATAAAGATCAACTAACCGGGAAATGGAAAAAGATTCGAGGAGACATCAAGATCTTCATCGGAATTTTTAAAATATATAACAAGCCTCGTGCAAGTGGAGTTCAAGACGAAGACGTTTTGAGGGCGACCCGTGACCACTTCAAGCAACAAACTGGGCGAAACTTCATTTAGGAGCAAGCGTGACTTATATTAAAAGATGTCCGAAGTTCTATGATGATTCCGGTGTTGCCAACAGGAAACGAGTAAACCGAGAAGACGCGACACCAATAAATCTTGACGATGAAGAAACTGACCCGCTTACGACCAATATGCAAAGGCTATTCCAAAACGACCAGATTCGTTGTCCACCCGGTCGAGCAACTAGTCGGAAAAGTCAAAGAAGTTCAACACGGAGATTTAGCTCATAATCTATCGACATCTCATTCATAGATTGTTAATATTGAAACAAGTGGACATTCTGCTCTAGTCCCTGACTTCATTTCTTGCACATATAGAGTCTAGAGCCAAATTAAACACTATTAAGACACAAGTTTACGTTTACACTACATGTCTATGTGACATTATGCATGTCTTTGTGACATTGCCAGAACATTCATAGTGATACCTAACCTATTGGTATTCCACAATGATTGAATGGAAATCCTACCAGTGCTAACATCAACGCCAACTCTGAACGTAGGTCTTTCAATCGATTCATTTAATGTTTCAATTGATGAGCAAACTGGTAATCTATGTGATCCAGAAGTTGTAGTGTTTTCATAAATGTGTTTTCTAAAAGTACAACCAACTTTTCTTTGATTTAATCAAGTGAATTGTTGTCTTACCCGATGACTACAAAATTAGGTGCTTATTGAAGATTCAACATTCAACAGAATGTTCTTGAAAGTTGGTTGATTATTTGTAGTGGATGTTAGACGGTTCAGCGGAAAAAGACACACATAGAAGTCTAGTACAATCCTCTATTCTTCAAACACCTTGTCTTACACCATAGTCATGATGATTCACGATGCATCATAATCATCATGAAGGGGAGAAAAAATCTTGTGATTGAAGATAGTATTGAATAATGATTAAGAAAGATAGTGAAAAGAAATGAAGATTTGAGATGAAGAAAACGAGTGGATTGAAAGTAAAGAAATAGGGTTGATTGAAAGTGAAGAAAACTGTGAAGAAAATTGAACATAATTGAAATTGTTTGGGAATGAAGAATAAGAGATAAGGTAATTCAAAAATGTGAAATAAACGAATTCGATGATTGATGATTGATAAAGTAAGTTCAAAGTTTGATCAAAAGGTTGAAATGCCGGAGGTTTCATTAAGTTTGAAAAGATTATTTGTTTGAGGGGGAGCAAGTTAGGATTCGAAAATGTTTTAATTAGAAGTTGAAAGCTCTAGAAGATTAATATTCAATTGAGGGGGAGCAAGAGAAAAGAAGCTTTAAAAGTATTAATGAAAGATCAAGATTGTAAATATCAAATCATAAATCTTTCATACATTAGAATCAAATAATTCAAAGCGGATTCATCGGCAACAACCATTTGCAATAAACTTTCAGGATCAAGATTAGTAAAAGGGGCATTCAAAATGTGAGGTTTAAAGAAAAATATTCCACAAGCCGAACCATAAATAAAAGTTGCCGTTGATGATCAAGAAAAAAAAATTTCTTCAAAGAATATCGTCGATAATGAACATCAAATATAAAACCCGAGACTTGTTTATCAAAAACTGCGCTTCAACGTGGTTTTCAGCTTATAAAAGATTCTCGGAGTTTAAGCTTAAAAGTTACATATCTGAATTGAAGATAATCCAAGCAAAGTTTACAATCAGGGGGAGATTGTTAGAGTTAAAAATATAGATTGTAAACCTTGATATTGTAATTAATCATGTGACTAGCACTTAGAGTATAAATAGAGCCAGTTAGGGTTAGCTACTTAAAACTTGCATTGTCAAATCACAATTACCCTTAATAGAAAAATCTTCCAAGCAAATCTCTCTCAACATTCATTCATACATTCATCATACGAATTGCTTGAATAATTCATAACATATTCCCTAGTCGAACCATCGTTGTGCCAAATGCGCCACATCTTTATCATTATGACCCTCATTTCCCACTAGATCAGAGGCAGACATCCCACAAAGGATTTCGAGTATAAGTACTCCATAACTGAATATATCTTATTCTCTTTTGAGTTTACCGGTCTCAACATATTCTCGATCCATGTAAAGATTTTTTACAGCAATCATATTGAGGTGGAGAGTGTTGTCATCATGATTTGGAGGCAAGAATACAGAGAGCCCAAATTCAAAAATCTTTGCACTCCAGTTAGAGTTGTCCAAAAAAATATTTCTACTCTTAATATCACGGTGTAGTACCATCTTTTGGTCTTCCATTTTGTTGTGTAGGTAATTCAATCCGCCTGCTACGTCAAGGCAGATCTTTAAACGTTTTTCCCATGTAAGAATATGATCTTTCAAATAAACAGATAGATAACTAGTAGAAACAAACTCACAAACGAGAAATATACTAATTTCCATTTCACAAAATCCAACAAAAGATTCTATGTTCTCATGGTTGCAACTGATAAGAATTTCAAGTTTTGTGGACAAATATTCTTGACCATAAATTTCACGATATTTTTCGGAATCGATCATTTTTTATCATCACAGTACGTGTAGTGTTTCTTAACTAGTTCATCTTGATTTACGCCTTCTACAAAGAGAAGATGTTCTCTATTAAAACATTCGAGTTCTCTTATCCAAAGATTAAAGATAGGTACCATCGTCTCCTTTGATTGATAGAGGGGTTCTTCTAAAAAATTTTATGGCCAAGAATATGTATCTTTTTTCAATCCTCCAGTGTTCCATGTTTTTCACCTGCAGCACAGTGGTTGTTAAACAAAATAGTTATGATAGCTCTATTAGCCGAAATGTATACACAAGCTTAGGATCTACTATGATGAACAATTAGTAGAATTAGGCCTATAGGGATTTCATGATTTGAACATGACATCAAGGCTGAAAGTTCCTCAAATGATAAGCTCTACCCAATCACCTCATCCAGCCACCGTACTCTTTCCGTACTGCCTCGAGGATAGTGTTTTTTCTTTTCTTTGTTAGTGTCTTTTGTTTATCATCATTCCGCTAAAATGTATAGACTTATGTCAAGTAGGGTATTATCGTGTACCTCCTATATTCTATTAAATAGTATATTACCATACATTTATCCTTAGGAGACTTTTATTCTTCTAATAGTGACTGAAAGTCCCTTTGCACGGATCCAAACGGGATTACAATGTGTATTAGCTTGCGGAATGGTATAATATACAATAAACAACAACAAAACAAGTAAATGCAAGTGTTAAGTGTATAAGTTCGTAGGTATTCGATGATAGCTCTGTATATTCGAATATAACTGATTAAAAAGCGTACAAATAAAATATTACAACTTAGTATTTATATCTAGTAAGTTCGTAGGTCCTAGGTTCGTATGAACTTACATGTTTGTACGAACTTCCTAGGTTCGTACAAACATATAGGTTCGTACGAACATACAAACTAAATACTAAAAAGGCTAAGTTAATAAACAAATTACATTATTAACTACAAAACTAATAACAAAACTAACTATTACAAAATAAGAGCTGTTGTCACCAAACGTGCACCAACAGACTCCCCCTTGACAATAGCTCGGTCAGTCTTCAGTCTTCTGGCTCTGTCGAAACTTGATTCTTGATCAACTCTGTCGACTCTCAGCCCATAAGCCTTTCTCAATGCACACATTGACGACCCTCTGATATTTACGTCCTTCATGTCTCCAGTTGTCTCTATACAAGATTTTGTTTACATGAAGCTTCATCAGATCGTCTTTAGACAAGTTTACCATATGCAAACTGTCATACACTCTTAGCAGCACATTTTCCTCAGCATCTTCCATCACAGCTTCAGCCGTCTTGCTGTCAACGTACCACCACTTGAGATTTGCAAGAATGTTTTGTGGCATTTTCTTCAAAGGAACTCTCTTCAAGCACTTGACCGGTCTGTAGACCATCTTCATCCATGGCTTGTTAGTGAAAGGGTCAATCCTGGTCAGATCTGGAATTCTTTTACCCGGTTTTGGCTTTAGACTTTCAAACTTATTGGATCTTCCTTCACGCTTTAAGATTCTTTCCAAAGTACTAGCGTAAGGATCATTGCCAATATTTACCAAGTCTAACCAGGCAAGCTCCTTCAATTCAATATTCGGCAGCGAGCTAAAGGTCTTCAGTTTATTTTTCAAGTACTAATTCCCATCATATCTTTTTAATATGAACAGTTTAAGATCACTGTCATAAAACCAACTTATGATTCCACGCTTCAACTCGCCCGATCCTCTGACCCTGATATCACCTTTATATTTAATCTCTGGTTCCTTTTCAACCTTTTTGAACCATAACCTCTTTAACTCTTCTCGAGTTGGTTCAACTTCTTCTGAATCTGAATCAACTTCAGGAGCTAAGTCCTGCTCCAAGTCGATCACTTTCTCGCCAGCTTCACTCTCAACCACAACTTCAGTAACAGGTTGTGTATCTATCACGAATTCGTCCACATCTGCATCAGCATCAGGTAGGACCTCTTCATCTGATTTCCAATCAGCAACCTCTTTACTGAGGATCTCTCCTTCCTCTAATTCTGACCAATCACTATCCGGGTCATCCAAACCAAGCAATGCCTCGATAGTATCAGTCTCAGCAATATTTACAGGGGACTCTTGTGTTTTACTACCAGTCTTCTCAGCTTCATTTTCATTCTTCTTTGCACCCATTCTGAGATCTGGCTGCCACCACCTTCTGCCACTGCACCAATACCAGACCCTGATTCTGTTCCCCAACCACTTTTCTGATCCGTTTTTTCTTCGATTTTCTTGCTCCAGTCTGACCCTTCTGCTTGTGCCTCACTGGACTCTTTGTTCCACCCTCCAGATGGTTCAGTCTCTTCTTGAGGCTTTGAAGCACCTTGTCCAGATCCGCTCACACCAGAACCTTGACCAGACTCCCCCTGAGCTATAACTGCACCTTGCACTATAGATGAAGAGCCAGGCATCTCACCTTCTTTGGGTGCACTTGGATCATCGTCACGATCATTATCAGCTTTGAGTCTCAGCTCATCTTCCTTGCATGCTGTTGTCTTATCCCCCCTGAGCGACTGGCGCTTCATTTGGAAGATAGTGACCTCATTGAGCCGCACTTGATCTTCTACCTTTTCAAGGTTCTTCTCTAAGCGCTCATTAATAGCTGTCAGATTTGTGACTCGTACTTCCTGGCTTGTAACAACAGCAGTCAAAGCAGTCACCATATCCATCAGGCTAGTGATCCAGCCCTCAAGATAGGTAAACTTGTCCAGATCGGAGAGAAGAGCAGCCGGGTTGGGAACATATTGGGTTGGTTGAGTCGTAGGTGGGGCAGTAGAAGGTGTGGGTGGTGTGGTTGTAGATGTAACTGGTGATTGTTGTACTGTTGATGGAGCAACGGGTGGTGGTGTAGGTGTGACAATCGTAGGAGCAGAACCACCCGCTCCAATAACCACACCAGTTGGACGCTGGCGCTTGCGTGCCTGCAACCTGAACTGTTCCAGTTCAGATTCATCATCGGAGTCCTCGGGAACATATTCATCATCCTCCTGAACTTTTCGCTTGCCCTTTTCCTTCTCCCGGGCTGCCTTAGGGTCAATCAACACCCCCTTTGACCCAAGAAACCCAATCATAGGGCGGTCCTCATCATCATCATCATCATTACCATCATCATCATCACCTGCATCAGATTCTGTAGCCTCAGAATCAAGAGCTGCATCCTTATCAGCTTCAGCAGCAGGTGGAGACCATGTGTCTCGGGCTACAGAGTAGTCATCAATGTCCTTGAAAAGAGCATCAAAAGTGGGCTCAGAAGAGACAGCTGTATCACTGGGCCCTGCTTCGCCCTGAAGAACTTCCCTAACCAACTCAGCAGCAACATTAGCGTCGACACGCTCGCCTTCAGCAGGGTGCTCTATCTGCTGGAAGATTTCTTCAACAACTTCCTGCTGTGGCTCATAGGGTGCACTGAACTGGTGATGAATTCCTTTGCTCAAGCAAAAGACATTCATTACTGAGTTTTTGAACTCTAGGCCATTGTCACTTCTTATTTTCTTGACTCCTCGTCCAAATTGATGTTCAATCTGGGTAAAGAATGTGTATTAGCTTGCGGAATGGTATAATACACAATAAACAACAACAAAACAAGTAAATGCAAGTGTTAAGTGTATAAGTTCGTAGGTATTCGAAGATAGCTCTGTATATTCGAATATAACTGATTAAAAAGCGTACAAATAAAATATTACAACTTAGTAGTTATATCCAGTAAGTTCGTACGAACTTACTGGTCCTAGGTTCGTACGAACTTACATGTTCGTATGAACTTCCTAGGTTCGTACGAACATATAGGTTCGTACGAACATATAGGTTCGTACGAACATATAGGTTCGTACGAACATACAAACTAAATACTAAAAAGGCTAAGTTAATAAACAAATTACATTATTAACTACAAAACTAATAACAAAACTAACTATTACAAAATAAGAGTTGGTGTCACCAAACGTGCACCAACAGTGACAACAGGGGGAAAGTTTTGAAGCTTATAATTGCCAAAAGCATGGGAATGAAATTGAAAACAAAATTATGTGCTTAGTATTTCGTTGATTCTTATAGAAACATGAAAAAATGTAGACTCCAGATCTATATATAAGAGTTAGTTTATTCTGATTAGTAATAATAAAGATGAGCTAGAAACACACAAGAAGATTCATTATTAGGCATATTTTATGTAGACTGCGCAGTATGAGACATGAAAACCTTTAATTTTCAATGGGTCAAAAATAGGAGGCAACATATCAGATAAAGATCGGGCCATGCAGAGTATATCCATATTCATTTAACTTAAATTTGATCATCAATATTCCTATCCATTGTATGTGGCGGGTTTATGAGTTTTTGATTAATAAATCAATTTTTGAATCAACTCAAGCCATATAGTGTATCACAAATTCAATGCACCACTGAACTATAATCAAAGATACTACCTTCTCATATTGAAAGCAATATTGAAGTTCTTTTTAACATGTGATAACTTTAAAATGGAGAATTTCTAGAAATCACCTAAGTCTTAATTTACAGAAATTAAATCTTCAAAATAGTTGAAAGTTCAACAAAATTTAAATCTTCAAGTTTGCGTCGATTGTATGAGTTACAGTTTGAATTCGAACCTAATGAACCCGGAACCTAACCTGGTAATTAATAAACGAACATAAAATAAGTGCATAAAAGTAAATCGGCACAAGGAAATAACGTGGTTATATCCAATCGGGGTGATTGGTTTACTCTACGGCCAACTAGATACTTTCTCTTATTATTTTCACGCTTAGGGTTTACGCAATTGAGGATTAGAAACAATAATAAAGGAAACAAGAGTTTTGAGCGATCTAGTCTATCCGCTGGATACACTCAGGCTATCCGCCGGATAGCTAGTGTCGGATCCGGGTCAACACAAGGTCAAACTCCTATCCGCCAGATACTCATACACCATCCGAGATAGTACCTTTTTGATCAAAACACTAATTTCAGCCAAATAGGTCACAAACTCAGACTTCAGATTCAGATTCCTTTGTTCATTCTTCACACTCAACAATCTCCCACTTGAAGATCGAACAAAACCCCAATAATTAAACCTATAAAATTTCCCTTTCAAAACAATTTGAATCCACCTTTCCATACCGTTCATATCAACCGAAACACACTCACTGATTAAATGCAAAACATATAGACTTTGGATAAAAGATCCTTCAACTACACCTTTTGAAACTGGAACACAATGAATAAACCCTCTAACTATCTAGTCGACACCTTCTCTCATCAATTAATTAGAAGGCCAGTTGAAGTTAGGGAAAGCTTAAACTTTTCTTTTGTTACCACCTTAGTAAACATATTGATGTCCGGATGTCGAACTCTTGGGAAACCGTGACTATTTTTAATTATTTAAACTGACTAATAGTTAATCTAGTTAAAAAGGTTTTTAAGGTTTAAAATTTTTTTAACGGGATATTTACACACCAACTTACGACAAACAATTACAGTAGAGACTTACGAAGTTAAAACACAGGAAGATATATATATTTAGATGCATAACTACTTAGCTTCCAATTATACGAGTTAGATTACTTTGGATGAATTCTATCGTGAATAGCTAAGGTTAATTAGGATTCCCACTAAGGTCCTCTAATTTTGTAACTACTGGAATGTCCTTACGAATATTCGTACGCAAGAAGCTATTCTAACGTGACTACCACAAGTAATGCGTTAAGCTTCTCATTATTATCAACAATTTAATCTAACGATCTCGTGCTAACGAGTGTCTAATAATTATACCTACAAGTTATTCTTAAGTATAATTATTATGTTCGTTAAAGATTATTAACTGCGAATTTCTTTACCTGTTACTGGTTACAGTCTCAAGTTATACTTATCTAATAAGTTCAAAAATCTAATAACCTATACAAACGCTAGTTATAGCATAGATCTAACAATCACGTTAAGACTCAAAAATCAAATACTAAGAACAACCATGGATCTTCAATTAAACGTTAACAATAATAATAAAACTGGTAACACCAAAGTAAACTCATAAAATCATTATCCAATGATTAACAACTAAATACATACATAAAAAGGTTCAATCCAATGCAAGTTTGTAGAAAATAAGAAATATAACCGAGTATCCAAACATATAGACATGAACAAATACAAGATAGTAAAATTAACGCAAATCGAACACAAGAGTGATATCTTCTTAGGTCGATTGAATCTCTTCAATCCATACTCCATAAAAACCCCATTTGCAGGTGCCTTAGTCGAACTAGGGTTAATGGTGTAAATCCCCAATTAATTAGATTAAATTAGCTTAAATAGAAATCTGGCCGACATACCCTATCCACCGGATAAGGTAAAGCTATATGCCGGATAGAGTAAACCTATCCAGCAGATAGCACTATTATGTCAGCTTTATGAAATTTATTATTTTTCTTCGTTTTTCACAGTTTTCAACTCATTTTCGCTCTAGCTTCCATATTTAATCCTAAATGCAAATATTCACCAAATAAATACCAAATTCAATGGTTTTTTTTAAGTAATATGGAAATACGTACGAGCATATAATCTATACAATATGTACAAATAAGACCATATCACATAACTGCAAGATTCTTTGTACCAAGGCTCTTGTTCAACAACAACGTACCATCATTCACAAGTTCACGAATAAAATGATACCTCAGATAAATGTGTTTTGTACGAACGTGAAATAGTGGATACAATCATCTTATTTCTTCCATAACTCTTCCAGAAAATTCTTCAACTATGCAAGCTCTTTACTTGCTTCAGCAAGCCATATACTCTGCTTCTATGGTTGACAGAGCTACAATCTTCTGAAGTCTAGACATCCAACAAACTGTAGTCCTACCAATTGTGAAAACATACCCCATAGTGCTCTTACCCAAATCATCACAACCACACAAATTCGCATTTGCATGACCTCTCAAAATATCTTTACTTTTAGTGAAACATAAAGCCATTTTAGAAATCTCTCTCAAGTAACGTAGAAGCCACTTAACCGCTTCCCAATGTTCTCTGCCCAAATTTGACTTGAACCTGCTAACAACTCCTACTGCATCTGCAATATCAGGTCTCGTACAAACCATAAAATACATTAAACTCCCAAAAAATTATGCGCAATGAACTTTAACCATTTCCGCCTTGTCTTCGTCAATCTTAGGTGATTGATCTTTGGATAACTTCAAGGTGCTACCCAAAGGAATATTTCTCGTCTTGGCATCCTTCATGCTGAATATTTCTAACACCTTCTCAACATATTTTTCTTGAGACAGTTTTAGAGTTTATGTAACCCGACAATACTTATGCTAAGAAACTTTCATTTCGAACTCTTAAGACAGTTGTCTCTTGAACATGTTGATCTCTAGCATATCAGAACCTACAAGCAACATGTCATCAACATACAATAATAATATGATATAGGAGGACTTGAATTTCTTCAAGTAGCAGCAATGATCCATGTCACATCTCATTTATCCATTCCTCTTCATAAAATCATCAAACTTCAAGTACCATTGATGAGTGATAGTGATCAATTTATACATGTTTAACCCTCGCATTATCTCTCGTTTTATCCGTATTTGTCATGATTTTAATGAACTTTTGATACTTAATATTCTTTGAATGTGTTTATTATTGTTGAGAGCGGATACGAGAAGAAAACAAGTGAAAATGTTGAAGAAAATATCATTAAAGAAGAATTGTTGTAGATTGGGTGAGGCTTCACAATTTTGGCCATAAATCCTTCATATGAACTCCGATTGAGGAGATTTAAAAGCTCAAATTCTTAAAACTCAGAGGTCTACAACTTTGAAAAGGATGTTACAAGAGTACCCGCCGGGTAGGGTAGTACCCAGCCGAGTAGAGTGTAGATACGGGATTTTTAGGTTTCAATCCGAGTTAAACCCTAATTTGACGTTATGCTTTTGGTGGCCATTTTCTCTGGTCCTGGGGGCAATTTTTAGTGATCTTGGGAGGATTTAAAACCCTTCCTAATCCATTATTACTCGAAGATCAAGGATTCCAACACGATTAACGTCTACGATTTCGGTTTATCATTTCTCTCCTTGAAACAATGTTTAATTCGATTTTTTTTGTGTTTATTGTTCTTGTTGGCCTGATTATGGGCTAATTGTGTCACACCTCGCTAAAGCGTAAACACGAGGTGCAACAGCATGAAGTTTCACAACACAAGGTAATTAAATTTACACCATTCACGACATACTACTACTTAAGATTACATAGTGGTTTACATCCATTTACATCAATACATATAAGTTCATTCATCCAAAAGCGTCCAAAAGATTAAACAAAAGTAAAATTCATGACAATGGCATTAACAAAAATAAACGTGGGTTTCAATCCACTTTCACTGACCGTTCCTTGAAAAGCATGTAAAAATGAGGGGTCAACTATATAAATAGTTGGTGAGTTCACAAGTTTCAAATGCGTACGTTGTTTAAATAGTTACCGAAATTCATTTTGAAAGATTCGTTGCCATGTAAATAGTTGTTTTATACGCAATCACATGACTGAACTAGAAAGTCAATGTTTATACTTGAGTCCACGACCAAACCTTGATGATACCCAAACCAGATCATGCCTATCGTTATCATGATTTAGATACATAGTCCTATGCCCCAACGAACACTGTGCGAAATGGGGTGGGAGTGTCTCCCCCAAATAGCGTTATCCATAATGACATCGACTCAAATGAGTTAATGGGTTGTGTAATAGTTTCAAATAAAGGGGATTTTAGCTACTATAGATTCTAAAGCATATAACACAAACGTATAAATTAGTAAAGGTACAAAATCAAGATAAATAGTTGCAATAAGTTAAACATGCTCCCTAAAACATTAATAACAGTAAAAGGGGCTGTGAAAACTCACGTTAAAGTACGAGCGTTTGATTTTGATGTTTTTCGCGTGCTAGACAAGTAAGGCTCCTACTCACGTCCTACGAAACACGAGTGTTGTAATGAGGTTCTCATCTAATTTCTATGATTTAGTAACACGTAGTCAACTAATTGAATTATAAAGTGCAATAAATAGTTTGATTTTCTCTATTAATCAATGTCGTTAATGATTAATTTGTAATCATATTTGTGTAAACATATGAATATTAGTTCCAAATATCATCAAAATTTATTTCATAACCTATTATTGGATATAAACTTTATATAAAAATTTTGGAATTTTTAGAATTGTTTTTATTTATTCTCGATTTATGTCCAAAATGTGATGGAAATTCAAATATAATAGTAAATGATCATGGAAGATTTTGAAATTTTTACCACCACCATTTCCAATTATTTTAAGACTTTTGTTAAAATTTCAAGTTATTTGGAGCAACAAAACCCGATATTATAATATTTGGAGCAACAAAAACGCAATTTTATAATATTTTAAGATTAAAAGCACACAATCTAAAATAAATACTAAAAAGTTTCCAATTGATGTAAATTTTTTCGTGAGGTGTTATTTACTGATATAAATGCCTCATAAAAAGTTTCATTAATATTTGGCCTTGGGAAGTAACTTTCATGATTAAACACTCCAATTTAGTAATAGTTTGGTAATAAATTAAAGAAAATACATATGGAATTGAAAATTTCCAAGTTTATTCTCCATATCATAAGTTTACTGAGAAACAATCAATTTTGATTTTTTGATACATGATGGATGCATTTTAAGATAAATGCATAATGATAAACAATAACTAGTTAGATTTTTCATGGAGAATATAGTTGTTTGTTTGGAAATTTTCTATGTATAATTACGTAACCTTTTAGACCATAATATTTTTATCCTATTGAGTTCCATATGTTAGGATTTAGAATTAATTTTATCAAGAATTTTAGAGTTGTAAAAGTTCCACAAACAAGTCTCACAAAACTATTGCTTACAGAAAGTGAGTTGCTGGCGCAATAGTTTTTTGGCATTTTTTGGAGGTTGAATGTTCCATATTTTTTTTGTGAAACCACTTGGATTTAACAGCTAACTCAAAGAGTTAAATTCCAGAAGAAAAATGGTAATTTTTGGTTAAGTATTCACTAAGTTATGGTTCTTCAAAGTTGAGTGTAAGAATCTGACATATTAGAAGCATGAGATGAGTTCAAGTCTTGAGTCTATGACTACCACTTTAACCCATAGACCTAAATCGTTGATTTAAGTCATGATTCCCATGCATTATGCCATCATTTTTCAGTGACCATATAATTTTTAAAATACATATCATTTAACATGATTTTTAATGTAGATTAAAGTACTAGAGTAGTTTTTTATGTAAGATTCAGTTTCGATGTTTTTTTGAACTTTTACTTGGGTTTGATCATTGATTGTCACTCATTTTTAACACATAAACATGTGAGATTCATAATCTACAAACATCAAGTTTAAACAAAAAATTCTAACCATTATAGGGCATAAAATCCAAAACTTGAAGCAAATACAAGAAGAAATGATGTAAAGTAGTAAAGAAGGTTGCTTTATTACCTCAAGATTACTTAAAATATTCAAGAACATTTATGATTTTGGTTTATATTTTGTAGAATGTAGGTTGATTTGTTAGAGAGAAGTGTGTGTTTAAGTGTGTGTGTTCTTGAGAGTTTGAGAGAAAAATGGAGGTAGTATGTGAAATGAGAGAATAAGTGAGTGGAGTGTAAGAGTGTTTGAATGAAGTGTGTATGCACATGGGGGAGGGGGAACGGTTTTGGTGGTCAAAAAGGGGAAGATTCCATTTATTTTTTTATAAACATTATAGGATTAAACTTGTATTAAACTTGTACAAGAATATATATATTGTATAGACTTATTTTGAGATGCTTTTGTGATTAATATTTGAGATATAAATCAATTTCTTTCAATTATAGTTAATATTTCTAATTGTGATTTAATTGTTCATGTTATTTGTTCAAGTACTAATTTGTTAGATGCTTGATTAATTTAAATAAGATGTTACAGAATTTTAATCAATCCCGATTTCGTAACTTGATATAAAATTTTGTGACAAGTTATGGAACTTGGTTTCTTTTATTTCCTTAGCACTTTATAACATAGTTGAAAAATTCTCATGAACAAGGGATTTGCTAAGTAATCTCTAAGGCGATATAATGGTTTCGGTACTCTTAAGGAGTCGTAACTTAGTTTCACTATTAGAACTTCTAGAAAGTCGTATTTATAATTGTAACTCTAGAATTTTAAGAGTGGTAATAACCTGAGATTTTGACGGTTGTCACAAATTGCTTTTACATTCATTTGGATGATGTGAACTATTGATTAGGGGTGTTTATCATTTGACATTTACAATTGTTTAATTCATGTTTAATCGAAGAATCAATTGTGATTGAGCTTTGAATTGTTAATATGTGTTATTGGTAAATCATTTGATGTTCATAATGAACGCTTTTAAATTCTAAATGGTTTATGAATAATTATTAATTGGTTGCGAGCGCAAGACTGAAATATGACACATTGATTAAACTCAGTTGTAATTGAATTGAACTTAACTAGAGAAATCGAATTTAGTTTAGTAATTCTACGAGAGTAGTTTACAAGATTAAATCATGGATGAATTGAATTAAGATGTGGTTTGGTTAGGAACCCGGAGTGAAAAGGAAAGATCATTTCTAATCAATTAGTCAGGAGGAGTGAATTTGATAAACAATATTAGATAAACACGTTTTAATAAACACTCCGAAGTCATTAGTGAACTAGTCCAAGTGAATGTCCTTTTAATACAATGTTTATCCGATTTCCTCATAAATCCAACTGCCTTCGTATATACTTTTATTTTTATTCGTGACAATCGCAAAACAACAACTCGGTTAAAAAACTCCCCCTATTTACTTACTTGTTTAGATTAATGTACACTTTCTATTCATTCTTAATTGTACGGTCCTCTTTGTTCGATCTAGACTTACCATAGGTATACTACTACTTGACAGGGTACACTACTCGATTGTGTGATAGTCTATTTGCGGTATTTCTTGGTATTAATTCTATAACTAGATTTTAGCACATCAAGTTTTTTCTTGTTTCAATCCATACATACTTTTCTTCAACTTGCAAACTAATTTCTCTTTACCCAATACCTCAAAGCCCCCAGGTTGAACTATATAATTGTCCTCTTCAAGATCCCCATGTAAGAATGTAGTCTTCACCGTTAGCTGATCTAGATGTAAATCCTCAGTTGTAACGATCCCAAGACCCATTCAAATTGTAGTCATCTTCACAACCGGCAAAAATATCTAATTATAATCCACACATCTTTCTATTGGAAACCTTTGACTACTAATCTAGCCTCGTAACTTTTCTTACCATCCAATTCTTCCTTGATTGTGTATACCCATTTATCATGTAGAACCCATGTATCACGAGGTAGATTCACTAACGAGTAGATTTTGTTCTTTTATAGTGAACTTCTCTTATTTCATAGTATGCTTCCACTGTAAGGATTATTTGATTCGCATTGCTTCTAAATAACTATCTGGTTCACCATTTTTTGTTAAAAGCAAATAGTTTGCTAATGGAGAAAACCTTTTTGTAAGTTTGGGCATTCTAGTGGAATGTCTCAATGTAAGAGCTATATGGGTGGCAATCTGTTCCGTGCTACTATCACTTTCTCATCATCTGAACTCCCACTACTTTCAGATCTACCTTGAGTTTCTGAACTTTCTCCGTCACTTGACACATCACCGTTATCCGGAAATTCTTGGTTTCCTGAACTAATTTTTATCGTTAATTGATACCAAGTTTTGTACGGGTTTTAGCGACACTCGTACAAGACAATCCAATACTAGTACGATGTTTCGGTATCATCGTTTCATCAAGAATTTCATAAACCCTCACATGAGAGAAGGGTGAAAAGATAATTTTACCCTCATATAGAATTTAAGAACAATGGGTGTTGAGCTTGGAAACTTGTAAATGTTGTTTGTTCACGGTGGGCGGACCACTCTTTACCGGCGTGGAATTTGATGTGGAAGGATCAACGTTGGCTCAACTTCGGGTGAACAAATTTCGTAGTATTTTTTTTTTTTTTTTTTTTTTAAGTTTATCTCTTACATCTTATTGTTCAAACAAAAAAAATGGGTCTTTTCCACACCGACTTTAACACTGTGAACCACTCTTTCAAAAAATAAATTAGAGTGTTAAACTCAATGTTCAAGCCCACGTCAAATTCCACACAACCATTCCTCCTTAAACCGACATATCTTTAGCAGTTTTGCTTAAACCGACATATCTTTAGCAGTTATGCTATTAAAGGATCTCCGTAACATATTTTAAAACTAAGAATACTCCTTGATTTTTTAAATTGAAACAACTAAGATGAATTTTCACATGAATTACATTAAAGCATTGGCGTAAGTTGCATCAAAAGTTACTTTGTATTAGCTCGAGCTTATTGTACGCAAGAGCAATAACTTTATAATATCACATACATCCTTACAAAACTTACAAATTAGACCAATACAATTTACTTACTGTATTGTCCTCATGAAGTGGAATTCTTTTGGCGAAGATTTCTTTAAGATCATTTTCCTTTCAATACTTTCCGCTCTTATATTTTTCCCTCCTCCTATGTACAAGTCAAACAAGTGAAAAGTATGAATGTAATTGATCGAATTCATTATACGTAAGTATCTCTCTACCTTATGAAAAGTATCAATATCAAAAAATTTATTTATATAACTTATCACATTGTCAATAGTTTACTGACTCTCTCAATCGATAAAAGTCAAGTTTTATTAGAAAAAATAAAATAGTATAATGATTCAAAAGGACAAAAAAAGGAAAAGGTAAATTGTAATGTTGTAAAAGAAAAAATAAAATCAACTACATATGGCTTCCTAATACTAACGTAATTTATCTTAAAAAAGAATATACATCATCTCTCAATCTCACAATGAATATTAGGAGTATGTTCTTAAAGTGTATATAGCAAAAGAATAATGTATACAGAAGCCATTTAAATATTTTGAAGTTCTCAATAACACCGTCCAAGTATCGAAATCATTTTAAAGGTCATCCAAATGTCAAATTTATGTTAGAAAACTTGTCGGATTATATATATAAAAAAGAAATCACTAATTTTTCACCTCTGTAACTGTAATAAAACGATAAAAATACACTTTCAGTTTATTTAGATATATGAAAAAAAAGGTTTAAAGAAAGCCAACTTTAATAAAAGTACGAATGACTTACTTGAAACTTCAATGCCTTGTTAAGTTGTACTAAAACTTCTTCGGTTGTTGGTCTTTTTTTTCTCTCATCATCTAAACACCTGTAAACGATGTTCATAAATACAGACAATGATTTTGGGACGATTTCTTCCTTTATAGCTTTAAACACCATATCATTTTGTTTTCCTTCTTCAAATTTGTGTTTGATGAAACTGAGTAGAAACCGTCTGTCATGTTTAAGGAGTGTACAAATTGCTTTCCCATATAAAATCTCAAACAAAACCACACCAAATGAATATATATCGGATTCTATTGTTAAGAGACTTGATTTCAAGTACAATGGATCCACGTAGCCCATCGTACCACAAGCAGGATCCATAACATAGTTTGTTTCTATATTAACCATACTTATCAAGGAAAGACCAAAATCACCAAGCTTTGCCTTCCAATCATCAAACAGTAGAATGTTAGCGGCTTTGATGTCCCTGTGAATCACTACCTCTTGACCTCCATGAAGGAAAACGAGTCCGGCTGCAACATCAATGCATATATTAAGTCGGTGCATCCATGTAAGTCTAGTATCATCCAAATGTTTATCAAGACTTCCATTAGAAGCATATTCAGTAATGATGATTTTTTCATCAGTTTCGTCGCTATAACCTACAAGACCAATGACATTATTATGCTTATACTCGTAAAGAATCTGAAGTTCATTGTAAAATTGCTTCTCCCCTTGACCTTGACTTTTATCTAACTTCTTCGCAACAATGGCTTTAAATCCATTACCATGTTCATGTGCAACTTCTCCTTTAAATACCATCCCAAAACCTCCTTCTCCAATGGCATGACTGAAGTTTTGTGTGGCCAATTTAATGTCTTGTAATGACATTCTCAAGATTTCTTCATAGTTTTCCTGTGAAAAATGAAACAGCGGGTAAATATAGACATTTAAAATGTTATAATATGTTTTTTTTCTCATTTTAATTTGTTAGTAATCAATTTTTTTAAGGGGTTTGCTGAAGTAAAGTCTCATAAATTTTTCAACAAAGTGGTACATTATAGTAGCCTATCGTCGAAAAGATCCTAACCAAGAAGACTTTACCGTAACGATAATATCTATATTTATCAATGATGAAAAACTATACAGTGTTATTTCTAAAAAGTGTTATATAAACTATAAAATGAAAGACTATAAAAATGTCTGCAGCACATCAATTACCAGTCGTACAGGATCAACATAACAAAGATAAGAAGATATACTATGTTATTAAAAAATATTGACTTACTTGAAAGGAGAATGCTTTATTAAGTTTCTTGACGACCACTTCCATCGTTGGCCGTTGGTTCTGCTTTTGTGCCAAACACTCGTACATAATTTCTATAAATGTGTCCAAGGAATCTTTGTTGGGTCCTTTGTTTAAGGGAAATATATTTTCAGTATTTCCTCTGTTTACTACATGAGTCACCTTTCTCTTTGTTATTCCCTCGTGGAACCATCGTTGTGCCAAATGCGCCACATCTTTATCATGACAACCCTCATTTTCCATTAGACTAGAGGCAGACATCCCACTAAGGATTTCGAGCAAAACTACTCCAAAACTGAATACATCTGATTCTCTTTTGAGTTTACCAGTCTCAACATATTGTGGATCCATGTAAAGATTTTTTACAGCAACGGAATTGTGGTGGAGAGTATTGTCATCTTGATTTGGAGGCAAGAATACAGAGAGCCCAAATTCAACAATCTTTGCACTCCAGTTAGAGTTGTCCAACAAAATATTACTACTCTTAATATCACGGTGTATTACCATCTTTTGGTCTTCCATTTTGTTGTGCAGGTAATTCAACCCACGTGCTACGTCAATGCAGATTTTCAGACGTTTTTCCCATGTAAGAATGCGATCGTTCAAATAATCAGATAGATAACTAGTAGAAACAAACTCAGAGACGAGAAATGTACCGTCTTCCATTTCACTAAATCCAAGAAAAGATTCGATGTTCTCATGGTTGCAACTACTAAGAATTTCAAGTTCTTTTGACCAATATTCTTGACCAGATATTTCAGGATACTCTTTGGTATAGATCATTTTTATCATCACAGTGTAGTGTTTCTTGACTAGTTCATCTTTATTCACGTCTTCTATGAAGAGAAGATGTTCTCTATTCAAACATTCGAGTTCTACTATCCAAAGATACTTACTATGGCCTCCTTTGAAGCGTAGAGAGGCGTTAAGATATTCCGTGGCCAATAATATGTCTCTTATTTCAATCCTCCAGTGTTCCATGTTTTTTACCTGCAGCATAATGATTATAGCTCCATTAGCCGAAATGTATACACGAATCATGAGACATGAAAACCTTATGGGTCATAAATATTCCCATTCATAGTATGTGGCGGGTTTATGGACATCAAGAATTTTTTTGATAAATAAATCAATTTTTTAATGAATTTAAGCCGTACAGTGTATCACAACTAAAATGCACCACTGAACTATAATCAACGGTACTACCTTCTCATATTGAAGTACTTTTTAAATGTGATAACTTTAAAATAGAGAATGTCTAGAAATCGACTCTTAATTTATAGAAATTAAGTGTTCAAAATATTTGAAAGTTCAACAAAATTTAAATCTTTAAGTTTGAGTCGATTGTATGAGTTTCAGTTTGAGTTCGAACCTAATGAACCCGAAACCTAACCTGGTAATTAATCCTATTGATAAATAGTATTTAGGGTGTTTACCGAGAGCTTAAAGTTGTGATTTTTTTAGTTTCCATATTTATTGATTAAATAGCTTTGTTAGATTGACAAGCTTATAAAAAATAAACTTCTAAGGAAAATGTACTTTGAATTAGTTTCTTAGGACAAGTTTGAATCTATGGGAAAGAAATTACCTAGGTAACATTTAAATAGATTAGATTTGTTTCGTATTTTATTTTTTGTTGTTATATCATTATATAAGTTAAGTTATAACTTAACATTTTTAATTTGGTCTCTCAATACTTTATCAAACACCTCTTTACAAATAAAAATTTAGCTTCACCAAAATGTACCCTGTAACCCGCACTTTCAGCTTTTACCTGGAAACATGAAATTTTTATTTTCAAGAGAATGCATGAAATTATTATTTTCAAAAGAATGCAGTTATTGAAAATAGTGTATATCTATGGGTCACCTTTAAGCTTTATTTCTTAATTTTTCCTTGTAGTATTTGGGGTATTTGTTAGGTAAACTTTCTAAAGTAATTTTAAGATGATTTATGAGACTTATTTAGAGACGCATAGTACATAGGTGACATCAGACCCGGAGTTAGGAATTGGGTTGTTCGGTACCACAACAAAAAGAGACCTTTAAATATTTTCTTTACATATATATAACATAATAAATTATATTCATCATTACTATAAAATTGTTATAAACATAAAAATCAAAAGAAGGGAAACAAAAAAATAAAAAATTGTTTTCATATGCAAAGTTAATAATTTAATTATATATCAGTTATGTAGTTAAAATAATCCGTACAACTAGATTAATAATATAATTAGATTAACTGATTACGTAGTGAAAATAATCTATACAATAAGGTTTGTTAGGCTAAAAGGAATTGTTAGACTAATGAGCCTTTTTGTTTTGTTGTACTTATAAAACAAACTTAAATTATAACTAATATAATTGGCTCAAATTATTGAATTTGATAATTGATGAGTATTTGACTTAAAAAATGAATCTATATACGTGAGAGTAGAGTATAAGTTCAAGTGTAAAAGCATTAAAAACTTGAAAACTCGTGACACAGGCGCAAAGAAAGATACCGGTTACTAGTATTATTTTTTTCAGAGTGTAATATGCAGTTAATTAAGTTACGTTAATTGGAAAAGAAAAATAAATACAGTAGGCGTAAATATACAAACGAAATGTTACAGTTGTTAGCATATTGAGCGTTTTTTCATAATAGATATAAGCTGAAAAAATAGGGCCTAAATATTTTATGGCCCTTAATATTAACATATATATACAATGGACTGGAAAATTGAGGCCTCAAGGAAGTGGAGGCCCTGTGTGGCTGGACTGCGTGCACGGGCCGATCACCGGGTCTAGGTGACATACGCTCATGTACTAACTTGTAAAAGTAGTGTCCATCGCCAAATTGTGAGGCTCAGTCAGATGTGTATCACGTGCTTTACCACAGGTAGCGTGTAAAAGTGTGGTGGGACGATTGTTTTAGGGTTTTTCATTGTTATGGGTTTTTCAGTTTTTATTGTAATGAGCTTATTCATTGAGCTTTTCAAATTTTGTAAAGGATTAAAATGCATTGCGTCAACTATGTTAAAAGAAATGGTGGGACCTAGAGAGTTTAGTTGTAAGTAAATTTTCGCATGGAGTAGTTTTAGATTAAATAGTGATGTGTACGATTATCTACAATAAAAAATGCTTTTAAAAAACTTTTCAAAATGTCATATCATTTTTTATAAATTTTCCCAAACAAAACTATTACGACAATGTAAAAAAGGCTATTCAAAAGCCTTTTTGAACCAACATGCATTTTTAAAACGAAAATTTATATATTTAAATGTCTTTTACTAAAAGCTCGATTTATCAACACTTTACTCAGAAAAGTTTTTCTTTCAATGTCAATTTTTTTCTGCATAAAATGTTTCTCCGTGTGAAATGTTGAGGCTCTAAATATGAATTTTAAAATAACTGTGATTTTTAATGAAGTAATTTTTCAAGTAGAGTTATAATTAATGTTTTAAAAATTAGTTTTTGGACCGACAGGTTGTCTATCCGGTCCCAGTCGGACTGGTTATTGATTTTTTTTGATTTTTTGACTTTTTTGAATTTTATCATAATCGATTGAGGGTTTATGTTTAATTACACTTCATATTGACTCTAAATTTTACGAATTTGAAATTCGTATTTTCTATAGCAACTAGTGAGTTCAAAGTGCGTTAAAAATTCAAAATTAGTGTAAATTGTTAAAATTGAAAGTTAAGGACACATAATTTCAAATATTTGGGACAAACCGCATTTGACAGTTTGCCAACAAATATATTTCGAAAAGATACACAAATTTAAAAAAAAAACGGTGACTTAATCCGAGTTACGAGTGAAAAAGATGTGACATTTTAAAGTTTACAAAAAAAATCAAATGGTCAAAAGCCGGTCCAACCTAGTCCAGAGAACATGGTTCGACCGGCCGGTTCCCGGTCGTTGACCTGATCAACATCTCCCCAAAACCGGTTTATTTTGGGCCGGTTTTCTCCAAAATTCTAGTACGACTAGTCGAACCGGTTTTTAAATCATTGGTTATAATATATATTTTTGTTAGGTTATTATTACCTTCGATGGGTACTGGCAGCGGCTTTCAAGGTATTTCTCTATATCGCTAATATAGTCTGTTTCTTCCACCTACATTAAGATCAACAAAATAACATTAACAAAAATTCCTATATTTCAAAATTAATAAAATGTGATAAGATATAATTAATAATAGGGGTTAGTGCGTACAAATGCACTAAACTTTGGTCGAATATTCATAGTGTGTACCCAACTTACTGGTAGTGTTTTTAATGCACTTAACTTTCAAAAATCGTTATTTAATGTACTTCTTGACCAGCTTGACCCTTAGTCGGTTACCAGTTGACTTTTTTCAAATAATGTGTACATGTGGCATTACACGTCATAGTACACACAATAGACATTATATACAAGTTGAATGCATTTCCAAATACTTTGCTACCCATAAATTCCAACGACCTCGATCTTCTTCTTCGGCGAGCTTGAGACCATCTGGTCACCACTACCATCGGGTTTATTGGTTTTATATAAAAATTTTGTTATACACCATTTATGTTCAAGTTAATTCAAAAACCAAAATACCACTAACAATCCATATACATCGTAACAGTTGAAAAATTCGATCACCAGAAGTCTTATCGATAATAAAGAACTACATGGACAAGCTTAAACTGTACTTCCTGGTTCATAACCTTCGAATCCGGTCCAACCCGAAGAATTCAATCGATGCGAGGGTCCACATTGAAAATGAAGAAATAGGTTTTATAAATTTCATAAAACTAGACGATTGGGTGGTGATGTTGGATGAGAATGTGATGGATATGAGGTTTGAAGAAATGACAAATTTGAAAAGATGAAACTTTTGTTATTTTATAATTGATTAATTGTTGGTAGTACGCTAGATGAAACATCCGAGAACATTTTTTTGGGTTATTGTTTAGCAGGTGCATTTCGTGTGAGTTTTAACAGGTTACCTATATTAAAAACATCACTCGTTAGTTGGATACACACAATAGATATTTAGGGAAAGTTAAATGCATTCATTTTCATTTCAAAATATTACAAGGCATCGACGTGTCTTTATACGTGGCAGCTGACTAGGCAACAAATATGGTAACCGGTTACACCTAGGAAGGTTCCAGGTAAAGTGCATTTTTTGTGAGTTTTAACAGGTTAACTGCATTAAAAACACTACTCGTAAGTTGGATACACACTATGAATTTTCGACCAAAATTTAGTACATTCGTATGCACTAACCCCTTAATATTAAATTATATAAACTCTTTAATAACATCTATTTTTTAAGGATTTCCACATAATTATTGTAAGACATGAACGACTTGTTAGAAATCTTTAAATACAAAGAGTGTGTTTCTGAATTTGGATTGCTTCCCGAATTGTGTTTATACACTTTCCAAATTCGATATTTCGACCCTATTTGCCGGGGTTCACGAAATTCAAATTATGTGGATAATTCGCGAAGAAACAAACAAGATTTCGGCAACAAATCGTGTTCTAAGTTTTGGATGATTTTAGAGTTTTTTCGTATACTATTTTTCTATGTATCAAATGAATATGTTATTGATGGTTGGAATTAAATTTCAAAAAATGGTCCCTCAACTAAAATTGTTTTTGAGGCGCTGCCCTTTGGACCCCGCCAAGGGCGCTACCCCTTAGCTTGTACTAAAACTAAATCGAATCCCCTTTGATACATATATCATTCCATTATACAAAACGATTTGGTGACACTAAAATCACCAACACGACTCATGGATATTTATGAAACCATGAGAACGATTTAATAATTTACTCTAACATTTAATTACAAAATAACAAACCTCATTAATGTTTATATAATTTTATAAAATAAAAAAAAAGTTAAGTTATTGTATCTTTTGTGTAAATTTCTTTTTGATTTTCTAGTATGTGAAAGATGGGGATGCAAATGTAAAATATTTATTTTAGTTTAATTGGTTATAAAATGTAAGAGGTTCAAAGAAAAATAAAAGTTAATTAGTATATTACGGAGTATATAATATAATATCTTAAATATAATATAAGAAGCGGATGATGACATCATCAAATATTCAATTGGCCAATAGAATTCTTTAATTTTATTAAATTGAGTAAAATTAGGGATTTGATGACATCATCATTTAATTATAATTTTTTTTATCAATTAAGTTCTTTAATTTTGCTCAATTCAAAATTACATTCTCAAACTTTTTAAATTATATAACTCTTGACCGAAATATTATATCGTTATCAAGATTTATAAAATCTATTTCATGTATTTATATATGTTCACAAACATAAAGGAGTATTTACATCAATAAACGTTACGTTAAGTTTTTTATGCGTAAAGAATTATATACAAATCACGTTTATGACATCATGCATATTCAATTTAAAAATGCAATTTCAACTCAATTTCAATAAAAAAGAACAACCTACATTTTATTATAATTGTATTTATTATATTTATATATCTATTTAATTATCCATTGTTATCTCTTAGACCATCAATTTATATCTACCCTTATTTCGAACAGTTCTCTCTAACTTTTACGTACCTTTATTTAAATCACCAATAAATATATTTTTATTTTTATTTATATTATCTCTTTGTGTTGCGTTTATGTTTATAAATTTCTGGTGTATTTGCATCGATTCTTTTTTATGTACATAGAAATTCACCTAACTTTTCTTTTATTTAAAAATTAACTTTTATTAAATTAAGATATACGTCAACAAAAATTTTATTTTATCAAATATTCAATTAATCAATAGGATTATTTGATTTTTTCAAATTGATTTAAATTAAGGAAAAAATGACATCAAAATTTTTCAAAAGAGTTAATTAAGTAATCAGATCCCTTATTTTAATTAATTTAAAATTTTAAACCTTGTAAAAAGAATTATTAACTAATACTTTAATAGTATGAACCATATAATAAAGTTGTACTACCCGTAAATAATTATGAAATAGTAGGTTTTATTAATGTTACCTATTTGTTCCACTACTATCACAATATACATATACATAAAAGTATCATTAGAGAAACTGTATACACATTATATAATACCTACAAATTATGGAAAAATATATCTCCATTCATTCAATTCAGTTAAATAATATAACATACTTTTATTATACTAATTTATTATTTTAAATACATTTAGATAAATAAAATAACTTCAAATAGTTCCAAGTACATCTCGAATCCTACATGTAATTTTTTTCAAGCTTTTCAATAAACAAGTTATAGGTTTAGGATAAGATTTGCGGTGTCAAAAAATCTCCAACGTTTCAACGAACATATAATCTTAAATCTTTAAATTAGTAATAAGGATAAATATAAGTTATTGCTCTATCATCTACAAAGCTAATTCTTAATTAAAACTGTGTCATTTATAATTCTTATAAAAAATGTAATCATTGATTAACATAATTAGGTTATGACATTTGAACTGTTGTGTAAAAAAAATATGACTTTTTAATTTAATGTTTATTTTAGTAACTTATACGATCTGTGTGTTTACACGGGTTTGAACACTAGTATATATAATATGCAAGAATGTTGAAATAAACAATAAACATATATATATATATATATATATGTTTTCATCTACAAAATTCAAATTAAGAGCTTTCTTACCTCATCTGCTCCGTAATAACTTCCCTTCTTCATTGACTTTGCCTCATATAGTTTCTCAAGCAGTTGGTACGCATCTGGGCGTTGTCTTCGATCCTCTTGCAAGCAAGAATAGGCTGCTTCTGCGAAGCACTTGAATGATTTTGGGTTCATTTGTTTCCATAGGTCGGGATTGATTATTTCTTGTAGTGTTCCGTTTTCATAATGAAATCTGGCCAATGGACCTAACAACGTGTTATTTTCGTTCGCTTTCCGTCCACACAAGATTTCAAATAAAACGATGCCAAACGAGTAGATATCCGACTTGTGTGTCACACCTTCACTCTCTTCGGTTGCTGGATCCATATACCCTTGTGTCCCAATAGCTTCACAACGGAAAATTTGGTTTTTTCGCTCTACTGAATGCTTGATGGAATGTTCAAAGCCAGACAACTTAGGCTCATAAGAACTATCCAATACAATAGTGGAGCTGTTAATGTTACGATGTATGACATAATAACTAAGGTGCAATCCATCATGGATGTAATTTAGTGCACACGCAAGATCATGAGCTATAGACAATCTCTTTTCCCAATCCAAGGTAATTGGGTCACTTAGATACGTCATGAGACTTCCTTTAGGATAACGGTGATATATGATTATCTTCTCACCTTTCTCATCACAATACCCAACTAAAGAGACTAAATAATAACTCTCAAGAGTATAAAGCATGAAAATCTCCGTCCAGAACTGAACGTCTCCTTGCCACTGGTTCCGTCCTAACCTCCGAGCAGCAATTTCTTTAGACTTCCCCGAGTGAGTGAGTTTCCCTTTATAAACATTTCCGAAACCACCTTTACCGATGATATTTTTATCAGCAAAGTTGTTTGTGGCCTCTAGTATTTCTTCAAGTGGGATTTTTAAGTGATCCACTGTGACTACTGTATGTTCCATTTTTGTAAGTGCATGTGAAAATTAAGAGCACAATAAAATGGGTTAATTATAATGTAGGAGATGGTAAGATTTGCAAGTAACCAACTAACCAGACATACATATTTAAGTATACATTCCATCGATCTCTTTAATACATGATGACTTTCTTCGATATTATAATATAGAATAATATTCTTAACAGGTAACATGTTACACACTAATATTCGATAAAAGATTTTTAAATATTCATAATTGTACTACTCCGCAAAAGAAAAGTATAAATTAGACATAACTATTTAGGAGAAGTGTCTGAAGATGTTTAATTATGAGCTAAATTATATTTTGTGTATTAAACATACAGTTTATTTAATATTCTGTGTATTCGATATTTTATTATTTGTAAATGTTGACATGAAACTTGTTTTTAACGATGTGCCGTGTCAAATGATGTGCCGTGGTAAATGACCGGATGAATAAGTTATACCAAACATACCGTAATGATAAACAATATTAGATATTTTGTGATACATGCACGTTGTTACATCTCCTATGATGAAGTTAATGTGAATGTGATTAATTATATCATTTTCTTAATGATCTAGTTGTTAGTGTATTTATTGATTAAGATGGAAGTATTTTTTAAATGATCAAGTTGTTAATTAGTATTGAATTTACGAATTAACATCATTAAACCTGCACATGGTAAAGGCTTATTATAATGTATTTTATTAGAGTACTTCTAACTAGCAAAGAGATATTTATTTGAAAAGGTTAATACATTAATTATTTTATTTTATAAAAAAGTTCAATTTCGTTACTGTTTTTTATTTTGTTAATTAAATTATTGTACATTTAAATAGAATAATTGAATATATTGTTACTTAAGTTTCTACTCATATCCACGTTAGCAGCTGTCCATCTCACTCGTCCACGTTAGGTCACGTAATTTAGTAAATGCCACGTCAATAAACAAATTAGTTACTGTATTTTACGAAAAGGAATTAGTGCGTGGGAATGCACTTAAATTTAGCTCAAACTCTATAGTGTGCATCCAACTCCATTTTGATCTATTGTATGTATCCAACTTTCAAATATCGATATTGTATGTATCAGGTACTATTTCGATGATTTTCGATGATGTGTCAAATTGTATGGATTTCACCCGGCGCCTTACATACACAACACTAGGGGTGTGCAAATTTCGTGTAAAACCAAAAATACCCAAGTGCCAAACCAGACCAAAACCAAACCCGAACTAACCTAGAATATATATGGTCCGGTCCTCGGTCCTTAAATTAATGCATTTTCGGCTCTCGGTCAGTCCGGACGGAAATAAAAAAACACCAAAAAAGAACCGAACCGAAGGTTAATGTATAAATTCCTTAAATATTACTACTCATTATATTCTTATGTTTTGAATATTATTATGTAAGTACTTGTTATGTCTAAAATATATTGTCTTTTATGTAGATACCTTGAAATATATCAAAATAAGTGTTTGCGAGGAACTTAATATCCAATTTACAATTACACTTTTCTCTTATTAATTGGTCAATTGTTGATAGAGTTTATCATTTAGATTATTTACTTTACCCGATTGAAGTTTGTAATTAATTATAAGCTTATACATTTACTTCTTCGCTATGTGTATGTGTCAATATATGTATATTATATAATGTGATGTAGTGTGGGTGAATTGTGTTGCTTTACACACACACACACACACACACACATATCTATAGATATATATGTGTGTGTGCACGCGCGCGTATTTATATATGTGTTTATACATATCAAAGTTATCGTATACGTATAAGTATATACATTTTAATAAATATATGTGTTAATTCTCATATATATTTTATTGCAAATGAGAAATCATACTGAATTTTATTTCAATATATATACTTTTTGGGTCGGTTTTATGACCAGAACCGAATGGACCAAAGTGGAACTGGGTCGATTTGTTTTCCTAGTGGTTCAGGTCTCGGGTCGGGTCGGTCCTAACCAAGTTCGGTCCAGTCTTGGACCACGAACAACGCTATTCGTGTTACTAATTTAATGAGAATTATTAAATGGGTTAATTGTTTCATTATGTATCTAATTTTACATTTTTAACTATTGTATGTAACCACCTTTAAAACTTGCTATTGTATGTATCAAACTTTACAATTTCGTATATTGTATGTAACGGGTGATCGGATAACAGGCTACCATCGGTTTCGATACATACAATAAACATTTTTACAAAGTTCGATACACATAATAAACATTTTTTACAAACTTCGATACATACAATAGACATTTTTGCAAAGTTCGATACATACAATAGATATTTTTTAAAGAGGAAAAACCGGGTACCTGCTCACCAGGTCACCGTTACATACAATATATGAAATTGTAAAGTTCAATGCATACAATAGCACTTTTAAAAGGTGGTTACATATAATAGTAAAAAATGTAAAGTTAGATATATAACGAGATAATTAACCCTTATTAAATTACATCGTGCCAATAACGAAGTTAAGATCATTAGAAACACTTTCACATGTTAAATGTTTATTTTATACCTTTGTTATTGTTTATGGTAAAAGATATATACAATTTGAGAAGACCCAAGATAAAAAGTCTAGGGATGATATTGTACATAATAAAAGTGTGATTCTTTCGATTCTGCTAATATTTAATATGTGATTTGATCCTAATAAAATGACGTCTAATAAAACAAAACGAATATTGTTCATGTTCATAGTTGCTTGAAAAGTGATAGTAAGGGGGAATTATATAAGCTACAAAAAATGTATGCATGTCATTTATATCGAATTAGATCAAATTTTGAGTAAAAGAGTAAACGAACAAAAGGGATGCCTTTATACACTATACATTGAATTTTATGCAATAGAAAAAACATGTACATGGCCGGTTATGTTATTAAAAGTAAAATGTTTGATGACATCATATGTGAAATGGTTGGTTAGGTTATATTCTTATTATATGTTCAATAAAATAATTTTATTATACAATATTCAAACTAAAATATTGGTCATAGTGAAGTGGTTCAATCCCAAGTGTACTCAATATGTCAACTCTTCAATAGTTTACATGTAATTGTCATCAAATTAAAATAAAGATATTGATTCCCCTTAATTAGGCTCTAGTTAGAATTGAACAATTATAATTATATAAAAGCATCTTACAACGTGACAACTACATATCTTTAATGTGCAGAAAGTCAAATGTATGCAATTGAGCTGATTACTAAATATTACTACATGACTTATTTATATGTTTTGAATGTTATTACGTAAGTACTTGTTATGTCTTAATTATATTGTCTTTTGTATATATATCTGGGATAATATTAAAACAAGTGACTGCGAGGAACTAAATATGATCCAATTTACAGTTACACTTTTCTCTTATTAATTGATCAATGTTTGATAGAGTTTATGATTTAGATTATACACAATTAATTGTAAGCTTATACATTTACTTCTCAGTTGTGTGTCAATAGATGTATATATAATGTGATACAATGTGGAGAAATTGTGTTTGTGTATTTATGTGTGTGTGTGTTTTTATGCATATCAAAGTTATTGTATATATATATGTTAATATGTATATGTGTTAATTCTCATATATATTTTATTGCAAACGAGAAATCATACTAAATTATAATTTCAATAAATATTCTTTACGGGTCGGTTTTATGACCAAACTGAATGGACCAAAGTGGAACCTAACCGAAACAGAACCATATGTAATTAACATATTGTTCCGTCCTCGGTTCTTGTATTCCTAGTGGCTAGGGTTTGGGGTCGGATCGGTCCTAGCCCAGTTGGGTTCAATTTAAACCATGAATAGCCTTAGAACTAATGATAAATTCTCGAGTGCTTGCAGCATATTTAGTGAGTGTTTCAATCCCACTCACCTAAAAATTGACTCAAGAAACAACATAATACAACTTTGTGATAGCAGGCTACGCCATACTAATCATAGTACTCGTTGGTGTAAGATTATGTCGCGTCTAACCTTAGAGAAATTACTTTTGCGTTTTATTTTATCTCAACAAGGATGTGAAGTTCAATCTTTGACATGTCCAGTCTGCAATAACTTCGTTGAAATAAGTTCTCATAGATTCATAGCATGTCAAGTAGCATAAGAAGTTTGGGTGGTTGTACCTACATGGTGTGGTGTGTCCTTTCCAACAGGCTTCTTTATCTCGGTTCGAATGGGTGTTTAATCCTACAAGAGCGGTGCTTCACAAATAGAAGATGGAGGTCATATTAAATACAACGTTTTGGAGTCTTTGGCGCATCGTAATTCGGTTTTGTTCAATGACAAACCGATGAGAAGAAGTGATATTTTTTATCTTATTGTATTGTATTTGTTTGGTTAAATAACCATGCTTCTAAGATTCATGTTTCTTGGAATGAATGGTTAATAAACCCTCTATAGTTATATTCTTTTAGGTTATAGCTTCTTGCTTAACCTTTGTTTTTAAAAATTGCTCTAAAAAAAATACAACTTTATGACACCATAACTCGGTCATTGAGTAACCCATCACTTCATAAGTATCAGTAGGCTTTTACCATTTATCTTGATGACGCTCTATTCCCATTGAAAAAATTGCACCAACCTTAAAATTAATATACACACCTTATAACATGATTTATCTTCAAATATATTAAAGTAGGTTATTGTTGGGTCAGAGACCCCACTTATGTAATTTATGAATGACAAAATAAACTAAGTGTTTTTATCTGTTGCTACATTTATTAGCAGCGACTAGAATAGACTAAGCAGTATTGTTAGCTGCTGATGTTGAACAACGAACTATTTGACACTTAGAATATTTGTTGATGTCTATTGATCACTACATCTGTTAGTAGTGACACAATTGTAACTTAGAAGAAAGCTGAGTAGCTATCACTAGCTGATAGAGACTTATCATCTGAAGAAGTTACAATGAGCATGCCGCTGTCAAGAACATCCAAAGCATTTGTTGAAGTCCAAGAATGAAGACAAAGATAGAGAGGAGTTCACTGAAATGGAAATCAAGACTTCTCTATTAACCAACGGTTCATGCTCTTACCTATTGGTATCAGAGCAGTTTAGATACTCAATATCTAAGATCTGTTATGGCTACTAATCCTAAGTTTGATACTAATGGATATCTTAACAATGGTTCCAAAGGGAAAGCACCATGATTTGATGTTGAACATTTCCAAATGTAAAAAGGTCGTATGCTTCTATTCTTAAGGGCCCAAGACACTATTCTAATAAAAATCTTAAATGAAGGTCCTTACACTCATACCATTCTTGAGAGGAATCCTACTGCTGATGGTAGTGATGTAGACATTACTCCTAAGAGTATTTTCAAACCTCTAAGTCAATGGTCTAAAGAGGACAAGATGTTGGTTGACATTGATGTAAAGCTTCAATCTTTTCTTGTCATGTCTTTACCTAACTCTGTTTACCACTCTGTAATAAAATGCACTAATGGTAAAGACATGTGGTAGTCTCTACCTCCAGATATCTTAAGAAACCTTAAAACTTTAAATGTAAACAGACTTTTGACAAATCTGTTGCTTTATGCTTTATTTGCCAATGCACCAATGTAAACAGACTTTTGGCTCAGATTATAGAAAACAAAGCAAATAGACAATTTCAAAAGGCCTCTAAATACAAAGCTAAGTATATAAAATGAAGGAACATGTTAGAAAGAAAGATGTTGGCTTTACAACTGAATACAAAGACCTTCTTGCTTATCTTGGTCTTACTAGTGGTACATCATCATCCTCTAGTGATTCATCTTCATTTGATTATGAAGATCTTGATGGGCTATGTCTTATGGCCAACTCAGTTAGTGAATATGAATCAGATGACTATTCCACTCTTAGACACCGATGATAACTCAAGTCTTGAAGTTGTCATAAATCTTGAGAACATTTCTCACCAAAGACATCTCCTGTCTCAATGCTTCGACAAGCCAATTTTAATCCATCCTCTAGTGATGAAGAAGATACAATAAGTGAACTTGAATGCCTGATGGTTAAACTGAATGTTAGGTCTTATAGATCCCAGAACTTGATTAACAGATTAAATAAAGAGTTTAATTGTAATATTCAATTTAATCAATATTCAAACAAGATTTGTTTTTGGCAAAATCAAGAACAAATGTAACAACAATATTTTGATTTAAGGAATATGTATTATTCAATAATTAAAAGTGCTTACAAAAATGATTAATTCAATCGCACTTAGCTAAATTGAATTAATCAAACACAAAAAATAGCATATGTAAATTCATAGAGAATTTCTAATTAGACAATTAAAGAAGCTAAGTAATAAATTTTTTCTATAAACAATCAATCACCTATTTATACATGTATAGAGATTGAATGGTAGTTAATGAAGACTTCACCATTTAGAAAAACTGTCTTGACATCCATTTGATAAACCGTGAAGTCTTTGTAAACAGCATATGCTAAGAAAATTCGGATGGCTTCAATCCAAGCAACCGGTGTGTTAGTGCATTTCTGTGTGTCAGTCAGTTGGTCAATGTTCGTATTTGTCAAAGTCAATTAGTCTTACTATGTGATGTGATTAATGTGTATATTCAAGTCAGTGAATGAAATGTAATTATAGAATATACATAGAATATTGGTCATGCGACACAGAGCTTATGTCGCAATAGCGACATAATGCCTATGTCGCAGTGGGCTTGGCCTGCGACATAAGGCTTGTGTCGCAGGGTCCAATTTGTCTATAAATAGTGAAGTCATATTTCATTTGTGGGTGGAAAAAACCCTAAAGAGAGAGAGAGAGAGATTGTAAAGCTTATTCTTCAATTGTTCATATATACAAAACGTTAGAGAAACTGTGCTTGTGATTCAATATACGTTCAATACTCGATTAGTTGGATTCCGCCCTTCTGATTGAGTCATACGATCTGATTAGTTCCAGCAAAAGGGTTCCAACAAGTGGTATCAGAGCCGTGAATAAGTTATTCAACGGTTTCAGATCGTGTTTTGACGTTTTCAGTTTGATTCGCGAAGGTTGAATTGTGTAATCTTCGTTTTTGGGTTATTTTGCTTGAAGATTGTGTTTTTGGAAGAGTTTTTCTGGGTTTGTTCGTTGTTTTTCGTTCAAAATTCGTTAGGGTTTCGAAATTTTTCGTTTTTGGGGTTTTTGAAACTGATCAGCGCCGTTTTGCGACACAAGCATTGCGACACAAGCTTTGCAACATAGTGTTGCGACACAAGCTTTGCGACATAGTGTTGCGACACAAGGTGCGCCACAAGCTTAGCGACACAAGCGTTGCGACACAAGGTGCGACACAAGCTTTGCGACACAAGCCTTGTGTCCCAATTAAAAAAAAAAAAAAAAAAAAAAATTTTAAAAGAATTTTTTTTGTGTCGCTAAATTCGAATATGAATTTATTAAATACAACCTTGAGAGGAAAGTTGAAATCCTTATTTCATAAGGACTTTGATCGATGGAGAGTTGTGGTTGAAGTGTTGCTTACGCTGCATGATGCAAATTTATGGATATTCATTGCAAATCCGTATGAGAAACCTAGAATAGCCGGAGGTACATCTTTTAAAATGGAAAACCAAATGTCTACCACAGAACGTGAAAATTTTAATTTGGAAAAGAAGACATTTGAGACAATATTGGCGTGTTTACCATGGGATGAAGCCTCATGTTACAAAAATCAAGATACTTCATTTAATTTTTGGTACAATCTTCAAGTAAGTTTCGGAAGTAATACTAAGATGAGAATGACAAACCCAGAAGAAGAAATGAAGGAAGAAGTTGAAATCAAAGCTTCGGATAATCAGGTTGATTCTGAACCATCCTCATGTGCTTCATGTATTAACTTAACTGGTACGATTAAAAGGTATAGAGAGGATAATGAACGCCTTAACTCTAACATAGAACAACTAAAAGAAAGTAATGATTTGTTAAGAGAAAATGATAAGGCATGTGAAAAAAAGTTGAAAGCCATTTTTGAAGAAAAGAAAGAACTGAAAGCCAAAAATTTTTGTCAGCAAGATGAGATAGGTAGTTATGTTAATATGCTTACTCTTGTGAAGAAACAACTTGCTGACTCACAGGCAGAAGTTCTTTGTTTACAACGAAAACTTTCAAACTTTTCTACATCCTCTATGGTTTTTGATGAAATTCTTCAATCGCAAAGGACAGATACCAAAAGCAAAGCTGGTCTTGGTTATCACCATGTACCACCTCCTAATGACTATCTGCCAATGCCATCAAAGGATTCCATCAAAGACTTTGTGCCTTCTTCTTCCAAAGAAGACACAAAACCTGTTAATTCCTCAGTTAATGATTCTATCACTAAGGTTGATGAGATTATTGAGGTAGATGATATACCTGAAGTGTCTACCATTAAGGTTGAGAAATTAAATGTCAAACCTGGAAATTTCATCCTTGCAACTGAAAATGATGATTGTTTTAAATGCAAAAGAAAGGCAAAGGTTTACAATGAATCCTCAAAAGTTCAACATGTTAAAAGGGATTCAAAATCTAAATCTTCGGATAATTCACGGTCATCTGTGAAGAATCTCAAGAAAGATAAAGTAGTTGATAAATATGAAAATAATAAATATTCAAAGTCAACTAGCTCAACCTTAGGAACATCTACTTCAACATGCTCACCTAAGAGTGCATGTTCAACAAATGTTCCTATTAATAGGCCTTCGGTGTATTATCCTCCTCCAAAACGATTTGAAGGAACTCATTTGAATCAATCTTTTGTGGATAGACGTTCTTGTTTTTGTTGTGGACAACAAGGACATGTTATTAGGGATTGTAAGTTGATAACCCTAGACAGGTTTGGTAGAAGAATGCCAAGAACTTATTCATATAGAAGTTCTTGTTCAAAATCATTGTCAATGTGTAGTTCACATTCGCCTTTATCTAGTTATGCATCCTCTTCACCTAAACCTATGGCCAGAGTAAACAAAGTTGTGCCTAGTAGAACCCAAGTTCAACAACACAACATTGTTGAAAACAAATCATCCAAACCTAAGCAGGTTTGGAAACCAAAATCCACCAACAACACATCAATGAAATCAAGTGACTTTTTAAAATATCATAAACTCATTGATGTGATGATTATGAACGATAATGGACACCCCAAGACTATCAAGGCTTGGGTGTCCCATAAAATCTAATGTTTCATTGTTTGTGGTGATGCAGTCAGCTTTTTGATAGATTATATTTTTAGTGACTACAAGGATGTGTATTGTGTTAAGAATGCTTTCAAGGTAGTTAAGTGTGGTGCATTGTGATTGAATGGATGAGATTATCAAAGTTTCGAGACGGCATAACGTGGTTAAAAGAATTTGATTTGACTTGATATGTGATTTTGGAACTTTTATTTCGTCATTTTTTGTTCAATTTGTTAGTATTGCAACAACCATTCTTTATACTCTTTAGTATCAAAGTAATGTAATGTTGCGAAATTTATTAAATTAAAAAAAAAAAAAAAAAAAAATTTAAATTAGTTTAATTTTTAGGGGATAACCTTTGAATTAGAATTGAGAAAAGAATTTGCTGTTCAGGGGGAGTAATTTTAAAACATTAAAAATTCTGATTATTTCGATTAGAAATTTGAACAGCAAGATTCTTAATTCTGGAAAACATTTTGGATTGTGTTTGTAAATAACTTGGGATATGATAGTTCATCAGGTGACATGTACACAAAATGGAAATTTTAAGGTTTATGTTTGATGTATCAGTAGATTTATCTAGCATACTTGAACTGCCTTCTCTAAATATTAGCTTCATCATATGATGTATTGGTAGACATCTAACATAAAGGTTTTTAAGTGCACAAAATAAACTTAAGTCTCGAAATTATCATGTGAACACTTTCTTTTGATGTATGACGATAAGTCTTAATTCTTATGTGATAGATACTACCATAACACATGTCATTGAGTATCCTAAAGAATTCATCTGGGAGATATACTGAGTGTTTCTTTTGCTACATCCAGAAATATGTTAACATAGTTTCAGTCAGTATATCTTAACATAGAGCAAACTAGACCAAGATACAAGAATACCGTTATCAAGGTCTCTAGTCAAACTATGTCGCTCTGTTGTACGAAAGTACAGACCTGTCACCTCTGGTTTGATTTTAGATTTGTTTGTCTCTAACCCTAGTCAAATTTAATCTTTAATTGAGTACAAAAGTACTTGAACATTTATTCATGATTTGACTTTAAAGATGGAATACAATAATCACACTCATTACATGGAAGTTATGTATGTATCCTGATCATAAGAGTATATCAAATGGGAAGCTACTCTGGTAATCATGAATAATAATTCAAAATGCACTTGTAAATTCTGATTGCTAGATGTTTATATGGACAAACATACCAATAATCGTCTTGAACTAATATTTATACCCGGTGATTTAAATATGCTAAGTAAATTTAAAGTTGGACAAATATACTGATAATCGAAATAACACTTGCTATTTCCTAATAACTATATGTTATCCTGATATGATCCTTAAGCAGACATATTACAATCTTATCCCCGATTTATTTTCTTTTTGGTATTCTTTACTTTTCATTTATAAAGAAAATTACAAAAATATTTTATTTCTATGTTGTTTTATTCAATATCACATATCTTGTTAAAGTCAAATATTGAAGATATAAAGGATGTTGGTTATTCTCCAAAGACTGTGAAGATAAATTCTATTGGAGAAGCTGCTAAAAATTGAGAGATGGTCATATAGTTTGAAGATCTTATTGTATGCAAAAGGTGTGTCAGTCACATGAATCTGGACATCAATATTCTAAAAACCATGCTATCTCAATGGGGGAGTTTCTAATTGTTGATGACATAGAGGAGTTTGTTGGTGAAGACTAAATGAAGCCTATTTGACCAAGCTGATGACATGGGGGAGTTTGTTGGTGCATTTCTGTGTGTCAGTCAGTTGGTCAATGTTCGTATTTGTCAAAGTCAATTAGTCTTACTATGTGATGTGATTAATGTGTATATTCAAGTCAGTGAATGAAATGTAATTATAGAATATACATAGAATATTGGTCATGCGACACAGAGCTTATGTCGCAATAGCGACATAATGCCTATGTCGCAGTGGGCTTGGCCTGCGACACAAGGCTTGTGTCGCAGGGTCCAATTTGTCTATAAATAGTGAAGTCATATTTCATTTGTGGGTGGAAAAACCCTAAAGAGAGAGAGAGAGAGAGAGAGAGAGAGAGATTGTAAAGCTTATTCTTCAATTGTTCATATATACAAAACGTTAGAGAAACTGTGCTTGTGATTCAATATACGTTCAATACTTGATTAGTTGGATTCCGCCCTTCTGATTGAGTCATACGATCTGATTAGGTCCAGCAAAAGGGTTCCTACACGGTGCAAACGTCTAGCTTTATTCCGAATAACAATCTCGTTCTCATCTTTCTAATTCTTGAAGATCCACTTGGTGCTAACTATTGATTTTCCTACTGGTCTTGGAACTAGTCTCCAAACCTTGAGGGGAGTGAATTAGTTCAATTCATCTTGCATTACAAAAATCCAATTGTGATCTTGAAGAGCTTCCTTCACAGTTTTTGGTTCAACGAAACTCGGAAAATTTGAATACAAGCACTCATTCTGAGTAGCTTTTCGGGTTCTGATACCAGCAGACGAATCTCCAATTATTTGAGTACTTGGATGAGACCGTGTCCATTTCCTTTTGTAAAGTAGATGTTGATACTCAGATTGAGCATTTGAAGTGTCAACATATGGTGTGGGATTAGTAGGTGTGGTTTCAGGAACAATTGATAAATTTGGTAACGTAACTGAAGTTTGTTCTGTTGTAGAAGGATCCACTGGAGATGATTCATTCGTTGATTCAGATTCTTCAATTTGAGTTGTTTCTAGTTAAGAGAGCGAGGGAGGCTCAACAGAAACTATTGATTAGTCTTTGATGTTCCAAAATAGTCATCATAGAAATCGGAAAATATTTCATCAAGATCATTGACAAGAGAATGTAAATTTTCAGGTTCATCCTCGTATGTGCTTGTTAAACCAGGTTTTTGAACTGCTTTGTTCAAAAACCATCACTGATAATTCATCAAATTTGACATTTACACTTTCGTTCACAATCTTTGTTCATTTGTTATATACTTGGTATGCTACTTTATCCTTTGAATAACCAATGAATACCCATTCGTCACTATTGGGATAAAACTTTCTTAAGTCTTCACGATCATTCAACACATAACACGAACATCCAGAAAGTGCGGAAAAACTTGACATATGGTGTCTTTCCTATTCTTTTGTTGATGATGGACCGATTTTGAGTAAAACATGTAGTATTGACAGCTTCAGCCCATAAAAACATAGGTAGCTTGGAGTATAAAAGCATTGTGCAAGTAGCCTCAACAAGAGTTCCATTTTTATGTTCAACGACAACATCTTATTGTGGAGTGCGTGCAGCGGAATATTGATGTGTGATCCCAACCAATTCCAAATATGAATTGAGAGTGTTATTCTTAAACTCAGTTCCATTATCTGAGGGAATTGAAGGAAGTGGAAGTTGAAGATTCACTTGAGTTTGATTCATAAAGGTGATTAGAATCTCTAGGGTGTCTGACTTAGATTTTAAGAAATATACCCAAGTGTAGCGTGAAAAATCATCCACGATTACAATAATGTATTTCTTTCCATTTATTGATTAAATGCGCATTGGTCCACATAAGTTCATGTGTAGTAAATGAAGTACATGATCTGAACTTGGCATAGATTTGGACTTATGCGCAAAAGAACCTCTAAGTCCTTGTGACAAAATCGACCAATACTAAATAGATTGTGACATAAACCTTCAACATAAGCAACCCTTTTTATTGTGATTTTCCCCGAACTAAATCACCAACCCCCATAATTGCAGCAAAATGATTATTCCCAAATCGAACTGTCCCCGTGAACTTTTCAACTAAATTGAATAATAAGGGACTTATCTCTAGTCATGTGTTTGGAACAACTTGAATCAAGATACCAAACACATACCGATATGCTCTGCAGGTTAAGGTACATGTTTCGGAATCCACTTTGTTTGAAAATCATGTGAAACCCAACCCTTGAAAGCCAGTTACTTGGAACTCTTGACATTGGAGATATATAGTAGGCATTTCGTTTATCTACATATATTTCAAACAATTGTTTGCTATTCAAATTCATATTAGTAGCTCTAGGATATCTGAATGTATTATTACAATTCTTAGAATTCTTTTGAGCTAAAGAATCAAGACTATTGATATTATTGTAGCTAGACGAAATACAACTATACAACTGTTTATTCGAAATTGGTCATCATGACTTTTCAAGATGATAGGAGGTTCTTATATCTGAAACATTAAAATCGTCATCATTAGTAACTTGAAAATACATCCTAAAGCTTGTGTTCGTAGACATCTTAATGAACTTTTATTATTTTATAAAGAATAATTTGTAAATAGAGAATTCTTTGGGGCATACTCAGGTTTCAAAATACTTTTTGGCTTCAAAATGTGTTTGACTTTTGATTTAAATGTTTTGTGAAACTCTTTACCTAAATCCTCCTCAGACTCCATGGCTTTATCAAATGCAAGCTCATGAATAGATTTTGACAATGGGGTTGAAATTCATGAAGACGGAGTATTTTTAAGTTGTGTAAAAGTGCGCAAGAGAGTAGCTCGTTCTTGATTAAAATTTTGTTGTTGAGTGGTTATTTGTTTTTCTAAATCAAAGATTTTATTTTCCAAGATTAAACTTGGAATATAAAGCTTAGTTGTTACCACTTGTTCAACTATATTATTTTGATCATCAATTGGTTTTGTGTAGCTTGGGAAATAGTCCTCAAAAAGTGGAACTGTCCGAGTCCCCTAGCACTCATTCAACTTTTGATAATCAAATGAAAATTGAGGATTATCTTCTCTTGCCCTATTAAACCTCTCAATCTTTTATTTGTTGTTTTCAGAAAATGCATTTTCAAAGTGTTACCCATGTAATCTACATCGATCATACAAGGGTGCTAGTTTTGATGTTGCTTCTTTCAAATAGCATGGATTGTCAAAACATATCCCTTCCGTTGGATTATAAAACTTTAGTCATTTGGTTTATTTAAGAAAATTGTTTCCATGTCACCTATTGGCTTTTCGGCCAATTTCTTTTCTTTAACCTTGCCCTTGTGCTTCTCTTATGTTGTGTCTTTGTATTTGGGTCATCTGGTTGAAGAAGATGAAGTACGTTGATTATATTTGTTGAAGCTTTGTAGTACCTCTTGGTCATGGCCTTTGTAATCAAATCCATCTGCTTAACAAGATCTTTATATTCCTCATCTGATCCACTTTCTTCTTCTTTTTTTATTTCAGATGCATATATCTCTTCCTTCTCCACTATCTGAGATCTTGAGTAACTCCTTCTTTCAGCAACTAATGCTAGAGGATCAACATTCTCTTTCTCCTCTTTGCCAGTAATAACCTCGTTTACCTCATCTTGATTATGATTCAATATCTCATATACATCATGTATGTTTATTCATGCAACAAGTTGTTCAAGAACTTGTTGTTTATCTCTAAATTTTGCTTCACAAACTTGTTCTTGTGTACTTCATTCAATAACAAGCAAAACCTATTGTAGGTTATTTCTAATTGTTCCCCATATTTCTCTTTCAACCCTTCATAAGCTTGAAGGCAGTGAGTCATCTTTGTTTGTTGACCTCTCTCTGAATCTTGTTGTTGTCATGTAATGGCATTCCAGATCTCTTTTTCCGTTTTGTAACTATCCACTTGAATGCAAATTTCATTCGTTAACCCTGTAGGATATCGGATTTCATATCCTTATGAGCCTTCCATAATGCTTTTTGGGTGCTTGAACATTCATTGTACGTTAAGGGTGTTTGTTGAGCAACTCCGTTGGTGGTTCCCGAAGTATCTTTTGGAGGATAGAAAGGTTTCTCTCCTTCTGTTAGTGACTACATCACTATCCGCAATTCTCTTATCGTTCGATAAAATCAAGAAACATATCTCTTCATTGAGAATAGTCACCTCGGAATAAAACTGGAGGCTTATCTTTCGATCCTATGGTAAGTACGTCTCTAGACATTTTGATTCGTACTAATTTTCTCTCCAAAATGATACACATTTTCCGAGTAAAATCAAAAATTTCTCTAACCAAAGTAACGAACTTATTTTTTTTATAAGTTAAAATCACTTTTGTATCTTGTTGCTAGCTCGCAAGTCAAACACAACCTCCTTGATGCGAGCTCGAATCAATCTTAATTTATCCTTGTTGCAAGCTCGAATAAATCTTAGTTTTTCTTGGATGCGAGCTCCAATGATGCGATATCAGATGATGCGAGCTCAAAAATATGATGTGAGCTTAAAGATGATGTGATGTTTCTAGGGTGTGAGTTTCTGAAGATCCTGTGCAATCAAGGATGTCAGGTCAAAGGTTCTAGTACAATGCAAGCTCGACTTAGTACTCTGTGAGCTCAACACTAACACCTTAGTTTCTTGCGAGCTCGAATAAGATATGGTCATGCTTCTCCTGTTCTTTGAGGTGTGAGATCTTTGAACCCACTGCGAGATCAATGTGAACACTTAATGAACTACGAGAATCAACCAAAATCACTTTGCTTCAACCATCTTCTTCTTTTTGTTCTACCTGTTCTTCCTGTTCATGAACACCATAATCAAAATATGAACAAACGCTAAAATTGATAACTGAAATCAATTTCAATTTGATCTTCAACACTATTAAATCACTTATATCGGTTGAAATTTGTTAATCCATCCTCAAACATTTCAATTTGATCAAAATCAACAACGTAACAACCGCTCTCTTTTCAAATACCCATTTTGGTGAAATTTGCTCAAATTCTTCAATTCCTTCGGGATTATGTTCAATTAATCGATGAAGATCAATCCAAAACACTCAAACTAATGCTCTGATACTAATTGTTGGATCAATTTTGTAGTTTTGGATTATTTGTATAAGAAAAGTATGTGTATGTGTTGTATTTGTATACGTATTTTAGATAGAATTGTTTGTTTCTTTATTATTGGAAAATGGTCAAAGTTCATCAAAGAGGTTAGTGTATTGTGAGTACACCTTGTATTTATACCACTCACAATACACATAAATAATTTCTAATACAAGTATTACATAAAAACTTTATTTCTAAAATACACACATACTATAACCTTTTTATAATTTCAACAAAAATAATTCTCTATTCTTTCTTATTGTTGCAACAAGAGCAGCAAATGGATCTTTAGCCAATCCTTTTGCATTTAGATCATTCCTGGCTTTTTGTTTCTTCATAATTCATGAGAAGACCAAATAGACCAGATGGATCATAAGTTTCTAGTTTTTCACTTATAACTAAAGATGTAATTACTTTAAAGAAAGTGTTTGGAAGTATATCCATAAACTTAGCACAGATTTCAAAGTCACCTTTGATGATATCTTACCTCTCTAAATCATTAATTAAGATTCGAAATTTGGAATGAATCTCTGTCAATGATTCATTGTGACCAGCAGCAAAGGTCTCATAATTTCTAATGAGATTCTTTTTTTCTAATTTCTAACTAATGCGACACATTCATATTGATTTATGAGCATGTCCCATATAACTTTAGCAGTTTTGCATTCAGAAATCTTAGTAAAAATATGCTCAATAACAGCCATACCTAGTATACCTTTAGCTTTAAAATATAGGTTAAATAGCTCTCTATCCAGATTTGTCCATGTATTTTTAGCAGATGGAACAAATTTTTCAAGAGTGACAATATTGCCCTCATAATCTTTTGTAACTTTTATGATTTTGCCAGAAAATATAGGTCCATCCTGAAACACCCTGAGCATTTCATCATGAATGCTTACCACATGCCATTCAACTTTCAATTTCCAATGAGTAAAGTTAGTACCATTGGAAATTTGGAATATTTTTTCCAGCCAAAGTAATTGTAGACATTTTGATTCTGGTTTGAATGGATTGAACAAATTTGTTTGAGTTTTCTAGGTACCTTTGATCGTTTAAAGATTATGATTGTTGTTGATTAAATCTTTATTTTCTTTGATACCAGTTCTTAGGTCTTATAGATTTTAGAACTTGATTAACAGATTAAATAAAGAGCTTAATTGTAATATTCAAGTTAATCAACATTAAAACAAGATTTGTACTTTGTGGAATCAAGAACAAATGTTTTAACTGTATTTGAATTCAAGGAATATGTATTATTTGATAATTCAAAGTGATTACAAAAATGATTAATTCAATCACACTTAGCTAAATTGAATTTATCAATCACACAAAATAGCCTATATAAATTCACATAGAATTTCTAAGTATACAATTAAATAAGCTAACTAATCAATCTTTTCTATGAACAAGTAATCACCTATTTATACATGTACACGGATTGAATGGTAGTTAACGAGACAACTTGATTCAGGGAAGACTAAATCAAAAATCAAATTTGAATATTTAATTTGGTTGCACATTAATTTCTGAATCTGTAACGATTTTGACTTTTTGGGCTTAACTCTGTCAAATCAATCTTCAGTTTGTAGACTTGAGTCTGTATTCTTCAGCCTGTATAGTCTTCCGTCTGTCACGGTCTCAGTCTGTAGTACTATGAGTCTGAGATCATCTCAGTCAGTACATCACACACACTCAGATTATACAGACTATGAACTAATACTTAGTAAAGTTATGTAGATTCAGATTTTGAGTCTTCAGATTTATCACTTAGGTTTGATAAGTTTATCCCAAAAATCTCCCCTATCTGATGATGTCAAAATCTTTTTACAAATACTGGAACAAATAGCAATTTTAATGTCTGTCTGATGATGATAAAAATGCTCTTCTTGACTCACTAATATGTGATGTTGAATATGCTTATAAAATTCAAAAAGATTTAAACGAAAAAATCTCAAAACTTTCCATTGATTTGTCCAACTCTCAGTTAGAAAATTGTGAATTAAAAGAAGCAAAAAAAAAAAAAATTTGCCAAAGCAGCGATATCCTAATGCTTTCTTGATGAAAGAGATAACCATAGCACAACATGAGTCAATACACTTAAAAAGGGTGTGTGGATTTGGTGTAGATCAGCTAAAATGGCCACCCAATGTGTTAACAGTCAGATTCCAAGGCAAGTCCAAGCCATTATTGGTTGAGACTATGAACTTGTTGCCCCTATAGTTGATGAACCTCTCAAACCCATCAGTGAGCAGGTCACTGATGATATCTCCCTTGTGACCAACTTCACATGGGGAGAATACATCAAACCAAACAGAATTTTTAAGTCTTCAACTTTAAAGAAATCTTCTCCTGAACCAACTAATGCTTTCGCCGAAGAGACAAGTAGTTCAAACAATGAACCAACTAGCTCTTTTTTACAACTCTTGTAGTCTCTGGTCTCTGAAAAGAAAATGCTACAAGTGTGGTTAGAAAGGACACTTTTCCAGCGTTTACAACGTTGATACATCTGTTGTATCAAACATGAGCGTCACTAGTGAAACTTCTAGAAGTAACATTCAAATGACACTTAACACTTCTTTTACGGATTCTATAAAAGATGCCAAAAAGGGATATGAACCCACTAAAAGGTGGGTTCCCAAAAGGTATTAATTCTTATTTATGTGTAGGAAGGAAAGAACATCTGGTATCTGGATAGTGGATGCCCTATACATATGATAGGCTCCAGATCTTTGTTAAAGGATTATATTGAAGAAGAAGGGTCATCTGTTTTTTTTTTGTGATAATTCAAAGGGTTAGACTAGAGGTCATGGAAAGCTATCTAATGTAAATCTCACTTTCTCTAAGGTTTCATTTTGTGAACGCCTTAAACACAATCTCCTCAGTGTCAGCCAAATTTGCTCTCTGAAGAACAAAGTCCTTTTTGATGAATTCTCCGGCACTAGTCTTAACTAATAAGGTAAACCTGTTCTCGCTACCAAGAAAAAAATAAATGCATATACCATCAACATGGATGAAACCAAGTCTCTTAAGGGTCTCTGTCTTTACTCATCATCTGTAGCTGAGAAGAATTGGCTATGGCACAAGAGACTATCTCACCTCAATTTCAAAATCATGAACAAATTAGCCAAAAATGATCTTTTTTATGGCCTGCCCTCTCTAAATTTCTCCAAAGACAAGTTGTGCTCTGCTTGTGAAAAAGGAAAATATGACAAATCATCTTTAAAATCTAAACACTACTCATTAGTCTCTGAAGTGGTTCAACTCTTACATATGGACCTATCTTGTCCTGTCAGCACCACAAGCCTAGGTGGCAAAAGGTATGCATTGGTGATTGTGGATGAATATTCAAGATACACTTGAGTATTCTTTCTTAAAGCAAAAGGTGATGATGCTGATGAAATTATTAATTTTATCAAAAGGATGGTAACTCTAAATGGAAAGAAGATCATAATTATGAGAAGTGATAATGGGACAGAGTTCAAAAATAACACTCTGGAAGCATTCTTTGAAAACAAGGGTATCTCTCAAAATTTATGTGCTCCAAGAACTCCTTAACAAAATAGCATTGCTGAAAGAAGAAACAAATTGTTGAAGCTGCTACATCTATGCTAGTTGACGCTGGTCTTAAAGGTTATTTCTGGGTTGAAGCTGTCAGCACAACGTGCTTCACTCAAAATAGATCTATCATTGTCAAAAGACATAATAAGACGGCGTATGAAGTTCTCAGAGGAAGGAAACCAAATATTAGCTTTTTCCATGTCTTTGGTAGTACATGTTATGTGCTCAATACTAGAGATCAATTGAAGCAATTTGACCTTAAAGTTGACGAAGGCATCTTTGTTGGTTACTCTCTAGTATCTAAAGCCTTCAGGGTTTATAATCTGAGTAGAGAGACTATGGAAGAATCCATACATGTAACCTTTGAAGAATGCGTTAGTTCTATGAGAAGCACTTTGGATAATGATGACATATTCCACTTTGAAGAGTTCATCAATTCCTTCTCTAACACTGATGCAACACACGCTGGTGAAACTTCAACTCCAACTCATATCACCTTAATTCCAAATATTCCCGAACCTTTCATCACCATCTTCACCTGATTACCTTGATGATTCTCCATCACCTGTTACTCCAACACTTGACTCATCCTCTATGATGAATCAAGATCAAACTGTCATTGATAACGAAGTTGAAAATCAACAGATTATTGTATCTACTTATATTCCAAATAGAGTTACCAAATGGACACGCTTTCACTCAATCAATTAGATTGTTGGTGATCAGGACGTTGGTGTTCAAACTCGTGCTAAAGCCACCAGCAATATGTGTTAGTATGTCAATTTTGACTCCCTTATTGAACCCAAGAAGATAAATGAAGCTCTTGAAGATGCTAATTGGATAAATGTCATGCAAGACGAGCTAATGCAATTTGAAAGACACAAAGTTTGGAATTTGGTACCTAAACCCTATGACAAAACTTTCAAAGGTACCAAGTGGGTATTTCGCAACAAGATGGATGAAAATGACATTGCTATCAGAAACACAGCTCGTTTGGTTGCACAGGGATATAGACAAGAAGAAGGCATTGATTATGATGAGACAGTTGGTCATGTCGCTCGTCTGGAAGCTGAAAGACTCTTTCTTGCCTTCACTGCTCACAAAAACTTCAAAGTCTATCAAATGGATGTCAAGAGTGCCTTCCTAAATGGTGAACTCCAACAAGAAGTCTATGTGATGCAGCCTCCTAGGTTCACTGATCCAAAGTTTCCTTCTCATGTCTATAAGTTAGCCAAAGCCCTCTATGGACTTAAGTAGGCACCTAGAACCTGGTATGAAAGTCTCTCTGACTTTCTTTTCAATAGTAACTACTCTCATGGCATTATTGACAAAACTCTCTTTTATAAAAAGGTAAAAGGTAATATCATAATTGTTCAAATCTATGTTGATGATATTATCTTTGGTGCCACTAATGAAAACTGTGCAAAAATATTTATTCTTTAATGTCTAAAAGATATGAAATGAGCATGATGGGTGAATTATCTTTCTTTCTTGGATTAAAAGTTAACAAATCTGACACAGGAATTTTGATATGCCAAAGTAAATACATAAAAGATCTTCTCACAAAGTTTAACTTTGATAACTCATGTATCATGTAAACCCCAATGGCTCCTCTTGTTAAGTTGGACGTCGACACTGATGGTCCATCACTGAATGTAACCACTTACAGAGGAATGATTGGGTCTCTGCTCTAACTCACTGCCACTAAACCAGACATCATGTTCTCTACTTGTCTTTGTGCTCGCTTTCAAGAAAATCCCAAGGAATCACACTTAGATGCTATGAAAAGAATCTTTAGGTACCTGAAAGGTACCCAAACCTCGGTCTCTGGTATCCCAGAGACTCAGGTTTTGAACTAACAAGTTTTTCATATTCCAATTATACAGGGTGTAAGATAGACACAAAAAGCACGTCAGGAGGATATCAATTCCTTAGTGGAAAGCTTGTCAGTTAATCTATCAAGAAGCAACACTCTGTCTCTACCTCCACTGTTGAGGCAGAATATGTTGTTGGCTATTGTACTACACAAGTACTATGGATTAAGAATCAGCTGATTATGATGTATAGGTAAATAAAATTCCTATTTTCTGTGATAATCAAAGTGCAATAGCTATTACAAATAACCCTATTCATCATTCTAGAGCAAAACATATCGATGTAAGATATCACTTCCTTAGAGATCATGTTTTGAAGGGTCATGTAGAGCTATACTTTAGTCCCACACAGCAATTTGAGTTTTGCTTGAGGACAAGCAAAGTCTAAGTGTGGGATACTTGATATGGCGTAAAAAGTCACGTTTTTACGTACATTATGTCCCCGATTTTGACCCTAATCTTTATGAAAACCTTTGATTTAAATGATTATTTACCTAAATTCATAAAAAGGATACTTGAGTGTATTTTGGGGAGGCTTTGGCCAATAAATACCACCATCAACCTTCTCATTTCAACACTCACTTCTAGTCGTCCTGACATTCTATTCTCTACGTGTCTTTGTGCTCGCTATCAAGAAAATCCTAAAGAATCTCATCTCACTGTTGTATAAAAGAATTTTTAGGTACCCCTAACCTTAGTCTCTAGTACCCTAGACACTCAGGTTTTGATGTAACAGACTTTCCAAATTCTGATTATAGAGGTTGTAAACTTGATAGAAAAAGCACATCAGGAGGATGTCAATTCCTAGGTGGAAAGCTTGTTAGTTGGACTAGCAAGAAGCATCACTATGTCTCAAACCTCCACTGTTGAAGCAGAATATGTTGTTGCTGGTCACTGCACTGCACAAGTACTATGAATCAAGAATGAGCTTGCTGATTATGGCATTGAGGTAAACAAAATCCCAATTTTCTGTGAAAATCAAAGTGTTGTAACTATTACAAATAACCCTGTTCATCATTCTACAACAAAACATATCGATGTAAGATATCACTTAATCAGAGATCATGTTATGAAGGGTGATGTAGAGCTATACTTTATCAAAACAGAACACCATCTTGTTGATATTTTCACAAAACCCTTGGATGAATCAAGATTCAGCTTTTTTTTTATTAGTGAGCTAGGAATGCTAAATGCTTAATCATCTAAGCATTCTCTTTTTCATCTAAAACAGACAGTTAATTTCAGTGATTGTCAAAATATTTTGAAAACCCCAAGAAAAATTGTCTCAAGAACTACTCTAACTGATTGATCAGCGAGTAAGAACTGAATAATTATCCTACTTTATGTTCCGCGTGAATGAATAAAATCTTTAACTGATCTTATCAACGAGTTTTTAACTCAGTTCATAAAACCTTAGTAATCTCTTCTACTTGAACACTTTTTTATCTAAACTTATTTTCTAACTGATTAATCAGCGAGATTAATCTGTGATATAACAATGTTCTGTGATAAGTTATTTAATATGGGATCTAACTTATTGATTAGCGAAAACATATTAGACAAATTTATCACAATCAAAATTCTTTCTTAAAAACGATAGCAGAAACACTCAAACCTCTCAGTAAACTCTCCTAACTGATTGATCAGCGAGAGTTTCCGCTGATGAGACCTTGAGTGAATATGTTACATCATCAGTAAATCAAGGATTATGTCTTCTGAATACTCTAACTGATTGATCAGTGAGATTTCATCAGCTATGACTCCTAATTCTACTCATTACATTTAAAAGATTTTCACTAAACAAGCTATCATAGCTCTTAGATATGGTCTCCAACTGATCTCATCAATGACACCATTATCTGATGCTAGATTGATATTGATATACATGTGATAACAGAATATGTCACCACTCTCTAACTGATTGATCAACGAGAGTGGAACAGTGAATGTTTATCACAATTGTATTATTTTAATCAAGTCTCTTCATAACTTATTTTAATCTCAGATATTTTATGTTTCTTAATTAAGAAATATATAAACATCTATTTTTAATAAAAATGATTACATTTTTGATTGATAGTTCTCGAAAACTATTTCACTTCTCCATTTCTCTCTCTCATCAATTCTCTCTACTTTCAAACGAACCAATCACAATACACCATCCTATATTAACCAAAAATTCACTTTTTCAATTCATTTTTCACAAGTTATCCCGTTTCCATTTTCCCCAAATTCTTCGCAAAATCAAATACGATCATAACCCTAATTCTCAATTATCTCATTTTTCTTCAACATCAAAATGGTGCGTACTAAGAACTCCACATATAATGTTCCTTTTGTTCCATCTGAGGCTGTCAGGGCTTCCAAATCCTCAAATGTTAAATTTGAACCATCTTCATCGTCATTAAACCCTGCAACTATGCTGCAAATTTCTCCATTCCTCCATCCAAACATGCTTATCAACCTATGGTTGATTATTAGATCAACTCTCCTATCTAAGCAGCCATTACAAGATATCCCTCACCTATGTACATCCCTTATCTTTCTAAATTCTGGTATATTGTTCGTTTGATGGAAATGAGATGATGGCTATGTGGTCTTCGAAGCCAACGTTAACAATGGAACAACACCCATTTTGTGACAACCATCAAAAATCTCAAGTCATTAACGCACTTAAATTCCTAGTATCTCCAATTACGTTTACATCACTCTTAAATCCTAGTGAAAAGTCTAGGTTACGACTCCTTAAGTATCGAAACTTTAAGATACCGAAATTGTGTAACGTCTTAGGGAATTGCTTAGTGGAATTTAAGACTATGAGAAACATTAAATTAGGTTACAAAGTGCCAAAGAAAACAAATGAAATTTAATTTCATACGCATCACAAAGTATTTATCGTTTCACAAAAATCAGAATTAACCGGAAATTTCATAACTTGGTAAATGCGATCGGAATTGAATAATTAACTCCCAAATGTCAATCGGTAATTGAATCAAATATATCCTGATGTAAATCATAAACTTAGAAAATAAAATTTTATAACTCAATTATTAAGCATTAAAACATCACAACTTTAAGCCCTAAAATGTACAAAACTTATACAATTTTAATACAAATTAACAACATAACTAATACACATTATATTTAACAAAAATAAAGATTTAAACCCTCCCCACTATCTCTAAAAATCTGCCCATGCATCACCTCCACTCCCCTCCACTTAAATCTCTTCTTTTACTTACACTCTTTCATTCAAACACTCATTCATTTATCTCTTTTCTCTCTCAAGAAACACCACCCAAACTCTCCATTACACACACTAAACTCTAACCCTTTTTCCATTAAAGATCAAACATTCAAAGTTATTCTTACATCAAAACACATCACCTAAGGTATAACCAACCACTCTAGCTTTCATTTCTTGTATTTCTTTGCTTACATTCATGTAAATACTTGGATTTTATGCCTTTCTCATGGCTATAATCCACATTAAGATTTTTATGTTTGTAGGTTGTCCCTTACACTTGTTTAAGTGTTAAAAAGAAAAGAGCAACCCATGATCAAACCGAAATTAAAGAAAAATCATCTTTTGTTGTTAAACTAATCATGTACATGTTCTTGCAAGTTTTGAGTGGTTAAAATTGTTAGAAATCAATCCTAAAACATCATGGCTGTATTTTAACACCATGAGTGTGTTAGAACAAAGATTTAACGGATTCAATGATCAAAAGCTTGGTTGCAAGTTTGTATTCTTAACCAATGGGCTTACATGCACCAATTTTCGTAGCTAGATCTTAATCCATGGAAAAATATAATTAAGTTTCTGTAAAATACTTGTTCATGCATAAAAGCAAGGCCTCAATCATTGGATGAGGTCTAAAAATCGTTTGGTAGCCTAAACACTCTAAAAAGATAACTTATGTCATGCATGCAATCTGTCCAGTTTTTAACCCCACTTTGATCGACTATAACTCAGTGAATAATGGTCCAAAAATATTTATTTTTCTTCTGGAATTTAGTTCAATGTCTTAGCTTTTAAACCCCACTGGTCTCACTAAAATCCATTGAGTATTCGACCTCCAAATGTGTCACACAAAACTGATGCGCAAACAGAAACCTTTCTGTGAGCATCTTGTTGTGATGCATGTTCATGGGATCTAAAGTGTTCAATAAATCTAAAAAAATTAATTTTAGACTCTTAATATATGTATATCAGTAGGATAACAAGATGGTATTTTATCTTGGTGATCTTATATTTTTAGAAAATGCATGAACATCATGCATTGTTTTAAACCTTGTAATTGTGAATACTTGTGTTGCAATGTTACAAAAATACAAAAGTGCTTGATAAAACGTGCTAAGAATATGGGGATTATTTTTCTCAGTAACTTGAACATGAAAAGAGTCTTGAAAATAAAAATGGGAATTTATGGAAAAACATAAGTATTTTTCCTAAAATAATGCAAACAAAGCCTATAAAAGATGAATTATTCATGAAAAATATACTTTTAAGTCCCAAATAATTATGGAAAAATTTATTTGTCATTTTCCTTGGAAAATAACACTACATTCAAAATTTCACACCTTTTGGAGGTGTTTTGATATGTCTTTCGGTTTACGCCTCGTTAAAACGTATAATATTGGGAACCAATGTTCCAGTGCTCAAAAAAACCTTGAAAATTTTACACAAACCTAAAAATGGGTAGAAACTGACTTGGTAAAAATTCCAGAATTTTTTATGAAGATTTGATATTTTTCCCAAATTTACTTCACTTTTTAGACATAAAATGATTATGAATAATCTATAAGTCTAAAAATCCCAAAATTTTCACAAAATATTTTTGAACTATTTTATATATTGTATACCAAGTTTGGTAATTTTTGGATGTTGTCTTCTTATATTTCCATTATTTTGTTCACAACGCGAACATTAATCGATAATGATTTTCGAAAAGAAATTCATACTATAACGGCACTTTGTAATTTAATTAGCTAGCTAAGCAATTTTATCAAACCGTATTAGACGAGAATCTAATTAGAAACCTTGTGTTCATAGGACTTGGATAGGAGTCATACCCGAACAGCACACAAATTACATCCAACCGTACGCTCGCTCCCGATTGTGAGTTTCATAGCCCCTATGTTTAAATGCTTTCATGTGTTTTTGGATGAGAATACATGCTTTTTGTTTATGGTTACAAGTACATATAAACTGTAACGTATTGCATAAGTTTCCACTATTCAATTATATGGGCCTCTATCATGAATGGTTAGTTATAGACTTAAACGCGGATATTGTGAATATATCTATTGGGTTGACACCCCCGTCCGGGTTGGTCGCGCCAACTCGAAAAACGGCCGCATAATCATTTGACCCACTCCGAATGTTGTGAATAGAACATTTGCGAGGAAACTAAATTGTTAAGGTTTCAGTTCATGAGCTTATGGCAATAGTAATACACTTTAATATTGTGGTAAGGCAATATAACTTGAAATCTCGTAACCACAGGTCTATTTTACAAACTCTTACACCTATGAACTCACTAACTTTATGTTGACGTATTTTAACATGTATTCTCATGTAACTAAGGCGCTATGTAGTTGTGCCATTGTGTCGCACTTTTTGACGTAGGATTTGCAACCACTTGGGAGGACTTAGCATGAACTTTGTCATTTTGAATGAAGCTAGTTATAAGTTAAAGTTTGTAATTGTGTTGTTAAGACTTTAAACTTGGATATTTTCCATTTGAAGACTATGTAATTTAACGGTGTTTGTTTAGCGACTCTCTTAGAAATCGTTCATTGTAATCTTTGTTCGTAATCCGCACGTCGCACCCCTGCTCGAAATGGGGGTGTGACACATTTTTTTTTAGTTATCTCAATTCAGGTTAGCCCTTGGATTAAGCTATCTGAAACACATTGAAATTGCCAATGAATATGTTGAACCCATTGATCCTAAAGAAGCTCGATTTGTTTTTGATTTAATCAACTATAACCATGTTGAGGGTGATAACAAGGTCACCAGAATACACATGAGTAGAGAGTGAAATCTCTTCTTTGCCCATATTATTCAATGCTTGGGTACAAATACTGGGTCTCACGATCAGGAAAATCAAATGCAGCAGCAGATTGCAGAGGCTCTGATCACTGGTAAATGTATTGACATTGCCAAACTCATCTTTGATGGCCTGAAGCGAAGGGTCACTAGCAAAAAGCGAGAGTCCACTTTTCCCTACAATCGCTTTATCTCTCTAGTTATCAAAAGAATAATGGGAGAGAAGTATGGGCTTGATCAGCATGATGAGGCTTATGGCCCATTGGCATTCTTACCAGTGACCAGAGTAGGAAATATTGTATATACCCATAAGCCTGCTCTCAGGTCAGATACCACCCTCTCTACCATGCCAACCACCATGCTCACTATAACAACTGTACCTGTTGAGCACCCACAGATATCTCCTCCACCAGATTATGAACAAATTGAGATTCTTAACCCATCTCAAGAAGTGGCAGTGACTACTGCTAAGGAGGCAATGGGTGAAGATACTGTCGGAGAAGTGTCATAAGTCACTGGTGAAGAAGAAGCGTATGAGAACCCTTACTAGGAAGCTTTAGCACATTATGGCTTAGATCAACCATCTTTTGTGGACTCATTCTTTGATGCCCTAATAAAAGAACTAGAGTTTCTACCAGTTCATCTGGCCTCTGACGAAGATGAAGCTCAAGTCACAACCACCTCATTCGCTCTCATCTGGGAGAAATATGTGGAACTTGCTTACACTCTGAATGATGACACTCATGTTGAAGAGATTGAAGAAACACCACCTCATCTAACCTAACAAGCTACAAGTGTCCATTAGAGATCTCCTTCACCAGCTACACCATCTTCACCACAAGGTACCACTATCCCATCTCCCATCAATATACAAGCTACACCACCTCTTACTTTATTATCATTGCCAGTTACACCACCATCTCCACCCAAGTCCAAAACACCAGAGATCAATCACTCTCTGCAGCTGATCTTAGAGCAGATGTCATATGTATCTGCTCAGGTGTCCACCCTTCAAAGTATCCATCAGAATTACATTCTCGTTGTGGATCACACATATACCCACTTGTTCAGCAGATGTGATGATTTGGACTCCAGCATTTCTGCAGTTGCTCCACCACTCACTGCTGATCTTTCATCTCTACATACAAAGATCATTAACAACACCACTACCATCTCATTGCTCACTACCAAGATCGATCTACTCGCTGCTCAACCTTCAGATGCTTTCAATACATCTGATAGGGCTCTACTCAACCTCACAAGAAAATCACAACTTCTCAACAACAATACAATCTCTTTGCTCCCAAAAGATGTTGAAGCAATGAAGGCTATTATGAAGCCTATCCATCAACTCTCCCAATCTGCTGCTAAAACCACAACCTCCATTGGGATATCTGCTGGCCTACCTAGCTCACCAGCTATGGGGGAGAAAAAAACAATGAGAGTCACTGAGGCAGAGATTGTAGAACCCCCTACTGATGTTGACATCAATATTAATGTTCCAGTTATTGAGGCACAGAGTATAGGGGAGCAAGAGAAAACTTCTTCTCTAAAGTTGATAAGAAGAAGACAACTTATTGATGACATAGAAGAAGAAGAAGAAGAAGAAGAAGAAGAAGAAGAAGAAGAAGAGGATTTCACTGCTCGTGTCATTGACAAGAAAGGGAAGAGAAGGAGGGTTGTTGAGTCTGATAGTGCTGATGAAAATGATAGAGTCAAGAAAACTGCCAAGGAGTTGAAAGTTTCTGAGGAAATTATTGGAGAACATCTGGAGGCTGAGAAGCAGGTTGAGCTTGCTAAAGAAAGTTATGTGGCAGTGAAAGTTGTGACCAACGAGATAGAGATACAGAGCAAGAAAGGAGACTCTGCCATCGAACTAAATGACTCCCACAGTATTCAAGAAAGAGAAATCTTTTTTGGAGATGACAAGATAAGGGTCAGATAAGCTGGAGACTATTTATCTGACAGAACTGAAGAGCAGTGCGTTCACTGAGCTTGGAGAGGTGTATACTTGTGTTCAAAATGGATCAAGTGTTGTCAAGCCTAAAATATTAAAGATCATTGATGAATTGGTCTCTAATCTAAATGAAACTGAACAAAATCTAAACCTACCTCTCTTTGCTCTGAATGTACAAGGTCCTATCATTGCCCCCAAATAGAAGAAATCAAAAATTGAAGAAGCTGAAATTGTCAAAAATCTTCAAAGAAGAGGTGTTCTACCTGATCCTGCAAACCTCAACATCTCCCTCTCCCTCCAACATTCACTTTATGCATGACAGAGTAATCAAGACACCAGAGTTTGGGATGTTCTTTGTTGATCACCTAAAGCGTCACTGCTTTCAAAGGGCCAATCAGATTGGGATAGCTAAAACTGAACATCTGGTGGCTATTAAGTATATGGGTGAAGGAAGCAACTGTGATCCTAAGTTCCTAAAGCTAGTGAACGATAAGTTACAACTGAGATTGATTCATGATAATGAAAATCTGTTCTTCAAAATGAAGGAAGAAATGTTAGAATAGCAGCTTGTATGAACATCTGAAAATTAACTCTAAAAAATATAAAAAGATAAACTCTTAGAAAAAATTAGTTATATGTTATGTTTACAAAACATACGTATAGATAATAGATAGATGGCCACGAGAAAATATGTTGGGTCAAAGACCCTATCTATGTAATTTATATATGAGAAAATAAACTGAGTGTATTATCAGTCACTGCCTATGTTAGCAGCGACCTTAGAATACACTAAGCATGCTTTGTTCGCTGCTCATATTGAACAGCGAACTAGTCGATACTTGGAAAATATGATGTCTATCTATTCACTGTATGTGTAAGCAGTGAGTCTGCAACTTGGAACGTAATGAAACATCTATCTCTCACTGATGGATACTTAGTCTCTGAAGAAGTTTTATAGGCCTGACGCTGTCAAGAACTTAATACATCTGTTGAAGTCGAAGACTGAAGACAAAGATAGAGAGAAGCTCACTGATGTGGAATTCAAGACTTCTCTAATAATCAGCGGTTCATGCCTTTATCCCAAGAAATACATTGGGTTTAACAAATACCCAATGTGCAAAAGAAAGGTCAACTTATATGCAGTATGATATAAAGAGTGTAAATCTTTCAAAAGATATGTACGCTCACTTATTGTACTTTGCATTTAATTCCTTGTACCCTTTCTGTAACCTAGGAGTAAAGTAAAAAGAAAACTTTATTCCTACAATGAAATGTCACATCCATTCATTGTAAGTTACATTTTGTATTCCCCAAATACAGTGTTGACACGTGTAGGGTTTGAGTCACTTTTGTGTAACTATAAATACTACACTCAACTACAATATTTATTGTCAAAATTTTTGTAATAATAACACCTTAAACAAAGATAGATATAATGTTATCATTATCCTTCTGATCGAACTTTAGATTGGTGACATCACTTGTTCGTTCTTTCTAATTCATTCTCGCTATATTTAAAATTTTAACATGCTAATATAATAAAGACAAACCTAATTAAGAAAGGTTTAGTATATCGGCTTTACTATTTCTACAATTAGAATAATAGAAATTAGGAGAAAGCACATATTATACTTGATTTGATTGAGATTCTAGATTGAATTAGGCAACTTGAGAGAGACGAAAATCCTATTGAAAGTTAGTCAACCTTTGAGTTTATTCGGCATAAACTTGTTTGGTTCTTATTGACAGACTCGTGTCAGGTTATATACAATAACTAATTGATACGAATTATTCATCGTTGACTTCTCTTATAAGCTATTAGTGTCAACGTTGAAGATGAAAGCCTCTAAAGACCTTTTTCACAATATTTGAGCTAAGAACGTTAACGCATTTGTGGCTTTGGACAAGATGTCACGTATGCAGGTATGTTGATTGATGCGATCGCCATATGGTAATGAAAGACCGTAAAGAGATTTTCGCTACTATAATTATAGGTGGCAAATAAAGATAGATGGCGCCCAAATCACCAATCTTGACTTCTCTTTGATTCCCATTAAAAAAATATTGTCACATTCAAGATGTCTATGAATCGTAGGTGGATCATGACTATGAAGGTAGAGCAAGTCGTTCATGATTTGTCTATGTCTATGCTAGATTGCACTTTCATTAACTCTCTTGTGTTTTGCATGTATGTAACCAATTCAATAAGAGACAACAAAAAAACATATCATCTAATAAGTGTTATTTGACTAAATTTGGGATTAAAAAATTTATTCAAAATTAATCCAACAAATCGCAAAATTAAAACGAACCTTTTTATTGCAGAATGCAATTTCCTAAAAATTGCTTTATGTAAAGATAAAAAAAAAAATAAAAAAAATTCATATATAACTTAATCAAAACGTACATTAAAATCATAATCAACATGAGATGCAAGTTTAACATTTCGCTCTAATATATGAAAACTAATGATCTAAAATTGTCAAAGTTGATGATCTAACGTAATGGGAAAAAAGATTATATGATATATAAAATTGTCATAATATAACATCAATAATAATGACGTAGAGCGTAAGGCTTGCCACTGGGTGCAAAAAGTACCTCAGATCTGGAATCTACTACATCTATATAATAGAGGTTCTTTTTTGGGTGGTCTCTCCTATGGCATCAAAACGTTTTGACGGATCACCATGATGACCTGCAAAACATAGCTGAGAGTTCGACTCAATTTCCATCTGAAAATTCCAAAAATAACATGAAGGTATTGACATTTTCACCTTGCAGGAACAGAGATACAGCCATATGAAAAGAAGCTAACCATCAACCCACTACCTTTAGCTATTGGATTTTAGTATTTCATTTTGACATAAATCACAGCCTAAGTATACCCATTTGTAAGTAAACGGGTCAACCACTTCTTAAGTCTATATTGCAATGAGTGACTCTTATGCACATCTTCTATGGATCATGACTTATTGTTTTTGCATATCTTTTTAGCTTATGATAACTTTAAATATAAAATGTTCAAGGTATACAGGAAAATGTAATTTGGGTTTTATATGAAGTATACATCAAATTAAAGTCCCGTAGATATTTGTGTAAAATTTTTGAAGAGACATGGATAGAGTTAAAAAACTTCTAAGGTAAAAAAAAAAACAGGTTTGACCCGACTTGTTTGATCCGTCTAAAAAATACGATCCATTTGAACCAACCCAAACTTAAACCCGGCCCGACCAACTCATATTGTTGGGCATAGCAATGAACGTAAAGAGAACAATAATATAACATGCTCTCGGCATTTAAAGAAAAATGAAACGGCTGAGTCATTAGTTTATTTCGTAAGAATCATACACTAATAACCAAACGACTAAAATGCATTTTATATAGATAAAATATAGAGAACACGCGGACCACAAAAACAAAAGTTGATTGCCTGCTTAATTATTGTACAAATTCCCTACAGTTTGATGCTTCAAAGGATTGAGTGGGTGGCAAGTTACCACATCACAACTATCTTCTCCATACAACCAAAAAATCAAATTATCAATTAAGAAACTCAATAAATCCCACACACATACATGTAAAACACAATTCATTGAAAAAAAAAAAATATGGGACTATTCATAATTGAATGGGTTGAAATGGCACTTCAACGCAGAAGTAATATAATGAAAAAACTTTAGGTGCATAAGTAATCCCATTTTATGTCCATTCAATCTGTAAAATACAAACAGTTAACAACCAGAACAAAATTGGTCATACTTTTGCGATATATAAACTACATAATCAGTTGTAAACTCCACTGTTCTATTAAAATAGTCATATAGAAGATTTTAAAGTATTAATAATACAATTTCTACCAAGACTTCAAGCAACCCAACTCATATATAGTAGGATCACCATCTTAAATATGAGAAATCAAATAAGAGAACACAAAAGTCAAATCTAGAACATATGAACTTCGAAATTCCAAATTCCAATGTAGTGCTTCAAAGAATTGTCAGAAGTCGATGTTTATGCCTGAAATCGTAAAGCCCTTTCGGTTGTTGCCATGGACAACTATAAACACAAATTGGTATTTTTGCACACAAAAAATAATATTAATATGATTGGAACCTTTATTAAATCACATAAAAGTTGATGTAACATTCAGAGATGTGAATTATACTTAAGCATCTCATTGTACCAAAATAACCTAATTGAAAATTTTAACCTATTGAAACCCAAATAGAAAACCTGAAATTAGTTTTGTCCTTCATGTGTAGCAACGTAGAACAAAGATAAATACATCCGAGAAGAAATCGAAAAACGCAAATTTGGTGGTGATGAAAGGGGCTATTGTTAGCGGAGGTTTTCATTTGTAAAATTGAGGGTTTTGCTTTTTTTTTTTTTTTATTTTGAATATAGTGAAATACAATTGACAGAGATATTGAGACTTGATTGGTTAATCAAACTCTAAATACAAGCCTCGGCTACTAAATGCGAACATTTTTCAATTTGTGTGGTTGTTTAGGCACGAGTATTTCCCAGATGGCTTGCTCAGTAAATACAAGGGTCGCTTTGTAGCAAATGGGCGTAGTCAATAGGTTGGAATTGACTGTGATGAGACATTTTTTCCGGTTGTCAAACCGGCAACTATTCGCACAGTACTCAGTCTTTCTATTTCTCGCAATTGGCATGTTCATCGCTTGATGTCAAGAATACATTTTTACATAATCATTTATCTGAGACCGTATATATGCACAAGTCACAACCCCCAGGTTTTCAGGATCCTCATCATCTTGATTATATATGTCTTCTACGGAAGTCTCTGTATGGCCTTAAACAAGCTTCTCAGGCCTAGTTTTAGAGATTTGAAATGTTTGCTACTCGTGTTGGTTTTTCTCAAAGCGGATGTGATTCTTCCTTCTTTATTCTTTGACAAGGTTCAGACATTGCTTATTTATTAATAAGTGTTGATGTACTATCCTGACATCATATTCTACAACATTTCCACAGTGACTCATTACATCTCTTCATAAGAAGTTTTCTGTGACCAATCTTGATGCTTTGGATTTCTTTCTGGGTATCTCGGTTGCTTGTGATTAAACCGGAATGTTTCTTTATCAGAAGAAGTATGTATGTTGTTGAGGTTCTTGAGCATGCATGTATGCTTAATTGCAACCCGTGTCGAACTCCATCTAACACCGAGTCCAAACTGGATGCTGATGGTATGCTAGTTACTGATCCTACACTTTACAATAGTCTTGCTGGGCTCTCTAGTATCTTACTGTTACTCGTCCTGACATCTCTTATGCGTTCATCAGGTTTTGTTTTATATAAGCATGACCCTCGGGAGTCACATCTTCATGCTCTCAAGAGGATCCGACATTATGTTCGTGGCACACTTAATTATGTTTACAACTACTTTCTTCTTTGTCCAGTTCTTTGATTGCTTATTGTGATGCTAAATGGTTGTGGGTCCCACGACACGCCGGTCTAAGTCTGGCTACTCTGTCTTTCTTGGCAACAATCTACTATCCTGGTCCTCTAAGCGTCGATTTATTCTCTCGCGGTCCAGTGTGGAGGGTGAGTACCGGGGTGTTGCCAATGCGGTTGCAAAGACAGCATAGTTACGTAATTTGCTTCGTGAATTGCAAACTACTCTTTTCTCTGCTACTATTGTCTATTGTGACAATGTGAGTGTTTTCTATCTCTCATCTAATCTCATGCAACATCAGCGTATGAAACATATTGAGATAGACATTCACTTTATTCATGACCTTGTGAAGGCTGGTCAAGTTCGTGTTTTTCATGTGCCATCAAGTTATCAGTATGTTGACATTTTTACCAAAGAATTGCCAACGGTTTTGTTTGATGAGTTTCATACCAGTTATAGTATTCGCCATTCTCCCTCTCCAACTACGGGGCTGTTAGAGCATTATTACGCCTTTAGTTTATTTTTATATTGGGCTGTTGCATTGTTCATGTGAACCATCGTGACATCTGTTCATTAATACATTAATACAAGAATTTACCCAATTCTATGTTAAATTTTTAAGGATAGTAAACCAAGAATTAAATAACAAAAAAAAAAAAAAAAAACACTAACCGCTTATTCCAAAGTTTTATTAAATCGGATCATACATAACTTACAAGTTACATTGCTTTAAAGTGGAGATTGCGTGGGTGGAACACTTTGCTCATTTCTAAAGAAATTATCAGGATCAACCTTGGTCTTCACCATCACAAGCCTCTTATAATTCGCTTCTTTGAAATACTTAACTCCATAAATCAACCCTTCCAAAGAACTATCCTTCCCATGATGGTTCATACCAATGTCCAAGTCCCTATAATTGAAAAATGCTTCTCTAGGATTCTTGGACACAAATGGAGTCATATGCTCATGCATTTTCCTAGCATACTCTAGGTTCCGATTAGCAGCTTCCATTCCTGGCTCACTCCAATACGTTTCATATTCAATCAATGCAATGTTCCCTACTCGATGCGGGTAAGGTTTTGCAAACTCTGAGACCTCATTCCCTCGTCCACCTAACGGATTAAAAGTTATCATTTGGTTATCGAGTTCTTTCATTTTCAAGAACATGGTTTCCATTCCAAGTTTTGAGATAGGACTTTTTACGAAGTCTGATTTAATCTTGAATGGTCTTTCTCTTTTCTCTTGTTGTTGTCTATTAAGTAGAGCATCTGTAGGCGTCCCCTCAGGAAAGCCGGCGTAAACCAGTGTAGACTCAACCCAACTCATTTCAGCACAATCTGACTCTTGTAACCCTAACTCCGTAAAATTTTCATTCATAAGACTAATAAGTCTTGTTTTGTTTCCAAGAAACAAGCTAGGAAATGTAGCATGTATGGTCTTCTTTCCCCTTTCATTCTTTAATGTTTTAAATCTCATTCGAATGTAGAGATCATTGTCCAATTTATCCGCAACATGTAACCATTTACTTGCAATGTTTAAAATCTTTAGTTCCGACGTGCTTTCCACACTAAATATCGTTACTATTGGTGGAACACGAACCAATCTAAAGTGAAATGCATAAACCACACCAAAACTTGCTCCACCACCACCCGTAATAGCCCAAAATAAATCTTCCCCCATCGAATTTCTATCCAAGAACATACCATTCACATCTATTAATTGTGCATCAATAATAGTATCAACCGTTAGGCCATATTTTCGAATCAAATTACCATAACCAGCTCCACTACAATGACCACCAACTGCAACCGTAGGACAAACTCCACCTGGAAGTCCATGAATATTACTTTTATTAGCAATTTGGTAATAAACTTCACCAAGTGATGCTCCCGTTTGGGCCCACACAGTTTCGTCTTGGATATTTACATCAACTTTATTTAAATTAAACATGTCAAGAATGAAAAAGGGGGTGCTATCCTTTACAGACTGGTATGATAGGCCTTCGTAATCATGTCCTCCACTTCTTGTTCTCATTTCAAGGTCGTGTTTTCTCGCACAAATAACAGCGGATTGGATGTGGGAGAAGTGTAACGGAGTGAATATTAATGAGGGTTTGGTGTTTGTGGAGCCGTTGAAACGGGGGTTTCGGATGTATGCATTGTATAGGGAAGAGAATGAAGAGTTGTCGGAAGTGTAGAGGGTTCCGGTGATCGGAAAATTAGGGTCCGACAAGTTGCTTAGGCAGGAAATGAAGGTGTTGATGACCACTCGATCTGCAAATGATTTTGTGGATATAAAGAGAACTAGAAAGGCTAAAATGGAGATTGCCATGTTTAGATGTATATGCATGCATGGTGAAGGTTGTTTGTGTTATTTATAGACATTTAAATAAAAGTTGGGAGAGGGTTAATACTTTGTTGTATTTGATTTGTCATTAAACTTACTTAATTTTCACCACTTTACTCATCTTTTCAGGTTAAAACATCATTTAGTGTGAACATTGATCCCTTCCGTACACCTTAAACCGCAATCATGTAATCTTAGATTGATCATGCATATACAAGGTCCTCTTTTCCTTCCAATTCTTTAATATGATTTCAACTTCTTGACAATAATTTGACTTGATTTAATACATTTTGTATGTTTTTCTATTATCATTTTAATGTTGTAATTACAATTACAATTGTAATTTGTGAATTCGTATTCCATCTGAACTTACCTCAATTATAATGAGTGCTTGTTATAATAATAAATTTACAGGTTTCGCCCTTTTGTCTGTACTACATAGTATATTTCCACTTTTTACTATAACGGTCGATGATAATTTTTAGATTATCAAGTTTTCTAGAGTGTCACATGAGCTCCCCTCCACAGAGATCATAGCATACAAGTTATGAGTAATGATATATAGGTATAATTATATGAATCTAAAAGTAAATCTAACTAATTTATTTTTTGATACAGTTTCTCCTTCTAATCTTATATATTGAACTTGATATATATTTTATCATTTTTAGATCTTCCTAAGTAGACCTATCTACAATGTTTCCAAATTTATATATCAAGAATTAAAGAAGGACATAACCGTAGCCCCAGATCATCATCTTAGTTCTACTATAATATTTTGTTTCAAGTTGATTTAGTTGCTTAAACAAACATGGTATTAAGAGACTACCTTTCTTTCGTTACACTCAATTCTGTTTCTATGTTAAAGACTGTGCATACATTTAATTTCTTATTAGATCAACACAATTGTCACCATCCAATACGAACTTATATGTGTATATTAATTCGATCATACATGTATATACTAGCATTCAAACAATGTATTCCACAAATGCTACTAAAAATATATATAACCTAATTGATGAAATTATCTAAATCGATCAATGTTTTAATCTTTTATAACATACGTTTTGACCTAACAAATATTTAACTAAAACAGATTGGTACCCAAAGTCCGTGCATGCACAAGATGTTTACAAAAAGAAATTAAGCCTTAGAGTGACATTATGTAGTAAAACTGAAAATAAATTCTTTTTGCAATACAAAAAATCCAATGAACATCATCATATATGGTGATCAACGCAACGATTTAGACTATTACTTGAGCATATATGTAACAATCTAAAACACAAATTTAAACTATTGGCTCCACCTATATAATAATGTAATTAGGTTTGTCGCGATATTGCAACAACTGTGTTGCTATACTGTATTATGTTGTAATTTGTTCCTCTATTTCAAGTTCTTGGGCGTATAATTGAGGTAATTGTTGGCACGAGTAAAGTTTCTTAACTACTTAACGTACACGAGAAATTTCAAATATATTTCAATGTTGGGATATGAAGATGAATTGAACAAGATTGTAAAAGAAAAGCTAAAATTAGCTGGAATCCAAACGGGCTGGATTTTAATCCGGAAGGAATCAAGCTGCGAATTTTGAACATAAGTTTTGATCCAGGATGGATCACTTTTGATTCTGGCGGGATCATTCCATTGGCAGCCCCATCTGAACGGGAACACCTACGATTTGGGCGGGATTGCGATGACAATCAATTTTGATCTTTTCTTGTTCCCAAAGTTATGTATTCCTTATAAATATAAACCCTATGTATTTGTAACCCTTGGTTCAAAATATATGGAAAAAAAAACTCTCTGCTTTGGCAAAGAGATCAAACATAACCACGATATATCCGTATGTCGTATTGTTCGTTTTTATCTCATTGCTTTGTTTTAATTGTTAGGTTAGCAATTAGTATCTGTTTATTATTTGTGAGTGTAACCCAATTATACGAGTGTTATGGGTTTGTTTTTTGCTAACAATAGGTTGTTAATTGGATGTTTTCAATGCAATTCTTAACATTCAATACATGTGTCATGTTTTGATATAACTACGTTCATTTTAGGCATGAAATATTTATTTCTGTAAACAATTTGTAAAATTGAGTCGTTTTATCTGCTGGTTGAATATCAAATGTCACACCTGACTCAATGTTAAGGTACTAACAAACTGCCCAACACATCTTTAAATGCGCTCCTATATACATATATAGAAATATACAAATAAAATCATTGGTAATGCTAATGATTTTTCTTAAGTTGATAATAAATGTATAATTAGTACAATCACATATGGATCTCTTAAGCTTTCAATAAAGCTGTTAGGCCTGCCGTTAACTAAACTCAAATGAATAAAAATGAGTTTTGATGGGGCTAACCCTAAGTTTTGATCGATAACTAGATTAATCGAAACCCGAAGTGTATTGTAAGCGGGAACTTACTTAACCACAACCGAATAGTATTCAAATCTTTAAAGTTTGAACTTTTTTGAGTTTGATCTTATGCAAAAACCACCAAACAGAAGCCCGAACACCCAACCCATTGAAATGTATATGGCCTTTTATGTTGTTGGATTCGTAAAGTAAATGGGCTTCTGCAAAAGAAAATCCACTTGTAAACGAAAACATGTCTACACAAATATAATTTGATGTTCATAAAACCTTTACAATTTTTTTATTTTTTTTTCAAATTAATAGTATCTCCCCCTCAAAAAGCATGTTTTTATTTATCGACGCATAAAGGATGTGTATCAATTAAATTAGAAAAGATAGATATTAAAATAATTTGATTTGAGGTGCACATCGTTTTAAATTATTTTGTAAGGTTGGAATCCTTTATTTTCAAACTCAACATGGGAAGTTCTGTTACTTCATAATTGAATATAGTATGTCCCACAATTTATGATAAATTTAAATGTATTTATTAAATTCGACAAAAGTTAATTTGAATATGCATTTTTTTTAAGTATGAAAAGATAAATTTTAATCGTTTTTATTTTTATCAAAATAATAAAATTCTTACATTTTTTAAAATTGAGTATATCAAAAACGGTTTTTCAAAAATTTATAAAAATTGTATTATAAAAATTAATGTTTTTTCACTTCGATTAGACGTCTCAGATAACATACTTTCGACGAATTTGTTTTTCCATTTTTTGTTGAGTTTTGAAAACGGCTAACACATGTGATAGTCGCTGGTAACACATATTTTAGTCACTGGTAGCACATGTGATATTCACTGGTATTCATATGTGATAGTTGTTTTCAAAACACCACCAAAAATAGAAAAAAAAAAAAAAAAAAGCTCGTCGAAAGTAGTCTAATCGAAGAGAAAAAAACACTGCTTTTTATGATATAATTTTTATAATTTTTTGACTTGACATTTTTGAAATATTGAATTTTAAAAAATGTGAGGATAAGTAGAGTTTTACTAAATAAACTCTCATATTGATTCTCCTATTCTCAAAAAGAATCTATACTCATTTGAACTCTCCCCTATTAAATTAGTATTCAACTATGAGTAAACATAACCTCTAATATGAACTTCAAGGTCCTAATCTTTTTTAAAGGTTATTGCAGTGATTTTAAAATTATGAATCGTGATAGACTTCGTTCGCTTTCGTTCAGCACCGAAAGTCAAGCTCCATATAACAAACTTCCGACACCAATACATAAAAGAAAAAAGACGTGAAAAAGCAACCAGGCTTTGCAGACATGCAATAATACACGTTCCTTTTGTCAATCGTCAACTTTGCTCTTATTTCTTCTTTTCTAGTTGAGGAATAATGGTTGTTGCTTTCCAACGTTAGCAGCCACCCATGATCGATGTTTGAAGCAAAATTTGTTTTCAATTCCATAAATATCACTAAAGTCCAATAATAATTATTTTAATAGTTGATTTTTCTCTACTTTCAGACTTCATTGTTACAACGAAACATTTGTTACACTACAAGCAATGCCTTTAAGGCTATTTAATAAACTATATTATATTTTTACATATTATGTCTATTCTTTTTTATTGAAATGGATAATCATTGTGATTTATTCTTTTTGCTTTTCTATCTTTATTCAGTATATTTTATAAAAGAGATAATGATATATTAAAATGATTGATAAAAAGAACATAAAATGATATTACACAATAAAATAATTACATGTTCTATTTTGTTAAAAAAGAAACATTTCATCGGTAAACGTCTATCTTTGCCTTTTTTTAATACTTGACGGGAACATAAAATAGAATATGTAAGCCTTTTATTTATTTTAGATAATAGAACATGTAATCTTTTTATTGGGCAAAATCATTTTATGCTTGATTTATCAATCATTTTCAAGGGAATTCCAAATTGGATGCTTTGGTGATATCACCAAGAGATGGTTATTTTGACCTAGTGGAGTTCTATTATGCCCCTTCCTCTGAATCGATAGGAGAAGATGATGTCATGACCTCTTTGAACGCTTTCAATACTTGTTAAGTACACTACTCCTCTTAAGTTAAAGCTCATATTTGAGTAGATCTATGTTGCATAAGCACTATTAAATTAAGGCTCTGAAGTAGCAGTTTAAGACACGAGGGAGCGCTGTGTGGAGCTTGTACTTGAACAAGTATTGCTTCTTTGCTTGATGTGCGATAGAGCCTTACTTGCTTAGAAAGCGAAGGTAGTGATCCGATGGCAAACTCGTTCTAATTTTGGACGCAGTACATATCTAAAGTAACCAATCCACTTAATTATATCCCCAATTTGATTTTGAACGCAGTACATATCTAAAATAACTAATCCACTTAATTCTATCCCCAATTAAAATGTTCCGTGAATTCAGTAATACAAATAGACATCCATGGTTTTTATTTTTCTATACAACTGCTGAAAACGAGTCTAATTAAATCATAAACCTTTACAATGGACTCTAGTGGGAGGCTCGACAAAACCCAGAGCACATAATAGAATACATTTTTGTTAGTTTGCAAAAAGACACGGTACAATAATAATAGGAATCAAGTAATATATCATGTTTATCATTTATTATTTTTAAAAATGCTTTTTATGTTGATATGGTAGAAGTGTTCACGATTGGATTAAGAATAATAGATATTTACCTTTTTCATCTTTGTGGTCGGTATCCTGTTTCAGAACCTGATCAATCGAACCATACTACGCAGTTACTTACAGTTCAGGGCACATATAAGCGCTTATAAAGAATGCAAATGACTCTAGCTGAATTGAAAGATGTCGACTTGATCTGCATAACCTCATAGAAAACAAAAAGTGCATGTATACTTAAATGCTTAAATTAGAATATAAAGCAAATATTAAGTCATAATAAAGTTGTTCCGTTTTACGGAGTAATCACTACAATAATCACACTACAAACATCCCGACGTATCAATTAATTTAGAAATTAAAAAGAGCCATACATTAGTGTCACATAAAAATCCTAGTCATAAGATGACGCCTATATGATTAGTAGCTGGTGACATATGTTCAATGAACAAACTTGTATACTATTAGTGTTAGGGGAATACAAGCAAAAAGGAATGCATTTGCCATAAAAAATCTATCATTTTATATACAGAAGACATGCTTAAAATCCGTCCTTAAAGCTATGATTATCGAAACTCTATAGAATACCAAAATATTGGGGGGTCTCTTTACAACAAAGTCATATTTTTGGGGGTCTAATAGCAACTTTTTCTATAATACTTCTTATGCCATTATGTTTTTTCACACACAATATTGTGCTTATTGGAGCTCTCTCTGCTCCCAACCATTACTATGAAACGTAGTGGCGTATGTAGAATGGAAGAGCTGACTTCTTTAAGAGATTTTACATTTGGTGAAAACGAAATCTTTTCATAATATTAATGATATTTTAGGGAAAAGAAAAAATTTCTTTTCTCCCTTAATTATTCTTTTTAGCTCCCCGCCCCTGATGAAATGTTACACAACAAAAAGGCAGTACCCTTTTTTCCATTTACACTTTAACATTCATGGTTTCATATATTCACTACATGAAAAAAAAATCTCAACTTTCTTCATTTTTTTACTTAAATGGTAATTTTACAAGAACCCCAACTTGATTTAGAATCAGGTGGTGGTGGGAGTACTGGGATTGCAGTGTTGGTGCCAGAGGAGGTGGTGGATCTTGAAAATGGTGGTGTTGAGGTTATTAATGGTGATGGTAATAAGGTAATTTTGTCAAAAGTTGAAAAAGATTGTAGGATATGTCATTTGAGTTTGGATGTTAATAGTCAAGAATCTGGAAATGGGATTGCAATTGAGTTGGGTTGTTCTTGTAAAGATGATTTGGCAGTTGCTCATAAACAGTGTGCTGAAGCTTGGTTCAAGATTAAGGGTAACAGGTAATTAACTACCTAAATCATATTTCAAGATTTTATTTTTATTATTTTTGTTGGTACCCATTTACATAATTTTGATGTTTATTGCTTTGGATTTTGGTAGTCTTTGTGTTTTAGAACTTATTTACTGGTAGTAAAGTCATGCTTGTTTGTGTTATCTTGTACTGATTTTGTTGTCATTTGTAGTTGGACCTATGTCTATCAGAAAGTTGGAAAATTTAAGGTTTCTGTTTAGTTTTAAGGTTAATTTTGCTCAATTATGGATGGGTTTTGGATCATGTCTAACTTGAGCAATGCAAAATATGAATCTTTAAGGAATATAAGGACAGGGAACAATTTCAGTAATTAAGTTTAAAAGGCAGTCTTTTTATAAATTGGAAATCAAGAAAAAGAATATGACATAAGTCTTTGTTTCTGTTATTCATATCTACAGAAAAACAAATACGGAGTAGCTTTTTCGTTTGTTTCAATATTTTGAAAAAAAAGGAAACAAATATTGTATATCTGCAAGGTTATAGTCCTGATGTATTTTACACATGGAGGACTCTTCATATATTTAATTGTGCTGGAATTTGTTTTGTTCATCTCTTTTTCACTTTCTTTTTCTTGTTTGCTAGTGGGATTTGACTCAAACCAAACATAGCATTAGCAACTTTTATAAAGTTTTAAAGATTATTTAAGAATGCAATTATTTATGAGATGACATTGATTCTTGTCACTATATCCAAATGGTGGCATCCTAATTTCATAGACAGATATTTTCTTCATAGTTGGTTTCGTTTTAGGAATACTGTTTTCAACACCAAAGACAAAGGGGACCCACAAAATGAAGATGAATATTAGTAATGACAAAGAGATTGTGTTTGTATTCGGCATAATATTTATATATGGGTTAAAATTACAGAACGTGTGAAATATGTGGATCAACTGCAAGAAACATTGCTAGTGCAGATGGAGATGAACTAATAGACCAGTGGCATGAACATAATGGTTCTACACCATCAAGAGCCACCGCACCTGATGAGACCATCGCAACTACAGAGACTCGCACCTTTTGGCAAGGCCATAGGTTTCTCAACTTTTTGCTGGCTTCTATGGTGTTTGCATTTGTCATCTCTTGGCTATTTCACTTTAACGTGCCATCTTGATTGTGAGAAATAGAGGTCAATGAGGTAATTGTTTGTAGTCAGAAGGAACAGAAGGTACCTTTTTCCTTTTGATTATGTAGTATTTGTAGTGGTTCATTAGTCCTTAGATTATTGTTACTTTTAAGATACGTATAAAATGTATTCTGTTGCCCTATTCTTAAAAAAGAGGGTCAATTTTGACTTTAAACGTCAAGGTTTAAGACCGGGGGCGGTACTAGAATTTGTTTTATGAGAGGGAGAATTCTAGGTGTATATGTGCTAAGAAGTAACAGCCAGATCAAACTTGAACATGGATTACTTAGAAATTATAGACTGTAAACCAAACAGGTTTATTTTGATTCATAACCGGTTTAAAACGTGTCCAGTTCCGATGGTTTTGGGTCTAGTCCCGGAATCAACTACATAATCTACGAAATCTACTACTGGGCAACAAGATGGTATGCTAGTGGTTATGTTATTTTGATACATAGCTAATCTTATACACACAAATAGTATATACACAATAACAATAATAAAAACAATTATAATACTATTGATTGATATCCATAAAAATTATGGAATTTTATGCTTAAATATTTCATCAAAAAGATCAATATTTTTATGTGTTTTTCAGTTCTCTGTTTGTTTATAAAACCCAACTATTAAATTACTTTACTTGAATTCAATTATTTGAGGTGAGTTTGATATTTTCCTCGTTTATTTTAATGTTTCTATAAAATAAATAAATAAATAAATATATATATATATATATAGAAAGAGAGACGCACATACACACACACATATTTAATATTTTCCCTCGTAAAAAACATATTCTCCTTAGTTGGGCTAAGTTTTATTTTCTTCTCAATTGGGCCTAGTGACAAGACGGCTGAACTAACTAATTAACGTGATTGAATTATTTTTTTTCCTGAAATTTAGTGTGGGCGGTGGCCCACAGTGCCCCCACTGTGATACTACCACTGTTTAAGGCTACAGTTACATATGCTCTTAAAGATTGGTTTGGGTCTTTTATGACCAGGACTTTAGTAATCTAGATATCTTGGTTTGAACTTGAGGTGTCATATTCGAATCTCACTGGTCGCACCTCTTGGGGTGGCAAGGAAAATTAAATGGTCAGAAACGGTCACCGAATATACGCCGGGTAACTTGAACAGGAAAAATCTCTTCTAAAATGAGTTCTAGCTTGTAAATGTTGGTAAAAAAGGTTGATAGAGCCAGTTTTGACTATGACATGATTTTAACAAGATTTAAATTGTTGGTCCATTAAATCAGGATTAACATTTCATTAATACTAAATTTGACGGTTCTTTTGATTGAAAATAATTTGATTTCTCACCTCTTTACGTTATGCACATGTCGATGTAGGGGTGTGCATAATTTGGGTTAGCATAAAAACCGGTCCAATGCACAGAAATAGATTAGACTGTTTCAACTGTTAGTTATGGCATGGCTTAGTGGCTGTGTTATTCAAGCCTGTTACGAGGAGTTTTAGGTTCAACGCCCCTCTCTTCTCCTATTTTATATATATATATATATATATAATATATAGGGGAAGGATTCACAGAAAAGTTCAAAAAATTAAGAAATGAGGGAAGCAAATCTTAGTCTTTGATTTTTTTTTTTTATTAAAAAACATTTTTAACATTTATTGGTGATAAATGTTAAATTTTTAAAATTTTTTGTAATTTTTAAAATTCATTAATGATAAAATCAAAGGTTGAGATTTTTACTTCCCTCCTTCCCTAATTTTTTTGCTTCCCTCTTGATCCCCACCCTTATATATATATATATATATATATATTTTAAATAATATATAAGAATCATATTTGTGACATTATCATTTTAATTTGAAATCTAATTAACCAATCAAAAGTCATATTTTACTTAAAATATTTTTTTTTCATTAAATTTAATTAGTTTATATAATCTCTCTAATGTAAATATAAAATAGACACAACATTATTTATAATCTTATATTCTTGGATATCTTAATTAAAATATAAATTCATGCATATGTTAATAGTTATATATCTATTTAATTATAATTATATTTATTATACTTATATATCTATTTAATTATCTATTGTTATCTCTTAGACCATTAATTTATATATAACCTTATTTCGAACAGTCATCTCTAACTTTTACGTAAGTTTATTCAAGTCACCAACAAATATATTTTTATTTATATTTATATTAACTGTTTGTGTTGCGTTTATGTTTACAAATTCCTGGTATGTTTACATCTACTCTTTTTTTATGTACATAGAAATTAACGTAACTTTTTGTTTATTCAAATTAACTTTTATTAAATTAATATATACGTTAACAAAAATCTTATTTTATCAAATACTCAATTAATCAATATGGTTGTTTGATTTTTCAATTTGATTAAAATTAAAGAAAAAATGACATTATCAATTTTCAAACAGATTTCATATTTTAATTAATTTAAAATTTTAAACTCTGTAAATAGAATTATTAACTAATACACTACAAAAAAATGGCACCATTTAATGACACATTTTTTGGTGACACTTTAAAAAGTATCATTATATCTATACTTTTAATGACATATTTCAAAATATGTGAGTAAAAGTGTTTTTTACCAACAAATAATATTAAAGAATAGTGTCACCAAAAGAAATATTCACATTTTTCCTGTCACTATATATAGGTTTTTACTCATTCCTTTTTTAGTTACATTTTTTTTTTATTTTTAGTGAAACTTTGTGAAAAATCTAAAAGAATGCCACTAAAAATAGAAAAAGGTGTAACTAAAAAAGGGATGGGTAAAACCCCTATATAGTGACAGAAAAAGTCAGTATTCCTTTTAGTGACACTATTCTATTATAATTTTTGTTAGTAAGATGCACTTTTATCCGCACTTTTTAAAAAGTGTTATAAAAGTATGAATATAATGACACTTTTAAAATGTCACTATATGATACTTTTGTAGTAGTGATAGTTTAATAGTATGAATCGTATAAAAAGTTGTACAACCCGTAATTAATTATGAAGTAGTAGGTTTTATTAACGTTACCTATTTGTTCCACTACTATTACAATATTACATAAAAGTATCATTAGAGAAACTATATACGCATTATATAATACTTACATATTAATGAAAAATATATCTCTATTCATTCAATTCAGTTAAATAATATAATATATTTTTATTATACTAATGTATTATTTTAAATACGTTTAGATAAATAAAATAACTTCAAATACTTCCACGTACATCTCGAACCCCACATGTATTTTTATTCAACCTTTTTAATTAACAAGTTATAGGTTTAGGATAAGATTTGCGGTATCAAATAATCTCCAGCGTTTCAATGAACATATAATCTTAAATATTTAAATTAGTAATAAGGATAAATATGAATTATTACTCTATCATCTAAAAGACGAATTCTTAAATAAAAGTCAATTTTAGTGTGATAACATTTATCATCTTAATTTAATTGATGCCCTAAGATGATTACCAAAATCCCTATTCAATAAGTATTTATTTGAGAATTGAGACAAATGCATGGACAAAAGAATCTAAGTGTGTCATTTATAATTCTTAAAAAAAAACGTAATCATTGATTAACATAATTAGGTTATGACATTTGAATTCTTGTGTCAAAAAATATGAATTCTTAATTTAATATTTATTTTAGTAGTTTAAACGACCCGTATGTATATACGGGTTTGGACGCTAATATATATATATATATGTATGTTTTCCCTTTTTTTCTTTTGTTTTTCTTTTATGTTTCTTTTTCATTTTTTCTCTCTTTTACCCATTATTCAATATCATAAAATTGAGAAGTGATATTGGTTTATATCTTTTTAATTTGTATTCTTATTTCTATTTTAAAAATATTATTAGTATTACTGTTAAATTAATTTAGTAAACAAATTTTGATTTTATATAAATTTTCTATCTCTTCTTTTTGTTTTTTATAAAATCAAACTATCACTCAGTTTTATTGATTAAAATGAGGAAAAAACAAAAGTTTTTTGTTAATAAAATTAAACTTTCATGTCTTTTAAAAAAATCAATTTTACAAAATGATGGATTCAAAATATTATAAACTTTTGAAACTTGAATACTTGTACTTGAATTTCAGTAACAGATAAATAATATCATTTTGTAATCTAATACTACCACTATTTATACGTATTTGTTTGGTAGCGTGAGGTTTTTACTCTAATTTTAAATAAAATGTAACAAAATTAAATCTAACTAAATAGGTTTAAAAGTAGGACTAATTTATTTATTGGTTAATAAATTTTGTCTATCTTAATTTTATAGGTGTAACATTTTACGTGACATGCTCGTAGTGTTAGAATTTTTAAATTTATCTGATTAGGTGTATCTTTCATCTTTCTTACAAATATATATATTAAATTAAATTAAATTGTTTTCTAGATGAGTGGCATTAGCTAACTAAAGGAAATAATGAGTTCTGCTTTTGATTTGTTTTCTAATGAATGAGTTTTTCTTTGAAGTTGTTTTCTTATATTCTAAATAAATGGTACAAAAGTTAATTTGTTGTTACCATGTGTTTAGTAAATGGAATCAGTGAAGGTTTTTAATTGTTATTTAAAATAAACATAGTAAATTTTAAAGAGTTCATGTGTTCTAAGATAAAGTTCATGCTTTCCTTATATAGTACTTAAATATATTCATTGATAGGATGCAGGTCAGGGTAGCTTTTTCAGGTTGTTTTGTTCCTTCATAGTTTTATTTCTTTTTTGAGTATTGTAACAACCTATGGAAATGAGAATTTTAGGTTTCTTAAAAGTTTAAAGTTATAGTTATCAATATATTCTATAATAAGATCTTCAGTTAAAAACCAGAAAGTGTCCAATTATCTAGTTCTTTAAGTTTTAGAAGGCGTTGCAGTTTTCGTTTTGTATCATCTGTAATACTCTTTATTTTATTATATATATTATTATTATATAATATATATATATATATAGGAGAGTGGGTTCAAGGGAGAAAGAAAATTTAGTGGAGAAAGGAGAGAAAGTATTTTAACCCTTCGATTCAATAAAATAACTCTTTGATTCAGTTTTAAATTATATTTATTTTTTATTGAATCATAGTTGTTTTTTCTGAATCATAATTTTAAATATATCTTTCTCTCCTTTCTTCTTCAAAATTTCTTTCTTTTTAGATCTTGGTACTCTATATATATATATAGTAATAATGATGAACTAAAACGTATTACTTTTAGGAATTTGCTAAAAGTATGGCAAGGGTTAGACTTCTGTAAGAATTTTTATTTTTTTTTGGAAACGGCATAAGTTTTATATAAAATACCACGAGCGTTCAATAATTACGGCTAAAATTCGTATGTATAATTTACATGGTATTTACAAGAGTAAACAGAAATTTAGAAAGGGGATTTACACCAAGAAATCCAATTACCCACTCCCAACTTCCCCCTTTGTTTCACCCATACATGCACCAAGGAGATAACATTATCTGCCAATCTAGATGAGGATGTAAATACATTGTTGAAGACATTATCGTTCCTAGCTTTCCACGTGGATCAAAGTAAGCCATAGCATATAGCTAAAAAGATCCTTCTTTTACGAGGACAATTTCCCCAACTAACCGCAAAATTGAGAAAATCTCTGATACTAAGGAATTGAGGACTCCGAAAACCACAACAATCAAAAAACCTTTTCTCTGACTTCTGATGCTAATGTTTGCATCGAACTAAAAGATGATTAGCCGATTCATCAAACAAACTGCAGCTCTTGACCACCTATTATACTGCTCTAAACCAACATCCAAAAAAAATTAGTTGTTAATCTAACCTTAATGACTATATTAACAAATTCCTTGATTGTAATAACATAATCAAGAACTTAACTAAGGGATAGTAAGTAGAAGAAAACAAAGTAACAATAAATGCGTGCATGTTGCCGCTTATCCTTTGGCTGAAATTGTGCAGTTTATTTAATTAATTGGGTGTAAGATGGCACTTTCTGGCCTTACCTTGTTGATATATCAACATCAACATTGAAGAGATGTGTGAATTAAATGACATCTCCTACTTTTACAAAAACTCAATAAGGAAGAATTAAATCCTAACCCATCTTACGCATTGTTTTGTTATATTAATGTTCGTGAACGGCATTTTTAGCATCGTTGTATCAAGATCTAGACTTACCGCAAACATTTCACCAACAAAATCTTTCAAGCATAAGTGGCAGATGAGTTGGATCAATCATGTAGTATTTTTTTCTCTCTGTTATTTTTCTCTCATCATATTTAACTGACAAGTTAAAATTAACAATGAAAAGACCGTCTATATAACAAATTTTGTGATTTTCAATTACGGATGCAAAAAGTTGAAGTACATGGATTAAATATAGTATTCTAGGTAAATCACGTAGACCAACAATGCAATTAACTTTTTATTTTTATAAACATTTTGTAACCGTATCATTCTTTCAAATCAAAGTCGTATTCAGATAAACATCAATAAATTAAGAAAAGAAAAAAAAGCGGAAAAAAATTATATAGTCAACTTAAATTCAAATAATGTATCAAATCTATTCCATCAGATATCAGATAAATACTTATAACATAACGACCCAAGGTTGGGACCAAACTAGATAAGATTTATTTCCTATTCAGCTGTTTTCAACTCATAGAGAGCCAAAATTCAACTTAACCGCGTCATCAGTATTATGTCTTTTTTTGATAGCAACCTCATAATTAATGGAACCAAACTTTGACCAATTCTCAATTATTAAAAATATTATCTTTTGATCATGTGAATTTGTATACCAATTTCATTAATTAGCACATTTGTTTCCAGTTTCCACTACTTTCATCACACTACAGAAACGAGCATCAAACGAGTCGAATTCTGTACAAAAATGGACCAAAATTACCAAAAAGACTTGGTCGCTAAAACCGCTTTAGAACCTCATGTACTAATCTTCCCATTACCATTTCAAGGTCCAGTTAACTGTGCTCTTAAGTTAGCCGAACTCTTATGTCTTTCGGACATTCATGTCACCTTCCTTAACACTGATCACATTCACGGTCCTCTCATTCGACACACTGATGTATTGTCCCGATTCGACCGCTATCCCAACTTCAAATTCGAGACTGTTCCTGATGGAGTTGAACATGAAAAACCGGTATCTGGTGACTTGTTCATGGAAGTTATGGAAGCTGTGGAAACTGTGAGTAAACCACTTTTCAGGGAGATGATTATGTCGGGTAGTTTAAGTAGGAGCTCGGCGCGACCGGTGACTGTGATGATACCTGATGCTTGTTTTAGTTTCGCGATTGAAATAGGGATAGAGATGTCCATGCCAGTGATTTGTTTCGAGACAGTTAGTCCATGTTGCATGTGGACTTCTTACTTGAATCTTCCTACACTTATTCAAGCTGGGGATGTTCCCTTCGAAGGTGTGTGTATTCTTTTAATTCCCCGTTCCACTCTAATCGTTCATGAAGAATAAAAGGCTCATTTTAAGATAAGTGTAATTGATGAGGTGTTTAATTGATAACATGTCACTTTTTACCCTCATATTTAAGGCTTATATTACTCTAGTGATTGTAATTATAGTAACTAATTAAAGGTATAATACGTAAAGGAGTGATCAGTAGTTAATGTCCTTTACAGGCTTATATTACTTTAAAACTTGTAGTTATATAGTAATTAATAATAATAATTAATAATTAATTAAGGGTGTACTACTTAAAGGAGTGATCAGTAGTTAATTTTTTGGTAAAATGAACGATTATTTTGATACGAAACAAATATATATAGTTTTCTTGACAATAAAACGGGTCGGACATAGTATAAGGTTACTATTTTTAGTAAGTTCTGTGTGTTTTTCTGTTAACAGAAAAAGGACATATTTTTAATTACATAAGAATTTTTCGGGAATTAGAGTTTCGTAATTATTTGACCAAATGTGTTGTTTTAGAATTTTCTTATGAAATACGGAGTAATTGTTACATGTGAATACATGACTAAAAATGTGTCAAATTATGAGATAATAAACATAAAAACATGTGTCACATATTCACATGTATATGATCATTTTTATTTTCAAATCAGTACTGTGAATGATCAAATAGAGATAAAATCTTGGTAGATAGTAGAAGATTTGGATGAAACTAGATTGTTAATATCACAATCGTTATTAAGGTTGATCTGAAGATGATAATGATTGTATAATATTTCCTTATAGAAAGATATTTTCTTTGTTTTTAGGGGATGATTTAGACCAGTTGATAACAAGTGTGCCAGGAACAGAACATGTTATTCGACGGCGGGATCTTGCTAGCTTTTGTCGTTCTGATGACTTATCGAACCCTGTTATTGAACTCATTGTGAAAGAAGCTCAAACCGTTCCTCGAGCCAACGGTCTCATACATAACACATTTGAAGAGTTGGATGCTCTCGTACTCCCTCACATGCGGAAGCTTTGCCCAAATATTTACCCAATAGGCCCATTACACTCACTCCACAAAGCTCACCTCATGACCAAAACCACACAAAAATCTTCCCAAACAAATTTCTCAAACAGCGTTTGGAAGGAAGATCGAACATGCTTATCATGGCTCAATAAGCACCCTCCAAAAAGCGTCCTGTTTGTTAGTATTGGGAGTCTGGCTACCATGACGGTAGAACAACTGATTGAAATATGGTATGGTGTGGTTAATAGTGGGAGACCATTTTTATGGGTGAGACGCCCAGGATCAATTACCGGCGGGTATGATGAGACACAATTTCCAAGTGAACTACTAGAGAGTACAAAAGAAAGGGGATGTATTGTAGATTGGGCTCCGCAAGAAGATGTCCTTGCCCACGAGGCTATTGGTGGGTTTTTGACGCATAGTGGGTGGAACTCGACCATTGAGAGTATAGCTGAAGGTGTTCCAATGATTTGTTGGCCGTACTTTGTAGACCAACAAGTGAATAGTCGATTTGTGGAAGAAGTATGGAAGGTTGGAGTAGATATGAAAGATACTTGTCATCGGTTGATTGTTGAAAACGCGGTGAGGGATGTCATGGAGACGAAAAGAGATGTGTTCACGCAATGTGCAGATAATTGGGCAAACTTGGCTAAAGAGTCAATAGGTGAGACGGGTTCTTCGTCTGCTAATTTGGCCAGTTTAATTAATGATATAAAACGATTGAGCACAAGCAAATAGTGAACTCGCAGATGTGCTACACTAGCATATGTGCTTTAAAACACTGTATGTTAGGCCTCTAAGATATCGAAAATTAACTGTATGGATTACATTATGTTTTAAAATATGTATACTGAACATGGACAACTTTATGAATAAATGCATTAAACAAGATACATGTATGGCTAAACAAATGAGCGATATTCAACTTATTTTCTTTCATGTACTAATCTTCCTATACCATTTCAGGGTCCGAGTAACACTATATATGTTATCCCTATTTCTGCTATAAAATGTTATATCAGATAACGAAACGACAAAATATATTAGAGAAATATTAAGTATCCACCCACAACAGACCGAGTAACCACGGGTCACAGATTTTTTCTTACCAGTTACCGTTCCCATGTATTTTATATTTTTAATCCTCGTAGTTTGGCCGTTTTGCATATTGTTAGTTTATTTTTATAGCACACGTCGTCGTAAGTTTATTTAATTTTCAATTCCATCATTTTGCGATTTGATTGACCAAAATACTCGTATCTTTGTTTGTGCTGCTAATAATAAGGATGATGTCATCACCTTTATTTAAAATAGAATTAATTATTAAGATTGAAAAATTATAAAGGTAAAGGCAGTTGGGTCATTTTACACATCCATAAAGACGGACACTAGCTAACATTAATTACTCACTTTGAACACATTTATTATTCAACTGCCACTAGGCATAACTAATTCATAGGAGCGGATTTCAATTTGCTCAATACTAGCTAACATTAAGTACTCACTCTGATCACATCTCAAACATCAATTGTTTTCACCGTTTTTCGTTCACACACAATATCAAACGAATAGTAGAAATCGAAGTAAAAATGGACCAAAATTATCAACAAATTTTCGACACTAAAACTTCTCACGGTCTTCATGTACCTTTAAGATGCCACTTCAAGGCTCGGTCAGCCACGGTCTAAAAAGTTAGCCGAACTCCTTTGTGTTTCGGGCATTTATGCAACCTATCTCAACATTGATCACATTCACCTCCCTCTCGTACGCCATACCATTACAAGAAAAACAGACTAAGACGACGGAGGGCTTTTGAGACCATGAAATGTCATCACGAAAAGACACAAAATACAAAAAAAATTGCTTTTTGACTTTGAATTCAAAAAAGTTTAACTTTTTCTTTTGCGACGACTATGTCGTTGTGAATATCATCACACTTTCTTTCTTTTTTTTCTTTTTAAAATTTTTTCTTTTGACTCCAAAATAAATAAAAAATTCGTGTAGGCTTTTGCAACGACGGATCATCGCAAAAGAATTTTCGTTTTTTAGGTTGTAAAACTTAGTTAGGTTGTTTAGGCTTACAACTTACTTATGAACTTATTATTGATGCTTTACATTATCATAATGTAGGTTGGTTTATCAACCATAGTTGTTCACCGAACCCTAAACGTTTTACATTATATGTTAATGCGCCAATTCTTTTCGAATATTTGAATGAACGGGATAAAATCTAAGGCATTTTCTCTACATATCGCTCTTTATGTCATCGCATAGTAAATATAAACTATATCTAATTATTATTGTTAAAATTGAAATTCACTTAAATATATAACTACATAAACTTTATATTTTAATTAACCAAGTAACACGATGAACAATTTAGAAATTTAATTTTAGTTTTATTGTTTTATGATGTATTTATATTTTAATTAGACACTAATTGTGAATTAATTTTGGAATATGGAATATTTTTTTCTTTTTTCTGTTTGGAGTGTCCAGTCTTCTCTTACTTTTTTTTAATCTTCCTAATTTAATAGTGCTTGGCATTTATGGAAAAAGAAAACAAAATCTCATTCAGTTCTATCAGTAGAATGTAATTATGTGAGAGAAAACAAGATCATGTGAGAAAAGAAAGAGAGTTTTTAAAGAGCAAAATGAGTTAAAAACCCCTGCTGTGTATGCATGTGACCAACTTGGGACTTGTCAGTTTACATTAAATTTTCTACTAATGTAGATCAAGATCCAATATATTCGCATAAACCTTGCTGATACCTAAATAATGGACACTTTACCATGATTTAAATTTTAAAAACATTATCTAATCAATTCCAACGTTTATTGAAGTGTCCCCATTTTCGGTAATTTCACTATCATTTTCCAAACCATCCTAAAATGGACACATTTCATGATCACGAACCTCATGCACTAATCTTTCCTATACCATTTCAAGGCCCAGTTAACTGTGCTCTAAAGTTAGCCGAACTCTTATGTCTTTCAGGAATTCATGTCACCTTCCTTAACACCGATCACATTCACCGCCCTCTCATTCGCCACACTGATGTACTTTCCCGATTCAACCGCTACCCAAACTTCAAATTCGAGACGATTCCTGATGGATTGGACCATGAAAATCCTGTCTCGGGAGACCGGTTTCAGGAGGTGATGGATGCGATAGACGCGGTGACTAAACCACTTTTCAAGGAGATGATGGTTTCGGGTAGGTTTAGTAGGAGATCGGAGTTGCCGGTGACTGTTATGATACCAGATGGGGTGTTTAGTTTTGCGGTTGAGGTAGCGATTGAGACTTCAACTCCGGTGATTAGTTTTGAAACGATTAGTCCATGTTGCTTGTGGACTTCTTATTTTAATCTTGCTGCTCTTATTGAAGTTGGGTGTATTCCCTTCAAAGGTACGTAAATGCGAATTAAGTCTTAACGTTTTAATTTGATTACTGAAGCTGGGTGTATTCCCTTGAAAGGCTGCATATTGCGTTAACAAACTAAGTACATAAAAATAAAATGATGATATAAATGATAAAATAAATACAATGATTAACGAAGGGGCAAAATTAGTTACCTTGATAATAGAGTAATGTTCGACAAAATTAACTACATTTTTAAATTATAAATTTTATTTATTATTTTTTTTTTATATTCATCAATTATTTTAATATATCAGATCTTTTAATTCTAATTTAAATTTTCATTTTTAGACGTATTAAACCCTTTTGATAATAATTAATTGACAAGTGTGACTGTGAATAACTGCATGTCTACTTATTATTTTAAAGTATTACTAAATGTTCTTATTTAATAAAGTAAATATTGTTTTAAAAATTATAATATTATATTAAAAATTATATCACGTGAATAGTTGATTAATAAAATTAATAAAGACATCTAATAAAATTAATAAAAACACCTAATACATTAAGGTCAAGTCCTATTTTAATGTCGCGGTCAAATTTTACCTAGGATTTGCACTTATGGATATACTCTGATAGACTGCTAGATTTCACCATAAATAAGGAAAACGGACATAAAATAGGAACTGGCTAGAGTACCTCCGGTACAGGTGCTTTCTCGGATACGAGTGTCCACGTGTTTTGCTTTGCTCGGGTATGAGTGTCCACGTGGATAGCACATGATGGGTGATCCACCCGGTCGGTACCAATTTACACCTATAGAATAAGGCTTCAACGCAGTTAGATTCCAAGGGGTACTTCAAAATTTCATATTTGAAGTTTGAAGTTTAAAAATAATTTAACATTAACAACTTTACTCCAAATATAAAATATCAGTATTCATTTATTCCAAAATTATAATTATATTTCGCTTATAAATCATGTAATTATTGGAGATAAATTATGGTTGAAGTATAAAGTTTTTCTAAAAAATATTTTTATACATTTTACTTTTAAAGTATACAATTGGACATGATCTTAGACCTCTAAATACTGCACGCGTACTTATATTTATATACTCACTATATATATCGACAAATCTTGATAAGCCCCAAACTCTGATTAAATAGCATGGTGTTTCAATCTCACAAGATGCGGAAGAGTCATATTTTCGAGAGTATTATTATGCATTTCTTTGATTGGTTTTCGAATAGGTGTAGTTAAAGAACTATATATTGGGTTTTGTGACTTCAAAATCCAATGCTTATTAACTCTTTGTAATTGTTTAGTTTTCTAGCTCCTTGCTAGTTTTATCTAATAAAATTTAGCTGTTCAAAAAAAAAATATATAGTAAAACTCGTTATGTTTTTTCTCAACTCGAAAAACCCAAATTTTTATACCAAATTCGTTTTCAATAACATGACTTATTTCATATACTTTAAAATTAGATCTAATACTAATAATTATTTCAAATATCTTTTAAAATTAGATAAAAAAAACGTGGCCATTAATCAATAATAATAAGAATTTAATATGAATAACATTTATCAACAACATCAGAAATAATTAAAGTCTTAACATGCATGTTAATCACTAATAATAAATTCTGTTTGAAATCTGTATAGAGATTAATGGAAATGTTCCATATTTTAAGGAGGCCAATAAAATAAAATGGTTCGACTTGATCGGCAGAGTGCGTTACTGGCATCAATATAGCTTGCTAATAAAATAACATACCATTTAATATTGAAAACTAGACAATATTCGATGCCTAGTGCATTTAGTCTATTATCAGGTATTAATTAATTGTTTAACTTGAGTAGCATAGGTAATTTACACACCTACATATATCAGCAAAAACTGAAAATGAAAATGACGAAGGAATGTTAGCATCTAACTTGTTACAGTTGTTAGCGTAATAAATTTATTGGACTGACATTCAGCTTTATATTTAACTCATTAGCTAAATTTAATCTAATTGTTTTTTATATATTTAGTTTACTTTTAATTGTCTGTAACTAGTTCTTCTTTGTTGATAATATGAAACTCAAAAACTCTTTTGAAAATTTTGGCAATTTTAGGTATGGTTTTCTAATTCGTTTTCGTACTCTGTTTGGTTTGATTTGTTTGGTTTAGTCGATTTTGAGGGTTCGAATTTGTTTGGAGCTGACCTGGAGACGTTCTGTGTTTTATTGGTTTTCTCAGTAAGTGTTTGTCTTAGTTTGTTATCCAGTTGGTTATCTCAATCTGTACTTATCTTAGTCTGCGCTTGTCTCAGTCTGGTATTTGGTCATCTCAGTCTATGCTCGTCTGAGTTTGTACACTTCTGAGTCTCTCCTCAGTCTGTTGGTTTTAGATAATTTTGTTTGTCTGCAATTGACAATATGGCTCCAAGAAATGATTCTATTCAGTCCATTAGTACTCAACTTGATGGCAAGAACTATGCTTACTGGAGTTATGTTATGATGAATTTTCTACTCGGGAAGAATATGTGAGGAATTGTTACAGGTGTAAAAGGCAAACCCACATATGAGAAGGTTGAATATTATGCAACATTATTGGATTCGTGGGAAACTGATAATTCTAAGATTATCACTTAGAGTAATAATTCGGTAATTCAGTCAATTGGCAAAGTATGACACATCAAAGAAGTTTGGGACCATTTGGGTAGGTTATATACTCAGTCTAACTTTGGAAAACGGTATTAGTTGGAGTTTGATATTTGAGCCCTCCAACAGAACAGTCTGAGTATTCAGGAATCTTATTCCTCTATGTCTGATTTGTGAGATCATTTAGCACTTATTGAACTTCCTGATCTAAAGGCCTTCAAGCTGTTGGTTCAGTTTTTGATGAGCAGCGGTTGGTTCATGTTGGGTCAGAGACCCCACTATTGTAATATATGGATGAAAAATTCACTTAAGTGTCCTTATTGTTCGTTGCATCTGTTAGCAGCGAACAGTAGAGTAGATAGCAGAGATACTCACTTATCAAACTGATCAGTGAGCTATTTTATACTTAGAATATTCACTAGTCTACTATGGTCACTGCATATGTTAGCAGTAACTTTCTTCTTGTAACTTGGAAAATAATGAAGTGATCATTAATCACTGATGAGCACTTAATCTTCAGAAGTTACACCGACTGAAGCTGTCAATAACATGAACCATCTGTTGAAGCCGAAGACTGAAGACAGAGACGAGAGCAGTTCATTGATGTGGAAATCAACTCTGCTATATTATCCAGCAGTTCATGCCTTTTTCCAAGAAAGTAAATTAGGTCTGACAAATACCTAATGTACAATAGAAGGTCAACTTATGCAGTACACAAGGAAACGTGCATATCTTCTTAAAGATATGTACGTTCACTTATTGTACAATTGCATTTAATTCCTTGTACATTTTCTGTAACCTAGGAATAAAGTAAAAAATAAACTTTATTTACTTTATTCCTAGGATGTAATGTCACATCCATACCTTGGAAGCTGCATTACTTTCCCAACTAATATGGTGTTGACACGTGTAGGTTTTATCTCTCATTGTGTGAGACTATAAATACCACACTCAACTACCATATTAAATGTTCATAATTTTGCATTCGCGATCAACCTGTGATTCAAGCACGTTCCTGCTTATCAGAGAACCAAGTGCCCTCACTTATCTATTAAGTGTTGATCACTGAGCATCATCAGCGAACCATACACTGATGATCTGTTGATGCCAAATTTTTCACAAGTTAGTTTACTTAGACTTGTTTGTCTTGTCTATTTCCGCAAGTAAACTTTGTAAAGTATTCAATTGATTCAAATCAATAAAAGAAAACTTTAAACTTGAATTTGTTATCTATTTACATTTGTTGTTAGTAGTTAAAACTTATATTTGACAAACTGAAACCAACAGTCCAGTTTTTGATGGATTTGCGTACTGATTTTGAAGGTTTACGTGGATCTATTTTGCAGCAACAAGCATCAAAATAACATGCAGTATGTACAAAATGCAGCAACAAACATTAAAATGACGTGCATTATATATAAAATGCAGCAACTAATATCCAAATACCGTAAAAAAACATAAAAAGCGTAAAAACGAATAAAAAGGTTAAAAAACCATAACGAAAAACGAATAAAAACAATAAAAACTTGAAAAAAAAATTATGAAAAAAAAAAAGAATTATGGCGGTGGCTGGTGGTAGCAGGTGGGGGAGGGTAGGGTGAAGGTGAGGGTGGGAAAGATGAAGGGAAGAAATAGGGTAGTTAAAAAGTGGAGGGGAAATTAAAATTGGATAAAAAGTGGAGGGGTTGAAGATGAAAAATTTGTATTATGTTTTTTTTTTTCTAACTTGTATCCTTACATTTTAAAATTAATTACAAAAATGCTATTTATTTATCGATCAAATTATAAATTGCTAGGATGAGTTGCTCACTCTTCTCTCTATTAGACCTCTTCCCTCTTGATCCTAATTCTTAGTTTATTCTCTATTGTCTTTAACTAGTTCTTCTTTGTTAATAATATGAAACTCAAAGTTCTCTTTTGTCTCCGTGGTTTGTTAGTTTACAATAGTAATATTTATTTTTGTCACAAGTAGTATGAGAATGAGAATATCGTTATATATTTATATATACTAAATCTTCTTTTTCCCTCAGGGAATGATTTAGACGAACCCGTAGAAAATGTGCGGGGAACTGAACATGTTCTTCGGAAACGGGATCTTGCCATATTCTGCCGTATCAATGACATCTCGGACCCTGAAATCCAACGCACCTTAAAGGAAGCCCGAACCATTCCTCGAGCTCAAGGCCTCATACTCAACACATTTGAAGAGTTAGATGGTATCATACTTCCACATATGCGAAAGGTTTGCCCAAATATTTACACCATCGGCCCAATACACTCTCTCCATAAAGCTCATTTCAAGCCCAAAAAGACACAAACGCCACCCAAAACTAATTTATCAAATAGCGTTTGGAAGGAAGATCGAAGTTGCTTATTGTGGCTCGACACACATCCTCCAAAAACAGTCCTTTTCATTAGCATTGGGAGTATAGCTACCATGACAGTTCAACAATTGATTGAAATATGGTATGGTGTGGTTAACAGTGGGAGACCATTCTTATGGGTGAAACGCCCAGGATCAATTATTGGCGGATACGATGACTCAAAAGTTCCAAGTGAACTACTAGAGCGTACAAAAGAAATGGGTTGCATTGTCGATTGGGCCCCACAAGAAGACGTTCTAGCTCATCGGGCCGTTGGTGGGTTTTTGACACATAGTGGGTGGAACTCAACCATGGAGAGTATAGCTGAGGGTGTTCCGATGATTTGTTGGCCAGTTTTTGTGGACCAACAAGTAAATAGTCGATTTGTGGGGGAGGTTTGGAAGGTTGGAATTGACCTGAAAGATACTTGTGATCGATTTATCATTGAGAAGGTCGTGAGGAATATTATGGATGTGAAAAGAGATGTGTATACTCGAGCTACAAGTAGGTGGGAAAATCTTGCAAAAGAATCGGTAAGTGAGACAGGATCGTCATCTATAAGTTTGACTCGTTTGATCGATGATATAAAAACAATGAGCTCAACAATGAAGTAAATACAGAGTGCCTTTTGTATTTACCTAAATTGTGAAGTAAGTTTGGAACGTCTGATTCAGTGATTTGAGCCATCAAATTGATGGGCGATGAATTATAAGACATACTCCGCAAATTTGTATCATATGTGGAGTGATGAATCTTATTTGCAATTGGCATTCAAAATTTATTGGTTCGCTTGTATTATTACCACCGCACTTGGTCATTATTTACCTCTATTGATTTTAAAGTAGTCTGTATTTGCAATTTTCTTAAGATTTCGATCTTGTTTATCATCTACTTCTTCTTTATTTATGTTAAAAAAACAAAACAAAAAGTAACTTTTACCGCCTTCTAGTTCATCTCTCACTCTAAATCCTTTATTCGTTATTATACACCCTTCTGCTCCGCACCTTCTTGCAAAAGTATTAAAAAAAAGAAGAGAGTATAACAAAGTTGGTTGCCTAAATCTAGTAGCCAATAAGCTTTTCGTTCTTTCAACTTTCACGTTGTTTAGTTTTCTTTTCTTTTAGCTTAGCTTAGCTCAAGTTATCAATATCTCTTTTTTGATGAACTTAAAAAAAAAAAAAGGAAAAAGAAAATATTCTTTTCAAACTTTTTCTTCTAGTTTTAGTATCATCTTTCGAGTGTAAATCTAGTATCATCTTCCGATCTCTATTCATCTTTTCTTTTCTTTCTAATCTTTGTTCAAAATCTTACCTCCTTAGCTCTCAATCCCCTTCTTACGACTTATTTTCCTATTTAAAATCTTATCGATCAAATTGTTTCTTTTTAATTAGTTTTTTATTCTCTTTCATCTCTTATATTTTTGTGTAGTCGCACAATCTTATTAAACTATTTCTAATCAAAATCCTATATCGTCTTTCTTTTTCTTCATAATCTTTTCTCAGAATGTGTATTTTATCTTTTATTGTTTTCTCACAAGAAAAACTCCCCTAGAATAACTCTCTCCACTATCTTATTCGTTACTTTCTTTTCTTCATAAAATCAAAGCTATAAAAATCAAACGTTGATCTATTATTGTTGCACTTAAATACTACTGACAAAAGAGCCGATGCTATCAAAACAAGCTAATTTCGCTAACGCGAGTTAATGCCTCCAAAGCAAGTCAATTCATACTGCAAGACATGGAGCAGATGCAATCAACGATGCCAATTAAAGAGCAATCGGAACTTTTTTCTACAAACTTGTTCCAGTTTAAACGGTTCAGCGTTCTTCCATTCAAAATGTGAGAACGTATTAGACAATATTATTTGGAGATAATGTTTAGATTTATAAGGAATAGTTAGTAATTATATTTTGGTAATATCTATCTAATTTAAATTGATTTAGTTTTCTATTAGAACTATATTTCTTGTAAATCTAACTTATCTTAACTTATAAATAGATTCATTTACTTTTATATCTTTTTTATTCGATCAATATATTCTCTTTCAATATTTTAACATGAAGGAGCGCATAAATCTAATATCAATTTGATAGGGTATTAGCCAGCTAAGAGCATTTGTACTTCACATATTCTTTAATTACATGTAATGCATTTTTATCTTTATTTTAAAATTAGTCTCAATATAAAAAAATGTCTAAATTACCCTTAACTCATTTATAGTATTTTTATTAACAAAATCATTCCCTATTAATAATTTATTACATATAAATATATAATATATAAATATAACTCTTTATTATATTAAAAAAAATAATATTTCATGTAAAACACATACAATAATTAAATAAGTATTAGTTTTTCACTACTATCATCGTCACCCGCCATCGTTATTTTTACCGTCACATTACACATGTACTATTCTATACTATATAATTAACCGATTGTTACGTTAGCATCTCAATTTTTTATATACAACTCATCACAGCTTTACATTATGCAACAAAGCAAATTTCGATGAGTCTATACTTTTTTCACTAAAAGAAATTTACTCGACTGCTATAAATTATGCAATATCAGTAACCAACATGTCACATATGTCGACGCTAATTAAGTTAGTCATAATCAAAACAGTCATAAAAAGAGAAGAAAATGTACGAACAAAAAAGATAGTCAAAGCTAAATATACTAGTTTTTTTATTAAATTTACTAGTTAAACCACTCATATAATACAGTTTTTAATTCAGTATTATAATTTTTGAAATAATATTTTTTTTGTTATCTAATAGAACAAAGACTAATACCTTAATTGAGTCGATCAAGGTCAAATCTGTTTATCAAAGTGCATTATTAAATTAGTATGTTTAGTAATAGAAAAGAAAAAAAAAATTGTATACTCGTTAACTTATTTATTCCACCGATTTTTCGAGTACGTCTTTGAAAGTATTGAAAAGTAGCTCACATATCAGTGACCGACATTCATGGATACAAAACCACCGTTTCCACCACACGTTCTAATCTTTCCGTTACCGGCACAAGGCCACGTCAACTCCATGTTAAAGTTAACGGAGCTTCTCCTGCTAGCTGGACTCCAGGTCACCTTCTTAATATCCGCCAACGACCACCACCGTCTCTCTCGTTACACCACCGTCCACTCCCGTCTCAACGCCTACCCGGGTTTCAAGTTCCACGTCATCAACGGCCTTAACGAACTCCCAACAGAAATTGAAAAGATTAACCTGATGATTTATGATACTTTGCCTAAAGTAACTACACCTTTGCTTAGGAACTTGCTTCTTGATTCTCCAGTGACTTGTTTAATTTCCGATGGGATTATGGGTTTTACGATTGATGCTGCTGAGGGTACCGGCGTTCCGGTAATTTTCTTCCGGACGATTAGTGCTTGTGCTTTTTGGGCTTATTTTTCTATTCCGGATCTCATAAAATCCGGCGAACTTCCATTTCAGGGTATTTATTTACTCTCGAATGTAACTTTTTACTGTTTTTATTTTATTTATTTTCAATTATGTATATTACTTTTAAAAACATACGTTATTTTAGGAATGCATTATTGTTAATGTTAGAATGGGAAAGTCTGATTAATCAATTTGGAAGTAGAGTTTTTTTGACAGAATAAAATTGAAATGTAAACATTTATTTTGAAATAAAATTGTTTTGAACTGTTAAGTTTTAATGAATATGAAGGTACAGATTTGGATGAACAAATACTGAATGTGAAAGGCATGGAAGGATTCTTACGCCAGCGTGATCTTCCAAGCTTTTGTCGGTCCGATGTAAACAATTACGGTTGCCAACAAATTAGCAACATAACACGTCGGACGCCCGATGCTCATGCACTCATTCTTAACACCTTTGATGATCTTGAAGGGCCTATTCTTTCTCAAATACGAAAATACTGCTCAAATATCTACACGATTGGACCACTTCATTCTCACTTAAAAACCCGATCCACATCAAAATTGGTGTCTTCAAACAGTTTTTTTGAGGAAGATAGAACGTGTATCAATTGGCTTGATCAACAAGCACCAAGATCCGTGTTGTATGTGAGTTTTGGAAGTATAACGACACTAAAAGTGGAGCAACTTATTGAGTTTTGGCATGGTTTAGTCAATAGTGGGAAACCATTTTTGTGGGTCATTAGAAAGGATTTAGTTTTGACAGATGGTGAAGAGAATAAGATACAAAGTGAGTTAGAGGAAGCTACTAAAGAAAGAGGATACATAGTAGGGTGGGCTCCACAAGAAGACGTGTTAGCCCACCCAGCTGTATGTGCTTTTCTGACGCATAATGGGTGGAACTCGACCTTAGAAAGCATTTTTGAAGCAGTACCAATGATTAGTTGGCCATTTTTTGCGGATCAACAAATTAATAGTCGATATGTTGAGGCAGTTTGGGAACTAGGGTTAGACATGAAGGATACATGTGATAGAACGATAGTCGAGATGATTGTAAAAGAGGTAATGGGGGTTAGGAAGGAGGAATTCACAAAAAATGCAAATCGCCTGGCAATTTTAGCAAGAGAAACATTGAAAGAAGGTGGTTCTTCTTACAGTAATTTGAATCGTCTAATTGAAGACATTAAAAGCATGGGTGTTGGATCAAAAACTACATAACTTGAGGCTTTGATCGATGCGGTCGACTTCAGAATGATTAATTGTCAAAAAGACTATAAAAGACTCATTCGAGTTTCGAAAGGTGGTGGATACTAGATCTGTTTATTTTGTGGCAAAAGTTTGTGAGAGAAGTAGTGAATGAATGTAAATGTGTCAATAATTTGTATCGTTCATGAAATACATCACAAAGAAAGCTCGTGTGTAATAACTTTAGAATCTAGATCATCTAAGAATATTATTATTCTTCTTTCTTTTCTTTTTGGACATGCTAAACATGTTTTAAGTATATGTACGTCCCTGTTAATTTACTATTTACACCTAAATAATATAATAATATAACATTATTGGTCACGTATAAATATAGACTAGCGTCGAATTCCGCGCACAGCAGCGGGTAAGGATTTCATATGTTGATATTGAGAGACAAATGTTTAACGGTATCTGAATGCAATAATAAATGATACTTTTTTAATGAAAGTGATTTTTTATAATAGTTTAAATTATTGTAATTGTAAATTAAATATTGTGATATAAAAGAAGAAAGAAGATATTTAAATATATTATGTGAAATATAATATTAATTGAATAATTTATATAATAAATAAGTGAAGGGATAAGTGGAGGGATAAAGTGGTAATTTTCGATATTCCTTTTTAAAAATTAAGAAAGAGAGTGTTAAATGCATAAAAATGATTATAATATTCAAATACATTTGTCTGTTTGAAAACAACTTCCCTAACAAAATATCATCCAATGAAATTTATAGGAATCTAAATGAAAGACACAACTAAATGTTCAGTAATTCACTTACATACCCATATGGTTTGTCAACTATTATTACTGAGAGTTTCTGATTTTGTTATGGTTGTGTGTTACTGATTAATTGTTAGGTTTTCGAACCCAGATTATTAATTTGTAGTGTTTGAGAAATTGTTACAATTACACATATTTGCTTGTTATCCAAAGGGCCGATCAGGTGTCAAAACTTTTCGAACTTAACCATTTCATTTTTTCTTTTTTACACATCAATTAACTTCCTTATTATGGTAAGACTCATTATTTCAGAAGATTCTTTCTGATAAAAGTTGACAATTATTATCATCCATATCTTTTAAAGACGTCATTTTATTAAGTTGAGTTTTTATCTACATTTTCTAATTATCAGAATTTATATTTTCATTTTTAATTTTTTGCAATTTAAGTGATCCGTCATCTTCAGTTCACTGCAATTTTTAAAATTTCTCTTTGTCGTGTGCTTCTTTGTATTTTTGCATGTTTTTTCTTAATAAAACCCACAAAGAACTACATCAAAACGAGGGTTGTTTGCGAGGACATATGAAGCTTAATCAGCAAATTAAGTTCGTTGGATTAAGTGTAATCATGGCGCGATGGGTATAAATCTCCCTCAAGGGATCCTACAGAATTCTTTTTCTTAACAATCTTTACCTTTTTTTTTTTTTCAAAGAGACCTTTTTATTATTCATAAGAAATAAAGATTATTAAAATTAGAATTTAAAGGTGCGTTTAGTTATGGAAAATTTTTTTCATTTTTCCTTTTCCATTTTTCTAGGGAATGAAAAGTAATTTACTTCCCTAGAAAAACAATGAAAATTTTAAAAACGCGTTTAGATGTGAGAAATGGAGTTTTCCTTTTTAAAAAAGAAGAATTAGAAAATTTTAGAAAACCGTGAAAATGAGTTTTCTAATTTGTAGTTATGAAAAAAAAAACAAGAATTTTTATTTTCTTAGAAAACTTTTTAAAAAATTCGGATTTGAACATATTTCATAATTGTTTAGTTTCCTTGAAAATTTGTTTGAAAAACATGAAGAGTTTACTGTAACTAAACGCGCCTAAGTTTCCCATAATTTTCAAAAATCCCTCAAAATCCTTTACGGATACAAATTACTTAGACAAGTAATATTTTTAAATAAGCTCTTTATCACGATTAAATTTAACCTGAAAGTAATTTTTTTTATGTTGTTTGTAAAATTCTTTTCTTGAAAAAGTTATTAGGTAAACTAAAACTTTATTATTTTGAGTATTGGACGATATAAAACATATGTATATTTTTCGGTTTCAAAATGAGTATTTACCTATCCATTTTAATCTGTCTCAAAATAAGTGTTCATTTCAAAAAGTAATATATTAACTTTATCAATTTACTCATAATTTACTTTTTGACAAAACTGAATTATAGAAGACTGTGCAAAATGTAAAGGTAAAATTGTTATTTTTCTTTTATACAATATATTGGTTATGTTTTTGTATAAATTTATAAATTTTATGTAATCTAATTTTAGACACTATTATGAACGGAGGGAGTATTTCTTATACATAGTAATTTACCAATAACTATAGTTATCATTTCATACATTTTCTTTAAACTCATGGAACTCCTATATCGCTGAAGGCGTGAAGGGACCAGATAATGGGCTTGAACTTGGGCTTGAACTTGGGGTTTTATTTGGGTTGTGTTATTTTAAGCAACGGCCCAACAGTTAGAAAAGAGAAGAAACGACAGGACGATATCTTCTTTTTCTATCTATAACCGGATAACATTTCAGGGATGCCTTTCAATTCAGTTAGTCACTTGATTTTGTAGGAAACCAGAAACAACGAGAAGGATGTCGGTGTCCGCAATTTTCGGAGTGAAAATATCTCCAAACCCTAGCGTCGGTTTAGGTTCGTACACGAGGGTACCATCAGCAGTAGCAGTTGATAATAAGAATAATAACTTACGTATTGGAGGAGGAGGGTTAATGATTGAGTGTTCATCGAGGCCACAGAAGAAGGCGACAGCTCATCACCGTAAAACACGGCCAAAGAAGACTCAACCGTGGGATAGGAACCGCGGCCCCACAGTTTACCCCCCGCTACCTTCTCTTCCTTCCGAGTGGAGTTTCGCTACGACTGATACTGATGCTCAGGTTGAACCTTCTCAATCTTCTTCTGAGTAGTCTACTTGTTGTTGTTAGTTTGTTTTTAATTTAATACTTTTGAACCTTATGTTTTGCACACCATTTGTTTGCTGTAATCCGTGAAAGAATGAATGTGATTCCATTAATTTTGCACACCATGTGCTTGATGTTATTCTTCAATGAATGAATGTGGTTACTGTTAAGTAATGCTATCCATTTTTTAATTTCTATGTTGTTTCTTTGATATACAGTTTTATGCGTCTGAGAAACAAACACCTACTGGTGTAAATATCGTAACTTTATGATATGCTAGTATGCTACCATGTTACTCTTATCATCTACAAACTATATAATTAACAAAAATGGTGACTGAATTTATAGATTTTATCTGTGTTGCAAAAGAAAAACATTCCCTAGGTTATGACTTATAAGTTTGTATTTTTGACTGTATATAAGCCCATAGTTGTCGCCTCGCAACTCCACTCGTGATTCGAAATCATAAATTTTAACGAGAGAGTCATAACACAGGCAAACATATATAAAAGTAGACACAGGGTTAATGACTCGTAGGAATCAAGGTCATTTAAGAGTTGGGTTCCGAGTCACCTCGTTTTAAGGTAATATGACTGGACTCATAAGAGTCAACTCGTGGCTCGTAAGAGTTTGACAACTATGTGTATATGCCTCTAAGGACGGAAGGAAAATTAAGTTGAGTGGAGTTGATATAAAATTAAATGTTGATAAATAAAAGAAGCAAGTAAAAAATATATGCATGGTAAGAGTTGTTTAATCACGGTAAGACATTTCAGCGTCACATGTTCAGTTGTTCACTATTTTTAGCATCTTGTATCAGCCTTTTTAAAACTTGGGACACTATAACATTCCTTCCAAAATAAGTCACACATAGCAGTAAAAAAACTCAAAATTAAAGGAAAGTCTAAGTCACTAGTTAAGCATGTGTAATTAGTCTGTTAGTTGTTAAAAAAGAAACGAAATAGTTGTTAAATAATGTAGCTATTTGGATAATGGGGTGCGACGATGAAATTGTGTTAGGAAAGTTCAAGGTTGTTCATTTGTTGTAAATAGCAAGATTCCAAGCTGGTTCAAATAACAGAATGAGTACCAAATAGCAGTGAAGTTTCCTCACAAATGTCATGCCCAAATCACAGGGTTTGTGCTATGTGGTTTACTTCATGGGCAGCAAATGGGAAGATGTTCTCCTGAGATCATCTTCACAATTTTAAGTGATGGGAATGATATCCTGAATCAGAGGTTGATGATACTGAAGTAGCTGTGAATGGGAATGTGTAGATTATCTATATGTCATTCAATTTGTTTCAGCAAATGTCGCATGATTTTCATCTTGACTTGTCCTGTATTAAAGGTGATATCATAATGAGTCTTAACGTTAACAGGTGGTGAACGAGCAGTAAGATGTGGAGCACATATGGTGTACAAAATAGATGTTGAATCGATCCTATAAGAATTTTGCAGATCTGTATTTCATACAGCAAAAGACTAATTTATTTCGAGTTTTGAAACCGAATTGTATAACCAAAACCAACTCAACTGTAATTTAGTTTTGAGTTTCAAGGTAGTTTGTAAAGTACAGTTCCAACCTTTACAAAACGAAAATTGGTTGATTTCACCTAAGTGGTTAAATAGTAAACCGGTCCAACCAAATGAACGCTCATGCGACTAACTAAATGTTAGTGCATTAAGCATCCGTTGGGAAAAAGAAAGCCATCTACACAGTAAGTGAATCAAGTATTCCAAATAAAATAATTGATTCGAATTAGCAGGCGCATAAAGTATTATATACAACATAGTGAGGATGAAAGTAGTGAATTCTAGAGGTGGTTATTTACTAAAAATTGGGTCGATATGGGTTATGATTTATATGTAAGGGGTCATATGGGCAAACTTTAAACCTTCAGTAGAAAAAGAAAGGTCAAATGGCTCAACAATAATCCAGAATGTATTTTAAACTTTAAGCCTTCAGCACTTGCAACACACAATGCCAATCAGTGCAATATGGATCTTTGGCTCTTCTAAGTGAAACCAGTTTTGACAATTGAAATGTTACCTAATATCTGAGAGAATTATTGTGATAAAAAGAACCTGTTTATATACTTAACCTCATGGTTGGGTGGTATCAGTTTTGTAAATTCCTCTGTTTCATATACATTCATTTAAATTCAAGATTTATATTAATCGTCAATAACAACTTGTTTTGCTACATTTTTTTACCAAAAAGATTTTTGGCCACAACATGCATATTATTACAGTTCATATGAATCTAACTACTCGCATTCTAGAAAGATACATGTCACTAACCAGCTTATATACTCTGGCATTTTAGTGCCAAAAACCCAGTAAGATGACCAAACTGTGATTAGTTAGAGAAAATTATGTGTATTTGTCTTAAACAATTTGTGTTGTACAATGCATGTTCAATTAACTACAAGAATTATAGGCTTGTGTTATATAATCTAAATCAATTGAGAATTATTGCTTATCGTAAATTAATATAAAATATAATTTATTAGCATTTCCTTGCACACAAGAATTATAACACTAGTTATATCATATAATGAGAATATGATTTTCGGTATAATATGAACAAAATATATCATTTAAAAAGTATGTTAAAGTTTTGCAAGGTTAATAAAATCAAAATGCAATGACCATAAAAGTACATTCATTATTCCAGCTTTTTAAGGACTTTACAGCATGCCCCTCCAAAGCTCCAACAACGTGAAGTGATGTCTTTTTGCAAAAAAAAAATGGAAAAATGGGGCATTCCGAGAATTGAACTCGGGACCTCTCGCACCCTAAGCGAGAATCATACCACTAGACCAAATGCCCATATTTGCTATTCACTATCTAAACTACCTAGATATTACTCCTTCTAAAACAATATTCATAGGACAATTAATTCATATAATATTTTTTTAAATATAAAACAAGAAAGTAGACAGCTAATTAAATATGGTGTAGTTTAGAGATCGAGTTAAACGTTATTTAATAGTGCTGTAAATTTAATTAAAAAGTTAGTTATGGACACTTTTTTTCATTCTTCTGATTCCATTTTGAATCCATAACCAACTCATTTCTATTTGAAAGATTCAAGTGTGAAATGCTTGTTGGTTACTTTGACCGTTTATCTTTCTTTCAACCATCAAAAATGAATGGGTCACATTTTCATGTCTCGGATTTACTTCTCATAATCGAGTCTAATATATGCATAAACTTCTCCAGCCCAGTATTTGTTGCCTCTTTCTAAGTTTTTAAAGCCTTATATTTGTATCCATTTAAAGTTAATTATTCATCTATTCGTTGATCACATTTAAATGGCATCTAACTTTCTACTTAACAAAGGGGCGAAGCTTCTGAATCCGTCCCGACTTAACCTATCAAAAACATAATATATTACATTAGATATTTACAGTATACTTTACACATCATGCCATGATATACTTTTCTAAGTTATAATCTTACATCATACTAAAATTCAATACTATATCAAGATATAACTTTTTCCATGAAAAAGAAAACCTCATAAGTCATAACCATAACAATAACAATAAGATTAGAAAGATGATACTCATACTAGTTCACCTATAACTCACTAATTAAACTGTTTTCTTGTATAATAATTTTATAAATATACTAAATAAATAATTAAGGGACTACATATATAATCTCTGTCTATGAGTAAAGAATCATATAACTCTAGATAATAATTAAACAGGATGATATTTCCATGGAAGACATTGTAGCTTAGAGCAAGATCCTTCCCATTTGGTTTTGCACTTCTGATCACCTGATGCTCCATCACAACACCTACAGTTCACTCCAAGTGTACCAAACACATTTCCATATCCTAGGTAACATAGGCAAATATTATTACATCTAGCATTAACATAGTAAATTATTATCAATTTTCTAAAATCTTTATTTAAGTTAATTTGTTGAAATTCCTTGATATTGGTAGTTTTTGAACTTGCGTAGCTTACCAATATTTGTTGGAGAAAAGGTATAAAACTATTGTGATGTACATAACTATTTATAATGGTATATATAAAAACTCTGCCTTTTTCCTATATGTAGCTCGACCTATAATTTTCAAAGGAGTAAACTGAACTTGTAACTTGTGGGTGTTTGATAATTAGTAATTTAGTTGCACATAAACACTATTTAAGTTGGCTTTTTTAAGAGAGTTGAATTATCTTGAAATGGAATGGATTAAAGAACAGAATGAAAAAGGTCTTACTTTGAGTATAATGAATCTGAGGGTGAAAACCAAACTCTCTTGTACATTGAGATGAACCGAAGATCATAAAAAGCAATAGCAACATCCTTAAAAGATTCTTTATATTATGCATAACCATTTCTTCCAACACCAACTTTTTATGCCTTTTTTCTTTTAACAGGATCCAAGATTTTGGTGTCTTCTATATAAATTTAAATGTACGTCAAGTTGGCGTTTCTTCTAGAAACAAATTAAAGGGTCGATCAATGATGTGCCACGTGTCCATAGGATTATCTTTGGTTCTTGGTTTAAAGACCCGATCAAATTGGCCCCATGAAAAGAAAAGTTTGACAAAAGATGGAGCAAATTAATTACACAGGTCACCCTTGTAATAGTATGCCACACATATAGCTCTAGAAACTAAGTTGACCGATAAGTAACAAACCCGGGACGTACGTAAAAACGGGTTCAAAACAGTGGACGTGGATTTCAAAAATTTCAATATGAGGCCATTCAATCTTAAGTGACTTTCAACAGCCGACTGAAGTATATAATTTCTTTAGAGCTCGATGTGAACACTTCTTCAAAAATACTGAACAAAGACTTAACACTACTAACAGATAACTAAAGAACTGAATTTTTCTGAACTTCACATTTTACCAATAATATCTTTACTATACATACAAAATAAAAAAAAAATAAGTTGGCTCCACAAATTTTCGTCTTGGACCGTCTCTATAAGGACGCAAACTCCAAACACGCTCACGAAGACGGGACGTTGTCATTAGCGTTTTGGAAGGAAGAAGCAACAAGGACAGATGGTTGAAAGTGGTACGAAAAATATGAATTTAAACAGAAAAGATTGACCAAATCATCAAATTCTAGATGTGATTAAACCCAACTGGTAAAAATGCATTCAATAGTTTTTGCCACTTGACGGACTTTATTTTCTCGAACCGACTCACAAGTCAAAAACTCAGAATTAAGCCGGTTCATATTACATATTTCTACGTATTGACATTTTGCTTAAACTGGAGTCATATTGGTTTTTATTTCATAATAATCCAAAATTTGTCACTTTCTTTAGACTTTTTATTGTAAGAGTAGAGTGAATGAATATACACATTATATGAGCAATACAAGTAAACGTTTTAATTAGAATATTTATTTATGTTATTAATCGATTATTCCTCTGTTTCATATTTATAATTCATGTTTTCTTTTGGGGACGTTTCAAATTAACTATTCATTTCTTAAAATAGATGGATACAATTAATTAAAATTCATATCTCCACTTTGTTTGTATGTCATAAAAATGCGTCTAAAATATAAGGGTAAAACTATCGTCTTACATAAAAGTATAGTGAAATTATTATATTTTTTTAAATTGCGTATTTTTAATCTGTGAACAATAAATTTGAAAATGATGGAGTGTTATACTATTTTTCCACGAAGTAATATTGTTATTAGAGTAAAGTAGTGTAATATTAAGTTATGAGACGCGAACTATGATATTTAGGTGTAAAAATTACTTCTAAGTATGGGTGTAAAGCCAATTGATAGTCATCTATGATAGCATAAGAGAGTGAGTAAGTATATAGATATGAATTTATGCGAGTGGCATTGAACTCATCTTTAAATAGACTCTTTTTTTTTAACGTCTAACCATCATTTCTCTTTGCTTATGTTCTAACTCAAAATTCCAATAGGTGTATGTTTGATGGTTTTAGTTGTCCAAATTTTATTAATTTTTCACCGTTCTATTTTTCTTTCTTTAGTAATATAAGAAGTTTTAAATATAAGCTTTAGGAGTATAGGGAATGGTGATCTCTAGTTTATAGTGTTCTGAACAAAACAATAAATGCTCTACGATAAATGAAAAAACCTAACAATTAAAAGTTCGTTAAACAAAGTATGTTATATCACGATTCCTCCAAATATGCTCTACAAGATCAGATCGAATGCACTCGTGCATGTCTTTATCATGTAATTCTCTAGTTTTTCTCCTATATGTATCACACATCTCGATCCAAGTACCTTGCATATTCCTAATAGGCACATAATATTCTTCATTCTTGGCAATATTAAAATTATAGTCTTTGATAATCATGTTATGCAATATGATGCAAGTATACATGATTCCGTTAGCATTTACACTAAAAGGTCTTACCCGTTGTTGTAGTATATGCCAACGGCCTTGGAGGATACCAAATGTCCGCTCAACATCCTTTCAGGTAGATGCTTGTGCTCAAGTAAGCTTCATCATCTTTGTATCAACAACACTTGAAGACCCCCTTAACGATGATGTCCATGAGGGGTATATCCCGTCAGCAAGATAATATCCTCTTTCGTAATCCACATCACACGCTTGATAAGGAATTTGGGGAGCGGAGTCATTCAGCAAGTTGTTGAAAAATGGAGATCGAATTCGAGATGTTTAAGTCGTTGTTCTACTCCACAACCCCAAAGTATGCATGCCAAAATCTACATGTCGTACGAGGCAACGACTTCAAGCATGATCATCGGATACCCATGATTACCTAGTGTGTATTTCCCTTTCCATGCATTTTGGCGTTTTGTCCGAGCCCAATGCATATATCTATGCTTTCAAGCATTCCCGGGAAACTATGAAGCTCTTCATGTTTTGTATGCGACCGACGGATGTCTTCCTCAGTTGGTTCTCTCATGTATACGTTTGCATATAAACTAATTATACACCTTGTAAAATTTTGTAAAGCTTCATTTGATGTTCTTTTCGACATTTGCAAATATTCATCAAATGCATCTAGTGTTGTGCCGTATGCCAATTAATGTAGGGCAGATGTCACTTTTTAAATAGTGCTAAAACCTGGACACCACGTGCACCGGTTCATAGTTGAAAGTATATAAAAGAATCGGGTATAGGTTCAAAAGAGTAAGTAGTAATACCTTCAACAATTTGGAAGAATAGTCCTTCTCTCATACGGAAGCGACGATTGAAATACTCCTCGGGATATTTCGAGTTTTCGCCAAAGTAATCGTTCAATTAACGTTTCTTGTGTAACATCCCAATGACGATATATGTACCGACGTGACCTGGTGGAACTTTCGGCTTCTTCTTTAAGAAACTAAAACTTCATTACGATGATTGCGAGCTAGCGTGAGCAACTTCAACGTTGTTTCGTCGTCGAAAGAGGAATCACAAGACATTATTGTGAGTTATAGTGTATTATAGAGTTTTTCATTTTTTGAAGTGTGTTTGTAGATGAGTAAGAGTGTTTTGATGTTTTTAAAATTGTATTTGAAGTGGATATATTGAAAATAAAGTTTAAAAAAAGAAGAAGAAAGAAACAGTCAAAAAGTAGCCGTTGGATTTCTTTTTTATTTTTTTATTTTAACTGTATTATAACCGTTGACAAAAAATAATAGGTCAAACAGCGTCTCGCCATTCTAGAGTGGCGAAACCGTCCGAGGCATTTCCGATAGAGAATGTAGACGTGATGCCGCTCATTCCATGTGCTCTAAGGGCTTGAAGTTCGGTTCTAAAACCATTTAATTTTTCTAAAAAATATATACAATTGAATAATGTCCATTGTTTATACTTAGATTTATTTTCTATTTAAAAGGTAATTAAGTGCATACTCTTAAATTTTAGTAATGCACTTGGTATAAAATATAAAACGTTAATCATTATTTTTATTTTTTATCCTTAATTATTATATGTAGTTAATAATTAACTAACAATAAGTGGATTAGTAAGATCTGAATCATTCCAAAATCACTATAGGGAACGTATTTAATACTTCTTGGATTTCAAGGGCCATCTCTTAAAATCCACAATGAGCCAAAGTGTAAGGACTATTCGCGTAATCGAAACATAGTTAAAGGGATGGTAGTAAAACTTATAATTACTTGAAACAATTCCATGTTTTTCTGATTGTTTCCTTGTGAATTACTACCCATCAAATGTCCCATTTGTTCGGTATTTCTGTTTCTCTGCAACCCTTTCCCTCTAATCTCTCAACTTTTTCATCAGCCATTTCTCTGCATGCATGGTTAGTTTCTTCATTTATTAATTCATTTTTATATATCATTTTATTTTATATGATTTTGATTTCATCTAATGGTCCACATTTGTGTATAGGTTTGTGAGAATTAGTATAGAGAGAATAAATGGCATATAAGGTTGATCATGGGTATGATTATTTATTTAAGATAGTATTAATTGGTGATTCTGGTGTTGGGAAATCTAACATTCTTTCAAGGTTTACGCGTAATGAATTCTGTTTGGAGTCTAAATCCACCATTGGTGTTGAATTCGCTACAAGGACTCTTCAGGTTGGTTGGCTTACATCTTTTATTGCTTATAGATATTGGTTTCATGTGAATGATTTATAATCATGTTAAATAATTAATTTGTTCCTGGAAATCTCATTTCAATAGGTGAAAATAGCCCATGAGACGTATGTAATATGTAATTAGAATTTTTTTTGCCATATAGAGATTACCATTATATCCGTGATATCTGAATCCATCGTCACACAAACAGTAGAAGATCTGTTTGTGTTTATGTCATTACTTAAAATTAAAAATTTCCTAATATATTTTTTTGGAAGAAAATATTTCACACACAACCAATATATTCAGATGGCACTTGAACCACCTTTTGGTTGTTACGTTGATATCGCTGGACCAAGAGGGAGATCCTTTCAAAACGCAATTTGTCAAAATCTTATTTATGCAACTTCAAACAACAGAAGCACGCCCAAATATGAGATAATCACTTTCAAAACGCACATTCAAACCCCTTTTACCATTAAGTGCCCCTTCTTAAAGCACGTTGTACGCGAAAGCACGTAACTTTAAGAGCAATACAATGCAGGTTGAAGGTAAGACAGTAAAAGCACAAATATGGGACACTGCGGGTCAAGAGAGGTACCGAGCCATCACAAGTGCTTATTACAGAGGAGCAGTGGGCGCCCTCTTGATTTATGACATAACAAAGGCCCAATCATTTGAAAATGTGCAACGATGGCTAAGGGAACTTAGGGACCATGCAGACTCCAACATTGTCATCATGTTGGCTGGAAACAAGGCTGATTTGAGCCATAACAGAGCCGTTCAAGAAAGTGATGGACGAAAGTTAGCTGAACAAGAAGGACTCGTGTTTCTAGAAACTTCTGCACTCGAAGCATTCAACGTTGAAAAGGCGTTTCAGATGATTTTGCTGGATATCTATAGGATTGTAAGCAAGAAAGCATTAGCTGCTCAAGAAGCTGCATCTTCTTCTTCTATTCCTAGTCACACTACCACTATAAAAGTTGGTGATTATGACAATAAGTCTTCAAGGAAATGTTGTTCTAACTAGATAAAAGAAAAGATGGAAATCATGTGTTCTGTATATGGTTGTTCAAGATTTGCAAGAAATCGGAAGGAAATTGAGAGGTATGTTCATGTTGTTACGAAATGTGAAAAACGAAAAAGTAAAGAGAAAAGGATACGTTAGAACCTTGTTTTTTTTTTCTTTTCTTTTTTTTTTTTTTTTTTTTTTTACTTTTATTTATTTTGGTAGATATGATATGGATGTATTTTTTTGCTATTATAACTTAAACCTTGCAAGACACTTCAATGTTATATTTTGAAATATTTTTGTTGCTATTTTATTAGTTGAAGTTTCCTTAGAACGTTGTAGATCTATAGGACTATAGGTATTAATAAGGTGCAGAACAATTCAAATGGTTCATATTTATATCAGGTTATAAACAAATGAGGATATAAATATAGCGATATGTTCGTACGCAAAAGCAATAAAACAGGAAATTTATCAAGTTCAAAAGTTTCATCATAAATCTCTTCTCATGCTACACCATAGCTAAAAGTATTAGAGTTACATTCACAAAAGTTCATAAACAACTTCATATCATAAAAACACCGCCATACCAATTACATAAACATATCCCATTTAAGGTTTATTGAAAAGTAATCAAGAACAACTCTGCCATCTTCTTCCACATCTATCTCCAAAATGACCCCATAAAAACTTGATGTCATTCGATCACTTTGATCCTCAAGAGCTATTTGTGCACAGCAGATGAATAAATCTATAAAAAGAAACATGAAAACTCACAGAGGGATGGTTCCTGTGAGGTGAATATGGTCCAGTGTTCTACGTAGACCGTATGTATTAACAGCTGCATTAGCAGCCCGAAACCCTCCTCCATATGCTGGTGATGCATCATTTGCTATCTGATGCATGAAAAATTCACCTAATTTGTTCTCAGCTCTTGATTTACCGCCTTTCTTTGATGATGATGAGGTTGATGCCATGTTTTTTAAGCCGGGCATGATCTCTGCTTCGAGCCACATATATGAAAGCACTTGACAGATACCTTCTTCTACCTCAGGGTTCAGGTTCCTGTAACCTATTATGGAAAAATTTAGTCCGGGAAAGATAAAATGTCATGGTCTATGCTTGTTTTTCAATTCATGAAAGAAAAATTGAAACTTTGCAAGTTCATCGATAAAAATACCAATGGATTCCAGATTCAAGTCATCTTTTGTATTCTTGAAAAAACAAAGAAAAATAGTTTCTTTCCTAGCTACCAAACCTTAATCAGGAATATAATATATTCAACTATGGTCTCCAGATTCATGCTTGTTTTTATGGTTACTAAAAGAAAAATGTAAACTTTTATAGTTACCATTAAGACGTAACCAGCCATGCATCAACTCATGAGCAAGAATGGCCCCAGTTAGTAACCTGCAAAATGTGGTAGCAGAAACGACTTTAAATTATTACCCAAGTGTTCATTACGCAAATGAATGATTTGAACTCGAAAAAGAGAAGCGTAGAGGGGGCAAGATGGGCGGGTTTTGAAATGGGTCCCCTTAAGGTACATTGGTACAGGACCAGGGTTGACTGGCAAACATTTTACTGAAAGTATTCTTTAGATATTAATGAATTGCTCTGTTTAGTATTATATTATAATTAGAATAATGATCTAAAATTTTGAATAAGGCAATTACAAGATTGTATTCTTTGTATATAGACTTTGGACATCTTTCAAGCCGTTGGACCCTTCAAACCATCTAGCCCATTCCCCTTTTAGCTGGACTTCTTTGCTGACCCGTTTAAATAAAACACAGCGTAAATCGACCCATTCTTAAGTAAATGGTCCAACTTAGCCCCCTCTAGAAAAGCATTACTGGATGAGCAAAGAAAGAGTGATAAAGACATCACCTTGGAAGACCATACAAAACAAGAATGGCGGTAACTTCACATCTGCGGGTCAGCTTTTGATGCTGAGTTCTCATTCCTACCAACCGATGACCACCAATTCTCGGCCTTTTTTGTATCTGCAACAAATAAATTATGAGCATTTAACTAATTAACGTGGAATTTGTGAAGTAACAAGTAACACATATCAAGTTGTTTCAAAGACTTACACTTGCAACAGTCTGTTCCTCAGAAAGGCATAAACCCCTTGTCTCAGGCAAATGATGGAAGCCCTGAAAGTATGAGATTATGCATCAGAAAAGTTCTAGCTGCAAAGATATTATCATTTGAAGAAGAAAAAGAGCTGACTGATTACATTTTTCTCCCCTACAATAGCATCATTAAGGGCGTGTCGTTCAACAAGAAGCATCGGAATTTGTTGATCAAGTCTCATGTTCATTCCCTCATAGTAGTCTCTAATGGAATGGTAAAGCGGTTGGCAGTCGCCTGTATCCATTATTGCAGATTCCATGCACTCCAGGCATAAACTCCTTCCATCTCCTAAAGAGATGTACCGTACATTTACAGACTGCAGGATGTCAAAAATCAAAATAATAAATAACAAAAAGATGAAAATGGTGTAAAAAACAAAAATCACAGTCATAGTGAGTCTTGCTTATATGGTGGTTAGTACTAGAAAAAGAACATAATTTCAAGACCATATGTTGTTGAATTTTTATGAGAAAAGTCAAAATGGAGAAAACATACCTCCAATCGCTCACAACTACAGCATCGAACTGTATTATCAAGTTCATGTGCAGGACAGTATTTCTGGGACCAAAATGGGTGGCATCGATACTCGATCAACCCAGATCCATTTGTGGGAATCTAGAAAAGAAACGATAATAATATTACACTTGATGTAATAGTCTTCTACTCGTTTGTAATTGTTTTTAAGCATTCTAAATCTTTATTTGAAATTTTTTTATAAGAATATAGATGCCTAAAATCTAGTTAAATGCACAAAATAGGTTTCAATAATTTAAGCATGGTTTCACTTACAAACTGAAAGCAAACTTCACATTTGGGATGAGTCAACTCTTTGAAGCAAGTCTTATGGTATGCATCTTTCCCTGATAAAGAGAACTTGAATCAACAGAAAAAACTAATAAGAGCTTGCTATAAAAAGACAGTAAACACCTCATTTGACCTTAAAGAAATCAAATTAATTTAAAATCGAAGAAATTTTGAATGCATGGAAATTATAAACATAAAAATTACCTCATGTTCAGTGATGGGGTAATCACAAGCACAACAACGAAAGCACTCTGGATGAAAAAATGTCCCCATACATCCCAAATAACTGCTGTAACCAATGTCACGGTTGCAACCACCACACACTCTTCAATATAGATATGCATAGAAAATATCAATCGAAGTTATATTATTAAATGACCACTCAGTTTCAAATAAATTCAAGCAACCGGAAGATTGAAGTACCTATATCCCATTGGATTATATTCATTAGGTACATACGAAGGGTATGATGGATGAAAGTCATCCTGATGTGATTTAGCAAGATCTTCATCATTGCTTGATTGGCACCCGTATCCTGAAAAAATTTAAGTACAAAAAATGTTCTAGAAAAAGATCAAAAATGAACTGAATGCGAGTTACCAAAGGTTTTAAGAATATACTAAAAGCTTACCATTTGGTTTCTTCAAACCTTCGGCCATAGAAAGTGCAATTGCTCGATCTAATTCTTCCTTTTCTTTTTCACTCCTAGAGCGATTATCCTAAACGAATTTTGTACATCAATGATTGTTGCAGTAAAAGAACACAGCAAAGTTCACATCTTTGTATGTATCTCCCATGACTACACTAAATATAAGCCCAAAATAAAAGAAGGCTAAGATAGAATTTAGTACTTACCAAGGATCTAACGGGAGCACGCAATACCATACTTTCATCTCCAATAAACTGAGGAGGAGGGGGAGGAAGATTTCCACCACGAACTGACCCGCGATTCGGCCCACTTTTGAAAAGCTTACTCAGCCATTTCATAAACCGCGTCTTCCTCTCTATGTTAGAAACAAAGTCCCCTGATTTGAAAACTCAAGGTTACATAAATTGTATACCAACTCTTTACATATACTTTTTTTTTTAACTATATATATATAAATACTAAACAGATTCATAGTAAAACAAGATTTTTTGATCAAACCGGATTCCGGATACTAACAAAGTCTAAATTCAATCAATCAAAAGTGTAAACATGTTTTTTGGTTTTTTGTCATACCATAGATACAAGGCTGAGAGAGGTGGCTAATGTTCCCAGAAGAAGACATGATTTTGCCACGAGGAATTCAAGAAGGCTAAAGGCGAATGATGAAAGAGAAAAAGTAGTAATATAGAGATAGCAAGTAGCAGAAAGAAATGGGGAGAAGAAGAAGAAGAATGGGCATGATAAATGTAGTAAAAAAAGGTATAATAATTTTGAAGAAAAGAAAAAAGGGAGGGAATCTCTGATGGGGAAAGGAAAGGTAGAGTTTAGAGATAGATAGATAGATTCTTGGCTTGTGAAAAGCAAAGAACAGAAAGATAAGCAGAAGAGAATACTTTTGTTATTGATGATGATGGGGATGAGAAAGTAAGTAAATAAATGGCCCAGAAATATAAAACACCAACATTTCAATTCAATACAAACTCGATCTGTATTTCTATTCTTGTTACTGTATATGTGTGAAGCAAAAAAGTTGAAGATTAGTAAGCATCTTCAAGAAGAAATTTTTGAAAAGAAACTTATTAACTTTTGAAACAGATTTTTGCCGGCAAAAAGGAATATATGGCATATATTATTATCCAAAACGAAAAAAACTTCACTTTTTATCACAAATTTACCAAAGTTGGTACAGTGGATTAAAACATCAACCAACCACATTAACTTCTTCGATTTGACGGATTGTCGTGTTGGAATCATCCAAACCCAAACATGACCCATTTTTTTTTTTTTTGTTGGCAGGTTTATGGGTTGGACTTGGAGTCACAAACCCGGACACAACTTGTGTAACCACCTTATCTTGAGGAGTCAAAAGTTTATAAAAATATTCAAAACGGTTGGCACATTGGACACAATTACAGATTATATTAAGCATTTGCAGTGTAAAATTATATATATGATTATGATTATATAGAGTTTCAACATTTGGCAATTAATCATAATTTCTACCATTAAAATGTAAATACTCCATGTGCCTGAGCTTTTGCTTTGAATTGAACTAAAAGTATCACCAGCAGGCAGCAGCTATATATGCTCAAAAAAGAAAAGTTAAAGACCACTCGTCTAGTCATCTATCTGCTGTCATTTATGCTTCCTTATTACACTCTCCAAACACATACTTACATTTTATTTATTTACTCTCCAAACACATACTTACATTTTATTTTATTTTATGTATTTGTATATATCAACATATTTTAAACCCAATTTAGACAGTTTTAATTTTGATCTAATTGGTTTTATGTGTTACATGGTATGAGATTGTAGCTTATGTTGTTACTTTTATCTAAATCTCCTATTCACAAAAATCCAAAAAGACATAAGAACTTGTTTAATTTCTTAAAATTACACATTGTAAGAAGTTATGAATTGAACCAGAGGGATCAATGGGTGGATATACATGAAAAGTCAGGTATATGCATCCTAAACAAAACTTAGTAATGTGAAAAAAGAAAAAAAAAAATGGTTGCGAAACTATACATGCAAACAATCATATTATTGACTAATTCCAAGATTAACAAATAAAATCTATGAGTAACATGTTATATGTGTAGGTTAATGACGTGCTACAGGTTAATGACGTGCTACATTGCTACATGTAGTATGAACATGACTTTTTCTAATCCTATGTACGTGTTAAAAACAAAAATAGTAAATTTTCGAAACAGCACGAGTAACATTTCATCATCGATCTACTATAAAATTAAGAAATTTAATAAAACTATTTTATTGATTTTTTAAATCGAAATGTACGTCCAAACACATAAAGGGTTCGGTTCAGGCCAAATGGTCGGTTTTAATGTTTAAACCGCAAACAAGCCTATCTTTTAAATCGGACCGTCAAATTTTCAAGACAAATCCAGTCAAACTGCCATAATTTTATGATATTATGGTTCTGTTGGTTTGTACGGTTTCAGTTCAACCGTTCGCATTTCTATTTATGAGTTATTACGATTATGTAGTGCAATATTTTGCATACGTTAAACGTTATTTTTTATTTTAAACATGTACCATTTATATGAATTAATCAATATATGATAAGGTATTGATGTTTAATAAATATGATTGTCATTAACCAACTTTGGAATGTCTAAAATAGAGGCTATATTAAATTCTTAATATTAATTAATATTAATGATAATTTGGGGTAAACTGCTTATACACAATTGGCCAATCGAGAATAATAATAATCATTCAATTAAATAAAAGGAATGTGTTGTCATGCCCAAAAAGTTGTTTTGCAACGCTAAGTGACGTATTTTATCGTGGTGATAAAGGTTGGTTTTGTCAATAGTACAAGTATAAAGCAACTTTGAATATTTTTTGAGAGTTGCAATGTGTCATAGATTTCGTTGTAAAGTGGTCGCTTGTGTGCTTTTGGAACATGATTTGGGTTTTGTCTAATTGATACGTAAGTTTTAATTTGTTTAATTAACACCATTATATTATTCCTTTATAATTTATTGGGTCATATTCATGGTGTTGTTTCACACTCTTTTTATTAAAGAATTTTGAGTTTGAATCCAAAAACACCTTCCAAGTTCCAATCTATCATCAATATTGTTCTAATTCTTTATTCCTTTATAATATTCTAACTAATTGAGTGATAAATTGTTATATTTATATTGAAGACGAGTCAAAGATCAATTTATAAAACTTTTAATTAGAAGTTGGTTATTTGAATGATCTAACAATATGTATGACATAAACTATGAACCAAGAAAAGTGAAATTTGATGGAATAAACTTTGTATTCACTAAAATGTATAAATTTCTTCATTATTAAAAACATAGAAGTAATATATCTGTTTGTTTTTTCCTTGTTAAGTTATGAATCAATAACGTGTTTGTGTGGATATATAATGTTTGGTCTGAATAAGTCGTAGATATATGATAGTGTTTGTTTTATGTGCTGAATAAATCGACTGAATAATTAGAATTACCAATTTAATCTTTTACATGAGACAGTTGAAGACAGTAATATGGAAATTCACATTTTTATGACTTAAATTATCGAGACATGTTTTTTTCATTAAATCAAAAATAAACATATCTAAATACTTAAATGACTTACTAAATTAAGTTTTATATTAATTAAATTAAAAACAAACAGGTATATGTGTAAAATAATAAAGGAGTTGAGATGTACATTTTAAAAGCTAAAATGGTAAGTTTATACGGGGTAACAAATTTACAAGTTCATCAATTTAAAAACTATTATATATATAAAGGTAGCAAGCACCAGAATAGTTATCTAAAAATAAAATATGTTACTTGAAAGAAAAAAATTGTCTTTCATATTTAAGTTTCAAAGTCAACACATCAATTTGTATTCACTTGATCTGGATCGGCTGATTTGACTCGTATACCACTTGATCTTTTGTATATAGTTCGTCAAACTAAGTTCGTATATTTTCATTAATATATGTAAGAAAGTATTTTATTATTGAGTATATTATTTTGATGCACAAAATAGAAATTCAAAACAGTTGCATCTATTGATAGTCGCGTAGCGAGTCGTGAGAGTTGGGTTGCAAATTACAAGGTGCTGAGTCGTAAACCAGGTCGTGAAATATATGAATTTCGTTGATTTTTTTCTTCCATATTTGATAATAAGCATGTAAATTGTATCAAACATAATATGTATTTTATAGTACGAAATATTGTAATCTTAAAATTTGATCGAAGAATCAAAATTCTTGATTACAGAACTCACAACATTAATATTCTCAAGCAGGTATGTTTTTTGTTTGGATTTTCATAGCTCTTTAATTTTCTTTGGGGTTGTGGCTACATAAACATCCACCATCTTCATCTTCCTCTGTTCAAAATAGGGTTTGATTTGTTCTTTCAGTTAAACCCGGATCGCGAATGATTTGGTGAACCCCAAATCTCAATCAAATATGTAATAAGATTACTCATGTTGCAATGCAAGAAAAGAAGCTTAATAGCTAGTGCGGGACGATTACAATCTGCTACAACAACTTCACGACTCCAAAGCATTACACTTCCGCTGTTGTCACAACCAATCTTTTGGTACTCTGTGTGTTACTTATCTGCTTTTTCTTTTCCTTTTTTGTGAAATTGTCTGGGGCGGTTTATATTTTCAATTTTAATTTCTTATGTACGTAGAAAACCTAATGATTTTTGTTTGTTTTCATTAGTATCATGATGCAATTTGTGGTGGTTTTGTCAATAAATGTCCATGGTTTATAAAGGAACAGAAGCGTGGATTAATAAACTCAAGTATGTTTCGATTATGTGGATTAAGGATGTCATGTCAATTTCATTAGTAGGTTGTTTCTCTTTAAAGGTTTACATGTCCATCACTTCTGTCTTTATGTAGATGGAAGTTTTTTTACAACATTTGGGTTTAAAGAAGTTGCTTTTTGGATTCTAAGAAGCTTCTTTTTGTATGCTTAATATTGAGTATCTGACGGAAGTACAAAATTGTAAGCCTAAAACATAAGTGAAATGACAACAACAAGTATAGGGCTTCAAGGATGAAGAAAGGTGTGGCTTCTAATATTTTTCGTGCTTACATCTTAGATGAAGAAATGGTTGCAATTGTACTTTTGCTCCTTGATTCTTTTACTTTCCAGATCAAGTTTCATGTTGCAGCTGCAGTAGTTGCCGCAACAATACTTGGTAAGTCATTTAAGAACATAATCATGAAGTAAACCGAAAGGGAATTTCAATTTGTTATCTAGAAGAAGAAATAGAATCATGTAAGCTTCATAGTTCATACATTGATCATGAGAATTTTTAAAGTTGTAAGTCCACTGATCTTGGTTCGATAACTATATTATCTATAGTATTAAGGTGCGAAATCCCTCAATACGATTAATTCAAGATTATAACATGATTCTATTAACTAATATGCTTTGTTTTGATATTAACCAATGTTAATCAATCAAAATCTAGCCTTTAGTCTATTTAATTCTCTTTGGAAACTCAAAACTCAGTAACTCGTCTAATTCAATCGATAATAAATAATTAACATAATTATTCATTAAATACACCATTTCAAATCGCAACCCGTGGGCTTTGCGAGTTGACTCAGCTCGCAAGACAAGCCAGCCCAGTGACTTGTCTCAGCTCACCATATCTAATGTTTTGCGATTCCAGTTCTCATCTCGCAAGTCTCATGGCTTGCGACTTGAGTTCACCTTGCGAGTTCAGATCTCATCTCGCAAGTCCCATGACTTACGACTTGAGTACTCAACTTGCAATTCAGACTTTAGTTTGTATTCGTTATTTGTCTAATACTTTAGCCAATGTATTTAACAACAATAATAAAAAACTAATATCATATATTTACGAATCAAAACCAATGTACAAACTTGATAAGAATTACACTAGTCCTATTACAAGCTACATCTGTTGTCACAAAACATGTCTCAACAAAAGTCAATATGTTTTAGGTACATGTAGTAGCATGTTATAGATTTAAAAGATGGGAAAGATGTTTTGGGTATATCTTTTAAGGAAGTTGGTTTGCTAATTATGTTTTTGATGCTATGTCAAATAACTTTTAGTAGTAATAAACTATTAATGCATGCTTATATAAATTTTTAGTATGATAACGCGACCTACCGAAGTTCTTTCTCAATCATATGAAACAATTAAAATTCCTACTGCAAATTATGAGTTTGGTGCTAACTTTATTGATCCTAAGGTATATATTATTGTTACTTATCAACTAAGTATTCATTATTGTTGGGTCAGAGACCCCACTAATGTAATTTATAGATGAAAAATTCACTTAAGTGTCCTTATCGTTCGCTGCATCTGTTAGCTGCGAACAGTAGAATAGCAGAGATACTCACTAGTCTATTCTGGTCACCGCATATGTTAGCAGTGACTTTCTTCGTGTAACTTATAAATTAATGAAGTGATCATTACTCGCTGATGAGCACTTAATCTTCAGAAGTTACACTTGCTAATGTTGTCAAGAACGAAGCATCTGTTGAAGTCGAAGACTAAAGACAGAGACATAGAGCAGTTCAATGATGTAGAAATCAACTCTCCTCTATTAACCAGCGGTTCATGCCTTTACCTAAAAAAGTACATTAAGTCTGACAAATACCTAATGTACAATAGAAGGTCAACTTATGCAGTACACAAGAAAGTTTGCATATCTTCTCAAGGATATGTACGTTCACTTATTGTACATATGCATTTAATTCCTTGTACCTTTTCCGTAACCTAAGATTAAAGTAAAATATAAACTTTATTCCTAGGATGTAATGTCACATCCAAACCTTGGAAGTTGCATTACTTTCCCAACTGATATGGTGTTGACACGTGTTGGTTTTATCTCTCATTGTGTGAGACTATAAATACCACACTCAACTACCATAGTAAATGTCCAGAATTTTGTATTTGCGTTCAACCTGTGATTCAAGCACGTTCCTGCTTATCAGAGAACCAAGTGCCCTCACTTATCTATTAAGTGTTGATCACTGAGCATCATCAGCGAACCATACACTGATGATCTGTTGATGCCAAATTTTTCACAAGTTAGTTTACTTAGACTTGTCTGTCTTGTCTACTTCCGCAAGTAAACTTTGTAAAGTATTCAATTGATTCAAATCAATAAAAGAAATGTAAACTTGAATTTGTTATCTATTTACATTTGTTGTTAGTAGTTAAAACTTATATTTGACAAATCGGGACCAACAATTATTTTCATTAGTTACTAACTTTGATAACATTGGTTCGTTTGCCGGAAATTGTTAAAGTTGATGCTCATTTGAAGGATGTTGACTCATGGGTGACTTCACGTAAATGTGAGATGTGAGTTATCTGAGAATATTGTATAAGCTAATGCTTAGGTGAATTGGTTGAACATTGTATATTTTGTTATATATTATGCCTATGTCATGTTGATAATTCCTTTTTTAGTTCTAAAGTAATGTGTATTTTATGATTATTATAACGCATTGAAGTTCCAATAATGATCTATTTTGTAGGAAATATTATGATAAAGAAAAAACTATTTTTGTACAGGCTTGAAATAAGATAAGTTGGTGAAGGGTTACACCATTGCATTTTCACCAATTCACTACATGACAGATTGCAACTTTTTATAAAATGAGGGCCCTTTTAGTCTTCGTTTTATTTTGTGCTAGGCATGGTACAAATATATAATTGGAATGTAGGATTTGCTTGGCCATGGTACTAACTGTATATTTCTAAATTAGCATATTATATTGCAGGAGGCACATAGTTATAGTTATACACCTTATATTGCAAAAGCTACGTATAGTTATATAGTGTGTGTCTATAGTAATGATAATTTAAATTTAAGCTTCTTATGAACCAGGCCAATTGTAAGTCTAAGCATGTGAAAATTTTGTAATTATTAATCAAGTATAAATGTTTTATATATCTAAAAGCACATATATGAAAAGCAGAAGGGCCTAATGAGAGTTAATTGACCTTATTATAAGGGATTGAAGCTGATTATTGTGATTAGGCTTTATATATGGAGCTTGAAACAGATTATTGGACAAATTGTTAATTAAAACCACCGTTACTGCTATTAGAAATTGTACAAAGTCCAAATTGACCCATTCATAAGTAAGTGGGTTGAGATTGCCACCTCTGATGTCTTGATTGTTTTGCACGAGTTATATTAGTCCATTACTGATCAACTTTTATTTTTTTTGGTTGCAGGCAAAAATTCAAGAACTTTCTTAGGTGGAACATATGTTAAATGAAAACATCAGGAGTATGCAAGAAGTATGATTCCTCTTACTATTAAATGAAAACATGGTTTTGATTAGTCAGTGTTCCAAGTGTTGAATTTTATTTTCCTGTTCACAAGTGTTCCAACAGCTGAATTTCATTGCAGCAAAACCGAATACATAGGCCCATATTATAACACCCCTCTTTCTATCTGAGAATATTATATTAATAAACACGGAAGCATGAATTTAAAATACATTAAACAGTTTACAATTCCCAAAAATACACTAATTTCAATCTTTTTAAACTACAAAAGGCGGGGTATTATAAAATTACAAAACAAGGTTTATTACAAAACCATATCAGAGTTCAAGAGCGCAGTAAAACATTCCTTGATCAACCAATCACCTCCTGCACCCACAATTAAACAAAACATATCCTGCAGGAAGTAAAATGAGGGGTTAGCACAAAGCTAAGTGAATAGGTTCATCACACAACATTCAACTTAGCATAACCAGTTGCTTACACCAAATAATCGTAAACACACATAATTCAATGAGGATCGGTGGCTCTGGGGATATCATAATACCCTGGGATTCCCCCAAGAACACTTACCGTCAATCCGTATGGCCAATACAGAATAGACCGATAACTACTGGTTATTAAACACATACACAGGTCTCAAACACAACAAATGAATCAAAACCTGTGTAAAACACATAATAACCGGAAGTCCAACTACACGTTGACCTCAATAACATAGTACACATAGTTCACATATCACGTAGATCAATAATCAATAATCAAGACTAAACAGTCTGATACACATCTACGTTTACTTGTTGTAACCAAATAGTTACAACTAAATCAAATGATGAGTTCTGAATCCACTCACCGATACCTCTGGCGTCTCCACACTCAGGATTCTTATATCACTGAGTCTTACGCTGATCTGAAACAGAAAATCGTAAACAAGTCAGAAGTTCGTTCCATAATTATCATTATAGTCCATTTATCAAATCAGGTAATCCCTGAAGTCTAGGCAAACAAAAGTTCAATCAGAAATAAGCTCAGAAAAAGTCCGCAATGCCGCTTAAAACTGAAAAATGCCATTTTCGGGTCCTAGATGACCCCGGATGGCCAAAAACTGCCTAGGCTATTAAAATATAGCCTTGATTACTAGGTCGTTTCCAAGTGACCATGAAATTTTCAATTGAATCCGAGTTAGTGAGATTTTCACAAAACCGCGTCTCAAAAACACTTTACGCATTTTCAAAATTTGCAAAACAAAAATCTCTTTTAAAACTTAGCGACACAACCATTGTGTCGCACCACAAACCCTTGCGACACAACCACTGTGTCGCACAACAGAAACCTGCGACACTAACATTGTGTCGCAATACTCAAAATGGCCGCCTTTAGCGACATAACCACTGTGTCGTATAACATTTAAGCGACACAACCTGCGACACAAGCCTTGTGTCGCAATGAAGAACAGACCAGTTCCCAGATTCAAAATTCACGAAATCAAACATGTAATACTCAAATTAACCTATATCAATCCGTGCAATTCACTTATAAACAATAATAACACATAATAATTACAACCTTACCTCAAATACGCAGCTAATTAGCTCAATTTGAATCAAAACCCAACTTTCTCTTCTTTCTTTCTAATTCTCTCTCTAGAAACGATTTTAAGTGTTTGGAAATGTTTGGAAATGCTCTGGAAGTATTTGGGCGGTGTATATATATATTAAACTTGCAATTACACTTAAGCTCCTTAATTAATTTCAGTTCAACCCGTTTTGCGACACAGTCCTGCGACACAACCATTGTGTCGCACAGACAACCTGCGACACAACCCTTATGTCGCAGAAAATCAAAAACTTACAAATTTTGAATCAACTAATATTTTACTAGTCACAATAAGTCAAAAGGATTGTTTAACTACGTTTCACAATGAAACTCATAATATTCAATAATCGATTAAAATAATAGAAATTACCAGACTGCAGAATAGGATGTTACACATATGTCTACCCCTTTTTCGTACTCTCCCAACATAAACCATCTTGTGAGCTTTATTTATAGTATTAAGATTTTTAGTTATACAATGACTATTTGTTTTATGTTTTGTTCTAGAGTTGGACAATTGTGATTATAGATGTTAGAGTTATCATTTTAGTGTTTTTAATATTTGTGTTGATTTAGGATGTCCTATAAAATATGACAATAGTAGTTTGTAATCACTTTAATTTCTTTCCTAATAAGTTTTACGGGTTTTTTAAGTATTTAAACTTGTCAGAGTTTCATGACAAAGTTTAAAGTTTTGATGACTAACACTTTTAAGGAAAACGATTAACTTAAAATATTTTTTTTTTTAAGTTTTAATTCTTAAATAGTTGAAGAATCTTTTCATGACAAAGTTTCAACATTAATAAATGAATCATTTTATCTATGTTTGTTGGTATAATAACAATTATCAAGTGTAAATGCAAGCATTATTCGTACAAATTTTTTTTATTAGTAAAAATAAATTTTACATGTAAATATAATCGACAATTCTTCTGCATGCATGTAATTACTTGTAGTCAAGATGTTATTACTAATTTGCATATAAAATATGTAAAAGAAAATCTATCAAATAAAAGTGTTTGTTTCGCTTTTACAAAGATGAAATGCAGAAGGCAACCTTATAAATTATTATTTTTAATAAAACCCGTATTTACACGGGTCAATAACTAGTTTCGTTGCTATTTATGTACAATTGTCAACAGATTTTTATCGTTGACGATGATTTGCCACAACTAGGATGTCAATAGTTGATTGTTTTATAGACTTTTTTGTTGTGTAAAGTGATACATGAGAATATTAAAAGAAATTATAAATTGTGACAAAGGATTTATGTTTTTCAAGTTACTAAGGGCCTTTAGTCTAGCGGTATGAGAGGAACCTATTAGTTAAGAAGTAGTGAGTTTAAACTTCATTTGAGGCAGTGAGTGTATATATTCGTGATGACTGTACATAATAATGTGTGTTAGATTGCAAGGTTGTCGTTCATAAACAAAATTAAGTTCATGTGTCAATTAGATACATTTTAGGCTTTCTCATCCTCATTACATGAACTCATTCTCTTGGCTTTGTGTTTGTTAAAGCCTATTACAAGCAATTATATTCAAATAAGCAAATAAATATTCAAAGTAGTGATTAGCGCGTAGAAATACAATTAACTCTAGCTTGATCGCGTGTACACAACTTCATGTTAATTTCTTGTGCGTATCAAACTTTCAGTTTTGGTGTTTTGTATGTTATTACATGTCAATCTTGTGTCAGATGACTTGACGACTTATACAGTTGCCACGTCATCAAAAAATATACCAGCTCCTGGTTAAATAAATCATCAAATACATATAATAGACCAAAATAAGCCCACATAAAAACCTACCAAGATATGTTTTGTTTGGTAGATTGAATCACTATCTATATAACTTTTATGGAAAATTCAGTAAAATACACAATTTTTATCTTATATAAAATTATATCCTGCAAAACTCAAAATTGTAAAAAAGTACTGCCCACACACAACACATAAAGCCAGACATGCAACAAGTAAATTGTGTATTGCGTGTTGCTGAATTTATAACTTATCTTTCGGATTGGTTGCCTGATATTGATTTTTTTGACTTACAAAGTCAAAATTAGGCACACTATCAACCGAAAAGGTACATTCTTTCCGAATATTTTGACATTGTTCAAAATTGATTAAGGGATTAATGTTTAATCCACATTGATTGTAAAAGTTACGAATTTGAAATTTTACAAATCTGAAATTGAAATTAAAAGTCAAAATAAGTGTAAATTGTCAAAAGTGATAATTGGTTTTTTTTTATATACTTTTTTTGTAAACTATGGAAAGTCCCATCTTTTTACTCGTAACTACGATTAAGTCACCATATTTTTTGAATTTGTGTATTTATTCGAGATCTATTCGTTGACAAACTGCCCCAATCTTTTTTTTTTTTGAAATTCGGCCTCTTTGACCTTCAATTTTGAAAATTTATATTTTTTTTTTACTTTTAAATGCACTTTGACCGCTGATAACTTGCTATAGAAAATTATTTCAAATTCACAAAATTTACAATCAATATTGAGTGTCATTAAAGACTAACCCTCAATCAATTTTGAAAAAAGTCATAAAAGTAAAAAAAGAGAAAAAGAAAATCAAAAGTTCAGGACAAATGACACATATCCAACGGATAGGTTATGAATTCAACCACATGCAAATTGCGTGTTTGCGTGAGGAGGATAGTTTTTTGCAATCTTATTTTTTCGATGATATGTTTTTATATTTGATATTTTTTTTGAAGTATTTTTGTAAATTTCTCAAGTTTTAATCAGAGGTAATAATAGATTTTCTATTTCGTTATTATTTCTGGAACGATAAATATATTAGAATTTCAAACCCAATATCTTCCCTGGATCTATAGTATCTCTAAATTGGATGGGTTGATTCTCCATTTTAATAACTTATGGATAATCCAACATATTTCTTCATGATCATTGTCATACTCATCCAAACAAAACCACAAACTCTCATCTCATTGTAGAGAACACTACACTTAAAATTACTCGCACAAGAAAAAAGGTAGATTTATGTTATTTTGATTTTTTACTAAAGTTATTCTACGATGATTTATTAACTAATTTTCTTTACTAAAAGGTAATTTTGTTAGTGCATATTATTTAGACTTTAGAGCATTGTTTTACCTCAAAATATTCTAAAACTAGTTAGGGTGTGTTTAGTAATGATTTCTTTTTCACAACTTTTCATTTTGAATTTTTTAAAAAATGAAAAAAGTTATATTCTTTAAAAAAGTGTTAAAATTTTGAAAATGTGTTTACATAGTATTGTATTTTTCATTTTGAAAAAGCAGTAAAGATTAAAAAGTTTTGAAATTTTTTAGAAAAGTTGTATATGTGTGGAGGGAATGCTCTAAAGTAAAAAATAGAAAATTAAAAATCCTTGTTTCCATCACCAAGTTATAAATGGAAAAATGATTTTTCATTTTTAAATTTTTTTAAAAAGATTATCCATTTTAAACGATTTTTTTAATTCTTGTTATTTTGAAAAAGATTTATAATAAAGTCTCCAATTTTTCAACGATTAAAAGACACCGTTGTATTTTTAAGAAAAAAACTCAAATTATTTTGTGGGAAAAAAATACAAATTCGCGTATTTTTAACAGAATTCACGTATTATTTGAAAATAAAAAATGAAATCAAAGGGCTACTTTCCCCAAGGTACCTTACACTTTCTTTTTGAACAAAAACATTTTGAAAACGTTCTATTTCTTCCTAGGGTTTCAAATTCATTACGAACAAAAATAAAAATAATAAACACAAATTTATTCCACTTTATCTCTCAAAATCACTCACATTTCATACAATCATTATCTCATCACTCTCAGATTCGGTTAATTTCAATTCAATTTCACTTGAAATTTGATGTTATAATCGAATCACAATTCACACGACTCGTGATTAAAGTTAGTTAGTTCCGGCATCACATCAAAACCCTAAATTCAGTAAATGAACTTTACCGATCCAGCAATGTCGCTACTGGCCGCTAGCGGTGGCGACACCGTGAAACTGTTTGACGTTTCCATGGATCCCGGCGATCCTTGTGTTCTTACTCACACACCTTCACCTGGTTCTCATGTTAATTCTGTTAAGTGGAATCATACAAGTAATTTTTTATTTAATTTAAAATGATTTAATTTTATTTATTCTATTTACTTTTGTGAATAAATTTCAAATACTAACTTTATTTGTTAGATAATCCCTTATGGTTATTATTATGTGAATAGATTTGGTGGTGGCAAGTGCTGGTGATGATAAAAAGATATCATTATGGCGAAAAAATGGTCAAAGTATGGGTACTATTCCTGCTGCCGGCACTGACAGTGGTGATAATATTGAGGTGAGGTTATATAATTTGAAATGGCTCTTGATTTTGATACTGAAGATGAAGTTAGTTTCCTGAGTTTGCGTCTTTTGCTGGCATGTGAAGTTCCTTTAAAAACATTTTGCATAACATAGTGATTTAGTTATTAACCATGAAGGATAGAAGGTGGAAGCTCGCTCTCCCTTAATTTGCATCGTCTTCTCTACCTTTCAGTTTTGTGGACATCCTTATTTGTATTCTTTTGTTATGTACTTTTGTGTTCTCGTCTCTTTTCTTGTGTTGTGATGAGAACAATGATTCTCTTTGAGCTGCAAGCCTCTTTCTATTGTAACAGCTCTTAATGATTTCTTTGACTAATTTCCTAATATTTATCTAAGTAATGAAAACCTAATACAGATGTAAACACTTGCAGGAGTCTATATTTACTATCAACTTTAGTACCAAAGCATCTCGTTACATTTGTTCTGGTGGAAGTGGCCAAGTTGTGAGAATTTGGGATTTGCAGAGGAGGAGGTGTATAAAGTGGTTAAAGGGTCATACAGACACAATAACAGACGTAAAATACAATTGCAGAGATGAACATTTAGCTTCCATTAGTCTTTGTGGAGATCTTATAATTCACAACCTTTCATCTGGCGCAAGGGCTACTGAACTCAAGGATCCAAACGGGCAGGTGTGCCTCTGGTTTAACTTTTAGCTATCACAAAACCATTAAGAATCTTACTTCTTATTGGTGTTTTTAAATTTATATACTTTTGTTTCTGATGTGCTAGATGTTTGTATGATGGTTCAAGCTCAGGTCTTGAGGGTGCTTGATTATTCACGGATTAGCAGGCACCTTTTAGTGACTGCTGGTGATGACGGCTCTGTTCATTTGTGGGATACAACTGGTCGCAACCCAAAGGTCCATCTTTTGAAACTTCTATATCTAGTAAATTTTTTCCGACTACTTGCTTTTATGAAACAATAAAAACAAACGAAATATTGTTTCATAGTTTTGTCCCTTTTAAGTTAACCTTTTGTAACTTTTTATTCTTTTTTCTGCAAGTTGTGGACAAATGAAATACACTCTTACAACTTTGTGTCAGTTGTGATATATAATAAGCACGTCTGTCCTTTAACATGTATGCAAGATAGTTATGTCTTACAATATTGATAATGTCTGCAATATTGATATTTACCCATTATCATAGTGACCTAATAATTTGTATGTGAGTCCAATTCTAGTAACTGATATGCCTGCTTTCCTGTCAACATAGGAAGCATAAGAATTTGTGTGTGGGTTCAGCATTTTCAGAAATACTAAAATCTAGGTGAAGCATGCGCGGATACGTACATATAGATATTTCTAGGTAAAATAGACTAATAGGTTTATAAAATGGACCTTGTCAAGGTTATCTATACCCCTACTAAATAATGCATCAAAGCACTTGTTAATCTAACAAAATTGAAAGCCATATTTCATGAATACATATACAAGCTTTAAAAATTTTAGATAGATTTCACAAGAAGCAACAGGCGAGGGAGGCATACAACATAAACAAGTATAGGAGATGAGTACGTGCAAATCTAAATTTATGCTGGAGAGCAGTGGAGGGTAGCAAAGTTTGTCATATTTTAACCATTTAGACGTTATATGTGGAAATATATATGTTCGTATAAAAATGCATATAAGATGGACAGCTTATAATGCTTTATGTAAACACAAATCTTACAATGATCTTAATCTGACGTGCAGGTTTCTTGGTTAAAGCAGCATTCTGCACCAACAGCTGGCATCAGTTTTTCTCCGTCCAATGACAAGGTTTCTTCTAATCATTACATTCTACTTGTTTATGATAGAAACTAAATTTCTCCGTGGATTAAGAAGATATCGTATATAAGTGTTTGACTGTCTGCAGATGATTGCTAGTGTGGGACTAGATAAAAAGTTATACACTTTCGACTCAGGATCAAGAAGACCCTCATTTTGCATTCCCTATGAAGCACCTTTTTCTTCAGTGGCATATAGAGACGATGGATACATACTGGCGGCTGGAACAACTACTGGGCAGGTGGTATTCTACGATGTTCGTGGAAAACCACAACCATTTACTGTTCTTCGTGCTTATTCAAATTCTGAGGTAAACCTCTTACCCTCTATATTTCTTTATTTACAGATATTGTATGTTTTGCAATAACTTTTAAATTATCTTTGTGTAGGCCGTCACCAGTTTATGCTGGCAAAGATCGAAACCTATATTTGTAAATGAAAAAAATTGCACACCGGATGCAGCTCTCATGGGAGGTACTGTGGATGATTCAATTGTTATGCCGGACCCACTTCCTTCAGCAACCATATCTGCTACTTCGATTGCCGGGTCCCGGAATTCTATTCGTGCGGGACCGTCTCCGGAGTCTGCTACCTCAGCAGCCGTTAGTGCTTATGATTCATCTGCAGGGGAAGAAACACCATTGAGAAGCTCACTATGGGCTGGTGGATTGGCTAGATTACATGCCCCACGTGGTTTTAATTACAAGGATGACATGGAAGTCTTTTCACCACTTGTAGAAATACAACCAATCACACCGTCTTTTGATAAGTTATTTGAGGGAACTAAAAATGAATTTGAGAAGAAGACTTCTCTTCTGTTTCCTTCATCGAAGAGATTCCCTCTTGCAACGGATGTGGGCAGTGATCCTCAGTCAATATTTGACTGGAAACCTCCCTCAACTATGGTACATGTTTTGCTAGTTATCCATCTTGATTTACTTTTTTAAAATGGATATAAAAAATATGCAATGTAATTAATTACTCGATTTACATGATTTTATACTGGCAAATTTCATGAAAAGGCGATTAACTGTGGTCCATCTTTCGTTCCACCTGACGAACTTTGTTTTCACCCATAAATAGGTTCACACTTTTAGGCAATCTTGCAAATTAGGTGGTTTCCAGTCACCATGTCAGGAGAAAAGAGTTAACATGGTCTAAGTTAGGACATGCATTTGCCATGTCGTCATTTTGACGGGTAAACGGGTCAGATTACTCTATAATGGATATTCTATTGTAGCCTGAGTCTTTTCACGGGTGGAAAGTTTACCCTAACTAGAGATCACACCAAAGTTTATTACCTTTCAATGCAATATCACCTTTTTAACCAAAAACTCCTCTAATATAGCCGCATCTTAAATTAATAACTTGTGTATATATTCACACAGGATGACAGCCGGACTCCCATCTCTCAGCCAATATCTTCTCCTGTGAAAACCGATGAACCATCATCCATTACTCCTCCAGAAGCTTGGGGTGGCGAGAGAGTGTCTGATAAATTTGCTCGTCCACGTCAGCAGGGGACACTACCTTCTCGGTTTGCAACATTGGCATCTTCTTCCAGTATATCTTCGGGATCCATGATGGCTGGACTTCAAGATCTAAGTTTACCTTCAAGTCAGACGGGTATTAATTTCCGAGTCAGGGACAACTCCTTTAGTCAAGAGAGCCCTTTAGCATATTCTGATGTCCCATTTGGTTCTACATCTGTTACACTTGGCATGAAAGGCAATTTGGAATCTTCTGGACTAGCGTTAACCCAAACTCGAAGATTTTCAAGTTATGCCGAGAGAATAAGCACTAATCCATCCTTTAGTGATGGGACAGTCAGTGCTGTGGGGTCCCCGAAAGTAAAGAAAACAGGATCTGAAACAAAAGAAGAGCTTTTGAGTAGCTTTTCACCGAAGAAGGAGATGTCGGTTGTCACGGAATCTGGAATTCCTCCATCCATGAATGTAAGATAATCGTCATACACACACTTTACAATTGCTTGTGATTATGTTATAGAGGTGGTTGGGATTTGCTATATGGAACTGATTATTGTGACTATAAGTTGCAATAGTTGGTTTTATACTGTCCGGATAACAAATATTTCTTTGGATTTCGATTGTCTATGGGTCAAATAATTGTTTTTATAATAGTTGGTACAAAATTGATTCTCTGGGGGTAAAAACTGAATTAACTCAGTTGTCCCTTCTTTTTACCCAACTTTAGAGCCCTTTACTCAATAATATACATTTCTCAACAAACATAATTTTTTGTTGTTATTTATGAATTTCTATTTATAATCAGTTTACGTGTCAAACACTAAGAGCTCTATAACGAAGACATGCCTGAACAAAATTGTAAAGTACACTTTTTAGTGCACACACTGGAGATGCTCTGAAACAATTGATTATCTGATTATTACGACTTCAAATGACAAAGATGTGCCTGAACACTTATTTCTACGTCTGGTTTTACTATAATTGATTGTGTGATTCTGATAATTTAGTATCATATAATAATCAAGCTAATGAACATCCGAGCACCCTCTTAATTTGCTAGGATCATCCTTATTGGCTTACGTGGCACAATATTCTCTTGTACATGCTATTATATATTGATATGTTGAATGTTGATTTCTTATAGGGTATGGATACACAAACCCAGAAAACACCTTTGCAGCCTAACTCACAGCAGGGATCTTCCTTCTCACTTCAACTGTTTCAAGGGACACTTGATGAAGCTCTTGGTTCTTTCCAGAAATCCATTCATGAAGATGTTAGAAATCTTCATATTGAAGTTTTAAGGCAATTTCATATGCAGGAGGTCTGTATATGTTCGTGGATAGCTTTAGAGGTGGCAAAATGGTGGGTTGGTTAACTGGTGAAACAGGCCGGGTAAAATTGACCCAAATACACACATACACATAGATACTTAATGATAAGTTATAAATTCTAAATATATGATTAGCCTGTTTAAGATAACTACAAAAAAATGTATTTACTTAATTGAAATGTTTAGGTTGCTTTATTATTATAGAACACTTTGGGTGACTTTCGACCTGTTTGCTTCATTTGACCTGTTAGCGATGAAACACAACCCGAATTGATCATATCATAAGTAAATGGGGTAATTACCACCTATAGGGTATTTTTACAATACGTTATGTTATTTTCGCCACTCATTGTGTGTTCTTCCTGTAGATGCAAATGTCAAATGCAATGAGCTCGATTTTGGAAACTCAGGCAGAGCTTATGAAGGAAATTAAATTGTTACGCAAGGAGAATCAGGAACTTCGGCAACTTTTATGAGCATTACCTATATAGTGTGCATCTTCATATTTAAATAGAGTGTACTTTCAGATCATCGTATTTGGGTTTCATTGCAAACTGACCATCATCCTGGTGAAAATTTCAACACAAAATAACTATCATAGTTTCCAAAAAGTAAGCGGATTTGGAAAATTATGGTTTTTCTTTTTGCATTTTTACAAGAATGATGGTTTGTTTGTAAGGCAAATCTAAGTCGAATGGTTTGAAAAGCCAGATGCTCTTTTTAAATGCAAGCAGTTGTGCTAGTTTTGTGTTTAATTTGAGGTTCTTTTGATACTGAAGAAGGGGTTTTATTGGTTGTAATGTATCTGAAGTTGTAGTCATGGGTGGGAGTGTTAAAGGGAAATGAGATTGTGCTTTAGAAAAGAAGAAAAAAATTCAAAAGAGAAGAAAGTCAGCTGACTTTATTCAGCAGAGTGATAGAACATGTATAGGATATGACCCTTGATTTGCTTAAAGTTAATGAAAATTCATGCATATGATTTAGTGCTGAGTATGTTTTTCTTTAGAGTATCTAATCTTCATAATAATATTATGGAGGTTGTGGATTTTGATTCCTCTTTCGTTAAACAATTGTATGGTATGTTTCTCCATATATTTTAGAGGTAAGTAAATTTGCACATACATCTTCTAAGAACCTAGATTTTACAAATAATATGATTTGAATCTGATTCATTCAAGTATGTGCTAAAAGTCTTTAAACAATCACGTAAACAGATTATGACAAGGATTAGTTTTGATAGTTGGTCTTGTATGGATGTGTTTCATGTTTATAACCAGATTTTTATGCATTCATGAGAGTAGGTGCTAACAAACCATATGGATCAAAACAATGCTGGAGTTTGTACAACCTGCAGGAGGCCATACCAGCAAGTTGTGTCATTGCTGGTCTGCTGGAGCTTAACCAAAGAATTCAAGAAAGACCAAACACAGACTGCGAATTTTTGCTTTCAGCAAATATAAGAATGAACATGATCCTTTGACAGGCTAATTAAGCTTGAGTGCAGCTCAAGTACACCTTAACCTACAACCAACCCTAGCTTACAGACTTGCGCATCTATTGATCCTTGGGGTAGATTATGCAATGAATGTGATGTTTGTTTGCTACAGTTCAATGAGGTTGCATTTTTGACAAGCAATCCAGTTATGTTATATTTTAAACGGATCAACCGATTTAATAAACAGATAGCCAAAGAATAGGTCAAACAAGTCCAAATTCACTAAAGTGTCATTCGTAAATCTAACGCATAAAACCATTCCAAAAATACTTGGGTTCTCATCTTGGCCACTACGTTTCATGGTATCTATCCTCCACATTTTATACATCAAAGGGACTTTACGTTTGTATGATTTCCCATTTAGCCCTACCCATTTTGCGCTACTTTCTTGTATCTTTGTTTTAATTTGTTCAAGACTTGTGTTGCAAACGAGTATTCTTTCAAAAGGATTTAAATATCATTTTTCATGCTATATTTTTTCATTACTTGGTATTGCTGTAACTGGCTACGCATTTGTCACTTAGTCAGTTCCTGTTGATGATTTTCTTAATAAATTTTATTTCAAGTTGCCAAAATTAAGTAGATAATGTAAATGAACAGCAATTCTCAAATGCGTTTTATATAATCAAGAAGGTAAACTAGTAACGTTATTCAACAAACGTGAACAAATTTCAGATAACGAAATGTAACAAATCTCATAGTAATTAAACAACTTATAATGACATTAGCTGACACATATATTCTATTAATACATGGAAAAATAAACTACAATTTAAATATGAATCTTCTATATGGCGAAGTAGCGAGCGCATGTTTAAATCCATCCTTGTCGACATTGCAAGCTATTAATCTTGAATCTTGTTATAGAGAGAAGGATTTGTCGAGTTATTTCTTCACTAATTTTATGACATCACCCATCAGATGCAACGAACCAGTTACCAACAACTAATATGTTGAAAAAACAACATCAATATCTAGTAAAATGGGCAGTTTAATTGGGTTGGTAAGGTGAAAATGGGTCGCGTCATAAAGGATATATTTTTATGCGAATCAAAGCGGTCAATTTGGTCCGACCTACATACACCCTTTTTATCAACCTTTTGAATTTATAATATTATAATTGTGGAGTATATGATTATACAAAATTTACATAATTAGTCAACAACTAATGCACACATAATCAATACTAATATTAAATCTAAATGAATATAATCAAGACAGATAACTCGGTGAGTTTATAACGTAACTCGTCGAGTTTATAACATAATTCGTTGAGTTCCGATCCAAAAACTAAATTTCATTCAATTAAACTTTAGAACAATTAATTTTTCAAATCACTAATCCATCACTTAGCGGTGGGGATTCATGAGATCGTTTATCAATAAAAAAACATTATAGTTTATGTGTCATCATAAAATAATGAATACTTTCAAAAGTAATATTGAGAAATCTCATAACATAAATCTTTGAACAAAATATATTTCAATGTTCTAATACAAGATATTAATTTACATAGAATTTTATAACTAATTCATAGACAAATTAGTTGTACAAACAACCATCTGATAGTAAGAATAATAAATAGAGAACAAGAAACTTGCAAACCATACTATTACTTTTTCAATCAAAAGAATGATTGCTCTTTATTGTCCTTACAATACTTGTGAATGCTCAATATGATTTTTTTGTATATATATGTATCTATTAGTATTTTTTTTGGTATATATCGATAATTTATATTGAATACAATAACAATTTATAGATAGAAGACAACCAGGGTTGACTCGACGAGTTTGAGTACCGTTTTGATCCTCTATATATCTCCTTATGTATATAGTCTTCTCCTTGGTCTTTATACAAGATAGCCTTCAACTCTTAATGGTTATTATCTCTATCTTCTAAATGTATTTGAAAAACGAATAAAAGATAATTCTTCTCAGCTAAGTCTTTAGATATTTTTTTCAAATCCTAGATAATTATTTTTTGCTCGGCAAGTAAAGTCTTAGATTCTTTGAGTTATTGGTCAAAATATATCCAAATTTGCACGTTAATCCTTGAATATCTTTGTTTCCAACGTTTTAGCTCCTAACGTCCTTAATATATAAATATGAATACATTAAGTACAAAATGTACAATAAATAATTAAAATAATTAATAAACTAACTATAAAGAGTACATAAAATATATACAATTATACACTTAAGTAAATTTGGTTGACAACTACAACATTAAATTTAAAATTTGAATAGAATATATGTATGATTATCATTATAAAAGATTAAAGTAATGTTTATTAATTTAAATAGATATTATGATCATATAAGTTAAATAGAATTTCAAACTAAATAAAAAAGATTTTATAGAATCAATCTTTACAATTTAATAATATTTTTTATTAAATTGAAAGTCGATCTTAATCAATTTTTTTACCTTTTTACATTCGGTTTTCATCTTATTCTGTTTGTTTATGTGACATTCATATCTTTTGTTGTTTAGTTTCCTGTGAAGAAAGGATTTATTGCAAATGAACTCGAACCACAATGAAATAAATATACGTTCTATTGCGTTGTACGTGTAAGATAACACTGATGAAACTTTAATTTTAATGTACTCCGTAATTAGATTAAATTCATAAATCCTGTACCTATAAATACCTACGTGGTGTCACTTTATTTAATTCAACTACATTTGCGTTCTCGTAATTAGGGCTTCATTTCGTACTTCAATTCATCAATTCTTCCAAAAACAAGAAAAAAACTCGAATCTCGATCAAAAAATTCATCGCAATTAATTTCAACTTGCTGAAACCTCCATTTCTTCACTAAATCTCACAACCTTAATTCAATGGCGCAATCATCATCCTACACCAGCCTTCCTACTAGTCACTTGCCTGGTTCCGTTCCGGTATCTATATATACATATTTGCGCTAATTTTGTTAATACAAGTGTTCGCTATTGATTGAATTTTGTTTTCATCTTTGCTGTATGATGTAAAGCAATCAGGAGAGTGAATTTCATGAATTTTCATTAGTTTACTTATTTTGCGTTTAAATATACATATAAATTTTAGAAATGTGATCCTGTTTACTTTGTTTTATTTTTTGGGCCAATGGCATTATGCTACTGCTTTATTTGTTATATAGTCTAAATAGTTAGTGATCAGTTTTAACAGTGGAACATTCGGTTGCAAATTTACCGATCAATGATCAAAGGCAACTTAATAAGCTATTTGAAGACTATTGCCTATTTATATCTTAAGGTTTCACAAAACTCACATATCAAGTTTAACTTACTTCGTAGTTTAGTAATGACATGATTAGTTTCTTTTGTTGATCCGTGAAATATCTACATGTGTGTGGGATCAAAGGTTTATTGGGCTTGTTACTGTATTTCTATGTAGGCTTTTGCTATCTTGCTATCTCTAGTCTGAAAATGGTCATGATTGATGTGAACACATGAAAGAGTTGTCTGTGATAAAAACTGTAGTAATCATGTGATTTTCTGTTATGTTCAGGCTGTCATTACCGAAGAAAAGGCTACAATTATACAGCATGGTATATGATTCTTTAAGATATGGTTTTATGGCTGTTGGAGTAAATTTCCAGTTGTAGTGAAGTTAATGTGTATGCCATTTTCACCTCTTGTTTGAATGTTCTGCAGATCCTGAAGCAAATCTACAAATATTTCCTCCCAACAGTGGTGGTGGGGGTGGCAGCGCTGGGAGGGGTTATCAGACTCTTACAAGTCCAAGTGGTATGTTATATCATACTCTGCTGATTTTCGTGAGAAAACAATCTGTTATACCATGTGGGAATAATAGTTATGTAACAGTCTATACCTACAGCATCTCATTATCTTTTGGTTCTTGAATACAGTAAGCCTAGTCCTGCAGTTACTAATAAGGTCCCCTGATTTATTTGGCATTGACAATCATTTTGTAAGGAGATACAAGTAAAAAGGAATTACACAGCGAGAATGTTTGGATAGCTATCCCTTTATTGTCTAACCTGTAATTGTTCCAGACCTGTTTAAAAAACCACAGTGCTCGTCTTAGTGCAACTGAACTTTACAGTAGAACTTTTAAATGTATAATTGAGTTTGATTCATCACCATATCTTTTAACATAGCAGTTCTTAGGTCTGTATGGATTCCCATACCGCTGGTGAATACCTGTGAAGACCTTTTGCAGATCTTGTTGTATACTTGTAAGATACCTCATTTTAGTAACATACAAATATTGGTTCTAAGAGTGTCCAATTACTGAAAATTGAAATAGATATGATAAGTCGTCGTTGATAGAGACCGTTGCAAGTTGACCAATATTTCTAGGGGATAACCTTTTAGAACCTGAATACTTGATCTTATCTATATCTATACTTACCTATAAAACATTTCACATTCTCTCTCTTGGAACTTAAAATTCTAAAATTGGAAACTTATCTATACTTATACAACATGTCACATTCTCTATCTTAAAACTTAAAATTCTAAAATTGGAAACTTAGTCAAATTTTAATCATACCATGATATTATATAAAGCATTTAAGATGTTTTTTTTAAGATTGAAATGACTAATATACCCCTACAATAATAGTTACTCTTTAAAGAAATCAACGGAAAATACTAACGTACCCCTACATTTATTAAATTCTCATTAAATCTATCATTATTACATCATAAACTAATAAACATATGATATTTAATTTTAGTTGAAGCATATATATATATATATATATATCTAAACTTATAAAACATTTCACATTTCCTCTCTTAGAACTTAAAATTCTAAAATTGGAAACTTAGTAAAATTATATCATACCATGATAATATATAAAGCATTTAAGATGTTTTTTAAGATTGAAATGACTAATATACCCCTACAATCTTAGTTAGTCTATAAAGAAATCAATGGGTACCCTACATTTATTAAATTCTCATTAATACTATCATCATTACATCATAAACTAATAAACATATGACATAACCTCTAAATCTTTAGGAGTTACCGGACGTGCCCATTATGGAAGGAAAGTTCGGGACGAGACGAACGTGTTTGCAGACCACCTTACCACCAAAGGTGGTTTGTCCACCTTTCGGAGTCAAATTCCTCCTTTAAAGCCTTCAATTTTAACTTTCCCCAAATTGTACACATTTTAAAGTTTTTTATAAAAATAAAAAACAAATCCTTAAATTTATCTTGTTCGGAAATTATTTTGACACATTTGTTTACATGCTTAGTTTCATTTTCATAGTCTATTTTTTATATTCTAGAATTTCTTTTTTTTTTTTTTTATCAAATTTTAGGATTACAATCTACCGTTCTATAAATTTCATATTATGTTTCATACCATTTACTTTTTTTAATAATATGTAATATCAAATTATAAAAAAAAAGTCGACGAAAGTCTGACCTTGTGACCGGGCCAACGAATCTGCATCTTGCAACCTAACAGTGACAACCTAGCCATCGAATTTGCAACTAGGCGGTGGTGAACTTGTGGGGTATTATATGTATATTTTTGGGTATTTTGTTTAAATATTATTTGAAAAATGGAAAAATGATTTTCCTTTTTAAAAACCTATATGTTAGTGTATTGACATATAATTTTATTTTTAAAATATTACACAAAACATAATACTATAAACCGAATGAATGTGAAACAAATAAATTTTTCCACCGCATGACGTGGGTATTCTGCTAGTATTGCTTATATACTCATATGCAAAAGGTTTCCTCCTTTATGGTGTGTTTCATCTGCTTCCTACATCACAGTTTTTTAGTGCCGTGTTTGCAATGTGTTAACATTCAAGAATTCTTTTATATATTGCCATGGAAGGTTGTTTCTTAAGAGCTCGCCTACAAGTGAACTCTTCCATCGCCATTTTTTATATAAAAATGATTTTTTAACATGTGAATGCCAATCATAAATTGTCTAATATTACTCAGATGGTTCCTATGGTAGTAGTTCTTTTACGGTTGGCTCTTATTGTCAACCACCCTTAGGTGTTATGTAGGGAAGGGAAAGCACAGTTTGTTAGAGGTAAATTGTGGGTTTTATGTTTATAGTGAACAACAGTTGGTGGTATTGTTAGCCACATATGAGAGAACAGTTTTACTTTGCTGAAATGATGTAACAATTAGCTTCTTTTTTTTTTTTTTTTCTTTTCTTTTTCATTGTTTTACTTAAGGAAGGTACAGCTATCAAGTGATACACATTAGAAGCTAATTTTTTTTACTATATCTACAGACGGAAATGGACAACAATCTGGCAGTAACTGGAATGGAGCATTCAGCGTCTCATCTTACACTCAGTATTTTAATGTTGATACGGATGATGTTGTTAACAGATTAACAAGTTCTTTATATCCGACTGGTGACTTTTTCAGGAAAATTGAAGCTAACCCAGATCTGTAAGTTCTGTACTTCTTTTCCTTCATTTCTTTCTTCTTTTCCCCCCCTATCTATAAACATCATCTTGGCACTTGAAATGTGAAATTTTTAGATTGAGGCACTTTATTGGCTTTATACTTTTATGTAGTTCTTTCATAGTCAATCTTAACGTCATCTTTATAAATGTATGCTAAAACTTGTATTGGTGTATTCCTGATCTTTCTTGTGCTATGTAGGACAGAGGCTAAAATCAGTTGTACACCCTATAGGCATTGTACTGCAAGTCCCTCCTATTAATGATGGAAATGTTTGGGTTGCACATCACACAACAGGGTGCAAGACTTTGATGAAAGAAAATGGACTAGCTTAATTGAGACCTTTAATATGTGCCCCTAGTCATTTATGTCAACCTAGTTATGTAGCAGTTCTAGTTAAGTATTTTCTTATTATATCACATGACTCTAATGTTACTAGAGACATATAATGGACGGGTTGGGTAATGGATCAAAATGGTTTTTAGATCAAGACTGATATTTTAATAGTACATGTTTGAATTGATAACACTATTTAGTCAACCTTTTTAAATTGCATAGATAGTTAACACGTTAAAATATGATTAACAAAACCATAGTACCCCGTGTTACAAAAATAATGGTAATACTAGTAAAGTGATATCTGTTTGACTCATTCAATCCATCATATGTGGAATTCCATTTTTAAATGAAGTTATGAACCTTTTTTGTTTACCCTTTTGATTCGTTAGAGGTAAAACACAACCCAAATGAACCCATTCATGGGTATATATGTTGAAACTAAAACTTGTATGCTAACACTATTTAGTAGTACATCTTTGAATTGATAACACTATTTAGTCAACCTTTTAAATTGCATAGATAATTAACACATTAAATATAATTAACAAAACCACAGTACCCCGTGTTACAAAAATAATGGTAATACTAGTAAAGTGATTATCTGTTTGACTCATTCAATCCATCATATGTGGAATTCAATTTTTAAATGAAGGTATGAACTTTTTTTGTTTACCCTTTTGACTAGTTAGAGGTAAAACACAACCCAAATGTACCCATTCACAGGTATATATGTTGAAATTTCCACCTCTAAGTGTTATTACAGTCTATCATATCTTATTAACTTCAAAGTGCTGAATTATGAATCTTTAACTTTTTATAACATTTTATATTTAGATATGGGCTCATCTGGATATCGACCACATTGGTGTTTGTGATAGCTTCCCTTGGTAATTGTGCCACGTATCTGATGAGTAAAAAAGGTGATTCTACTGCTTCGTGGAGTTTTGATGTCAGCTACTTCCAGGTTTCCGCCTTCACAGTTTATGGTTATGTCTTCATAGTACCACTTGGCTTTTACTTGTTGCTTCAGTATTTTGGTTCAAAGGTTGGCCTTATCCACTTTTGGTGCATGTGGGGATACTCTCTCTTCATTTTCATTATCAGCTCTGTGAGTATCTATCTTGCTTGTGTTCTTTAACAATGTTATGATTTCAAATTTACCTATGTCCCCATTTGAGCTTTCCAACATGTGCATGCATGGTAATCACATGATTTAATATATATGTGAAGACTGAAAATTACTTTTTAGTAATAACCTTTTCATACAATTTTATATAGTGCTAATTCTACCCGAATAGTTCTTAACAAGTTTAAACCTGGATATAATTGGTGTCAGTTTTAACCAATTCTTATGGACGGGGCAATTAAGGTTATGTTTAACTTTCTAACGCTTTAAAAATAGCTTAAAAGGAAACAAGTCAAATTTTGTTGAATGGGGTAAAAGCCTCTTTAAGTGTACTTTGAATCCATAAAACCTTCTACATCTTTTTCTTTATTGAACTAAAACAAGGTTTTCATTCATGTTTGTCATCCTAATAATTGGTAGAAGTTTCAAAAGATATTAATAAGTGTTTCGGGTAAAACCTACATCAACATGTACAAAAAACTAGTCATTTTGATACAACCCTGTTTCAACTTGATACCCCAACCGCCTCACGGGTCCATTTTACCACTTCTACCGGATATTACTAATCATATATTTATTGTTTGTGAACACACAGCTTTTGTTAGTTATCCCAGTGGATTTTCTGCGATGGACCATCACACTCATCACGGGTGTTGCATCAGCTGCCTTTGTTGGTTTAAATCTGAGGTCTCACGTAGAGTTGAATGACCTGACCATCGTGTTGGTTGCTGCATGTGTCTTGCAATTTGCTCTGGCTATCTTTATCAAGTCATGGTTCTTTCAGTAAGGTCTTCCAAAACCCTATAAATGTTGTTCTGTTGCAAGTGAATTTTGAAAAGGTATTATTGATGTAGAGAATGTCATAGGATTAGGCTCAGATTGATGTTAGTGATTCGAGTGGCGAGCAGTGGTAACATACAGGTTTGGTTTGTAGAAAGGGAGGAAAAAACGAGTTTTTATAATTGCCTTATGGTTTTACTTTGTGGATAAGCAATGTTATCTTGGTTGAACACTTGGATTTGCTTGTAATATAGACAAATCTTCCTTTTCTTTTTCCGTGATTATGTAATTTTAGCGGAAGTTTGTTTAATTGGTTTATTGAAAGTAGATGCAGCATGTCAGATCCATTTACTTATGAACGAGTTGATATGGGTTAAACTTTATCCATAACGAGCAAAGGGGCAACAAAAAAGATCGATGAAGTAAGAAATGAGTCAAAAGTTACCCAAAAGTGTATTCTTAGTATATGCAACTTGATAAACTGTTTTTGTAGCTGTATTTAACACGCTAATTACTTACGAAACCAAAAGGTTGGACAAAAAGTGTCTCGGATGGCTTGGACTCGGGTCAAAAGTTATCCATTTTGACTTGTTAGAATACACTAGACATGTTTATTACTCCACATGTAATCGAAAGTAAGTTCTTGGCAAAGATATATATTTATGTTGGTTAGTGTTTTTCCATGCTACATGCACATCAACGTTACATTTGGTGGAAATGTCCACTTGCACATTGCATTTGGTTTCTTTGGGTTGGGTTCCGTTAATCCTTCAATAGACATGTAAGCTTTTTGTGGGTTAACACTCCATGTACTACGGTGAATCTAATACATAGACAACAATTGTGTGTTTTAGAAAATAGCATGAGCAATCTCATGCAATGAACAATACTTGTGGTGTGTAGTTGCTATAGGAGCAAGTCGTAAGGTAGTGTAGTGATCTATGCACGTTTTTAATCAACACGGAGCTTTCAGCTTATTAGATGTAGCTAATCATGTAGCTTTCCATAAACTAACTTATCAACTTTAAACAAAACAACATTTGTGATATTCTTGGGAAACTCGCAAACTACTATAACTGTACAAGGACTCGAGTTTTTGCAACAAGTCTTTTTCAACGTACCCATGTTTAGACGGGAACAAATGTCCAAATTTTAAACAATCATGTTGTCATTTTGTCATCTTATGGGCCTTTGCAAATAGCTAATATCCACCGATTTGTAATTGTGCAAAGACAATCGAGACTTGATAACTAAATAATGTGGTATTTATCAATTATCCCCAAAGAGAGAAATAATTGACACATTTAAAATAATGCGTCTACATATCAACCTGATAACATGATTATTGCACATGTCAATGCGAGGGGAGAAGATATAGAGAGGGCAATTGCCCCATACATATGTCAACCGTTATATGGCATAAGTCAATTTTTAAACTTATATTTTAGATCTAAATACGTAACTGTCAGAAATTTACATGAATTCCGTCGTGTAACTCTCAAAGTTTATACGTGTGATATAAGTATAAAGTATCTGTTGTCCTTTATCAACCTATGATCTAAAACCTTATCCATATGAGATCGTCAAAATCTCAAAAACATGTCTCCGTCTATGTTTCCTTTAATAATCGATGTTGTATAAAACGTTGCAAGCCTTTCGATCATCCTCGGTCTGTTTAACGATACGGAATATTCAAACACCTTACACCTCAGAGGTTATGCTTTATCCATGGCTATACCAGTCTATGCATCTTACTAATTTAAACATGTGCAATGTTATCCAAACTCCACCTGTTTTTTGTGGTGCTTATTACTTAGAGGCTTTTACAACAAATTTATCACCAAAAGTAAATAAGAAAAAAATTTATTCTAGTATGTATCATGATCATAAATAAACTAATAACAATAATAATTTATAAAAAAACATGTATATGCTTAAGCAAACATATAACTCCATTCATTCACGAAGTCATGTCCTTGACGCGTATGGACGTATGGTGCAATATTAACCATATCAATTGAGATGCGAAAGAACTATGAGAAACACATCTTATTTTAAAGAACTATGAGAAACACATCTTATTTTAAAGAACTATGAGAAACACATCTTATTTTCTTTACTTATCTTTTTCTTGGAAACAAACAAAACGCATAAAAAAAAATTCATTTGGTCACTTGTAGGCCATCTTCAATGTATGCATTAAAACACTTAATTATTTTCTCACACTTTTTAAATCATCTTTAATGTATGCACTAAAATCTCAAATTTGGTGATTTGGTGACAAATTCCATCTCCAAAAGTTACTATATATTGTGCAAATTATAGTGTACACTAAATTTTTAAAGATTTTGCACCAAATTTGGTGCAACACCAAACTTTGTACAAGATTTTTTTAATTTCCATTCTAACCCTTTTGATTGAAATAATTTTATTATGTGAGTCCAAAACTTAAAAAGATAAACATATTTACTTGTATCATTCATTTGAATAAGTTATGCTTTGTCTACAATTAGACTCGAATTCATATACCAAATTTTGTTTGTATACATTATACATTTATTTGCAATGAAACTTGAAACGTATACTATATCCAGTGTAAACATATTATCCACAAGTACAACCCCCCCCCCCCCCACACACACACACACAACACACACAACACACACATATAAACATATATATATATATATATATATATATGCATCATCTCCGATGATACTCGAACTCACAAGTCACAACCTCTAGATAGATTGGTCCCTCTCATATAACTAGGTCAAATGCCCATTGGTGAAATAACTAAATACGTAATATTCATCATTAGATTTTAACAAATATATCATTATATTGATATGCGTTATTAAACATATCATCATAATGATATTACTTATTTTAGTATAAGTTACTTAATTCTAATATATAAACTAATAGATTAAGTATGAATTGAAGTAATTTCTAATATTAAAATAGTTTAGCTAGTAATATGTAATTAGTGATTATTAGTTTGGTATAGACATTTGGTGCATACATTAGAGATGAAGTTGAAAAGGGGAATGTTTGTGAAAAAAACATCACCAACACAACACATCTCAATACTGTCACTTACATATGTGGTCAAAAGTCTATGACATACTTCTTCTTGTCTAGTGGCCCTCGTCTACATCATCTTCTTGTCAATATGTTTGTCAACAAATTAGCTAGAGTTGTAACTGGAGCTAGTAGTTAAATCTGGTTGCTGGATATTGTAGCTGAAGATTTTATATAAGGGAAATTTTTTGTCGACAATCTCCATTTTTTTGTTGTTTCTGTTGTTTTTGTTGTCAAACGGAAATTTTTATTCATAAGAACAATAGATTATTAAAACTGAGATATCAACCCATGTACACTCGTAGAGTCCTTTAAAATGTCATGCATGAAACACCCTATGTCTTATATATGTATATATATAAGAGCAATAAATACATAATGTATTTTGATACTTACATAAAAAATTATTGATTAATGAATTATACCATTATTTTAGGGAGGAATCAATGGTGTCTTTAACAACACATAAGTTAGGTGTTTGATTTAAATAAATGATTGAATGTGTAAATACAAGAAACAAAAGGGTTAAAAAGGGTTATGTGCTTATTTTACAAACTTGCAAGAAACAAACAAAACAAAAAGAAAATAAGAAGAAAAAAACTATGACCATATAATTAGATAGTAGTATATTAATAATGCTTTCAACTTAAACAATATATTAAAAAAGAATAAAAAAAGAAAGAAGAATAAACACTATGTAAATAAGAAGTAAAAAATTAACTCGCTAATTAACACATAATAAGCTAACTAACAATTGAATGACCGATTGAAATCAATAAGTACATTTTTGTTATCAATTCGTAAAAGCAGACATGCTAGTTTAACAAAAGTTAGTACCATGAAATAATATATAAAAATTAGCAAGTGTATGTTATGTACTATGATCTCAAACAATCAAAATTGAATATGTACAAATCTAATAAACACTATGTAAATAAGAAGTAACAAATTAACCCACTAATTAACAAATAATAAAAGGTAACTAACAAATGAATGACTAATTGAAAAAAATAATAGCATTTTTGTTATCCATTCATAAAAGCACCCATGTCAATTTAATAAAAGTTAGTACCATTATAATAACATATAGAAATTAGTAAGTGTATGTTACGTACCACGATCTCAAACAATCAACATTGAATATATACAAGTCTAATAAATTATTTTTAAAATAAACAAATAATAAATCTTAAATAGAATATGATTTTAATTCAAAAATATACGTTTGATGGAAAACAATTATAAGTCAAGACATATCAGAAAATATTGAAATGGATTTTAAATTAAATATTATTATATTTGCTAAAAGACAATTGCATAACTTTTGTGAATTCTAAATCACGTTTTATGATGTCATATTTTCTTTAATTTTAATCAATTTAAAAAAATAAATAAAACAATTGTATTGATCAATTAAATATTTAATGACATCTTCAATCGATTCTTATATTATATTTAAGATTTATATTCATCATGAGTAATTATATTTTTTTACAACTCTAATGTATCTGGAATCTTGTCATAATTAAACATCAAATTTTTTCTATAAACAATAACATAAACTATAGTTTTCCAAATTAGATGTAACATATTTATTTATCTCTATCATTTGATCGTTTTCGGTAGGAAGAATAAAATTAAGTTCGAAATTTAATGTTGGGATGTCGATAACATATAATGCACATATGAGGAAGATGACTTAAAGTGTAAATTTTACATTTTCTTTCACTAAAACCCCATATATATATATATATATACATTTATACGAGTCTAGTTTACCCCTCTCTAATAACCATTACAAAAGACAAACAATTCACATAATACAAAAGCTATTTGTTTTGTTTTCGATCTTTAGTAATGAAAAAATACATTATTATTATGTTTCAAGACGCCTTTTTATCATAAATAAATAAATTAAACCTTAAATGTTTTATTTAAAAGTTTTAGAAAACCAAAAGGTTTTTATAGTATAATTTTATTATATTTTTTAAGTAAAAAAAAAAACTTCAAATTCTTGTTATTCATGTCTGAGATATTAGTAACTTAATCAAATCAAAGTTACTTTATAATTGAATTTTTCATGTTCAAGCACCTACTTATTTATTAAAACACTATACTTATAGTTTATAGTATTATAACTCTCTCCGTTTTATAATAAGTATTGACAATCAGTTTTTATAAAATTTAAGAGGTTAAATTGTCTGATACTGAAAATGATTCTTTTACCTTTATTTTTTGCACATACTTTTATTTATCAGTTTTGAAAAAAAAATATTGAAAAAAAAATTATAAAATTAATATATTACTTTTAAAAATAAATATTTATTTTAACTAAATTAAAATAAAAAATTAAACAATTATTTTGATAGGGAGAAAATAGTAGATTTCACAGATCATATATTTTGGCTGCCGCAATTCATATTCATGTTCGGTCACTAAATTTGCTTCACAAAGCATCAAGTATTATTTTTTATACACCAAAATGTCAAACGTGACCGAAAGAAAATTCAAGAAGAAAAGATATAAATATTTAATCAACAAACTAAGAAAACAATAAAAGTTCAACAATTGGTGTCCGAAAATTTCGCGAAACTAGGGATCAGCATTCATGAATTCGCAGATATTTAAAACCTAATTTCATCAAAACCATCAAATAACAAATCACTCATGTAAACAAACAGTAATTTCACACACTAAAAAACACACATAGAAATTAACAAAAATAAAAATGAAACCTAGATTTGGTACTCCTGGGATGACAAGTGGCTTAGTATTGAGATTATTTCAGTGTTTATTTGCTTCTGCTTCTATTGCTCTTATGGCCTTTTCTACTGGTTTTGCAAGCGCCACAGCCTTCTGGTATATATCTATAATCTATATCTATAAGTAACATACAGTTATTGTTTCAATTAATACGTGTGTTGCTATAATTTGCTGCTAATTTGATTGCCTATGTTTTGTTTGGTGATGTTTTAGTGTGGAATTTGTTACTATTTTAGGGGTTTTGTTGTTGGCGACTTGGCGTTATGATGACTGCCTAAATTTGGCAAGTCTATAAATTAGGGGAATTATGATACAAAGATTGTGTAGCTCAGAGTAGTAAAACAATTTTGATCAAATTAGTTATGTCTGTTGGCGAAATTATAGCAATCTAGGTTATAGCTGCATTTAGAATGGAAATAGGCATGACTTACATTGAAATCCTTTGTTTTAAGAATTATTTGCAGCACAATGAAAAATGTGTCGTTGCTATTTTTGTGTAAGTAGACTCAAACCAGGATGTTTTTCTTTTTTCTATTAAAAGCCATTATACATTAGCTGTTTTGCTAGGTTTTATTGGTGGAAAAACTTCGTGCTAG